>OZ024821.1:66640543-67273043 GCA_964016985.1 Anodontia alba | reverse complement strand
GGTATCTTCTTATGTTTCACAATACATTTGCATATACACAATAAATCTGTCTACTTATCATGGTGCTCAATTAAATCCTGCAAGGAAACAGAATTCCAAAATGCATAACAAAAATAAGCATAAAAGCTTATTACATAACTCATGCAAAAACAAAATACTGCTTCATGTTTGCTTTCAATTCAACCTGTCTAAAACATAATTTATAGGTATATTTGTTTGTGTTGAGGTTTTACGGCCCAGTCAACCCAATGGGGTCATGTCGAGTGCGGTCAGTTTACCTAACCACACGTTTACTGGGCAGGCTTAGTCCTCTAAGCGGTTAACCAGTATTGTGCACATTCTTTCGCCAGAAACTGACAACTGCCCTTCTTGAATCAGCGGAAGGGAGAGAATGACCGTAGAAAATATTTCATGATCAATCTCCACGAAAGAATGTTGCCGACCTCGACGGGGGTTGAACCCCCGACCTCCTGGTCTCCAGTTGGACGGCGCATCCAACTGAGCCACCGAGGCCGGCCTAAATGTATAGGTATAGAAAGTATATACTGATTAAGACATTTTGAAAAAATAAATAAATAAAAATGTGTTCCTGTGTTTTATAAAAATCTAACTAGTAAGTGTCACTCTGAAATAAAATCCCATCAGTGGTACTATTATAAATGTGAAAAATCAACTTTCTGAAAATTTTTATGGACTTCATTGATTACCGTATGTATCCTAAGAATTCAGGGCCCGGTTGTTCAAAGCGTCGTTAGCTTAACAAGCTCGTTAAGGGTCATTTCGTTAACTGTTTTAGCGGATTCAATACACAATATTCTGATATTTTTTGCTGAAAAAATGTGAGTAGCTTTTGCACCGCAAAAGCTACTCACATTTTTTCAGCAAAAAATTTCAGCATATTTGCATGCCACTTGATGTAAATTTTAACGAATCGTTAACTAATGACGTCGTTAGCTTTGAACAACTGGGCCCAGATATACAGACCTGAGCAAACAGTGCAGACCAAGAACAGATGCCACAGAATGTGAAATCTGACTTGGATCTACACTCTCTGTCCTTCCATCAGTACTTTCTAGTTACTTTATAAGATATTTAGCCAGTAGATATGTTAAAATGTTTGGATACATACTCTGAAGTATTAAAGTGTCCGAATACTTCGAATAAATACAGTATTAGCTATTCTAGAGGTTACTCAAGGGGTTATTCAGTACTCCCAACAGCAATGTCACCGGCATTACTGGGTGTAATATAGGAATCAATGAAATAATTGCTGTGGTTTAATCTATCAAATCATCTGAATTTTCAGTTGTTCGAAACTAACGATGTTGTTAGTTATCCAATCGTTAAAACTTTGATCATTAAATATGGCATATATGCTAATATTTTTGCTGAAAAAATATGTGTAGCTTTTGCATTTGCAAAAGCTAATCACAATTTTTTCAGCAAAAATAACTGTGAATTAGATACTGTACTAAATACTAGAGCAGTTAACATTTTGACCACTAACAGGCTCGTTAAGCTAAAAATGCTTTGAACAACTGGGCCCTAATCACTAATAAGATTTAACTGAAAATCTGTTTAATCAAAGTTGGTCCAAGAGCTTTTAATACTACAGCAAACTTGCTGTAAACATTTATTTTCTATGCTGAAATTATGGCATCATTACGAAAACACGCCTATTCAAATATATTGAAAATATCACCTCCAAAATCAGAAAATTTTCAGATAAAAAACTCTGACATTTTCATATTTCTGCTCAAAACATAGATTGTGGGTACTCGTTAGAACCGCCTCGATGAGGCGGTTCTAACCAGTACCCACAATCTATGCTTTTGAGCAGAAATAAGTAAAATAATGTATACCCCTGTAAACCCCAGTTTTACTACATAAAAGTGGGGTTTAAGGGGGTCAAAATTATATAGGCATGTTTTCGTGATGTTTCCCAGTTTTTTTGTTTTTTTTTTTACTTTTTTCCTTTATTCCTGTTACTGTAAGAATTACCAAAGCTCCAGATATGGGAAAGTCCAGATGAATCATTTTTATTAATGTTTCCATGAAAACATGATGTTGTGGAGTACTCATTAGAAGCCGCTCGCTGGGGTGCTTCTAATGAGTACCACAATTTAAGTTTTCGTAGTGAAATAAGAAGAATATCTGAAGATTTTGGTGGAAAACAGAGCCTTATCTGCACCTATGAATTACACAGGATAAAAGAACTAAGGTTTTAATGCCATATCTTGAAAATCTGGTCCATATAATCCATATTCTCTGAAAGAGTCTCATCTTAAAGGTCACTCAAATAAAGGAACATTTTCAAAACGATACAACTGCTGCAAATCAATGGCTGAAATGCTGAAACTGAAATCTAACCACAACAGTGGATGGAAACAAAGGTTAAAAGAAGCCTGGGCCCCAAATAATGTTACTTTGGAAATAAATAAAATTCTATTCCATTCACCCTAAATACTTGGACATAAATGCCTCCGCAAAGAGATCAAAAGAGCTGTTTTGCCAGTTTTTTTTTTTTTTGTTTTTCTTTCTTTTTTTAAGTCATTAGACTTGTTAAATTAGTACAATTACAGGAAGGAGTTGCGGTGCCCAAATATTTAGGGTAAATTATGGTCTTGACTTCTCCATGAAAACGTATGTTCTGGCATCACATCAGAACATTTTAATGATTCTTAGAACATATGTTTTCATGATATTTTATATACATAGCTCTAGAAAAGAGGCAAATGCACATAAGTATTTTTCTTATCTGTCCATAAAAACATATACTGTCGGTACTCATTAGATTTAGCGCCTCAGTGAGGTGCTTCTAATGAGTACCAACAATGTATGATTTTGTAGACAAATAAGCAAAAAATCTGAAGAAAAAAAAAGAACTTATTTAGAGCTCTGATATGACTTTTCAGCTTATCTGAAGCCCTCAGGATCAACATCAACAGCTAAAAACAAAAAAAAAAAAAAAAGATTGGCAAATATTGTAAAAACAAATGTAGTTCTCCCCCAGAAATTGATAAGAACAAATAGAATGACTGTCAAAATGAAAATTTGACTAGAATGAATATCAACTTGCAAAGTTAAAAATGGCTTACACAATACAAGAAAGTGCTAGTACATAATTATATATCAAAAAATCTTTGTGAAATCTTTGTATCAAGTTCAAACTATACTGAAAGGAAAAAGAAACGCAGGGTAAATTTTATTCCTAAATTTCATTCAAGTTTGAAAAAGTTTGTTAAATATTTTACTATGATTACAAAACGGTACATGTATGGAACAAAAGTTCCAAATTTCGTTGGTTTGTGATCAACAAGTCTCGAGTTATTGAAGTTCATTGGTAGCTACCCCCCAAATCTTGAAATCAAAATCAAACTGAAAATCAATATCGGGTGTGCCCCCCTCTTGCTGCCGTTGCTGCCCTAATTCTCCATTGGAAAGAGTTAACCAAAGCATTGACAGTTCGCATCGGGATGTTATTCCATTCATCGATCAACGCATTCCTTAGTTGTGCGAGAGTTGCGGGGGGATTTCGGCGCTTCCTAACCCTTCTGTCCAGCTCATCCCACATGTGCTCTATTGGGGTCAAATCTGGACTGTACGGTGGCCATGCTAGTGGTGCGATGTTATTGTTTGCCAGGAAATCCTGACAAACTCGGGCAACATGTGGTCGGGCATTGTCCTGCTGCAGAACCAGATTACGTTGTTGCACAAGCGGGACCGCAACAGGACGCAAGATCTCATCCCTATACCTTACTGCGGTCATATTGCCCGCAACAATAATCAACTGTGATTTTATCCCGTGAGCAATGCCTCCCCAGACCATAACGGAGCCACCCCCAAACCGATCCCGTTCGACAACACTGGCGTCGGCAAAGCGTTCTCCGCGACGTCGGTACACACGACGTCGACCATCTGCGCGATAGAGAGTGAACCTAGACTCGTCCGTAAAAAGAACTCGTCTCCACTGCCTCATCGGAAATAGCCTGGGCGCATGCGCCGTCAACCACGCCATACGACGCAACCTACGTGCCTGGGTCAGAGGCAGACCAACGGATGGACGACGAGCTCGAAGACCAATCTCACGCAATTGACTTCCAACAGTCTTCGGAGAAATTTGTCGATTATGCGTACCTACTGTATTAAGGGCAGTTTCGGTAGCAGTGAGATGACGATTTCGCAAATGTGCCAGACGGATTGTCCTGTCTTGACGTCGCGAAGTCACACATGGACGCCCAGACCGCGGTCGGTCTGCTAAATGCCCTGTCTCCCTTAATCGTCTAACAAGACGTTCAATTGTTGAGACGTTAACCCCAAAATGATTGGCAACTTGCTGTTGCCTCTGACCCTGCATCAGCAACGCAATTGCCCTACCCCTCTGAACATCAGTCAATCTTACCATGATTGAAAAAAAGTTCAAAGTAGCGTAAAAATGAAAAGAAAAATCAGTAAAAGAATCGAAGAGCATTGTGTATCGTTGAAGTGTACCAAATGGTGTGAGGAAATCCTGTGCTGAAGGTTTAAACATGCTTGTTTTGCACGAAATTTTGGCTTTCCGTATTGTCCGTGCAATGCACTTGTAGTGCACGGTTGAATGATTTCACACACTGGGTAGATAGCACATCGACCAAAGACTCGTATACCCGCAGTTCACATTCACAGGACAATCTGTAAAAGTGTATGGCTATAGTAAACACCGTAAAAAATGGTTAAAATAAGAAGGAAAAAACTCTACCCTGCGTTTCTTTTTCCTTTCAGTATATAAACAAAAGCGAACTTTAAATTTACTATTCTGTATTAACCCTTAAAACGCCAAGAAAACCTGCATCTGAAAATGTCATCTGTTTATGTCGTCTGCTGAATATTCTTGCAAACTTTTTAAACCTACTTTTCCATACAGGCAAACAGTTTGGACCCAGATCAGACTGCTCCTAAAGGAACAATCTGATCTGGGTCCACATTGTTTGCAAAAATGACTTTTAAAATCACAAGCAGATGACAAAGCAGACAACAATTGTTGTGATTGGCAGTTTAAGGGTTAAACTATTCTCTACTAAAGAAGTAGAATAAGTCTGCGATCAATCGCAAACATCACAGACACAGGTTATTAACTGTCTCCACAAATTTCATATAAACAAACACGAGATGATGTGCAACACACAGAAAAAGCCCTTATGCACTTTGCAGACATTACAGGCCCTGATCAGCCTGCACATTTGCACACATTCATCTGGACCTTTGCTGTTTGCATATGGCGTGAGAGGCTTTTTCCTACACTGAACATCATATGACCCTCAGTTAAGTGGAGATTTTTTTCTTAGATGCTGTTTAAGTAAAATGCCATCACGAGGTCACTCAGTCACACAACTGAAATTACTGAATACCGGTATCTACAATATTATGAATATGAATGCAATGCCAAGCATGAACATGATCATGAAAGCAAGGTAAATGGTTGGCAGATGTCTATTAAAATAATCTCTAATTCATGTTCTGGGTATCCAAGCGGCCCATACCATGAATGCAAGCAGGAATGCTTTTTTTTTTTTTTTAAATCTTTTTCAAGCAATGCTCAGAAAACATACAAATTGGGGGACAAAAAAATGACATACCGCAACTTCATCATCTGACTATTATGAGATAAGCATGCAAAATATATTGTCAGTATTTGACTAAGGCCAAGAAAAAAAACAGCTGTGTTTCAGATTCCACTCTGGAAAAAGTAAGGTTTGGAAGGTCAATTTTACTTCTTCTTTTTAACTTTAAACAATATATGTATTGGTCACTAACAAAAGATAACTGTAAAGTTACTGTAAAATGTTCCGGTATTACTACAACACGGGGCTGTGGAAATACCATGCCCAACTTGTCCAATTTCCCTAAGGACATGTAAGAAATTCCAATTTTCTTGTCCTGGGGCAATGACTCCATAGATCAAGCTGAGAAGAGTATCCAGATTATGAGATACATATTTTGTTTCTTATTTCTTGAAGAAAACATATGTTGTGGGTACTCATTAGAAGCGCCTTGGTCACCATGGGCCCTTCTATTGAGTACCCACAACATACCTATTCTTCGAGAAATAGGATAAGTGTCAATTTTTTGGTAAGTAAATCTTGGTTGGACAAGTGAATTTTGACAATTTACTTGTCTGTGGACAAGTAATAAAATTTGATAATTCCATAACCCAGGTGTTACAACAGACTAGAAATGCGTCCAAAGGACATGGATGCCCAAGTCTGAAAAACTTGCTAATGCAGAAGGAGATGGATGGATGGACATGGGTAACACTATATGCCCTTTCCAGGCCATAAAAAAGGCTAGGAAATGACTGGTAAAAAATGCTGATTGGGGAACCAGAAACACAAGATTTTTTTTTCTTCGTCCAAAAAAATCAAAATAAAGGTGGTAAAAGTGTCAGTTATTTTTTTAATATTATACTTGTCACACTAAATTTACTTTGCACTAAAGAATGTGTGAAGGGGGAGAACTCTTTCTGACTCACCGGAGAAGTGGACTGTTCAATAGAAACGAATAATAAAGCCAGACAAGTTAATTTAATTAACCCTTGTCCTGCTGAACCCTGATGTGCCCTGCCTTTGCAAACAGTGTAGAAGAAGCCAACTAATCTGGATCTACACTGTTTGTCATTATGTAAATTTGCATCAACAATCTGGATCAAGTAATCTGATTGGCTGAAAATCAGAAGTGGGCATGACATCTTAATTTATTCAGCAAGTCAAGGATTAAAGACACAGCAGAAACTAGAAGCACAGTAAGACAGGAAAAATACATAGCCCCAGATAAGCTTGGCACCTTTTTCAACCTAAATAGATTGATATTATTTTTATTTTTCAATGAAAACATGTTTTGGCACTCATTATAAGGCCTCAATTTACCTGATATCTGGAGCTATGGAAAGTAAGTATTCATTAGAGATTAAACCAGCATACTGCATAAACAGAACATCAGATAAGCATTTCTGGACTGAAAAAAAAATGGCATTTTTTGCCATATTTGCCAAAATAAGTATACAAAGCACTTAGAATTTTCATTTGTACAGTAAACACTGCCTCAGAAAATCATTTGATTAAGCAGGCACTTTAAAATATTTTTTCCTTATTTTTCACAGAAAATAAGACTTGGCATTTCATTCAAATTGTGTACTTCCCAGGGTCACTTTATGTAAAATGTGAAATAAGAATACTTGTTGCGTTAATTATGTTGGTTATGAAGGCTCAGATCAGCCTGTTTAAAGAATCAATGCGGACATAACTAGCAATTGTGTTTGTAAAACACTATGCCCCCAATCATATGCTTGCCTCTAAAGATAATACAAGGTAAAAATGGCCCAATTTACAGAAGACCATAACTCCTGAACTATTTTTCAGAATTTATTCAAAAGTTAATCAGGTCATCTTCTCATCACTACCGATCTATTCATCAAGTTATGAGGCTCTAGCTCCAAAAGTTTTTGAGATATTCTGCTGACAAGGGAAAAAGCCCAAATTTACAAAGGGACACTACTCATGCCCAGAAGCAATAAGCCCCTCTAACTTCCTTCTCATCACTACCAACCTAATAATCATGTTATGAGGCTCTAGCTCCAACAGTATTTAAGATATTTTGCTGACAAGGTAAAAATGCCCAAAATTACAAAGGGCTGTAACTCATGAAGTATTTTTCAAAATTTATTCAAAAGTTAATCAGGTCATCTACTCATCACTAAAAATCGATTCATCTATTTTCAAGGCTCTATAAGCCAATAGTTTTTGAGATATTTTGCTTACAAGGGAAAAATGCCCAAATTTACAAAGGGCCATTACTCATGAAATGTTTTTCAGAATTTATTCAAAAGTTAATCAAGTCATCTACTCATCATTACCAATCAATTCACCAAGTTTCAAGGTTCTAGCTCCAAAGGTTTTTGAAATATTTTGCTGACAAGGTAAAAATGCCCAAAATTACAAAGGGCATAACTCGTGAAGTATTTTTCAGAATTTCTTCAAAATTTAATCGGGTAATCTACTTATTACTACCAATCTATTCAAAAAGTTTCAAGGCTCCAGCTTCAATAGTTTTCAAGATATTTTGCTGACAAGGGAAAAATGCCCAAGTTTACAAAGGGCCATTAGTCACGAAACATTTTTCAGAATTTATTCAAAAGTTAATGAGGTCATCTACTCATCATTACCAATCAATTTACCAAGTGTCAAGGTTCTAGTTCCAACAGTTTTTGAGATATTTTGCTGACAAGGTAAAAATCCCCAAAATTACAAAGGGTCATTACTCAAGAAGTATTTTTCAAAATTTATTCAAAAGTTAATTAGGTCGTCTACTCATCACTACCAGTCTATTCATCAAGTTTCAAGGCTCTAGCTTTTGAGATATTTTGCTGACAAGATTGCATCCATATTTTTTCAAAGGGCCATAACTCAGGAAAGGGGCATAATCCTGTCTAGAAAAAAATAAAGGTCAGCTATTTTTTCATGAAGCCATATAAGAAATTTCAAATCAGTAGCATGCATGGTTCTAAAGTTATGCTATGCATCAAAAAGTGTGACGAATGGATAGACAGACTGACGAACACCCAAGAAGCAATATGCCCCTCCAACTTCGAAAAAACCCTTATCAAATTTTGCAGAAACACAAACTTATCAAGGCCATCACTTTAAGGCCTTTATTTGCATTCTGCTTCGTTTATCTGAATGCTCATCTTATCTGATGCCCTGACTCTAAAAGCACAACTCGAGGGTTGAGCGCAAGACTAGCGTAAGTCAGATTGTTGTTTTTCCCCAAACCTAATCTCCTCACCATGAAGGCGTTATGAAGATTACGACATTTCTTTCTGTAAACAATGAAAATTTAGGAGCAATGGCACCTAAATTTGCATTGTTTACAAAGGGGTCCAAGTTGCCCCTAAACAAGGGTTTCAAAAATATGTTTGAGCTCAACCCTCAAACTACACTATTCAAGCTAATTAGTGATCCCAATGACTTTAACAATTAATTATATGAGGTTCATTGTGGGAACACTTGGATTTCCCTATCAATGATGATCCTGACAACTCTGTGCAGTAATGCAGTCTACCAAGACTTTTCACTGTTGCTGGTCTTGTAGAACCATAGATCCAGGAATCATGACTTTGTAGACATGTTGTTTTTTGGTGTGTGTGTTTTTTTTTTTGTGTTTTTTTTTTTTGCAGAGCATGTATATCTTGAAGGCACTCATTGGTATTGTCTGGGTAAGAGATTCCAAAGAGCATCCACAAGATATGTTTTGGTGCAAAAATAGAAGTCGTCCTATTGCCTAAAGAAATAACCTGACCAGATATGGTTTTACATACTGGTCTAGATCAGTATTAGCTGCACAGGAAAAAATGCTGGAAATGATGGGCTTCCCCTTGATGGACCTCAAATGACAGCAGACCAGACAGAAAATGCAAATTTCTCCCTCTAATGACATGGTTTGTCACAGTTAATGCACCTCTGAGCAACTCTTCATCATCAAAATTTCATCAATTTGCAGCTCTAGATCAGGACAAGACGTTGCTTTTTTTGGTCATCTTTTTTTTTGTTTGTTGTGTTGCGGTTTTACAGCCCAGTCAACCCAAACAGGTCATGTCGAGCACTGTCAATTTATCTAACCACACTTTTACTGGGCAGGCTTAGTCCTCTAAGCAGTTAACCAGTATTGTGCACATTTTTTTTTTTTTTTTTTGCCAGAAACTTTCTTCTGTTGTTGTATTTTCAACCAAATTACTTTTTCTTACTTCTGCATTGAAGACCAACATTGTGAGTTACTCAACACTATCACCTCAGTAAAACCATTGTTGGTCCACAAAGAAGAAATTGTCCTAATTACCATTTCTGGGTTGATTATTTGCAATCACGCCATGGTATATAAACTCGAAAATTTCCTTAAGGTAGTTGTCCACATAATTATCATTGACCAATGTAATCAAACCGCTGTTAGACAAAATCCGGGTCACATTTATTTATAGCCTTGCTATTCTTGTCGCTGTCAAGTCAGAGTGATGTTAATAGAGGGTTAGTTTTAAAACCTGGACTGGGTCATCTGGGGCATTGGCAAAAGGTAGAGACCCAGATCAGTCACCGCAGAATGTGGCATCTGATCAGGATCTGCACTGTTTGCTTAAATTACAGGGTTAAGGGTTAAATGAAACAGTCTTAAGCCCCTGTTCAGGACCATTTTCCCAGCCCCCACTTAGAGACAATCAACCCATCAGTGCTGTCAGTGCTTTATTTCCCTAAATATTGATAGATATGTGTGGGCAAACAGCGTAGACCCAGACCAGATGTCATATAATATGTCAGAACAGAGTCTACTCTGGTTTCCACTCATTCAGCAGTTTTTAGATGCATTAACAGGTAGTAAAATGGTATTCTTCAAATTTTGGGACAAGAAGTCATTGTGTCTTTATATTTAGGGCTACATAAGGCATTATCAATTATGCACCTTATCTGGACCTAGGATGAGCATAGCTACAGATAAGAGGGGGTATCTACATAATATTTTTCTTATTTCTCGACGAAAACCTATGTTGTGGGTACTCATTAGAAGCACCTCACCGAGGCGCTTCTAATGAGTACCCACAACATATGTTTTTGTTCAGAAATAAGAAAGATATCAGCATTTTTTTGATGAAAAAAGTGCCTTATCTGTTACTATGGATGAGAGCATTGTATTTACTAACAACACAAAATGAGACATGCAGATAGAATGAATAGAGCACTGGTAGCATTACACACTAAAGCAGCCTTGTCATTGGTAGGTGGCAGGAGGCTAACTTGCCTTCTACTCTTCAAGCACAACCTAGCTGCTAGTTCTGGCTCTTTGTGGACAAGTCCAATGCAATTTTACGGGAAATGGATAAACCATCAGAGGAGGAGGTAACTGTTTCAAAAATATTTTTGTCTTCCTTATTAATAAGGGTCTACTCTTAAAGGAAAGAACTCGCTCCTGGGGAGCAAGAGACCTTTCTCTAGACAATGGTCAAACAAAGAAAATAACATTAAAGAGAAAATGATAAATAAGTGAAGGAAATTCTAGACTGAAATCGGGAAAGTCCTTATATTTCACCAAATCAGATCAAAATGGGATCTTCAAGCACCCAGAGAAACATATTCATATCTAGATTAAAATTAGAAAGAACTTCATTGAAGTTTATGTCACACCTGCATACTAAAATGTGAAAACAAGTACATGTACCAGAAGCATGAGAGTTGTCATCCTTGTTTAGCAATCACTTAAGTGACATTAGCTGTAAAGTTTTACAGTTTGTAGACTTTACTTAAGGTGGCCCCTAGGGTGACACAGACTAATGGAGGGAAACTTGCAGGCCTAAGTCCCCATGCTAACGCAGGCAGGACAACAAGCTAAGGGAACTATATGCATACTCAAACCAGGCACCACAACTGCCACCTCATAAAGTCAGAAGCCACAGCTCCAAATAAGGTGCTTTCATCAACCAAGAACTGCACCACAACCTCTTTATAACACTATTTTCGGGGTCCAAAGCTTAAACCGTGTTAGTTATACAACCGTGTTATATCCAGACAAGAATGTATAGATTGTATAGGAAAATGACCATTTATGCTCATTTTTCTATATAATCTATACATTTTTGGGATCCATCTTTGAACCGTGCTGTATCCAAAATCGTGTTATAACAAACCGTGTTATAAAGAGGTTAATGTATATTGATATTTTCTTATTTCTCCATGAAAACATATGCTGTGGGTACTCATTAGAAGCACCTTGGCAAGATGTGTCTAATGAGTACCCCACAATGTATGTTTTTGTAGAGAAATATGACAAATATTTCCCAGATACCACCTCTTTTCTGGTGCTATGCAGAACTCAGTGGCATCAGACGCTACAGAGTCAGAAACCAAACAGTTTTATGATCTGTCGCTGCTTAATATTACCCTACCTCTCTATAACCCATTGTATACGGAATAGACTCTCCCACACTATATATTGGAGGAGTCCAATTTCAATTTTAGTTTACATATTCCTAAAGAAAAATGGCTAAACTATTTGCAAATGTCTATATGAACCCTATAGTACCTTAAGCTGACCTAACCTAGCCATCAGTTAACTAGCTATGAATTAACCCTAACCTTCTGTGCAGTTAATGGTTGTGAGTAGTATAGGGTGCCACTATGGACCCCACAGGGGCACCCTGTACTACTGTTGTGCAGACGCACAGGCTGATCATTAAGTAACGGCTGGCTGATTCTTAAGTCCAGCCCTTAAACATAAACTAAGAACAATGCTTTAGAAAGTACTTGCCTGTTAAATTTCAAAGTAAGCCATTACCGAATAAATGATACATATTTTGTCTAATGGATTTTTTTTATGTTGTCTTCAAATTTGGGAAATCCATTTAGTGTTTCATAATACATTGTATTGTGGTTTTCTGATCTGGGACTACACTACTAACTAAAGTCAACTTTATGGATCATTCGCCATAACTGAGTTAGCAGACTTTGTCGAAGTCCTTTTTAGCTTACCTGTACAAAAGTACAGGTACAGCTATAGCAGTCACCATGGAGTTGGCATTGGTGTTGGCGTTAGCCTTGTTAAAGTTTTTGGTTAAAGTTTTCAAAAGGTTATATCTCCTGAGCCTCTAGATGGAAGAACATATAGTTCATACTTGCCTTGGTCTGAAGTTTTATGCTGTAACATTCTGACCCACAAGTGACCTTGAGGTCAAGGTCATGGACTTAGAATCAAATTATGTTAAAGCTTTTGGTTAAAGTTTTTTGAGATAACGTGATTCAGGTGAGCCATGCTGACCTGCAACAGCTCTTATTGTCTGTGTATTTACTATAAAAATTGCTATCCACAAACATTTACGGGAACGCTACAAACATGCTTCAGAATAAATGGAATAATTATGTAGTACATAAAATACCTGCCATGTTTGAGTTTGTTTTACGGCCCAGTCAACACTGTTAAGGTCATGCTGAGCCAGTCAGTTACAGACTCACTTTTCCTCGACAGGCTTAGTCTTCTAAGTGGAAAAACAGTACTTGTGCACATACTTTCAACAGTAACTGACAAATGACCTGTTTGAATCAGTGGAAGGGAGAGAATGGCCACAGAAATGACTGCATGATCAATCTCCACAAAGTTAGGTGGTTTCCATGTCTAAGAGTGAAGAAGTTCTGTTTTGAACAGGATCTTCAAAGCAAATGTTTATTTCTGAAGTTGTATTAATAATTAGGATCTTCAAAGCAAATGTTTATTTCTGAAGTTGTATTAATAGTTAAGATCTTCAAAGCAAATGTTTATTTCTGAAGTGGTAATAATAGTTAGGAAAACAATATGTATGCACTATTGCAAAAGCTTTGCAAAGGATTCCATCAAACATTAACTGCAGAGATAAAGCTATCACAAACTGACAAAAAATACCATCCTTGGATTACATAGTTACAGATAAGAGGGGGTATCCACATATTATTTTTCTTATTTCTTGACGAAAACATATGTTGTGGGTACTCATTAGAAGCGCCTTGTCGAGGCGCTTCTAATGAGTACCTCGAGGCGCTTCTAATGAGTACCCACAACATACGTTTTAGTCGAGAAATAAGGAAGATATCAGCATTTTGCGGATGAAAAAAACACCTTATCTGTTGCTATGGATCATCAAAAAAATGCAAAGTCCTTTGCTCCAGACAAGTGGTGTGTTTTTGATCAAAATTTAACTTGTTTCTTCATGAAAACATAACTCGATGGCTTAGTGCAAAACTAGGCTAACTCAGTTTTGTGAAATTTTACAGGAGAGTGAAAAAACTGTCTACTTATTTTTTCTTTTTATGGTTTGTAACTTTTTCTTCAGCAATGTATGCTGGAAAATATTTTATATTTAATGATAATAGTCATTTTCATGTTGAATACTTTATAAATAGTTAAAAATCAAGAATTTGAGATAGAAACAGTTTTGCACTGAAAATTGATTGGTTAGTGAAAAAAAGTTGGCGCAAAACTGTAACTAAGTCAAGTTAGATATAGTATTGCACTCAAAATTATTGAAATGTTGAAGGAATGGTGTTAAAAAAAGTGCTAACTCAAGGTTAAAAATTTCAGTAATTTAATTTCAAACCTGTTTTGAAAATTAAATTAACAGCTTTTCAATACATAAAGGCCATTTAGATGATACGATAGTTCAAACTTCCAAAACAACAGTGAAATTTAGTAATCATCACTTATATTTTCTGATTCAAACATTACTAAGATGCACAACACTGAGAAACATTTTTAATTTTGATTTATCATAAAATTATTAATTTTCTGGCAACAAATAAAGGTATACTTTCCCATTTTATTCACTAGTAAATATTTGAACTTTCTATTCAAGAAATAATTTTTCCCGACCATGCCTTATCCTTATTTATGTATGTTGTTGGAGGGTGAGTTGCAAAGTATGAATTCATGCCATGAAGAATTTGCATTTGCCTAATAACAATATGGTATAATCACATTTAAACTCAGGTAAGGAAAATTATTTTGATAAAGTAACATTGTTCAGAAAAGAAATGTATCATTATAGCAATGTTTTCTGAAAGACTCTTTGGAAGCCGACTCATCTGGCTTCAGATGTGGGCTTGTGCACACACTTGGGCATGCTATATATTAAGAACGTGCCTAAATGGAAAATTTCACACTTTGCAGTTTCCTGTAGGGTCTGTAGTTAAAAGGTTAACATCATGTCAGATTTAAAATTAAACTCAGCAGTCAGTAGTTCTCAATTTATTCCTAATACAGTTGACTTGTTATCCTAAATTCCATGGGACTGTGAGTTTTGGTTTGAGATAAAAGCTAGTAGTTTGAAAGAAAAGAAATTGAAATCTAAGGAACATGTAGCAAAACTAAATAACATTGCCTCTAATTTAATTAACTTAAGCAGTAGTTTGACATATTGAAGTTTGAGATAACAAGAATGTTTGAGAGCATACCATTGTACTTATCGCCAAATGTACATTGTATAATTATTATAATATATCAAAGATACACCACAACCTCTTTATAACACAGTGATTGGGGTCCAAAGAAGAAACTGTTTTAATTAAACAACCATCTTGCATCAAATTAAGTATGTGAAGATTACATAGGAAAACAACCATTGACGGTCATATTTTCTCTGAATAATCTATACATTTTGGAGAGCCATCTTCAAACAGTATCATATCCAAACCTGTATTGTAAAGAAGAGTGTTATTAAGAAATTTGCATGTATGTGTTCTTCTGTACATCCTACTACATACACTGTTTTAATATTATACATAGCAAATAATTATGCTGCAGACCATTCTTAAAGGTTTGGTCTGAAACTAAATAGCACTGAGTTGGTCAAAAGCTGATGGTCAGACAGGAGACTGGAAACCAGAATGTTTCACTTTTTGATCCAACTGCACAGAGTACTGTGAATCATGAGAAAGGGCTGTATAAACTGTGGGAGCATATGGGATCACACTTGAGTTAGATCTTTTACTTGAATTCTCAGACATTGTCATTGGATACCCTTTATGCAGTTTGTCTTGCATAATTCAATACCTTTCACATTCAAAGTAGTGAGTGCCCTTCATAACTGCCAAGCCAGATCTAGTGCACTGAGCCATTGTAGTCATACTTAATGGCTACTGTAGTTGGATTACTTGACCCTATTTTAGATAAATGACCTTACATCTGACCAGTAAATTTTGTTCTGCTCAAATCCAGGTCAGTTTTTTTAGCAGTTTTGAGATTGACCTAAAATAAATAAATCAATAAAAAAACTAGCTTGCATGATATGGATTTTTTCAACATACAGTTCTAATAACAGCAGCCCATTGGGAAGTTGTCTAAACACAAACAGGGTGACTAGCTCTAGTCAATAAAAGCATGGACAGAATTGTTCTCATTCTGAGTTTGTCCCTTTTCTAAATACCTTTTTTTTCTATAGATTCTAAACAGAGTTGTATGGCATACCAAAACATAGAAAAAATATACCTATTTTTATTTTGGGCAGCACAGTTGTCTAAGCTGGCCTCAGTGGCTCAGTCAGTGATCAGGAGGTCAAGGGTTTGATCCCCGCCAGGTCTGGCAACATTCTTAAGTGGAGATTGATCATGAAATATTTTCTTCGGTCATTCTCACTTGTCAGTTTCTGGCAAAAGAATGTGCTCAAGTAATTGTTAACTGCCTAGTGGTCTAGGTCTTCCCAGGAAAACATGTGGTTGGATAAATTTCGACATGGCTCTAATGGGTTGACTGGGCTGCAAAACCTCAACACAAATGAACAAACAAACACAACTGTCTGAATGAAGTGAAAGATTTTTCTTTCCATCTTGACTTAGCAACCAAAAACTCAAAAATACAGCTTGACACTTCATATGCTTCCCTTCCTGAAACAGATACATTCCAAAGGTAGCAGTATGCATGATATGACTGCAGATCAAAAATACTGAAGTTAAAAATATTCAAATGATGTTTGTAATAAGGCTAGATTCAAATTTTGGCCTTGGAAGTCATCGGCACTTCCTCAGGATCAAAGCACGCATCTACAAAAGTTTAATCCTTATTTTTTGTGCTTTTTGCTTGTCTTTTTGCTTGTTTTCCCTAGCAAATACTTTATTCTTGATTGACTCATATTTCTCTTTCACTTTGACAATGTCAGAATTGGAAACATTTTTGAAAGAGCTGCATAAATTGCAATGATTATTAACAGAATCTGTTAATTTGGAATAAACAGCAGCTGATGACCCAACTGGCAAAAGTCCCAAGAACATGGCAGTCTGTTCAACTAGATAAATAACATGTCAGCTCTTACATACAGCTCTGCTTTATTTTATTTTTGATTAATAAATAATGATTAAATAAATAAAAAGATAAATGAATAAAAATTTATTTTATTAGTTCATAGCAGAATAATATAAACTTGCTTTGTTTGTATTTTGACAAAAAAAAAAATCATTGTTAACAGAACATAAATAGGAAAAAAATGTATTGAAATATGGGTCACACTATCTGCTCTGTCTTTCTCTTCAATTCATTAAATTAATAAATATAAATATGTGAAAAAAGATGCACCTGTATGGATGAAATTGGTTTTATGTTATATTTGTTAAATAATTAAGTAGTTGTGGTCATGGTACCTAAGCCATAATCCAAACTCTTAAATCCGTAAACGAATAATGAATCAGAATGTTCAGACCAACAGACATGGGCCCCAGAATAAAGGGTGTAAACAGGCATCCACGGACAGTAAGCATTACTTGGTAAGCAAGCTTCGCCAACCATGCCCATAGGCCTGAACTAAGGAAATATCGGTAGAAGTGTATGTCCAGGATTTGGGAAGTCTACTTATGGCACGTCATTGGCAAAAACATCAGAAACAATTCTGGAAACTGTCACATTGTAGGGATTGACCAGAACATGATGTCTCCCATAGAACTTCCTAAGTATTGCTACCACTTTGGTTTTTTTTTTATACCTCTGGCTCAACAACTTTGTTGTGAGCACTTTTCTACGCCATGAAGCCCTGATAATTTGAACAGGCTCTGGCATAACAGATTAACTGTGAAATGTAAATGCCGTATGCTGGTGCAGAAGGGAAAATTAAATATCTTTATAGATATTTTTTAACAACATGTACTTAAGAGTAGAAAACATAGAGTAAAAAAAATTATTTCTTCCTTTAATTGAAGCAAATTTTATACTACATTTACAAAGTATTTTAAATATTAAGGCATACTCTACATAAAACTCAAGGTTCTAAGTACTACTTACTTTCATACCACTGATGGTATGATTACTATAAGTAATAGTTGTACGAAATAGTGTTACCTTGTTGTATTGCAGATTTGCACTTAACCAAAATATTGAAATTGTATAATTGCCACATTTAGTAAAACTTTTAATGTTGCAGATATAAAATATTGACTTCACAGGAAATATATAGTTCTTTATGCAAATGTATACTGTTAATGCGCAGTAGACATTTCTATATGGTATGATACTGATTCTCCAAATAAAGGTTATTTTAATCCTTTCACACAATTTAGACCCAGTCTATAAAAGGGACATACCTCCGGCTTTGCCCCACTACAACTGAGTAGGTGTATGATGCGTATATTTACACATATATTGACATCCAGAATTCCTAAAATGCTTTAATCATGCATTTTTGGCACCAGGTGCAAATTTCTGCTGAATTAAAAAAAAAAATAATAATAATCAGTGTAATGAGATAATAAGAATTGTTAGAAGTTATGAATCTATTTTCTCCTTCATGTATACTCTAATTAAATCTTCCTTGTAGACAGGCAATTCTCTATTCAGATGGGAAATCAACCCAGGCATACTAATATATGTCTCAGAGTATCCTTGCAAGTAGATCTTTCAAGGTCTAAAAGTGTTTCAGTTATGATCACAATTTCATGCAAAGCACAGCTACCTGACTGACTTAATCTGATGCTCTTGCAGAGGACAAGATTTCTCTATGTCTTCTAAACATATTAGAAATTCATTTTAATGTTTTATAAAAATTGCAAATATTCTGTTACAATGTATGCTAAAAACTATTAAATGTATAGAGTATATAGATTTTGTGTTAAAATTATACCATGTTTGTTGGGTTTATACTGTTTTCAAATAAGCACTGCTTATTGACAATTCTTGTTCGTTTAATCATCATATCACTTAAAAAGACTATAATGGTATTATATTGTTATTATTAAAATTAATAGTATTTAAAATCATTTATTCAACAATCTAGACAGAACTTATATTAAGGTGACACATCTCAGGCTTCACTCCTTCTATGCCTTAGTAGGTACGTTATGTGTGTTTACATAGATATTAACATACATAATTTCTTAATTTTTAAAATGATACATTTTTTATATATGTAAGTAATGTAAGTATTATGCAAAACCTTTGCCCAATCTTGAAAAAGAAACAATCAATATAGTGAGAAAACTGTATTTTTTAAGTTAAGATGATACTATTTTATGCTTTAATCAAAGTATATCTTCTGCGAAATGGCCATATACAATTCTGCACAGGGGTGGAAAACCAGCCAAGATATGTTAATGTATGTCTGGTGTCCTTGCAAGGCTTAACAGCATTTAATTTTGATCTAAATCTAATGCTTTAAGTCAAGTTAGTAATAATTTTGCACTAACAATTGTTTTGAATTTTGCAAAACTATTAGTGCAAAACTATAGCTAACTCTACTTAGATATAGTTTTGCACTGAAAATAATGACATTTTGACTTAGCATATTTTCTTAAAAATTAAATATCTATGCAAATACTTGGAATATATTCACAATGTTTTCACAGATTATAGAGACTGTGACATTTGTTCAGAATTTATAATAAAACTAATTTTGGAAAAATATGGACTTAGCCTAGTTTTGCGCTGAGCCATCGAACTGTACTCTTCAGATTAACTCTTGTGAGGCGATTTTAACTAATACCCAGACTTCAACTTGAAAAAATCAGGCAATTATACATAGCTCCAGGTAAGCCACCTTTTTTTTAGCCTCAAATATTGGTATTTGTCTTATTTCTCTATGACAACATAATATTATGTTTAGGTATTCACACAACATATATGTTTTGATGAAATAAGAAAAATATTTATCTGGAGACATAGCTCATGATAAGAGGGGTTGTTCATGTAGTAGTCTTCTTATTTCCACAGGAAAACATGTCGAGGGTTGAATGCAAGACTGTAGTAAGTCAGATGGTTGTTTTTCCCAAAACTTAATCTCCACACCATGAAGGTGTTATGAAGATTACAACATTTCTTTCTGTAAACAATGAAAATTTAGGTGCCATTGCTCGTATGAGCAATGGCACCTAAATTTGCATTGTTTACAAAGGGGTCAAAGTTGCCCCTAAACAAGGGTTTCAAAAATATGTTTAAGTTATACTACCGTCTTGCGCTCAACCCTCGATATGCTGTGGTACTCATTAGAAGCGCCTCTGCTAGGCGCTGAGGCACCTCTTCGCGGTGCTTCTAATGAGTACCCACAACATACATTTTCAAGGCAAAATAAGAAAAATACCAGAACTTTTCCGTTAAAAAAATGCCTTATCTGGAGTTATATGGAGACCCTCTTATCTATAACTATGTAAATCTGGAGCTATGAAAAATAGCTACAACTGTCTGAACTATTAATATATCTCTTTACCACTGCAGACACAAAGCAATATTATTCTAAGTACTAATTTTTACTGTTGACTGCAGCCCTTCTATATCAATATCAAACACTGAGGGAACAGATTACATAGCTACAGAAAGGACACTCTTTTCATCCACAAAATATTGCTATTTTTCTTATATCTCTATGATAATGTATGTTGTGGGTACTAATTAGAAGCACTTTGCCCAGGTGTTTCGAATGAGTACCCACAACCTATGTTTTCAAATAGAAATAAAAAAAATATATTATCTGGATATCCCTTTTATCTGGAGCTATAAAGAAGATCACATAATTACAGAATTAGAACCAAAGACAACACATATGAAAAACTACCACAGTCTAAACACAGAAAATACTGGCAGAAATCTACCACATGCTTAACCAGTCAGAATACAGTCATAAAAACTAACACAGGTTGAACCTGACAGAAAAGTCTGAACCAGACAGAATACACAGGCATATAACTAACACAGGCTGAACTAGACAGAAAAATAGTCATAAAACTACCACAGGCTGAACTAGACAGAAAAATAAGGCATGAAACTACTACAGGCTGAACTAGACATAATAAACAGGCATAGAACTACCACAGGCTGAACTAGAAAAAAACTAACACAGGCTACAAGACAAAAATAAAATTTCAATGATAAACCTGCTTTCCTACAGGAAGCTTTGAGAAAGAAGTGTTGGCCATGCCTTTTTACTGCAAACAAACTTTTTTTTTCACATGGTCTTAAGCAAATCAAAAGTAGCATAGATTTTATAAAATTCTACAATGCATTTGCTTGGGTAGTTCATTATACTTCCGGCCACCCCCACTAAAATGTGTCCAAGTTCACTGGAAGCTATTCGGACTGAGGAAATGTACTTATTTAGGCTTAAAAACCCCAAAACAATAAATGCCCACATTTTCATGGTAATTAAAATATAAGCACTTTTTCAAAATAACTTGGGCATGTTATTATTTTAGCAAGTAGGCAAAGCCACAAAAAACTTGAACAAGTAAAATTGTAATCCAGATTAGTGCGCTGCTATAATAATTATTCTGGGCCTAGTTGTTCAAAACTTAATGAAGTTGGCAGCTGACGTGATGTTAAAATTTCTAACTTAAAATATGGCAAATACATTGACATTTTTTGCTGGGAAAAAAACAAAAAAAACATAAGTAGCTTGCAAAAGCAACTCACATTTTTGCAGCAAAAATATCAATGTATTTGAAAATACCTTAGCTACAACAGTTAATAGTTTGTCATTAAAGGTCAATTATGGAGGTATTTGATTCATACTTCAAATAAAAGTACTTGAAGTCAGCATCTGAAAATCCAAAACAGCAACAAACTAGACCAAGTGCCAAGAGGGTCACAATTACCCCCGGCCAGCACCATTTCTTAATTATAAAATATTTTAAAGTTAATGACAATGAAGGCAAGATATAGTTTACAATGTCAGTCTCTGAGTGACACTGATCTATCATCCCAAGTACAACTTTCCTGGAGTAAATACTCTTCAAGACATGAAGCAAATTTGCTGGGCCATAAAATATAGGTCACTGACCTACATATACTTGAGAAATTAATTTGATTGTCACACTGATGCATTATACCAACTATGATGTAAATCCATTAAATAATCTAAAAGATATTAAGCAAAATCACTAGACCATGAAATATAGGTCATACTGATTTATATTTACTTTGAGGTGAAAGTTTGGGTCACACTGTGTCATTATATGTAAATATGACATTTAGGTATCAAACAGTGGGAGATATAAGACAAAATCACAGAGCTATGAAATATAGGTCACATAATCCCAAAATATGATAGTAACACATCAAATTATCTTCAAGATGTAATATAAAATCACTGGACTATGAAATATAGGTCATAATGACCTACATTTACTTTTAGGTCAACTGTTGGACCATATTAATTCATAATCCCAAATAATGATGTTCATACATAAATTAACATTCAAGATATGCGGCAAAATTACTGGACCATGAAATAAAGGTCAAGGTGACCTACATTTGTTATGCTGTCAATGGTGGTGTCACAGAACCAATATTCCAAGTATCACATAAATCCATGAAATAGTCTTCAAGATATAAGGCAAAATCACTGGAGCATGAAAATATGATCACAATGACCTTGACCTTATTACACTGAATGTTGATGTGATAAACATGTCTGATGCCCATCCTTCTTTAAGAAGTTGTTTGTATAAACAAACTGCAACATTATACTTTATTGAGGCATTAATCCATGAAATAAGCTTCAAAATATGTCAAAATCACTGAAGCATGAAAATAAGGTCACAATGACCCTGACCTTATTACATTGAATGTTGTTGTGATAAACATGTCTGATGCCCAGCCTTCTTTAATAAGCAGTTGTTTGTATAAACAAACTGCAATATACTACTTTATTGGGGTGTCCTAGATTTTGACCTCTAGCCCCAGCCTGGGGCATGACCCAGGGGTCCATAGAAGTAGAATGGAAGAGAACCCTGCCAGGTACCCCCTTACCAAATATGAAAAGTTTTTGATCAGTGGCTGCAAAGTTATAAGTAATCAAAAAACTTCGAAGTAAAACTTGGTTATAAAAAGGGTTAACGGACAGAATCACACACGGAGGGACAGATGGACGGACAGACAGATGAATTGACTAATGGAACGGATGAAAACTATATACCCCTTCAGCATACCTAGTATGCCAGGGGTATAATTATCTTTATTAGTTCCTGATATATGAAGAATTGTAGTTTGAAATACAACCACATTTGACTTTTTTCATGTGCCTCATTAATATTCAGGAGCAAATTTATGACGTCATTATTAAGTGTAACAATGAAATTTAAAACAAAGTAAATCAAATCATTTACCGTATTCGACCTAATTAACGCACATACTCCTATAAGCACACAGTCAAGCAATTCCTTAGTCTTCAAATTATAGCCAGTGTACTTTTCGTCTACTGCTTTATAAAGGCATATGTTGTGGGTACCCATTTGAATTGCATCGACTTGTCGATGCAATTCAAATGAGTACCCACAACATATGTTTTAATAAAGAAAATCAGAAGAAAAAAAAAAAAAAAAAAAAACTCGCATAAACACCAAATAAGGCCTTTGCTGATATTTGTTTTTAAGGATATCCTTAGTAAGCAGAGTCATATTTTGAAAAACCTAAGTGCACTGTGCAGTAATTAGGTCGAATACGGTAATAACTTTAAATATTGGAATACTTTATGGTTGAAATTTGCAAAGAAGCATTATGAAGAATATTTTTTACTAATGAAAATAAATTTGACTTAATATTCAGGGCAAAAATGTTTGAAAAATTTAAATTGAAATTCATATCTAAATTATTTAAATTTCAATTTGAATGGCCCAGAGTAAATCATATTGGACGATAAAGTATGAATTTCATTCCCAAGGTCTTACATTGTAATAATTTTTAGACCAAAGTAAAGGAAAATGTTTCAAAATACTTTTTAACTTATTTTAAATTTATATAAAAAATTAATTTTTAAAGTGTTGAAATCTGAACATAAGGCTTAAAATTCTACTTGAACATATGAAGTATGACAGATTTTGCAAATATATGTTTGTTGCAAATGTAGCTGACTATTCAAGAGTGTACTCTATTTTGATTTAAAATTTTCATTAAAAAGTTAAAATTATCTATGATGTCATAAAATGATGCATTGTAAGTAATTATCTGTCAAAAAACAAGGAAGATAATCAATGTTTGAAAAATGGTCTATGTGTTAAACAAATCGGCACAACTTTTGAACTGATGGGAATTTTTTTCATGCAGTTTTCCACAAAATGATCCTCTCAACAATCGCTACCTTAGATTTTAAATCCATTAATTTCATAAACTTCTCCATAAATGATCTTTAATGAGCTTGTTAAGCTAACCATGCTTTGAACAACTGGGACCTGATTGCTAATTTATCCTAGCTCATCATTGGGTAGGGCAAGGAATGCAAAATAAGGACCTCAGCTGTCATGTGAAAAGTGTTGACCCAGATCAACCTTCGCACCTGTGTAATATACAGCTCCAGATAAAGCATAATCACTATCAAATATAACAATGGGATATAATGCCAAAAGTAAGAAAAGCAGAGTTGTCATTCTTGTACGCAACACATCGTCTTGCCCTGTTCTACATTTCTACCAAGTATCATCAAAATATTTTAAAGGGTATTTGAGTTACAGAGTGGACACGAAATCAATGCATAATCACTGTCAAATATAACAAAGGGAGATAATGGCAAAAGCAAGAAAGGCAGAGTTGTCATTCTTGTAAGCAACACATCGTCTTGTCCTATTCTATATTCTACATTCTACATTTTTACCAGGTACCATCAAAATATTCTTAAGGGTATTCCAGTCACAGAGCAGACATGAAATCTATTTCAAACAAAACAAAGGGAGATAATGCCAAAAGTAAGAAAGGCAGAGTTGTCATTCTTGTACATGATACATCATCTGATCCTATTCTACATTTTTACCAAGTATCATAAAAATATTCAAAAGGGTCTGTGACTTACAGAGCGGACACAAAATCAATGGATAATCACTGTCCGATATAACAAAGGGAGATAACGCCAAAAATAAGAAAGGCAGAGTTGTCATTCTTGTACGCTACACTTCATCTGGTCCTTTTCTACATTTCTACCAAGTATCATAAAAATATTCCAAAGGATCTTTGACTTACAGAGTGGACATGGAATCAATGGATTATCACTATCAAATATAACAAAGGGAGATAACTGCAAAAATAAGAAAGGCAGAGTTGTCATTCTTGTACATAACATATCGTCTCATCCTGTTCTCCATTTCTACCAAGTACCATGGAAATATTCCAAAGGGTATTCGAGTTACAGAGCAGACAAAGGGTGAAGAAAGCCAGAGCTGTCATCTTGTATGCGACATGCCATCTCGTCCTGATCTACATTTCTACCAAGTATCATCAAAATATATCAAAGGGTATTCAAGTTACAAAGCGGACAAAAAGTTTTACACCGACGCTGACACCAACGGGATCCGTCCCAAAAACAAAATGTCCCCCCTCTTTGGTGGTGGTGGTGGTGGGGTGGGGTGGAACATAATCACAACATATGTTTTCATGGAGAAATAAGAATTATGTTTACCTGATAACTACATTTATCTGGAGCTATGGATACCCCAAGCAAACAGTTAATGCCTCTGACCAGACGGTCCAGATGTGCAGGATGAGCTGGGTTTCATATGTTTGAAAACATTCTTTGGCCCTTTTTTTTGTGAACTGGCTTTGTTTTTTTATCCAATGTGCTTGCCATGCAAAATTTACTGCATGCATGAAAAAGATGGATTACAGTGTCAGATGAAATTACATTTTATGGTATATGAATTGCAAGATATGACACTGTGAGGAGGTTACATCAAGGTATGCTACAATGAAGTCACACCAATGTAGGACACTGCTAGGCCACATCAAGATATGACACTGCCAGGAGGCTATATCAAGGTATGATACTAAGTAGTATCACCAATGTATGACACTGTGAAGCAACATCAACATATGACAATGTCAGGAGGCTACATCAATGTATGATACTATGAATTCACATCAATGTATGACACTGTGAGGCCAAAGCAATGTATGGCACTGTAAGGAGGCTACATCAAGGAATGATACTACAAAGTCATGCCAATGTATGACACTGTGAGGCTACATCAAAGTACGACATGATGGGGAGGTACATCAAGGTATGATACTATGATACCATACCAATGTATGACACTGTGAGGTCACATTAAGGTATGACACTGTCGGGAAGCTGTATCAAAGTACAATACTGCAAGGCCACATCCAGATAAGACATTGTGAGGATGCAGCCACATCAAGGTTAGGCACTATGAGAAAGCTGTACGAAGCCACATCAAGGGATGTGACTCTGAACAGGGAACACGTACCTATGGTACTGTGTGGCCACATCAAGGTACACCCAGGTATGATATTGTGGAGGCCACAGCAAAGTATGACACTCTCAGTACACAGCAAGGTATGATACTGTGACATCACTATCTGCTGAATCTTACAATTTCAAGTTTCAGGCTCACCAAAATGACAATCTACCGAACATATGACTTTACTTCACAAAAAGCAAATCACTGATATTAAATTTTGTCTTATTTCTTCTTTGACACAAAAAACACCTAATGGTATTTTGGACCGGTTAATCAA
The DNA here is from genome assembly GCA_964016985.1 of Anodontia alba. Taxonomy (NCBI): domain Eukaryota; kingdom Metazoa; phylum Mollusca; class Bivalvia; order Lucinida; family Lucinidae; genus Anodontia; species Anodontia alba. The sequence goes on along the minus strand of OZ024821.1, from coordinate 67,246,580 downwards.
AAAGGTTAACCAAAAGGCAAACCTCTGACGATGCCCAATGCCCGATGCCCACCCGATGCCCGCCTGCCCAGACACTACTACTTTAAAAGACGGATTTTTGAAAAACCTGTCCAAAAATGGAAGTTTTGGACACTCATTTGGATGGCTTTATTCCAGGACCTAACCAACATATTTTTCCATGGAGAAAGAAGGAGACTACTCTTCTTGTCAGGAGCAAAGTATTTCGGCTACCTGACATAGGCCTGTGGCTTTCACCCCAAAAGGGCCCAGTTGTTAAAAGCTAACGATGTCGTTAGTTAACGATTCGTTAAAATTTACATCCAGTGATATGCAAATATGCTGAAATTTTTTGCTGAAAAAAATGTGAGTAGCTTTTGCAGTGCAAAAGCTACTTACATTTTTTCAGCAAAAAATATCAGAATATTGTGTATTGAATCTGCTAAAACAGTTAACGAAATGACCCTTACCAAGCTCGTTAAGCTAACAACGCTTTGAACAACTGGACCCAGTATTCCAGGGTTTAGTGTCCTACAAACTGGCCAGCCTGGTTAGTCTTAATTAGCTAATGGAAATGGTACAAAAATAGTGCCAAAGGAACAATAATAATAAAGCAGTCTGAAATGATTTTAAGCTGCCATAAACATTTCACAGGTGATTTTCAAATAAAGCTACAGCCAAATAATACAGACTAAACAATTAGGAGCTTATCAGTTTTTTAACCTTGTTTCTTTAACGCTTAGCACTATGGGTAAAAATTTTAGCAGACAACATTTTACAATAGTTTACTTATTTTTCCCAGAAAACAGGATTTGACATTTCATGCAAATTGTCTCCAATGGAGACAATTTGAAGAAAACTAGAAAAACGTCATTAATTTGTTGTCTGCTGAATTAGCCCAGAGAAAAGGCAAAGGTTAAAATAAACCACCTGGGCCAAGTTGTTCAAAACTGAAATTTCTACCTAGAACTATGGCAAATACATTGATATTTTTTGCTGAAAAATAAGAAAAGCTATTCATATTTTTGCAGAAAAAATATCAATGTACTTAAAAATACCTTAGCTACAATAGTTAATGAGTTTGTCATTAACAAGCTTCTTAAGCTGAAGATGCTTTGAACAACTGGGCCCAGGTCCTAGATCTTTAGCATATCACCAGTATAATAACATTTTTGTGGAATATTTTCACAAAATGTTATGGACTGACATTTTCTGACGACAAACTATCAGTAGCATTTGCACTGCAAAATCTAATCACATTTTTTAAACACAGAAATATCAATGTATTTTAAGTTTTTGCACTTCAATATGGTAACTACATATTAATTTTAATTCTAAATGCCAATCACAACTGTAGCAGATATTTTGATTTTTACTTTCCAGAGAAAATAAGTCTTGATATTTCGTCTGAATCATCTGCCTTATAAAATGTCAACACTTATTTTCTCTGAAAAATAATTAAATAAACATCAAATCCAAATGTTATCTGCTAAAGATTTTGCTTGGCACTATAACCATTTCATCCTTGAAACCAAACTATGTATCTGCAAATGGTGTAGATCAAGATGAGACAGCTCTTAACGAGTCATCTCATCAGGATCTACACAGTCATTTGGTTTGGATTTTTTAATGACACCCCCATCTACACAATGAATATGTCCAAAATCAAAGACAGAAGATTCTACTTCAGAGGGATGAAAGGGTTAAGGGCTAACAATGTCTTTCAATTAACCATGCTTTCAACATTAGAGCTCAGACTATTTGGGAGACAGAGAGAGAATCATGAACTTATTGTCTTCTACAAAAACAGATTCAACAAGGAATGACCCTTGTGAGAAAAGAACTACACACCCGCCGAAAACAGATGACGTGTTGACAAAGTCCAAAACAACCAATAATTCTAAGCTAAGCATTCTACTTCTCTTTTTTTTTTTTTTTTTTTTTTTTAATAAAAAAAAAAAAAAGAAAAGACTTCAGGGAATGGATACATCAATAACTGACATGCAAATATTTGTCTGCTTCTGGAGTGAATTATTTCCTTAATGATTAGCACTCTGGTAGAACTTTCACCCAACGGCATACTTAGATATTTTTCTTATTTTTACCCAGAGAACAGATTTTGACATTTCATTTGGATCAGATTGGAAAACAGGATCCGACATTTCATGCAAATTGTCTCCATTGGAGACAATTTGCATGAAATGTCAAATCCTGTTTTCTAAGTAAACAAGAAAAATATCATCAGTATATGTGTGCTGAATTTGCCCATACAGTGGTAAAGGTCAAAGAGGAGCCCCTATTTTTGTAAGGTTGCAAATACATGTGCCCTAGGAAGGCAACTCACTGCCTACAAAAGTTGTCTCCCTTGGCAAAATGACGACAAAATCTTTCAGGTGTATTCATTCCCATGAAGGGTAATTTTTGTTTGATATGGCTTTTCATGATATTCCACAGTTTTGTATCCCTGGTGAGAATTTTAAGCCTAGAAATATACTGTTATTACTTACCGATCCAAATCTGTGAAGAACTAGATAAGCTTCTGCTGTTGGGTTCATTCCTATGTGATTCAGCTTCCAGCCCATCACCTGAAAACAAAAACAAACATACCAGTTTCGAGCTAATTACCGCACATACCCCTCTAAGCGCTCAGTCAAGCAAGTTCGTAGTCTTCAGATTACAAGCCATGTATCTAATTTGTTATAAAAAGCACACGTTGTGAGTACCCATTTGAATTGCATCGACAAGTCGATGCAATTCAAATGAGTTCCCATAACCTATGCTTTTATAAAGAAAATCAGAAAAAATCTCTTAAACATTGCATAAGCATCATCTGGTAAGCTCTTCGCTGATCTTTTTTTTTTTCTTCGCTGATCTTTTTTTTTTTTTTTCCTTAAGTGTACCCTAAGTATAGGTAGGTATATGTTTTACCACAAGTTTTCCTGGTCGTTTTGAAAAACCTAAGTGTACAGTGCAGTAATTAGGTTGAATACTGTAAATGTATTTATTGGAGAAACACTTTTTTGGAGAAGATGGGATGTAGATGGCATGTGTCTCTTATTGTAAGTATGATTGTAGGTGGACCGGATATATACCAATAGTATACTATGCTGCTTCAGGATTACAGGAATTATGGAAAGGGTGATTCTATTGAAACCTAACCCTTCCATCCTCCTCATGCCGAACCCCTAAGCACACACATAACAAAATTAGGCAACAAACTCCTGTACGGTGCTTTGTATGTTTTATTAAAGAAATATCATTCACTAATCAGGGCTTCCACTACAGGAAGTCCAGGAGTCATATACTCCTTATACGTTCATAGGGTTTCCAAATCTGGCGGCTGAAAGAAACACTTGCTGATGAGACTTGAACAAATGATGAAACTTGTGCAACAAAACTATTAACCCTTAAAGCACCAATCACAACAACTGTCGTCTGCTTTGTCCTCTGCTTGTGATTGCTGGTATGCAAAAAATAGGTTTGAAAAGTTTGCAAGAATATTCAGCAGACGACATAAACAGACGACATTTTCAGATGCAGTTTTTCTTGGCGCTTTAAGGGTTAATTAAGTAATACAATGACTATAATATAGCAAAACAGATGTAAGCAGTGTGCCTAAAAGTGTGTAAAATCATAATAACATTATTATGCATGAGAAAATATAAACAGTTGCTAACAATAAAATTCCAGTTGCTTTGCTTGGGGACCATTACATGAATGTAAGTCTGGATTTCTTGTTTTGAAATCTCAGAGGAAGCTCTCATAATGTCTAATATAATCAAATCCTTTTTCTTCATTAATTTTTCTGCCAAGTATGACACAAATCAGCTACTGGAATCTGAACAGATAATGCTGTGTTAGTTTTAAAGTTTCCAGCCCATATTACATTGAAACTGACTTAAACCATTAAAGTGCCATGCAAAGTATTCGCACATCACATTCCTAAATTTTTGATTTTTTTTTTATTTTTTTTTAATTTTCAGAGAAAATAAGGCTTAATAAACTTTGAATGTCCAAATATTTAGAGTTACAAAAAACTTTCCCATTTAATAACCTTCAATCTGATGCATACCACATTACATATGATTGATTGTGTTGGGTTTAAGTCTACCCTTGTGGGTCACTTTGTGTCGTCTCCCAGAGAAAGGGAGAAAAGAGATAGAAGAGATAGTAGAGGGAAGAAAGACAGGAATAGGGAAGAAATAGGGAAATGAAAGAAAGTGAAGAAACAGAAGAAATAACAACATTCCCCCTCTACCCTTGCCTGCTGCAAGGACAGCAGGCCTTGCCAAACTGTAAGTTAATACCAGTTGGGTGCCCCAGTGACAAAAGTTACAGGACACCTTCCACTCATCCAACCACCCCCCACCACATTACATATGACTGATCAGTATATACACAGTGTTTGCCACTCATCCAGCATTTTTTTTTGACAAATCAAGAGGGGGTAAAAGGGGTTGTTCAAATTTGAGGACAAATATGGAAAGGTGCCCCAATATTAATCCATTGTATACGGAATAGACTCTCCCACACTATATATTGGAAGAGTCCAATTTCAATTTTAGGTAAACCCAGCTATGAGATTTACATATTCTTAGAGAAAAATGGCTTAACTATTTGCAAACAGCAGAAACCCTGATCAGACGCCGCGTTCTGCAGCATCTGATCTGTGTCTGCACTGTTTGTCAAGTGCCCTTTTACGGGTCTCCCGACTACAATGGGTTAAATAACTGTAGTAAATGGACAATCTCCTTATCTGCAACTGTAACTTGCAATATTGACTGACTGGTTGAGTTGATGTTTAACCCATTGTAGACTGAATAGACTCTCCCATACTATATATTGGAAGAGTCCAATTTCAATTTTGGGTACGTCCGGTTATGAGATTTACATATTCCTAGAGAAAAAATGGCTAAGCTATTTGGAAACAGTGGAGACCCTGATCAGAAAAAGGCCTTTCAACAATGTTTTCATAAGTGAGCTGTCTCCAAGTGAGGAAGAAACAAAAGAAACACAGAAGAATTATAACAAAAAATTCAATAGACTTTTGCCATACCTTAACCTATTTTAGTCTGGAGACCCCCAAAAGGGTCACTGGCTGGCCTAAATCAGATGCTGCAGGGTGCGGCGTCTGATCAGGGTCTCCACTGCCAAATACATGTAATTCAGCCATTTTTCTCTAGGAATATCAAAATCACATTGCCCGACATACCTAAAATTGAAATTGGACTCTTCCAATATATAGTGTAGAGGAGTTTATACAGTCTAAACTGGGTTAAGCCAAATCAGTAGGACAACTAATAAAGGTTGTGCCGCCCAAACACCCCCAACTTGCAATATTCTAAAAGCTTTAAAATCTATTTATTTGATCAACTCTTGTTACCAGAGCCTGTTAATGATGCTTGATTTACTTTCCAACAGTCAATGAATAATCTAGATAATATAGTGTTGCCTGTAATGAGGTAACTTGCCGGATGTCCACAACAATACATAATATCCTGAAAGTATTCTTTTTATCCCATGAGGTTAGTAGTAATAAGTATCTGTGTGGAATTCTGATTTCTGTTTACATAGTACTAGCCATTAGCACTTAGAATGCTGGGTTTCTGATTTAAAAAAAAAAAAAGAATGCTGGGTTTCTGATTAAAAAAAAAAAAAAGAGAAAAATTTGGGCTTGACATTCCATGTGAATTGTCTGCTTTTATGATTCTTTTAGGAATTTTGTGAGCCACAACTTTGCTTGGTACTTTAACCCTTGTCCTGCTGAATGAATTAAGATGCCACATCCACTTCTAATGTTCAGCCAATCAGATTACTTGATCCTGATTGTTGCTATAAATTCACATACTTAATGGCAGACAGTGCAGATCCAGATCAGTTGGCTTCTTCAGAAGCCTACTGATCTGGATCTGTACTGTTTTCAAAGGCAGGGTATATCAGGTTTCAGCAGGACAAGAGTTAACCTTTACCATGCTATGAGCTGAAGCAGCAGACTAAAACTGATATTTTTTTCCTCCCCAGAAAATAGGCTTTGACATTAGAAATGTCATAATACAGCTACAGATAAGGTGCATTTTTCAACCAAAAAGTATTAGCCCCTGTCCTGCTTAGCCTGGATATACCCTGCATTTGCAAACAGTGTAGATCCAGATCATTTGGCTTCTGAAGAAGCCAATTGATCTGGATCTGCACTGTTTGCCAACTTTGCTAGACTAAGTTTATACTGTAATAAAAAATTAGCTGAGAACACGAGTTTTTCCATTCCTCTCTTAGGCTGTGAAAAGGTCGAAAAATATCTAAAAAATATTGATATTACCAAGGCTACAGGAGCTGACAATATTGGGCCAAGACTATTGAAATTGGCAGCATCATATATATCTGAAAGTCTCACTTTTATTTGTAATCAAAGCATTATTAGTTATACTTTCCCCGAAAAATGGAAAGAAGGCAAAGTGACTCCTCTTCACAAAAATGGCCCTAAAGATGACACAAATAATTACAGACCAATTTCAGTCCTACCAGTTGTGTCAAAATTACTAGAAAAACATGTCCATGATTCTTTAATGTCTTATTTATCTTCAAACAGTTTGCTGCATTCAACTCAATCAGGTTTTCGGCCTAATCATTCCTGTGAGACATCTCTGTTACAAATGGTAAATAAATGGTTAGGTGCAATAAATAACAGTCAAATGATTGGGATGGTAATGATTGATTTTAGGAAAGCATTTGATCTTGTTGACCATACACTATTGCTTAAAAAACTCAAATATTACAAGTTATCTGAAGAGACTATCAGCTGGTTTTCTTCCTACTTGATGGGGAGGAAACAGAAAGTCTTTGTTAACAACACATTTTCAGAAGCTGAAAACATTATATGTGGTGTTCCACAAGGATCTATTCTGGGCCCTTTATTATTTTTATTATTTATTAATGACTTGCCTTTGAGCATTGATAATGTCCTTACAGACTTATATGCTGATGACACTATGCTTTATTTTATTGACAAATCTCAAGCCTGTATTGAACAACAGCTGCAGACTGCATTGCATAAACTTTCAGAATGGTGTAAGGAAAATGGAATGCTAATAAACACTACTAAAACTAAAGCTATGCTTATTACCACTCCTCAGAAACGGATTCATTTAAATAATAATAACCTTCAGTTGAACTATAACAATGAAGAATTATCTGTAGTAGCAAATGATAAAATTTTAGGGGTATTAATTGACAATAACTTAACATGGACAAATCATATTAATGTCCTTACAAAGAAAATAGTTTCTAATCTTTGGCTGCTCTCCAGAATGAAGGAATACTTGTCTACTGATCAAAGAGTCCAATTTTATAAGTCCTATGTTCAACCCCATATTGATTATTGCAGTGCCATCTGGGGAGGAACTTCTCAAAGTAATCTTGATAGGATCTACCGTTTACAAAAAAGAGCTTGTAAAAAAAAAATATTTTAGACTATCAATATGAAAATATTGCTACTAGTATGGAAGAGCTAAAAATTCTAAACATTTATGAACGAATATTTCTCAAGAAAGCTAAATTCATGTTCAAAATTTCTCAGTCCCTAACACCTGAATACATTAATGAGATGTTTCACACAAGACCCTTGAACAATACTCTTCAGTCCCTTAGATCATCAACAACCATAAATTATGTGCTGCCAAGACCTCGTAAAGAACTGTTTAAGCAGAGTTTGATTTACTCTGGACCATTGATTTGGAATAATCTACCTGACAAATTAAAACACTTAGGAACTGTTGATAGCTTCCATAAAAATTGCATCAAATGGATGAAAGGAATTCAAACTTAGTATATATACATTATATGTATATACACGTGTATATATATATATATGTATATATATATATATATATATATTTAATTTAGACCCTGTATATGTGTTGTATGTATTTTGTACATATCCATGTAACCTGGTTTCAGGACTTGTGTTTCGCTTTCGGCAAGACTGTTTTCTGGGGATATTACTGCATTTATCTTTTTCTTTTTTTTTTTTTTTTTTGTAGCGATTGGTGTCAGATATGTCTTGTTTCAGTGAAATAAGGCAACTCTACATCAGCTCACAGTGTATATTCAAACTTGATCATCTCTCTTATTAGTGTGTGTGTGTATGTGTGTTTCTAGCCTATGCATTTTCTTTTTGTTGTATATAATGTAAATAATAGAGGGCCTCATGGAAAATTAGTCTGTATTGTTGCTAAATGTGTAACCCTCTGAAAATAAAGACCATTATTATTATTATTATTATTTTAAGTATGTGAATTTATAGCAACAGTCTGGATCAAGTAATTTGTTTGTGTTGAGGTTTTACGGCCCAGTCAACCCAATGGGGTCATGTCGAGCGTGGTCAGTTTACCTAACCACACATTTACTGGGCAGGCTTAGTCCTCTAAGCGGTTAACCAGTATTGTGCACATTCTTTCGCCAGAAACTGACAACTGCCCTTCTTGAATCAGCGGAAGGGAGAGAATGACCTTAGAAAATATTTCACGATCAATCTCCACAAAAGAATGTTGCCTACCTCGGCGGGGGTTGAACCCGCGACCTCCTGGTCTCCAGTTGGACGGCGCATCCAACTGAGCCACCGAGGCCGGCTGGATCAAGTAATCTGATTGGCTAAAAGTTATAAGTGGGCATGGCTAAAAGTTATAAGTGGGCATGGCATCTTAATTTATTCAGCAGGACAAGGGTTAATAGCTTTTTTATTTCTTGACAAAAATATATGTTGTGGGTACTCATTAGAAGTGCCTCAGTGAGGCACTTCTAAGGAGTACCCACAACATGTTTTTAACAAGAAGTGAGAAAAGTAAGTGGATACCCCTCTTATCTGTTGCTATGGTCATAAGATACAGCCACAACTGTGAGTCTGTGATGCTATGTAGGATAATATATCAACAAGACAATAGGGAGCCTTCTGGTACAAGCTGTCTGAAAACTGGAACAGTTTGAAAATCACAAACAATGAGCTATTGTAAACCCTTACAGTGCTAAGCAGAACTGTAGCAGACGACATTCTTATTTTTTTTTTATTATTATGATTTTTCAGAGGAAATATGACTTGGCATTTCATGTAAAATGTCTGCTATGCAGACAATTCACATGAAATGCCAGGTCTTATTTTCTCAAAAAAAAAAAAAAAAAAAAAAAATGTCTGCTGTAGTTGTGATTAGCTCTTCAAGAATTTATTGATCAACACCCGGATGTATACAAGACTGTACAGATTTCCAATAATACCATATCTATCCTAAGTACTTGGGTTAACAGACCAGAGTGGTAAAGACCTAGACCAGACACTGTGGAAAACAGAATCTGATCAGAGTCTGCACTGTGTGACGGTCATCGGGCAGAAATATGATTCTATGACAAGTACTGTAAGAAGTTAACCCTTTATGTAGCAGACAACATTCCAAGTTATTTTATTTTTTTTATTTTTTTCAAAGAAAATAAGTCTTGATATTTCATGTGAAACATCTGCTTGGCAGATGATTCACATGAAATGTCAATACTTATTTTCTTTAAAAAGAAAAAAGAAAAAAGGCTAGTGAAGTCACAGAGCAAAACTCTTAATTGTTGAAGGAATGCCAGAATCACAGACATGCTGAAAACAGTATACCCCTAAAACAAAGTTTGTTGTGCATGGGGTATAAAACTGTAGTCTGCTGGAGTTGTCACCGGCAACTTAAGGGTTAAGCATCTGAATATCTAGGATCAACAGTAAAAATCTTCACAAGCAAAACTTTGAAAACTAGAACAGGCTTTCACTGGTGACAACAAATCAGTTCTGGTAGCAGAACAAAATTCTGTTGAATAAAAGCATCGCAGACACTGCATGATACCCTGCAACTGCAGGGTAACAAAACATGTAGAGAAGACGGCTGTGTTTGATGTGTAATAATTCTACCAAAAATGTTGTGTACTGTAACCTGGAAACAATAAAAGCTGTATCACTTCATAGCTTTAACTGGTACTGGCGAAAACTGTAGGAGATTAGTTAGCCTGAAGCAAGTGAGGATGCTTTAATAAGTAATTTAGCTCTATGAAAATCTGGTGTACTGTAACCTTGAAAGAATATGAAAATTTGGTGTACTGTAACCTGGCTGCACTTCTCTACATCTTTTTTCTATCCAACAACATAAAAATAACAGCTTGATCAGATAAAAACTAGGAGGAGTGAGCTGGAAATAAAGTCATGCATGAACAATCTTAAAAGAGCTGTAACTCTATCAAAATTTGGTGTAATGTGACCTCAAAACAATATGCGCTGCATCACCTCATTGTCTAACTGTCCTCCACCATGTTTCAACACCATCCGATGAAAACTGTAGGAGGAGTTATCCGGACACAAAGTCTAAGTCTGCAAAATCTTTACAAAGTGTAATCAATCTATCGAAATTTGGTGTACTGTAACCCTGAAACAATATGCCCTGTACCACTTCATGATCTAACTGTCCACCAAGTTTCAATGCAACCCGATGAAAACTGTAGGAGGAGTTATCCAGAAACAAAGTGCGGACTGACGGACCGACAGACATTGGAGGGTATACCATAATACCCGGCCACTATCATGTGGCAGGGCATAAAAACCTGATCAGGGATTTCGTGCACTTTTGACTGTCAAATTTCTGGTCATTTATTCATTGTGCAGGAATTTATCTCTTTCCACTTTAGAAGAACAGACCCTTTTTTCAGGAGGGATGCAAAATCATTTTGATAGAGCTGCCTCACTTGAAAGAGTATCTATTTTCCTTAACCCATTTAGTCTTGAAACCCTCAAAAGGGTAATTAGGAAACAATGCAGACCTCCACTCCTACTGAGAAAGTCCACGAAATTTCACTGAAATTGCAGATCTGGGTCTATATTGTTTGCTGATAGTTTAGCCATTTTTCTCTAGGCACCAGAAAAAGTTTTTTAGAAAAAAAAAAAAAAAAAAAAACAGAAGCCCCCCGCCCCCTCCCCCTCCCCCAAGCCCTACCCTCACCCCACCAGAGTTATCATTCTTGTACATGACACATCTTCTTGTGCTGTTCTACATCCCTACCAAGTATCGTCTGAGTTTCTGTGCATTGCATATCTCTTTAAATACATTTTGTAGGCTCCAGATTCATATTAGTCTGTATCCATGTTGACTGCACGATGAGAGTCTGCAATTCATGATGTGTTGTATGTATGAATGGTTAAGTGTATGTTTTCATACATAAATGACTTGTATTTTGCAAGATTTCATGTTCAGGTAAAACTTCTATCTTCTAAAACACCTATCTCCTTGTAAGCGACACATTATCTCATCCTATTCTACATATATACCAGGAATCATCAAAATATTCCAAATGGCATTCGAGTGACAGAACAGACACAAAATCATTGCCTAATCATTGGCAAATATATCAAGGGGAGATAACTTCAAAAGTAAGAAAGCCAGAGTTGTCATTCTTGTAAGCGACACATCATCTCTTCCTGTTCTACATTTCTAGTAAGTATAAACAAAATATTGTGAAGGGTATTCAAGTTACAGAGCTGACACGAAATCGAATTCAAACACAGGAAGGGGAGATAACTCCAAAAGTAAGAAAGCCAGTGTTGTCATTCTTTTATGTAACACATCATCTCGTCCTTTTCTACATTTCTACCAAGTAAAATTAAAATAATACAAAGGGTAGTGGAGTTACAGAGCAGACACGAAATAAAATTTTAACACAAGAAGGACAGATAACTCTAAAAGTAAGCATTACGAAAACATGCCTATTCAAATATATTGAAAATTTCACCACCAAAAACTGGAAGTTTTCAGATAAAAAAAATCCGATATTTTTCATATTTCAGCTCAAAACATAGATTGTAGGTACTTGTTAGAACGGCCTCGGCAAGGCAGTTCTAACGAGCACCAACAATCTATGTTTTTGAGCAGAAATAAGAAAAATAATGTATACCCTTTAAACCCCAGTTTTACTATATAAAAGTGGGGTATAAGGGGGTCAAAATTATATAGGTATGTTTTCGCAATGGAAAGCCAAAGCTGTCATTCTTGTCTTGACACGTTGTCTCGTCCTGTTCTACATTTCTACCAAGTATCATGAAAAGAGTATTTGACTAACAGAGGGGACATCAAATCAATGCATAATCACTGTCAAATAAAATAAAGGGAGATAGAGCCAAAAGTGAGAAAAGCAGAGTTGTCATTCTTATATGTGACACATCGTCTTGTTCTGTTCTACATTTCTACCACATACCATAAAAATATTCCGAAGGGTATCTGAATTACAGAGGGGGACAAAAAATCAAATTCGAAAACAAAACAAAGATAGATTACTCCAAAAGTAAGAAAGCCAGAGTTGTTATTCTTGTACACAACACATCCTCTCGTCCTGTTCTACATTTCTACCAAGTAACATCAAAATACTCCAAAGGGTATTCAAGTAACAGAGTGGACCAGAAGTTTTACGCCGACAGATCTGTCCCAAAAAATGGACTCTTCCAATACATAGTGTGAGGGGAGTTAATTCAGTCTAAAATGGGTCAAACTGGTCCCCTATCACTATCATCTTTTGGTCAAGTACAATCCAATTATTTCACCTCATTTGAAGGCATAGATTGGTGCATGCTCCTGCAAAGTTACTCTATTGTCAACTTGACATTTTTAGTATGCACTTGCACTCACACACACATTAAACCCTTAAAGCGCCTATCGCAACTGCAGCATAAAAAAATTTTGATTTTTTTTTTTTTTTATCATTATTATTTTTCAAGAAAAAAAGACTTGACATTTAATGTGAATCATCTGCTAGCTAGGCTAGGCAGATGATTCACATGAAATGCCAGGTCTTATTTTCTCTGAAAAATGAAAAAAAAAAAAAAAAAAAATAGAATGTCGTCTGCTGCGAATTTTGCTTGGCACTTAAAGGGTTAAAAACTATTACGAAATTACAATTTGGAGCACTTGTTTAAGTGTTTTTTTAATGAAACCACAGGAAATAAGGCTCAGTGGAGATCTTTCAACATAACTGGTACCCATAACACAATTTCTTTTGCTACTTGCATTTATTTTTCCATAAAAAAAATTTTTATGGGAACTCATTGGAACCACCTCAGAGAGGCACTTCCAATGAGTTCTCATTAAATTGTTTTCAGAAAGATGTTCTATCAGGATATCCATTCAAATCTGTAAGACATACATGGACAGCAAAGTGCAGGCATGCTTGGATCTTTGCTGTTAACTTTTATATTCTAGAACCTACAGTTAAGTTATCAAGCTGCCTCGTAGCATGCTGAGTAAAGTTTCAAATGGTATTTTGAAATACATTTTATTTTTCTTACTTTTCCCAGAAAACAGAGTTCACAGTGCAGTTTTGTTTTTATTTTCCTTGGGACCATTGGGCACAAATTTGTATCTTGGAAAATCAAGTTATCATTACGAAAACATGCCTATTCAAATATACTGAAAATTTTACGACCAAAGAAATGAAAATGATCAAAATACAGATTGTGGGTACTTGTTAGAATTGCCTCAGCAAGGCAGTTCTAATGCGTACACACATTCTGTGGTTTTGAGCAGAAATAAGAAAAATAATGCATACCCCTGTATTACTATATAAAAGTGGGGTTTAAGGGGATCAAAATTATACAGGCATGTTTTCGTGATGTGCTGAAGATGGTGCTAGGGGTATATGGAACCCTGCAAACTAAAATGCTGTCATATGAAAAGTCTCAATGAAACAGAGACTTCAGTTTTCATTCTTTTATGCGTTTGTTGTTTCCAAGGACAACTTTTATAGATTAATTCAATATTTCAAGCCAATTGTCTGACAGAGACTATCAATTATCATACTAATCTGCTGATTTTGTTTAAAAACTGGTAAAGGTCACCTTATGAGGCTCCAAAACAGTTTTGGGAGTCAAATATCATCGAAATGAGGGTCAAAGAAATGAAGATTTTGTGTTTTAGATCTCTTCCAACATTAAGTCAAACTGAAGTGGTGAAAGAATGAAAATGAAAAGCTTTGTGCATACAGAGCAACACACTGAGCCAGGAGTTGAATTCTGCCTTTAGTGGAAATTCAAATCAAGGACCTGGTGATCTGAAATCAGGAGTGCTAACCGCTCAGCCACTAGGACACTTCTAGGGTCAGAGAAAACCCTGATTAGATAAATGTTCAAATATTTAATTAATCAAAGCATTCTCATTATCTTGATCTCTGATGCAACCAGTAGGTATCATATGCCCGACTGCCAATGTTATTTTTCAATGTTATTTTTCTGCATTTGTTTACATGCTTCATTTCACTTTACTGTGTTTTCTCTGAAGAACTAAGCTGCCATGGAATCTTTTATGCAAATAGTCTGGAATAATATGGACCATGTCATGCGAAAAAGTAGCTTCGAGCATGCGCAATATGTGTGGATTCACATCATCCTGCCCATGTGTAAGATCTCATCCGGGCATTTGTTCTGCATTGAAACAGTATATCCAATGATTATGTTAGCAAACAGTGAAAGCCCTGATCAGGCTGTGAGGATGTGCAGGATGTGTGTCTGCATACGCCCAATGATACATTTTCCCATGGCGTAGCCTATATGCTCCAGATGGGTATTATCAATACAATATCAATGTCAAAATTTGAAAGCATCTCAGACATTAGTCTTGGAATTTAAGCAGTGTCATAGAAAAAGGGATGTTAAGGGCAATGGATACACTTTCAGGGGAGGTAACTGTAAAACTTGATTTGCCTTCCTTGTGAAAAGGGGTCTATTCTGGGAGCAATTCTTTCCATTTAGAATACAACCCTTTTCTGAAGGGCATGCCATGCAAAGAAAGCAAACGAGAAGTCATGAAAGTTGTCTAGTGAAAAAAACTAGCAGAAAATCTACAATGTAACCAGTCACTGTAAGGACATGAAAACATGAAAGCTTTAGAACAGGCTAATATCATAGCTAGAGAATAGAGGGAACAGAGGGTAGCCACAATTTATTTTTCTTATTTCTCCACGAAAACATATCTTGTAGGTACTCATTAGAGGTGCCTCAGCGAGACATCTCTAATGAGTGCCCATAATATATATTTTTGTGGAGAAATAAGAAAAATATTGATATTTTCGGTTGAAACAAGTGCTTTGTCTGAAGCTATGCCTATATAAGTATAGGGCTGTCACGTTTTCAAAAATCGGTAAACGTTTACACGGAAGGTCATACATGAAACAATTCCGTGTACACGAAACAGTTTTGAAATAATTTTACAAAAAAGAAAAGAAGGGTGAACCGGTGTTATTTAATGCTAACTATTTACTTGTTTAGATAAATTTCGATCATGGGAAGATATGCTCCTGCTGACATTCCGTAGCATTCTGTCATTTGCATTTCGAGAAAATCCTGGTGAGGTAGCATTAAAACTTTACACAGCCAGCTGTGTAATTGCCAATTACCTTGAAGATGACGCTGTACTGTGTATTGGATTAATCCATTTCTGATTGGCGCACATACTGAGGGGACATCTCAGAAACAACATTTTGTGATCGCATAATTGGCAGAATTCAAGTGCGGGTAGTTTGATAGAAGGAGTAGAATGAAATAAAACACTGAATTCTGCATCCGAACAATGCTTTTAAATACTTCATTTAAATTCAGTAAAATAAACGTTTTTGACAAAAATATAGTTACAGTGCTATCAGGGCTCTGGAAATTCTGAAATCTGAATCGGTCCAGCCGATGACGATGACGTCATCAATGAGCCCATTTCCAAAAAAAAAAAAATCAAAAGCTGGTGATCAAAGCTGGCGTCATCAATAAATACAGTCAGGTATACATGTAAAAAGAAAGAAAAAAAAAAAAAAGACGATTTTGTTATTTCCACCTCCGCAGGGTTTTCCTAGATAACTATTTATAAACAACTGATTCCCGTCTTGTGTAAGCGCGAAGACGGCGGGAAACAGGAGAGACGTAACAAAACGACTTTCATAGACCAATTAGGGCTAAATAAAAAAAAAAAAGGCCTGCGCCACAGGCAGTTTTGCAGTTTTCAATGTTTCGAGATTTGACCAGACTGCTTAAATTTTAAGCACTGACCAATCTTGTCTAGCGCAAGTGGTGCATTACTTATTTTTACTGTGAAATCTACCTTGAATTATACTCGCGTGTTACGGTCATCAACAAAAAAAAAAAAAAAAAAAGAAGAAGAAGCAAACAATTAGACCCAGATCAGACGCCATTGTATGCGACATCTGATCAGGACATACACGGTTTGGGAATTAATTTATCAAATCTGGGACCGACAAACCGTGTTGATCAAAACAAAAAAAAAGAGGAAGAAAACAGGTGTGTTCAAGCAATGCATTCTTTTATCACTCTCAGTTAAAGCGACATATGATCTTTTGGACACGCCGACTGCACCTGGTCTTTTGCAGTCTCAGTGCATTCACACGTGTCATACAAATGGATTTATTATCAGACTACCGTTACTGATGATTCGCACAAAGGACAGTGAAGTGTTGATTTTTTGACAATGTTTGGATAATGATGTAATTAATTTGTGCTGCGGTAGGTTGCCGTTATTTGTCTCTCCAATATACATGTCAAATGACCGTTAAGAGCCTTTTAACTACCATAATATCGCATTTAAAAGGTGCGCTGACATTGTCAGTTTGGGAAGACATGACCGTTTGTGATTTTTTAGACATACACTGGAGATCCAATACATCGCGGTCCGTTATTTCGCGATATCCAGTATATCGCGAATCGTCCGTGGACCCCAAATATACCATGACCATAAAAAAAAAAAATAAGTAAATGTATTTTTTACTTAATTTGAAAAAAAAAAAAAAAAAAAAAAAAAAATGACTGTAATTCGTTGCGGTATTGATTTTTCGCGCATATCCAAACGCGAAATCGCGTCACGCATTATGACCAAACAATCCAATTAGTGTCAATCAGTACACAGATTGATAATAATTGGCAATCAATTAATATTAATCGCCGCACTTGTCATAATCAGTATGAAAGAATTAAAAAGATCAAAAGATAAATAGAATAGTTTTTGGGCCCGCAGCAGACGAAAGAAGCGAAGGGAAGCAACCCGAATTGCCTCAGCAAAAGTCCGTGATATTCTATTCTATTCTATCCTTAGGATATGCGAGTTGCCCCCCTTCATCCAAAATGGCGTCCTCGCTTGACATTTCCGCGAACAAATGATTTTAAACGTCGTTTATCAGCTAGTCTCGATTAAAGTTAATTGGTAGACATAATCTCCCAGTGTAAATACTGCCATTGAGTAATTCTAAACCTACTATACTGATGTAATGTGGCCGATAGCTTTACTGACAGCCGTTTGGTGTTGATTGATTAGCGGCGTCTTAGCAAACTACCACCCCAGCTTATATCGCGATCCGGATATATCGCGGTAGCGGAACTTGGACCCCAAGCACCGCGATATATTGGATCTACAGTGTACTGGTTGGTTGGGGAAAAATTGGGGTGCAAGGCACAAACCTGCTGGACCGAATTATTAGCGTTTTTGGGTGTTTGAAACCGGTCTAGAATTCTTAATTTCAGACAGGCTATTTTTCCGGTTTTCCGAAGCCCTGCATCAAGGAGTCTTTAAACTTCAGTAATAGCACCCGAAGCTAAATTACTTTCACACGACCACTGTAATCTCGCGAGATACGAGATAACGCGATGAACTACAAGATCTCAGGTAATTTGTTTACACAACTTGACTCGAGGCAATTATTGGATTAGTCATGATTGACATCTGAGCTATTGAGATTATCCTAAATATCTGACAGAATCGGAGAAAATTTCCTTAATATTGGGCCAGTATGGGACCGATTTTTTGGGGCTTTTGGCTGTTTCCAATCGGTCCCGATTTCTGAATTTTGGTCTGGGACCGAAAGAAATTCGGTTTTCCCGAGCCCTGAGTGCTATCTCCTTCTTGCCTTGATTGTCAACAAAAGTAAAATCCTGTCAAACCAGGGATCAGAAATATTTAGGATAGTGAAAGAGCACAAGAACAAAGTAAGTGACGATTATTATAATGTAAAATTTTAATGATGCCATTTGTCTGAGCATGAATAAGTCATGCGTTCGTGTAAACTGCCAGTCAGTTTTGTAAATGTTTACTATACAGAATGGTTAGCCTAATGGTTGGAAGTCCATTTTGTAAGTAGGTTGTGTAGGTTGTGAGTTGGACGGCCATGGCAGGCATACATTTTTCTCCTACCTTTGCCTATATGAGATGAAACTTCTCACATGACCATGCTGGTCCAAGGAACAATCCACTTAACGGTGGGAGACAAAGAATCCATCATGAACCAGTCCATGCAGGATAGGGAAATCTCACCTTAGGGGAAGGATTTCAACCAGGGACTCTGCAAGCCTCATCCCTGGTTGAAATTCCTAACCCTCGGATGAGATTTCCCTATCCTACATGGACATTCATGATGAATTCTTATATTCTCAAGCCTATCTTTGTTTTCATCTTTTTTTCGTTTTTCTTTTTCTTTTTGTTTTAATTTTACGGTTTATAATCATACTAGTCATCACAGTTGACATTTTTTTATTTCAACCCAATGTTTGAGTCATAATCTGAACTGAATCATGCTTTATCAGCTGCCTACATATACAAGAGGGCCATGATGATCCTGGATCACTCACTCGAGCTCAAGATAGCTTGTGGATGAATTAAAGCCAGTGCAATATGTAAGTGTCAGTAACTACACTGACAAAATCAATTAGGACAAACATCTAGGTGACCTTAGTGATCGTTTGCGGCAGGAAAAAATTAGGCTAGCTAGGCCAGAGTCATTGCACAATTTAATGTGCCTTCTGACGTGAAAAAGCTTAGTAATACTGCTTGGGTACACAAAATGTTCTTGCTTTAATTGCCTGAAAATACTTTTCATATGATGGGGCTCAAACTTATGACATCTTCATTCTGGTTGTGGTTTCGATTTCTGTCTGTTGGTTGATCTAGTTTTGCTTTAGGTATTTTTTTTTTTCATAAATCATCACAAAAACACGCTTATATAATTTTGACCCCCTTAAACCCCACTTTTATATAGCAAAACTTGGGTTTATAGGGGTATACATTATTTTTCTTATTTTTGCTCAAAAACATAGATTGTGGGTATTAGTTAGAACTGCCTCACCAAGGTGCTTCTAATGAGTACCCACAATCTATGTTTTCGAGCAGATACATGTATATGAGAAATATCAGAGTTTTCTATCTGAAAATTTTCAGTTTTTGGAAGTCAACTTTTTTATATATTTGAATAGGTGTGTTTTCATAATGGTACAAAATCAATGACAATGGTTTAAAGACCTTAGGACAGGCCTCCATGGCCTAGTGGTTAAGAGCCCTAACTCTTAAACATTAGGTCTCTCACCGCTGCTGGTTCTAGCACTTGGGTCATATTTGCAATGCCAAGTTCTGCAACAGAAGGTCAGGTGGTTTTTCTCTGGGTACTCCGGTTTTTGAAACTGGGACACTGGTCTAGTATAATATTATTTAATATATTTTTCTATTTTTAGCTCTGGCCACCAACTTCTTCATCGAAGTGAAACCATTTCAGTAACTTTGGTATAGGAGCATAAGAGGGACACTGGCCATTTAAAGATTTTTCTATTTTTAAGTCTGGTGGCCATTTTGTTAGTCAAGCAGAACTATTTTAGCAATTTTGGTATAGGAGCATCAGAGAAATATTTCTGTCAGATTATTTTTGAAATTGGGTCACTGGCCTAAGAGGAGATTTTGTTTAAAGATTTTTCTATTTCTAGTTCTGATGGCCATTTTATTCAGCCAAGAGAAACAATTTTGGCAATTTTGGTAAAGGGGCCTAAGAGGACCATCTCTACAAAATATTATTTTGTAATTGGCAATTGGCCTAGGAGGAGATGTTGTTTAAAGTTTTTTTTTCTATTTTTGGCTCTGGTGGCCCGTTTTTGCAATTTTGATAAAGGGAGGTAAGAGAACCATTTCTATGAAATTATTTTTAAATCAGGCCACTGGCCTAGATGTTTTAAGATTTTGTTGAGCCAAGCAGAACCATTTTAACAATTTTGGAAAAGGGGCACATTATTTTGAAAATGGGCCATCAGCATTAAAAATACATAAGTAGCTAAATATCTTACATGGAAAGCCATGCAAGATCAATTTTAGCCACTTAAATACCTGTTTTATGAAATAAATCACATTTTTACTTACAAATGACTACTTAACTAGCAAAATGTCCAAATTTCTAGCCACCAATGTATGCATCAGTTAGAATGGCTGGACAGAAGGACGGACGGATGTTCTAACGAATGGATAGTTATGTGGCTACCATCACTATTTTAGCATACTTTAAATATGTGGCTAAAAAGTAGCCATGTAATATAGAAAATAAGCCACATAAAAGACTGATTCTATGTGGCCAACAGAATAAATCCCATTCAATACACTGAAACTGTCCATAATTCTTAGCCACCTAACTAACCATTTGTGTGTATGGACGGACGAATAGACAGAGAGACTGAACCAACGAAAACTATATACTCCTTTGGCATACTACGTATGTCGGGGGTATGACCAAGAAAATGGCATATGCGTACAGCGAAGACTCAGATCAGCCTGGGCATTTACCTAGTCTGATCTGTCTTTGCTGTCTACATGAAGAAAGCTTGGGTCCTAAGCTATTCATTGAGCACACAGCAAAGACTGATCTGAGCTGAGTCTTCGCTTGGTGTTCATGCAATTTTGTTGGGTTTATCATTAGATGGCGTCTCGATAAAAACAATTGGTGGGTACTCATTAGAAGCGCCTCAAGAAGGAACTTCTAATGAGTACCCATATTCTATTGGAGATATCTGGAGATATAAGAAAAACATTGGTGTGAATACATCTCTATCCTGAGCTATATATATACTATATTTACTCTTAGTGTTGGTTTGTTTGTGTTGAGGTTTTATGGCCCAGTCAACCCAATGGGATCATGTCGAGCACAATCAGTTTACTTAACCACACTTTTACTGGGCAGGCTTAGTCCTTTAAGCGGTTATCCAGTAATGTGCACATTTTTTCTTCAGAAATTGACAACTGCCATTCTTGAATCAGCGGAAGGGAGAGAATGATGGTAGAAAATATTTCATGATCAATCTCCATGAAAGAATGTTGCCATCCCGGCAGCGGTCGAACCCACAATCTCCTGATCACAAGTTGGATATGCATCCAACTGTGCCACTGAAGCTGACCTTTGTATTGGTACATACAGGCCAGAGCACTGTTACCCAGATCAGGTGCTGCAGGACGGGGCATCAGATCTGGGTCTACACAATTTACCTATCATCCAGCAAATTTTAGACATACCAAAAGGTAGTGAAATGCACTTGCTTAAATTTTAGTATAAATATGGTTGGAATTTGGTTGGTTTGGAGTTTGGAGCCCAGCCAACATTATTAAGGTCATGTCAAGCCAGTTTTTTGACCTACACACTTTTCTTGAGTATGCTTAATTCTCTAAGTGATTAGCCAGTACTTGTGCACATTCTTTTGCCGGAAACTGTACTGCCCTTCTAGAATGGTTGGGAGTTAACCTTTACCACCCTCTGATCAAATTCGGCAGACAACAAATCAAAGATATTATTCTTCTTTTCCCAAGAAAATAGGCTTTGACATTTCTTTGGAGACAATTTGCATGAAATGTCAAACCTATTATCTGGAAAAAATAAGAAACAAGAAAAATGCCTAACGGCATTATGGATGGGTTTTTCAAAAGGTCAACGAAAAGGTAAACCTCTGGAGACCCAATGCCCGCTGGCCATGACATTGCTATTTTAAAGGACAGATTTTTGAAAAATCCATCCAAAATTCAATTTTGGCTGCACAAGCTTTTGGCTTCAGAGGTGATAAGTACCTAACAAAGAAAGAGTTGTCTCTCTTATACAGGGCATGCCTACTGGTCCTTATCTATGCCTCTACCAAATATTATCAAAATATTTCAAACCATTTAGAAGTTATGAAATGCACAAGAATTTGGCTTAGAACTTCATTCAGGGGAGTTAACTTGAAAAAAGAACAAAGATATTGTCCTTCTTGCATGTGACACTCTTACTTGACCTGATATATGTCCGCACCAAATATTATCAAATTATCTCAAACAGTATAGGAGTTATGGCCTGCACAAGATTTTGGTTTCGGGGGAGATAAGTATATAAAGCAAGAGTTGTCCTTCCTGCTTGCAACAATTCTACTTGACCTGATATATGTACCTACTAAATATTATCAAATTATCTCAAACAGTATAGGAGTTATGGCCTGCACAAGAATTTGGTTTCGGGGGAGATAAGTATATAAAGCAAGAGTTGTCCTTCCTGCATGCAATACTTCTACTTGACCTGATATATGTACCTACCAAATATTATCAAATTATCTCAAACAGTATAGGAGTTATGGCCTGCACAAGATTTTGACTTCAGGGGAGATAAGTACATAAAGTGAGAGTTGTCTCTCTTGCACCGTACATGCCTACTGGTCCTCCTCTTTATCCCTACCAAATATGAAAGCAATCCACTGAAAGTAAAGGTAACATACAACTTTGAAAAAAGGTTAACCAAAAAGTATACCTCGGATGTCAAGGGAGATAAGTATTTAACAGAGAAAGTGAGAGTTGTCTCTCTTGCACACCACATGCCTACTGGTCCTCATCTTCTTCTCTACCAAATATGAAAGCAATCCAATTAAGAAAAAAAAGGTGATATATAACTTTGTAAAAAGGTTAACCAAAAGGTAAACTTCAGACGTCAGGGGAGATAAGTACATAACGAACAAAGTGAGAGTTGTCTCTCTTGCACGTGACACACCTACTGGTCCTCCTCTTCATCCCTACCAAATATGAAAGCAATCCGCTGAAGAATAAAGGTAACATACAACTTTGAAAAAAGGTTAACCAAAAGGTAAACCTGGGACTGCCCGACGCCAGACGCCTGCCTGCCCAGACATAGCTATTTTAAAGGACGGATTTTTTTTTTTAAAAAAAAAAAAACGTCCAAAAATTCTCAAAATATTGTCTGCTAAAAATTACCCAGAATGCTAAGCATTAACCCCCCATTTTAGCCTGGAGACCCCCAAAAGGGTAATTTGCCAACAGTGCAGACCCAGATCAGATGCTCAATAATATGGCATCTGATCAGGATCTCCACTGTTTGCAAACAGATAAGCCATTTTCCTCTAAGAATAGACTGCCATACCTAAAATTGAAATTGGATTCTACCAATATATTGTGTGGGTTAAGTTTATTCAGTCTAAAATGGGTAAAGGTGTCCCAATATTTAAGGTAAATACTGTAACTTGAGTCACCACTATAAGCTCTACCGAGAGCTCTCAGCCACAGGACTTATTTTCAGACACTGCGAAACATAAACAAATCTAATCAATAACGATATTGATCAGAGTGTGGTAAATAGACTTGTAATTTTCCCGATCGTTGCATCATCGTTCACAGTTGATCAACTCCAAACAGAATGGAATGCTGTTCGCAAAGAATGCAGGTCCTTGGTAACCCACATTACAGACAACAGATCCACTACCAGACTGAATCAAATCTATATTATTTCTCACACACAAAGAAAAAACTAACAAGTGTGAACAACTTTTACAGACTTCAGGCAATAAGGACATAATAAGCTGTCTGCAACTATCTGTATTTTTAACCCATAGCACTCTGGGTAAAATTTTCATTAGATATCATATTGAAATATTTCTCTTATTTTTCCCAGAAAACAAAATTTGACATTTCATGCTAATTGTTTCCAATTGAGACAATTTGCATGAAATGTCAAATTCTTTTTTCTGGAATAAAATAAGAAAAATGGCTACTTTCTTCATTTAAGAAACCCATATCACCAATTGCAAAAAGAACAATAACAAAATTTCTTTGGCATGATAGATGCTAGCATGACCAAGCTGTCAAAATCTGATGAAAAAGTGCTACCTCTGGGTCAATAAAAATCAAAGAAGAATGGGGGAAAATGAGTACGGTATGACTTTGCAGTAAAGTTATGTGTTACCCTTCCTTTTTGTCACAAATAAAATGCTGGCCTGTCTAAATAACAGAAGGCTCCTTTTAAAAGATTCAGTGCACCAATAGCCCACAATCAAATAATTTGACACTGGAACCTGAAAGGGTATCATATAAGCAATCTTTTGCTCTGCAAAGCATGCCAAGAATGTCCATGGGTTGAAGGACACAATCTGGTTGTCATGGCAACAACATAAACTGACGGACTGCCATTAATCTTTTCCACTCTCTGGGCTAATTCAGCAGACAGCAAATTGATGACATTTTTCTTATTTTTCCCAGAAGCAGGATGTCAAATCCTGTTTTCTGCAACATACCGAAATATTTTTTTCTTATTTTTCCTAGAAAAACAGGATTTGACAGTTCATGCAAATTGTCTCCAACAATTTGCATGAACTGTCTGCTGAAAAATTTTACCCTGAGTGCTAAGTGTGAAAATGGAAAAATTGCAAACCCCTTTCAATGGAAGTGTGCTATAGCTTCCCTCCCACATAGCTTAGATGAGCTGAAACATACATTTATATACACAGCTTTTCTGGAGCTCTGGAGATATGCAGATGTGACCTTTTTCAGTCTACAGTAAGACACTGGAAACCCATAATAGATATCTATAATTCCCTACTGACAAGTAATCTGTTACCACAAGTTTGTCGCTATTGTATTGATTGAAACATTCCATTTTTTTACATAAGTGATGTAAGGAAAGAAGTCTGTAATGGGCCTTGGCAATTGGCATCAAGATCCATCAGTGCACAAGTATTTCTGTCCCTGTGAGTCCCTCATTCTATATGATGCACAAAGCATGAAAAGGGCCCTTATGTAATTTGCGGACAACATAGGCCCTTCATTGTCCATTTATGGAATCAGTGGATACTGTAATATATGTCGGGAAATGTAGCCACGCAGATAGACTTCATCCTTTTCCGTAGGACCATGCGTAAACTTGTCACAGATGTAAAAGTGATCCCTGGCAAGGAAATAGCCCTGCAACATCAGCTTCTTGTATGCGACATGAAGATTGATGTGCCACCAAAATCCAAGCGCAAATCCATCCCTCACCTTAAAGTTTGGAAGCTTAAAGACCCTCAGACAAGCAATCATTTCCAGGAGGTCTTCAATTTGCATATGAGTGCAGGTGTAGCTGATGCTGCCACTGGGGATATCTGGAACAACATCAAGACTGGCCTGCTCAAGACAACTGAGGAGGAGTGTGGCACAACTCGGCCCCACCGTTGGCGTTGTGAAACCCGGTAGTTGAATGAGCATGTGGAAAAGGCCATTACTGCCAAGCGGAAAGCTTTCAAGGCCTGGAAGACTGGTAAAGGCACTAGGGCATCATACAATGCAGCCAAACGCATTGCCAGACATGCAGTGCACCATGCTCGTCAAGAAGCTGACAAGAAGGTCTATGAGATTATTGACCCAAAGTCTTCAGAAGTCTACCGCCTTGATAACCAGTTTAGAAGAGAGAATGCTGATGTTGTTGGTGACAAACTGGTGAAGAATGATGCAGGGGAGATGTCAGTTAGTGAAGACTCAAAGCAGAAGGCCGGGTTAGAGCACTACCAAAGGCTTCTCAATGCTGAGTTTGACTGGGACCCAGACCACCTGTCTGACAAACCACCAGTGGAAGGCCCACCCAGCCCAATCACCATTGATATGGTTAACAAGAGCTCTGCCAAGTGGGGCATTATGCACCCGTGGCAAGTAATAAGATGTAGCACATAAACTGGCTCCTGTATAATTCAGTGCTCAGGATATAAACTGTGGAATTACAAAAAAAAAAAAAAAAAAAAAATTAAAAAAATTTCATTGGGGCATAGCTCTGCTGATATTTGATGAACTGTAACCTAAGGGTCCAAGCTGGCCCAGAAATTAAGGAAGAAGTGACTTCTCCCTCCTGGGAAAATAGGGAAAAGTTTGCTGCATCTAGGGAGAAGTGGTTTCTGACGGAGGACACACCACAGAAGCATGGTTATATATTAAGCTAATATGAGCCTTTGGCTGATTTGTTTTTCCTATACTTCAATATCAGACCAAACAATAACAAAACAAAATAAACAACCAAAAAAAAAAAAAAAAAAGCTGCAAGAAATTTTTTTGTAAACCTTTAACTTGTTTAATACGAATTTTATTTTTGTTCTTCAAGGGAGCCAACTCAGAAGAGTTAAAAAAAAAAAAAAAAATCCAAAAAGAATTATGTTTATAAGTTTTGATATTAGTCAAGCTTCTTAATTCTGTATTATTTAATAAATGTATTTTTAAAGATTTAATAATGGCAACATTTCCTTGCAAATCTAATAAAAGAAGATGATGTTAAAAAAAAAAAAAAAACAACAACAAAAAGAAAACATCAGTACTATAACTTTAGTTATTTGCAAAAAATATACCTATTATAAAATAAAATTTGAACACTATTACCTCTAAACAATATGCTGCGAAAAGTTAATAAAAACTTTCAAAGGGGCATAACTCTGCAAATATCTGGTGCACTGTAACCTCGAAATAATATGTGCTGCTCCACATCATCGTGTAACTATTTATGAAGTTTCAGCTTGATCTGATGTAAACTGTAGGAGGAGTTAGCCGGAAACAAAAAATTAATAGAAATTTTCAAAGGGGTTTAGCTCTGCTAATATTTGGTGGACTGTAACCTTGAAACAATATGCGCTGCTCCACATCATGGTCTAACTACAAATCAAGTTTCAGCTTGATAGGATGTAAACTGTAGCAGGAGTTAGCCGGAAACGAAAAGTTTACTGAAATTTTCAAAGGAGCATGTTAATATTTGGTGGACTGTAACCTCGAAACAATATGCGCTGCTCCACATCATTAACTATACATGAAGTATCAGCTTGATTGGATGTAAACTGTAGGAGGATTTAGCCAAAAACGAAAAATTAATAGAAATTTTCAAAGGGGTATAACTCTGCTAATATTTGGTGGACTGTAACCTTGAAACAATATGCGCTGCTCCACATCATGGTCTAACTACAAATCAAGTTTCAGCTTGATCGGATGTGAACTGTAGGAGGAGTTAGCCGGAAATGAAAAGTCTACTGAAATGTTCAAAGGGGCATAACTCTGCTAATATTTGGTGGACTGTAACCTCGAAACAATATGCGCTGCTCCACACCATGGTCTAACTATACATGAAGTTTCAGCTTGATTGGATGTAAAATGTAGGAGTTAACCGGAAATGACAAGTTTACAGAAATTTTCTAAGGGGCATAACTCTGCAAACATTTGGTGGACTGTAACCCCGAAATAATATGCGCTGTGCCACATCATGGTCTAACTATATACCAACTTTCAGCTTGATCGGATTTAAACTGTCGGAAGACCTCTGTGCCAATGACCTTGTTATCATCATTGAATCGCTCGAGGAATGTGTCAGGAGGCTCTTGACTTGGAAAGAAGAAAAGGAATGAGAGTAAATGCAGGAAAGACGAAGATCATGATCTGTGGTATGGGCCTGGACCTCCAGCAGAGTTCAGGCGAGTTCCCATGTGCCTTCTGTCGCACTGAGGTGGGCAGCACAGCAACAGCATCTTCTGCAACGGCTGCAAGTACTAGGAGCACAAGAAATGCAGTGGGATCAAGCGCTTGACAAAGGACCCTGATTACAACAGATGTACATGGTGCCAGGGAACTGCACACCCCTTGGATGACAGACCACAGAGGGAAGTCCAAAGACCTGACAACCTGGAGACGGTAGCTTCCTTTTGCTACCCAGGAGACATGCTCTCAGCAGCTGGTGGCTGTGAACTTTCAACCACAACACATGTGAAAACCGCCTTGAAGAAGTTCAAGGAGCTGCTACCAGTTCTCTCTTCCCACCAATTCTCTTTCAAGACACGTAGCCACGTGTAAGCTCTTGTGTGCTGAGCGCAATGCTCCATGCCAGTGAGACTTGGCCATTGACAAAGCCAAATCTCTAACATCTGCAGCGAAATGACAGGGCAATGATCAGACAGATCTGCAATGTCAAGCCGCAAGACATTGTCACCATCAGATCCAATGAGCTACTTGCAAGGCTTGGCATTGAGGATATAGACCTCATTCTGAAGAAGAGAAGGCTGCGCTAGTATGGACATGTGGAACGCTCCAATGGTGCAGTCAAGACAGCCTTTGACCAACCGGTTGATGGAAAGCGTGGGCCTGGGAGGCCATAGATGACATGGAAGCAGCTGACAGAGAGGGATTGCAGAAAGTAGAAGCTCTTGGCTATCGACCCTTCTGATAGACATACCTGGAGATCTGGTGTGAGATCTGCCATACGTGCACCAAGCCAGTTACCTGGAAGGGGGCCCACTGATGTGGATGTTGCCCCTGTACCTGCACATTAATCAAAAATCTGTTGATGATGATGATGATGATGTTAACAAACAGAGAAATGCCCTGATAAGAATGCATAGATGCAGATGCTGATCCAGACCTGCATTGTCTGCAAACTGCATAAGGGCCCTTTTCCTGCGTTATGCATTATACATCATATTCAAGCTATGGCCCTTCCAGCATCATTTAAAAAGACATTTTTTGCTCGATGTTTTAACTGAAATATTTTGTTTTGACTGACCATGCCCTTTTTTTTTTTTTTTTATCAGAAACCATTTTGTCATTTCTGTTTCTCTGCTTTGTTCTCAAATATTTACTCTAAAATTAAAATTATGGTCTGACCTATGCAATTTCTTTAGTAAAATATCAATATATATTTTCAGGGAAAATATCAACAGGGGCCCAGTCCCCCAGAGCCCCTAAATTTTTTTGAGAAAATGCCCATATATCTGATGTCAAATATTCAGTTTTGGCAGTTTGGGCCCTGAATCAGATTAGTCTGTATCCCTGTTTTTTTTTGTTCGTTTTTTTTTTTGTTTTCTTCTTTTCTTTTCTTTTTTTGAGACTCAGTCTCTAAAGCCTTAACCTTAAAGGCCAGTTCAGCAGACGACAAACTGATGATACTTATAAGTCTCTGGGCTAATTCAGCAGATGACAAAATGACGATACATGTATTTTTTTATTTTCCGAGAAAACAGGCTTTGGCATTTCATGCAAATTGTTTCCCTTGGAGAAAATTCGCACGAAATGTCAAATCCTATTTTCTGGGAAAAATAAGAACAAGAGGGCCAAGATCTCTTACCTGATTACCAGAAAAGTTTCAAGTCAGTTGGCCTTTCAGTTCAAAAGAAGAAGTTCAATACAGATTTTCAAGATGGCGGCCATGTTGGATTTCCAATCATAAGAATTTTAGCTACTTTTGATCTACATGTCACCACGATACTTCCAATGAAGTTTCGAGTCAATTGGCCTTTTGGTTCAGGATAAAAAACTTCAAAATAGATTTGTAAATAGATTATGGCTGCTAGGGCGACCATCTTGGATTTCCTATCAGAATAATTTTTGATCTACAAGTCATCCTGATACTTCCTTTCAAGTATCAAGTCAACTGGGCTTTCCATTCCGAAGAAGTTCAAAAAAAAAAAAAAATTTCAAGATGGTCACTGTTTCCCATCAGAAAAAATTTAGCTACTTTTGATCACACATCACCCAGATACTTCCTACCACGTTTCGAGTAAATTGGCCTTTAGATTCAGGACTCACGCGAAATAGATTTCCATGATAGCAGCTAGCAGCCATGGCGGCCATCTTGGACTTCAGATTGGAACAATATTTCAGCTACTTTTTTATCTACAAGTCACCCTGATGCTTCCGACCAAGTCTCAAGTCAACTGGCCTTTTTGTTTAGCAGAAGAAGCGAAAACCATTTTGGATTTCCAATCGGAACAATTTTAGCTACTTTTAATCTACAAGTCAACCTGATGCTTCCTACCAATTTTCAAGTTAGTTGGCCTTTAGGTTCTGGAGAAGAAGCGAAAAAAACAAAAAATAGATTTCAAAATGGCGGCCAGGCAGCCATCTTGGATTGCCGATCGGAACAATTTTAGTTATTTTTTATCTACAAGTCATCCTGATGCTTCCTACCAAATCCAGTGTCATTTGACCTTTTGGTTCAGGAAAAGCAAAAAATAAGAGTTTCAAGATGGCGGCCATCTTGGATTTCCGATTGGAACAATTTTAGCTATTTAAATAATTTGAGATCACCAAGTCAATCTGATGCTTCCTACCAAGTTTTAAGTCAGTTGGCCTTTCGGATCAGGAGAAGGGAAAAATAGATTTTCAAGATGGCGGCCATCTTGGAGTTCCGATTGGAACAATTATAGCTATTTTTGATCCACAAGTCATCCCAATGCTTCCTACCAAGTTTCTAGTAAAATGGCCTTTCGGTTCAGAAGAAGAAGCGAAAAACAGATTTTAAAGATGGCGGCCATGACTGCCCTCTTGGATTTCCGATCTGAATGATTTTAGCTATTTTTTATCTACAAGTCACCTAAATGCTCCCTACCAAGTTTCAAGTCAGTTGGCCTTACCATTCAGGAGAAGAAGCGAAAAATATATATTCAAGATGACAGCCATGTTGGATTTCTGATCAGAACAATTTTAGCTATTTTTGATCTACAATTCATCCCAATGCTTCCTACCACGGTTCAAGTCAGTTAGCCTTTTGGTTCAGGAGAAGAAGCAAAAAATAGATTTTCAAGATGGTGGCCTCCGTGGAAATCTTTGATTTCAGATCAGAACAATTTTAGCTACTTTAATCTACAAGACATCCCGATGCTTCTTACCAAGTTTTGAGTCAATTGGCCCAGGGGTGTAGGAGGACACAGATCCTTTTATAAACATACCAGGACACTAACCTATCATAATAGCTCACCTTGAGCTAAAAATATTTCAAAATGTTGTCTGCAGAAAATTTTACCCTGAGTGCTAAGTTTTAATCAAAACATTGAGTGATGAAGACAGATGCCAAAGTGAATGTGACCACTAAAGCTTTACCTGTATTTTCCTACAGGTGAGCTAAAACCTTGAACATATGTAACATTAATGTGGGTCAGACAAGTGTGCATGCATGTATGAAATACAAAAGCAACCACCAGTTGTTTCATTTCCAAACTAACAATTTACCCTGGTACTGAAAATGTACCAAAAAGGACATGAGCTGTTTACAGCGTCGTCTCTTTACCCTGAATGACTGTGGTTGAAAACTTACTTGAGGTTTGTCTGTCTGTTTGAGTTCTTGTTTAAGCCTTGTCCTGCTGAATAAATTAAGATGCCACGACCATTTCTAATTTTCTGCCAATCAGATTACTTGATCCAGGTAGCTGATACAAATTCATATGCTTAATGACAAACAGTACAGATCCAGATCTGTTGGCTTCTTCAGAAGCCAACTGATCTGGATCTACACTGTTTGCAAAGGAGGGGATATCCGGCTTCAGCAGGACAAGTATTATTAACAATCCTCTTAGGTCACTTTGTATCATCCCCCAGAGAAAGAGAGAAAAGTTTCTTAATCATTAGAACTGTCTCAGGTGAAACCGTCTATGGACTGCAACACAACAAATTTTGGCACAAAAATCACAAAAATGATCATGTTTGTGTTGGCCCAGTCAATCCAATGGGGTCATGTCGAGCGCGGTCAGCTTACCTAGCCACACGTTTATTGGGCAGGCTTAGTCCTCTAAGCGGTTAACCATTACTGTGTACATTCTTTCGCCAGAAACTGACAACTGCCCTTCTTGAATCAGCGGAAGGGAGAGAATGACCGTAGAAAATATTTCATGATCAATCTCCAAGAAAGAATGTTGCCAACCTCGGCGGGGGTTGAACCCGCGACCTTCTGGTCTCTAGTCGGACGGCGCATCCAACTGAGCCACCGAGGCCAGCGCAAAAATGATCATGTTCATGACCAGCCCAGCAGATCAAAACCAATATATCTGTGCAGACAGCTACTAGTGTACATCCAGAACCAGTGTAGGTATGTAACGAGCAGTCTCATCAGGATCTACACTGTTTGCCATTCTGTTTTTTTATTTAAGACTAAAATCCTGTTTGCATCAATGGACGAGTCCAAATTCAAGAATGGAAGAGTCCACTTCAGAAATTCAGGGATGAAAAGGTTAATCTACTGCCCTTATCTGGTTAAGAGAAAAATAATCTACCTTATCTTTGAGTGATTCCATAAAGCCTGCTGTGGTTCCAGTACAGTGAATAAGACATATCCCTAGCACTCTTTTTGGATGGCACATCTGCAAACAAGAAAAAGAAATATGTTGTGGTTACAATATTACAAAAATTACCATACATCCCCGATAAGCGTACAGTTAATAAAATTCTTAGTCTTCAGATAAAAGACCATGTACTTTTATCCACTTCTTTATAAAGCCATATGTTATTGGTACCCATTTGAATTGCCTCTACAATGCAATGCAAATAAGTTCCAACAAAATATGTTCTTATTTTATAGAGACAATCAGAAAAAAATCCCATAAGCATCATTAAATACATCCCTAATAAAGTCCTCTGCTGATCTTTCTTGGAAATGTGCCCTTATTAAGTAGATATTTTAATACAATTTTTTCCAATAATTTTGAAAAACCTGAGTGCATAGTGCAGTAATTAAGTTGAATATGGTATGTTTATAAAAGGATCTTTGGAGCTGTATGCCAAAATAGAAGATATCTAAGTCTGTGCATTTGCAACGTCTGATGAGTCTCTTTGCTATTCACTTTAAAAATCATTAGATAATCATTCCATGATGATGAAAAACTAATACTAGACAATACCCAGTACCGTAATGACCCTAAGTATTGGGCCAGCTAGGCCTCTGCACACAGTGTAGATCCAGATCAGATGCTGCAACATATGGTGTCTACACTGTTTGCCATACATACAAGAATATTTTAGATACATCAACATGTCGCAGAATGGACTATTTCAAATTTTTAAGTACAAGCACAGTAAGTTGTCAAGGTGTCCAAATATTTAATGTAAATAGGATATTTCTGATTTGTTTATTCTTATTTAATAACACATGAACACTTGTAGGTAATTTTATGTCCTCTCGAAGAGAAAGGTAGAAAAGAGACAGAAGAGCTAGTAGATGAGGAAAGAGGTACACAGAGGAGAACTAGAAAAGGTGTTTTAGAAAAAAAACAACAAATGTCCCCACCCCACCTAATCCCGCCAGAGTTGTCATTCTTGTATGCAACACATCGTCACGTCCTGTTTTACATTTGCACCAAGCATCATCAAAATATTCCGTAGGGTATTTTTGTTACAGAGCAGAGACAAGAAATCAAATTCAAACACAAGAAGGGGAGATAACTCCAAAAGTGTATCATCAAAATATTCCAAAAGTGTTCAACTTACATAGCGGACACTAAATCAATGCATAATCAGTGTCAAACATAACAAAGGAAGATAACAGCAAAAGTAAGGACGGCAGAGTTGTCACTCTTGTAAGGAACACGTTGTCTTGTCCTATTCTAAAGTTCTACAAGGTACCATCAAAATATTCTGAAGGGTATTCCAGTTACAGAGCAGACGAGAAATCTATTTCAAACAAAATAAAGGGAGACAACTCCAAAAGTAAGAAAGCCAGAGTTGTCATTCTTGTACGCAACACATCGTCTCGTCCTGTTCTACATTTCTACCAAGTATCATAAAAATATTCCAAAGGGTCTTTGACTTACAGAGCAGACACAAAATCAACGGATAATCACTGTCAGACATAAGAAAGGGAGATAATGCCAAAAGTAAGAAAGGCAGAGTTGTCATTTTGTACGCGACATGTCGTCTGGTCCTGTTTGTTCTATATTTCTACCAAGTATCATAAACATATTCCAAAGGGTCTTTTACTTACAGAGCGGACACGAAATCAATGGATAATCACTGTCAGACATAACAAAGGGAGATAACATCAAAAGTAAGAAAGGCAGAGTTACCATTCTTGTTTGCAACATGTTGTCTGGTCCTGTTCTACATTTATACCAAGTATCATAAAAATATTCCAAAGGGTCTTTGACTTACAGAGCGGTCACGAAATCAATGGATAATCACTGTCAGACATAAGAAAGGGAGATAATGCCAAAAGTAAGAAAGGCAGAGTTGTCATTTTGTATGTAACATGTCGTCTGGTCCTGTTCTACATTTCTACCATGTATCATAAAAATATTCCAAAGGGTCTTTGACTTACAGAGCAGACAAGAAATCAATGGATTATCACTGTCAAATATAACAAAGGGAGATAATGCCAAAAGTAAGAAAGGCAGAGTTGTCATTCTTGTACGTGACATGTCGTCTGATCCTGTTTACATTTCTGGCAAGTACCATCGAAATATTCCAAAGGGTATTCGAGTTACGGAGTGGACACTAAATTTTTTTCAAATAAAACAAAGGGTGATAACTCCAAAAGTAAGAAAGGCAGACTTGTCATCATTCTTGTATGTGACACGTCGTCTGGTCCTGTTCTACATTTCTACCAAGTATCATCAAAATATTCCAAAGGGTATTCAAGTTACAGAGCGGACAAGAAGTTTTACGCCGACGGGATCCATCTAAAAAACAATATATCCCAACCCCTCCCCGCCCTTTGGCGGGGGGGAGGGTCTGGGAGGGGGGGAGGGGGGCTGGGGGGGGGGCATAATAAGAGTGAAAGTGAATAACAGTGGAAAAACAGAAGAAAAACTAACAAGCCCCACTTCCCTTACCTGCTGCAAGTTAAACAGGCCCTAACCACCATTCATTCCAGTAGCTCTTAACACTTAGCATGCTGGGTAAAATTTTCAGATGACATTTTGAATTTTTTCTTATTTTTCCCAGAAAATAGGCTTAAACAATAGGCCAAGGAGACAATTTGCATGAATTGTCAATGCCTATTTTCTTGGAAAAATAAGAAAAATATCATTCAATTATCATCTGTTGAGTGGTAAAGATTAAAACAAAACTGAATTTTATAATCATAGAGGTTGCATTTAAGGCTTCATATTTTTCATCCACGGTAATTTTTAACAGAGCTTTTGTGACATGAATGTGGAAGAAATCATGATATTACTATTTTTACTACACTGGAATAGAAACAATAATTACTACTTAGAAATGGTTGCAAGTAATCCTTACAAGATATTGATCAGCGCACAAATACTTTCAAACTCAACCTGTGGTGAGGAATTGTTAAGGAGTACTTGGGTGATAATTCTTGGATATTTTTTTCTCATTTTTTCATAAAAACATACGTTGTGGATACTCATTGGAAGCACCTTTCTGATATGCTTCTAATGAGTACCCACAACATGTTTTTATGTTGTGGATATTCATTAGAAGTGGGATTCAAAACTTCTTAAGGAGGAGGGGGTTGATTTGATGAAACTACCATACTTATTATAAATGTTTGGAGAGACAGGTCTAAGCGAACAGTGTAAACTCAGATCACATGTTGCATAATGGGTGTGTGATCAAGATCTACACTGTTTGCCACTCATCCAGCAATTATAGACACATGCACAGGTAGTAATATGGACATGTGAATTTTATTAGAAGTACAAAGTAAGAGTTAGGCGTGAGAATATTCTCGGTAAATACAGCATCCAAAATTTAACATCCAAAAATTATCCATGAAAATAAAAATTTTAGAAAAAGGGAGGTTCAACTGAACCCTCCCAAACCCCTCTGAATCCGCCCCTGTCAAAAACACAGGAAGTCATGCATATCCAATTTTATTTTTTCCTTACCAAACAAAATAAGGTCAAACAGACCCTTTGAGAATCCCATTATATACTACAATGTATCTATTACAGAGGAATTACCAATATAGCAGATCATCCTAGACTAGAATATATTGGACATGTAACTGTCAATGACACTTAACCCTTGTCCTGCTGAATAAATTAAGCTGCCACACCCATTTCAAATTTTCAGCCAATCGGATTACTTGATCCAAATTTTTTACATAAATTCACATACTTCATGGCAAACAGTGCAGATACAGATCAGTTGGCTTCTTCACCTACACTGTTTACAAAGGCAGGACATATCCGGGTTCAGCAGGACTAGGGTTAATATATTTCCCAGTGTAACACTGATGGAAGACACAGGGCTCTAGACAATGCACTTCATTCATGTGAGGTAAATGTCCTAAAATTTCAAACACTTTATTCCATACTTCTGCTTTCTATGCAATTGTTTCTTTAAATATTTAGGGGAATGGCAAACAGTGTAGACCATAATCAAACTGCTCCCAGCAGTCTGATCTGGGTCTGCACTGCTTGCATATGTCATTTTTTTCAAAAAAGTTTGGTGAATGAAATTTTAGGACATTTACCGTAGCTCTTGATAAAATGGCTATCCAGATACATGTGTAAATATTATTTTTCCACCAATGTAAATGTATATGTATGTTGCTTTGCATACACAATATGGCCTCTGAGAAACAATTATTCTAACTAGTGCTGTATTAATCCTTGTCCTGCTGAACCCGGATATATCCTGCCTTTGCAAACAGTGTAGATCCAGATCAGTTGGCTTCTAAGAAGCCAACTGATCTGGATCTGCACTGTTTGCAATTCAGTATGTGAATTTATATCAACGATCTGGATCAAGTAATCTGATTGACTGAAAATTAGAAAAGGGCGTGGTATCTTAATTTATTCAGCAGGACAAGGGTTAACAATAAATATTCGGGCACTCTAACTTCTTTCCATACATCCTAAAAGAAGGTATGCACCCTTTGTTCAGGACTGTCTGCCTGAATACTGAGGATACGGTATTAATCCATTTATGCCAAGTGGACTCTTCTACCTTAAGTCTTTGGACAAGTCTATTTCCAACATAAGGGGTGTTGGGTTAGTTTTATCGACCCTGATCAGATGCTGTGTTTTGCAGTGTCTGATCTGGGTTTACACTGTTTGCCAGTGTCCCATTTATGGGATGCTAGGCTTAAATGGGTTAACAACTGAGGATATGGTATATATTCACATTTTTTGTTAAAATATTTAACCCTTGACCTGCTGAACTCCTTTGCCTTTGCAAACAGTGTAGATCCAGATCAGTTGGCTTAAGAAACCAACTGATCTGGATCTGCACTGCCATCAAGTATGTGAATTTATAGCAACAATTTGGATCAAGCAATCTGATTGGCTGAGAATTAGAAGTAGATCAAGCATCTTAATTTTATCAGCAGGACAAGGGTTAAATCCATGAGCTGCAATGTGGCTATATACTTTCTAACTTGTGTCCAGAAAAGGCTCAGCCTGCACATCCATGGAGTCTGTTCAGAGACTACACTGTGCCTAACATACCTGTCTCTGTGAAAGCAGGACCATCAGTGAAGTTCAGATTTGTTTTGTAATATTGTGTTGCCTTGTTTACCCTAATCTAACAGTGTAGACCCAGATCAGATGCCGCAGACAATATAAATCAGGATCTAAACTGTTTACCACTCATTCATCAATTTTTAAAACACATCAACCAATAGTCAAATAGTAGACAAATCTACTTGCTTTAAATTTAGAAGAAGTATGGTGAGAAATTGTGGCATCAAATACAATGTACTTAGAGTATATACAGTACACAAGCACTCCAAGCAAAGTGGAAAACATGATAAACTTGGCTGTTAAAAAAGTCTGTGTAATTAAAAAACATCACATTTTCTCTGGGGCTATTTTGTTGACAGCACATTAGGAATCATGTCTTAGATAGATTATAGTACACCTTGTGGAAAGTACAAGTATTGTCAGAACTCAACAGCTTAAAATGTTAAAGGGAAGGGCCCACAAACTAGTATATGTAGTTTGGAAGAAAGGCATGCAATAGCTGAACATTTTGCAACAGGTTTCATGAAACTCAACCAATGTAGTAGGAAGTTATGAAGGTTTATAAAAATGATAATTTGGGACCAGAACGAGGCTGTGAGTTAATGACATCATACACTCAAAATAAAAAAAATATCAAAATAAAAACCATTCTGATGCAATAATTTCAATGAATGGACAGAAGAAAAAACTTAGCGATTTCTTATTTTGGTCACGTGACACAACTGACAAAATAGTGGCCACCATAGAAAGTCTTTGTGGTATGTACAAAAGGCCACATCACCTTAACCGCTCAACAAATTTTCATAAAAATTGTTGCAAAGTGTTTGTCTCTTTAAACCCTTTTTACTGAAGTGACAGTTAAACTTTAAGCAAAATTGTAGCTGAAGTCATCCTAATTTTTTCATTATTTTTCAAACAAAAAAAGGCTAACGTTCCATGTGAACTGTCCTACTACCAGATGATTCATATGAATGTCAAGCCTTACTTACTCAAAAAAT
Organism: Anodontia alba; assembly: GCA_964016985.1. Classification (NCBI taxonomy): domain Eukaryota; kingdom Metazoa; phylum Mollusca; class Bivalvia; order Lucinida; family Lucinidae; genus Anodontia; species Anodontia alba. The sequence continues at coordinate 67,208,309 of OZ024821.1, read as the reverse complement.
AAAAAAAAAGTTCAAAGTGTCGTCTGCTGTTATTAGGATTATCACTCTAAGAGCAATGTCATACACCCATGGACACTAATCCGTTCAAACTTGGTTGACATTGTTTACAATTTTCTCGATTGTCAAAAACAATTGACACACTTGTATACACTTTGCTCCGATTAGCCAGCTTCATAGTGGGCGGAGCCATATTTTATCTGTGTGAAGCGGGACACAGTTGTCATCAGTGTTGATTACAACGGGGAATAATTTTTATCGATCATGTTTCAAATACAAGTGAACTATTGGGAAAAAGTTCGTCAGTTTTACATTATCGATCATGTTTCAAATACAAGTGAACTATTGGGAAAAAGTTCTTCAGTTTTACATAAATGAAATTTCTTGGAACTGCCTCGATGGCCGCCGGCAGACCGTGTGGAGATCCCTCAACAATGTTCCTTCCATATGTTCAAAACCGTGTTCACACTTTCTTTGAATTTTTCAGCCGTTTTACTGAAGGCCCCGTATTTAATGAAGATTGTATTCTTACTGCCACCATAACAGTCTGTCAGTTCATCCAAAATATTTTTGACGTCTTTCGACAATGATTTGCCCCACTGAAAAGAGCGCCCATATCTACTTGTTAGCATTGCGGCTCGTTTGATACCCCGCCAATATTGACTGACGCATGACAGGTAGATGTCACGTGAAAGCCACGCCTTCCGATACAAACCGCGCCTACAATGAATGAACATCCTATTTTTATATTGATCAATGATTCGCTTTACGACAAAGCGCTCTACGTGACAGTTTGAACGGATTTGTGTCCACAGGTGTACCTTTATGAAATATATGTACGCTTGCATTTAAGTGGACTTGTGAATAAATAAAATCTAGATGTCATTCATAGTAAGAATGTGGTAATTATCTAGTTTTTTTTTTATTTGTTTGTTTGAGTTGAAACTTTAAGGCCCAGTCAGAACTGTTAAGGTCATGTTGAGTTGGTCAGTTAACCTACCCACCTTTTTCCACTTAGTTAACCTACTTACACTTTTTCCACTTAGTCCTGTAAGCAGTTAACCAGTACTTGTGTACATACATTTGCCAGTACCTGATAACAGCCACTACTGAAATGACTTCTAATCAATCTCCAATCTCCAAATTATGTGGCAGAGTTCAGGGCCCAGTTGTTCAAAGCATCGTTAGCTTAACGAGCTTGTTAAGGGTCATTTCGTTAACTGTTTTAGCAGATTCAATATACAATATTCTGATATTTTTTGCTGAAAAAAAAGCTACTCACATTTTTTCAGCAAAAAATTTCAGAATATATGCGTATCACTCGATGAAAATTTTAACGAATCGTTAACTAATGACATCATTAGCTTTGAACAACTGGGCCCAGATCGTAACTTATGACCCCTGGATCTGCAGTCAGAGATGAGCTATGGAGCCTGGCTCAAATCTTTTGAGAAACTCGTCCTAACCACACAGAATGAGCAAGCGATTCATAAAGTCAATGAAGCATGAAAATTAGATCATGGTCATACACTAATGCATCAGTCATTTGTAGTCCCAGACTCCCCTTTGGAGCCAGGAAATACAGGGGCTTTTAACTCTTTAGCTTTTAAAGCCCTGCACTGTGAGGACAAATTTATGGTAAAATCCCCGCTAAAAGCTCCTCCTCTGCAAGGCCAGTTTTTGTTTCCTGGAACAGTCTGCACTCTGTTGCAAACATCAAACTGTATCTTTTTCATGGTAAAAGGTCTGGTTTACTCGGTACTGCGAAATTCAAAGATAAAATATTATTGACAGTATGAGGCAGGTTATTAGAAAGCTAAAGTTTGAGGTTGATGTGGTTCTAATTTATGTATAAAAGCATTTTGGCGGTAAATTAATACCCCGGCACATCTAAGGCATCGACACATCTAAGGCATCGCCAGGCTTCATCGGAGGTTTAATCATGGCACATAAGTCATGCTATGTACCCGCTACCCCCGGCCCTGTAGGGGCCAGAGTTTCAAATAACAGGTGCATAATGGTGTGAAACAGCTGCTGTTCCCTAGAAGCCATATTTGAAGAGGCTCTGCTGTATGGATGCTGATAAAATATAACTTAATGCAGCAGCATTATGTAAAATTTTCTAAGTTTAGTGAATCATGAAATATGGGCCATGGTCATATACTCTCATTATCTCCAACTCCAAGGGATCAGAATTTTTGGTGTGAGATACAAGCAGTTTGTGATTACAGGAGCTGGAATGTAAGAAACATACAGCAAACTAAACCAGTATTGTCCTTTTTTCACTTTGACTTAAAAGCAATACCTTATTATTAAATTTTCAGATAACGAGAGTCACATCTTTGTTTGTCGCAATAAGCCATTAAATGAAACATGATATCCTTGACTTAATACCTGATAGGTGCACACTGTGGTAAGTCTCATTATGGCAGCTATGAGGTAGGTCCTAAAGGGTTATTGTGACAAATTGATTACTGCATATTTTAAATTTCTTGCCCTCATACAACCCTTGTCCTGCTGAATAAATTAAGATGCCTCTCTCATTTCTAATTTTCAGCCAATCAGATTACTTGATCCAGTCTGTTGACATGAATTCACATACTTAATGGCAAACAGTGCAGATCCAGATCAGTTGGCTTCTGAAGAAGCCAACTGATCTGGATCTACACTGTTTGCAAAGGCAGGGTATATCCGGATTCAGCAGGACAAGGGTTAAAACTATGCAATAACCTATTTATTTATGTGTGTGTATGTATATGCTATGCATGCTGCATTCTGTTTGCACACAGTTTGTGTATATTATTTCTGATCTGGAAAGCTGTACGAAAATTGCTTCATTTCCATTTATAAGCAAAGCTTTGCACAGTTTAACTACAGAAACTACTGCATTTACCCTAAATATTGGGACACCATAACCCTGACTCTACTTGTCTGAAAGTTGAACAAGTCTATTTTACTACCTACAAACTGCTGTACAGTGGAAAACAGTGAAGCCCCCAGTTAGATGCTGCATTCTCAGCCTTTTCATTAAGTTTGCATGTAGGAGGCTAAAATCCAGAAATCGAGGGCATGTACAAAGTTTCATTTAAATTTAGAAATATTTTGCTCTTTTTCCCAGTAAACAGGCTTTGACATTTCATACAAACAGCCCAGAAAGTGGTAATGGTTAACAAGAGGCCCACGGGCCACGACACGCTCACCTGAGTGAAATAGCCACTGCAGATATGCATTTGTTATGCAACATTTTTTGCAATTCTGTCATTGCAACTAATGAAAGGATCATGACTTAAGCAGTTCTTGGTTTTGAAGAAGAATAATGTGTTTTTTACACATTCTTCTTCTTCAAATTATTATTTTTTGGTTGAGGGGCTAGCTAATTCATTCTAAACTGAATAAACCTAAATGTACCTCATATTTATGTCCAAAATAGCCCAAAAACAGCCCCTAAACCTTGGATGTTCACCCGGACAGACAGATGGACAAACAAAAATATTGGACGGTATAACAATACACTTGCCGCTTTCTGTGGCGAGGCATAAAAATGCAATTTAACCATTTTCCCTTTATAAGACAATGGGAGCTTTCTGTCGCCAGGAGCTTTCTGTCGCCTTGGCAATCAAACCAAGAGGCTGACCACCATAATTTTAGCTATTTTGAATTGCCCTTACCAAAGCAACTTTTGTACCAAATTAGAGTCATACTGCTTCAGTGGTTTTGAAGGAGTTGTCATTTAAAAAATTCCTTTTTTGAAATTTAGTGTTGCCATGGCAACCAAACAAAATGACTACTGGTCATCAAACACATACACTGAGTAGACAATCATCAGATGATCATATGTGCCAAATATGGTTTGCATCACTTCACTGGTTATGGAGAAAATACAATTTAAACCTTTTCCCATTATAAGTCTGGGAGCTTTCTGTTGCCATGACAACCAAACCAATAGGGTGATCACCATAATTTTAGCCAAGCAACAATTGTACCAAATTAGAGTCATACTGCTTCAGTGGTTTTGAAGGAATTGTCATTTAAAAAAAATCCTTTTTCAAAATGGAATGTTGCCATGGCATCCAAACAAATTAGCCGCTGGTCATAAAACATATAAACTGGGTAGACAATCATCAGATAATCATAACTGCCAAATATGGCTCACATCACTTCAGTGTTTATGGAGAAAATGCAATTTAACCATTCTCCCAATATAAGTCTATGGGAGCTTTCTGTTGTCATGGCAACCAAACCAAGAGCCAGATCACCATAATTTTAGCTATTTTTAAATCCCCCTACCAAAGCAACATTCTTACCAAATTAGGGACAAATTGCATCAATGGCTTTAGAGGAGTCGTCGTTTGAAAGTGTCAACGGATGAACGGACAGATGCACGGACGACAGACGAAAAGTGATCACTATAGCTCATCCTGAGCATAGTTCAGGTCAGCTAAAAAGGCTTAAAAGCAGAAGTCTATTCTGGAAGAATAAAGAGCAATTTAGCCTCCTACCTTCTGCTAATGAAAAGACAACTGATCTGACTCTGCTTTGTTTACCTATCTGTCCCGCTACTTAGAGTATTTATGGTATAGTCCATTGTACTTGTATAGTCCATTGTACTTGTCAATTTCACAATGTCTCAGCTCAGATTTATATCACAGTTAAGCCGATTGGTCTGCATTTGTATAACCTCCAAGAGTTAATGTCATTTTCAACCCCATCAAACTAAAATACATTTATGGCAGTAGGTGACTAGTCCTAACCTAGATCAGCCTGATAAATCAGCCTTCTAAAAGCCTAGTCTGATCACAGTGAGAAGAAGCTGTATGCCCATGATAATAAGCAAGCTGACCTGGATAAAATACAAACATTTTAAGGGAAGCTGACACATTTTCTGGGAAGGCAAGGTGCCTCCCTTCTGAAAAGGGGTCTATACTAAAGAAGAAAAAAAATTCTGCGCCCTCGCACCCACTCCCAGCCCTTATTTGGAAAATGGCAACACTTTCAGGGAAGGCGTTCAGGGGAAGCAATGCCTCCCTTCTGAGAAGGGTTCTTCTCTAAAAGGAAAAAATTTGCTCCCTTTGGGAGCAAATTCTTTCCTTTTAGAGTAGATCCCTTTTCAGAGGAAGTCACAAAAGTTGTTCGTCTTGTAAAAATGGGATAAAGTCTATCCTGTGTATCCAGTTCACTTAAAAGTTTTCTTATTTTTTTCCCAAATAAAAAAATATGTTTCATTAAAATAGTCTTATTTGAACAAAATCAGTGAACCAGATAAGTCAAGTATTAAATAATTTGCATACCATATTTGCACTAGTATTCAGATTCCAAACCTACACAGTCTAAATGAGATGCAATTTTCCATTAAAAAGTGTTGATTTAGTTTTCTTTTTTCTCCATAAAAATGTATGTTGCAGATTTTCATTAGAAGAGCTTTGCTGTGATGCTTCTCATAGTGCACACAACACCTCCAGACTGCCGCTTATTGATCAGGACAAAGCCACTGTTTAAATTTCAATTTAATAAGGAACTAGGCGGAAGTTGTTCCCCACGAAATTACCAGTAATGATGTCTTGAGGGACAGATGGAGGTCTACTTAAATGGGATGAATATTGACTATACAATCAGCTAATTCTTGAATATTCAACAGTGCAGTAAAACTGTCAATGCAGGGTAATAATAATAAGCAGAAAAAAAAAGAAAAATTTTACTTATCTAAGCTCTAGAGAATACCCCAATGTTTACAGGACACTCCACTTATCTGGAGTTGTGATTTCTTGTTAACCCTTAAAGTGCATATCACAACTGCAACAGACAACATTTCAATTTTTATAATCATTATAATTTATTCATTTATTTATTTATTTATTGTATTTTTCGGAGAAAAGAAGGCTGGAAATTTCATGTGAATTGTTTGCCTAGCAGATTTACATGAAATGCCAAGTATTATTTTATTGGACAAATAATGAAAAAAAAAAAAAAAAAGAAATGATTAGAATATTGTCAGTTATAATTTTGCTCATTGCTTCAATGGTAAGGATGGTCTGGATTGCTCTTTTCTTTTCTTTTTCTCTTTCCTTTTTTTTATGCAAGATGGGGCTCAGTTATTATTTTTTATGTTTTATGAAAGTGTCCTATTTGTAAGAATTCCAGACACTAAACTGCATTTCATAACACAAGATAGGGAGTATTCAGATAAACACCTGTTTTAGTTCACCACAAAAAACAATTCTGTGAGTACTCAATCAAAACTTATACTGCAAGTACTCAATAAAAACATGCTGCAAGTTCTTAATTAAAACATGTTGTGAGTAATCAATAAAATCAATAAAAACATATGTTGTAAGTACTCAATAAAAACATATGCTGAGTGTACTCGATAAAAACATATGCTGTGAATACTCAATAAAAACGTATGCTGTGAGTATTCAATAAAAACATATGTTGTTGGTACTCATTAGAAGTGCCTTGGTAAGGCACTTCTAATGGGTACCCACAGCATATGTTTTTGTTGTTTTGTTTTTTTTTGTTGGTTTTTTTTTTGCAGAAATACAAAAAATATCAATTCTTTTTTTTTTTTTTTTTTTCAACAACAGCACATAAAGCCCCAGTCCCACAGAGCTTGTGACAGTGGCGCAACCTCTCCGCGACCAAAAAAAGACAATCGCAGAGAGGTTGCTGAAGTTGCAGTGAGGTTTTATAATGGTCACAACGGGGTCGCTGATAGGTGGCTGAACAAAATGAGTTGCAGCCAATCTTTTGAGCTGCAAAAAGACTAGCCGCGGCAGATTCTGATCGCAGACTGATTCCAGGTTTTCTGGAAATCGCCAATCAGCCGCCGACCAGTCATCACAGTCGCCAATCGATTTCATCACCACTTTGGCTCTGAAATCCAGCAACCTTGCTGTCACCTATCGGCCATCAGTCAGCGACTGTTCGGCAATTGATCAGCAAATGTTCTACGATCTACTGGCGACTGATCACTGATGAGATGCCAATTGATCGGCAACAGATCACTGACAGCTTGCAAGGAGGTTTCGCAGAAATGATTTCATCCATGTCAACACATTTTATTAAAATTTTGTTTTGATTGCAGAATGGTAGCCAACCAGTCACCATTCGGCTGCAACCAGTCTCTGAAGAGTCGCCGGTTGGTCGCCGATCACTCTAAACTAGTTGCAAACCAGTTGCCGATCCTACGGTGACAGGTTGCTGATCAATCACCGACTGCATGCAAAAACTATCGCCGATTGTACGGTGACTGGTCAGCAACTGATCAGCGATCATATTTTTAGAGAATAAAACTGCAAGCCATGCACCATGCCCTGCCACAGGGACATATTCCCTATGCAATTCTATAGTATAAGGGCTGAAAACAATCTAAGTTAAACATGAAGAGAAGCAATAAACAGTTATATCATAACTCCAAAAAAAAAAAACACCACAAGGTCTAAGTTAAAAATACAATAAAAAGTGATAAAAAATAATTTCAGGATTCTGAAAAAAACAACAATATGCATATCTTCAAACCATCCTAAAAGCGTGTGTAAAGTTTCAAAAGGATCGGCCTGAAAATGTAGGAGGAGTTGCGCATACAAGGTTCATACTCCCTATACATTTCTGTAATATTAGGGCTCGAAAAAAGTCTAAGTTAAAAATGCAAAAAATGTGATAAAAATAACTTCAGGATTCTGAAAAAACAATATGCATATCTTCAAACCATCCTAAAAGCGCCTGTAAAGTTTGAAAAGGATTGGCCTAAAACTGTAGGAGGAGTTGCCGACAGAAGGTACATACTCCCTATACATTTCTGTAGTATTAGGGCTCGAAAAAAGTCTAAGTTAAAAATGCAAAAAATGTAATAAAAAATAATTTCAGGATTCTGAAAAAACAATATGCATATCTTCAGACCATCCTAAAAGTACCTGTAAAGTTTGAAAAGGATTGGCCTAAAACTGTAGGAGGAGTTGCAGGCAGAAGGTACATACTCCCTATACATTTCTGTAGTATTAGGGCTCGAAAAAAGTATGTTAAAAATGCAAAAAATGTGATAAAAAATAATTTCAGGATTCTGAAATAACAATATGCATATCTTCAGACCATCCTAAAAGCACTGTAAAGTTTGAAAAGGATTGGCCTAAAACTGTAGGAGGAGTTGTGGGCAGAAGGTACATACTCCCTATACATTTCTGTAGTATTAGGGCTCGAAAAAAGTCTAAGTTAAAAATGAAAAAAATGTGATAAAAAAATAATTTCAGGATTCTGAAAAAACAATATGCATATCTTCAGACCATCCTAAAAGCGCTTATAAAGTTTGAAAAGGATTGGCCTAAAACTGTAGGAGTTGCGGGCAGAAGAATGGTGGGGGCGCTGACGGAAGGACGGACACTCAAAATTTCAGAGGGTATAATATAATACCCCGCCACTTTTTGGTGGCGGGACATAAAAAGTAGTTGCAATAGTCGCAGAAGTTGGGAGTGAATCGCAAACAAAATCAGTCGCTAAGAGGTCGTATCGCAGTCTAAGCTCTGTGGGACCGAGGCTTTACCTGGAGCTATGTGTATTTTATTTAGCTAGTTTGACTGACAAACCTGAGCAAACAGCGCAGACCCAGATCGACCTGCTCCTTGTAACAAAAAATGCTATATGCTCATCACAATGCCTATGGTGGAGAAAAAAAAGTACATTATGTATCTGATAATAATTCTAGGCTAATTTTCTTATTTCTCCATACAAACATATTGTAGGTACTAATTGGAAGCGCATCTGACAGCAATACCTACATCATTAGCTTTTATTGAGAACTGGAGAAAATCAACCAGAATCATCACCATATCTCATCAACATGTCCTCTGCCAGTGACATGGCATTGAATAACATTGAAATACTTACAGCAAATCTGGCTAAAATATTGGCTCCAGCGCCCTCTCCTAGTCCAACAACATTCTTTACACTGAAACACACAGAAATATACATGTATATATCAAACTCAACATTATAAGAATCTTTCATGAGTGTGAGGTGCAGACTAAAAAATTGGTTTCGAGGGTAAATGTTCAGTATCACGAGGCTTCGATTTTTCATTCTGCTCCAAACAACCATCATAAATTCATTTTCTTGCATACAATTTGATATAAAGACGATGCAAGCACTGCACCATGCCCTGCCTCTGCACATACATCAAGCGTCATAACTCTGTCAAAAATGAAATCAAAGGGAAGGTGCATTAGTCTTTCCCTAAATAAAGTTGACATGAATACATGACTGAGATGACTATTTTCAATGTTCAAAGGGCCATAACTCAAAAAGTAAGTAAACCAAACTTACAGTTCTCGTTTTCTGCAGATCCCCTGATGATGCCTCACATTCGTGTAAGGTTTATAAATATATCACAGAAACTGTTCTTTTCAATGTTTAAAGGCCCATAACTAAAAACGCAATTATACTAGACTTATGATTCTTGTGTTCTACATGTCATCTTATGTTGCTTTACATTTTTGCAAGGCTTTAAGAAAATCTCTGAAACCATTTTCAAGCTATAGAAAGGGCACAAGTATATGACTGGAATCACTATTTACAATGTCTAAAGGGCAGTTACTCTAAAAGCAGGTAATTCAGAGTTATGATTCTTGTGTTCTGCACATCATATCATGGTAATATACGTTTGCATAAAGTTTCAAGAAAATACCCCAAACAGTTTTCAAGTTACAGAATGGAAAGCAGAGTTACAGTTCTTGTGTTCTGCACCTTGCCTCATAATGCTTTACATTTGTGTGAAGTTTTATCAAAATATCATTTTCAAACTTACAGAGCTGACACAAGTACATGGTAGAAATGACTATTTTCAATATTTACTATGTTCAAAAGGTGGTAACTACAGAAGTGGGTTAACCAGAGCTACTGTTCTTGTGTTCTGCACATCCTCTCACTGTGATTTACATTTGTGAGAAATTTCATGAAAATATCTCAAAAAGGCTTTCAATTTACAGAGTGGTCACAAGTACATGGTAAAAATGGCTATGTTCAATGTTCAAAGGGCAGTTACTCCAAAAGTGGGTAAACCAGATTTATGGTCCATGAGTTCTGCATATTGTCTCATGGAGCTTTAAATTTGTGTGAAGTTTCTTAAAAATATTTCAAATGGTTTCCAACTTACAGAATGGACACTAGTACACGGTAGAAATGGCTATTTTCAATTATGATGTTCAAAGGGCCCTAACTCCAAAGGTAGGATAACCAGAGTTATGATTCTTGTGTTCTGCAAATCATCACATGGTGCTTTATATTTGTAGAGATTTCATGAAAATACCTCCAATGGTTTTCAACTTACAGAGTGGACATGAGTACATGGTGGAAATGGCTCTGTTCAATGTTCAAAGGGCAACAACTCTAAAAGTAGGCAAACCAAAGTTATGGTTCTTCGGTTCAGCAAGTCGACTCATGGTGCTTTACATTTGTGTGAAGTTTCGCAAAAATATCACGAACGGTGTTAGAGTTGTGGAGTGGACAAAAGTACATAGTAGAAATGGCTCTGTTCAATGTTCAAAGGGTAATAACTCTAAAAGTAGGCAAACCATAGTTACTGTTCATGTGTTCTGCACATCTTCTGGTGCTTTATGTTCATGTGAAGTTTCGTGAAAATATCTCAAAGGGTATCACAGTTATGGAGTGGACACGAAATAATGAATTGTTAACGGACAGACGGACAATCAAAATTTTGGAGGGTATAACATAATACCTCGCCATATGTGGCCGACCATAATAATACAGCCTTAGATTTTAATTAGAACTAATTTAAATGCAAAAAAAAAAAAAAAAAAAAAAGCATTTGTAAGGGATTTTTTGTTGTTGTTTTTTTTCAAAGAAGTAGATGCCATCGTCAACTGTTCTTCCCATCAGCATCCGACCTAACATAAACTGACGTCAATGGTCATGTTCTTGACGTCAATCATCTGTATAACCAATGTCTTGACAATGCAAATATGTGACCTCCTCTACAACTGATGTATTGAATGCACATTAAGGTCTTTCTTTTTACCCGTCCCACAGGTCAAATCAGAGGGGTAAGATAAGATTTGCAAAAATTGCTGAAAACCATGTCTGGTATGCAAAGAAGACTTTCCAGATGCATATTGTTCTTAATTATTCCCAAAAACTTGTGTTGTGGTGCTCACGAATCTTGCCAAGGCACTTCTAAAATGTACCCATAACACATTGTTCTGGATAAATAAGAAAAATATCAATACTTTTTGATTGAAAAAAAAGAAAAAGGGCTACAGCTACTGGTGGTGGCAGGCATGCAAGCATGAACCATCCATCTGGTTGACATCATTTCTGTGGAGCTGACAGTATCCACCAGCAATCACTCTTCAGATTTATGATATTTATAGATAAAGTTTATATAAGATCATTTTGCAACCCAATAAGAACTAGGATAAAGTACTTTTGTACTCTATGCATATATTGATCTGCTTACCATATCTACCCTAGTATTCAGACAGACAGACCTGAGCTAACAGTGCAGACATCATGCGGCATCGGATCAGGATCTACAATGTTTGCGACTCATCCAGCATATCTTTAGACACATCAAGAGGTAAAAAAATGGACTTATTTAAATGTTAGGACAAGTATGGTAAGAACTTAAAGCATCCAAATATATAGGGCATAATATGGTACAAGGAATTTCAGATGATATTCTGCAACTGCTCCTGAATAAGGAGAGTTCTAGATACAAAACATTATTCAACCAAAACATTTTAGCATTTTTCATATTGCTCCAAAAACATGCACTGTTTCATCTGATAGGACTCATCTCAGAAAGTAAATTCCAATAATTAAAAATAGCTGTTTTTGTGAAAGAATAAGAAAACATTTATCTGAAAACAGCCCTCTTATGTGGAGCTATCAACTGAAACTCTATCAGTAAAATTTACAGCTGTATAAATGTAATGGAAGTTAATTATAGTTACAGAAACAAGGCTGCAAAAAGAGCAGGGAAAATTTGTTGAAATGAATGTAGTGCAGTGCACTGAAAGAAAAAACATTGCTGCATCAGAAGAAACTGTGCTTATGAAATATGAAAAATTACTATGCTCAGTACAAGAAGGCTAAAATTAAGTTATCAACCCTTAAAGTGTTAAGCAAAATTGTGGCAGACAACTTTCTATTTTTTTTTTTTTTTTTTTTATTATTATTATTTCTCTAGAGAAAATAAGACTTGGCATTTGCCCAGCAGACAATGTACATGAAATGTCAAGCCTTGTTTTCTCTGGAAACAAGAAAAACACCTTACGGCATTATGGACCACTTTTTCAAAAAGGTTAACCAAAAGGTAAACCTCGGACGTCAGGAGAGCTAAGTACATAACGAAGAAAGTGAGAGTTGTCTCTTTTGCACGTGACACGCCTACTGGTCCTCCTCTTAATCCCTTCCAAATATGAAAGCAATCCACTGGAGAATAAAGGTAACATATAACTTTGAAAAATGTTAACCAAACGATAAACCTGGGACGACGCCCAACACCCATCTGCCTGGACATTGCTATTTTAAAGGACAGATTTTTTTGAAAGATAGAAGACTGTATGTGCCCTGGCTCATTTGTTCTCACCTGTACCCGTAAAGACTCAAATCAATCTGCACATCTACACAGTCTGATCAGTCTTGGCAGGGCAATCTGTGGGTAAGCCAAGGATCCAAAGCATTTTCAGGATAACAGTGAAGACTAATCAGCATACCCTGGTCACTCATGCAATCTTGTAGGAAATGCTGTGCCCCAGCTCAAATACAGACAACTTCTGGTCTGGATTACACTCAGATGTCCACAAGGATGTTTTGAAACATACTGAAATAAAAAGACAGCTACTTACTCTAATTGGTCTAAAACACACACCAAGTCTTCCCCAAGGCTCTGCATACTTGGAAACGTGTAACTGAAATATAAAGTCAAAATGGTCATAAGAAGCCATGTTATAATCAGTGAAATATTTATATGTTTGTTTGTGTTGAGGTTTTACGGCCCAGTAAACTCATTAGGGTCAAGTTGAGCATGGTCAGTTTATACCTAAACACACTTTTTCCTGGGCAGGCTTAGTCCTCTAAACGATTAAAGAGTACTTGTACACATTCCTTGCCAGAAACTGACAACTGACCTTCTTGAATTAGCAAAAGGGAGAGAATGACCGTAGAAAATATTTCATGATCTGTCTCCACAAAAAATGTTTCTGGACCTGGCAGTGATCAAATCGTGATCACCACTCGGACGTGCATTAAACTGAGCCACAAATGCCACTCAGAGGTATATTTCTACCATCCACAACCATTCAGATCTTCTTAACCAAGTTAACCTTGGGTTTTCAGCTCAGCATAAGTAGGTTTAACCATTTTAGAATGAATAAACAAAATGTGACATCTGTTCTGAGTTTACACTGTTTGTCACTCATCCACCAGTTTTTTAGATATAAAAGGAAATAAAACTTATCTAAACTGCAATTAGGACAAGTTAGGGTAAATACCGAAATCTTTTATCAGTGTCCTCAGGATGAAAAGAGGCAGCATATAGGGGACTTCGTTGTTCGCCCCATTTTGGAATATGGCAGCTGTGTTTGGGATCCCCAAGGTGTGGTTCTTCAACAAGAAATCGAAAAAGTTCAGAATAGGGCTGCTAGGTTTGTTATTAGCAATTACTGCTTTGAAACTGGGAGTATGACTGGAAATGCTGGAAAAACTAAAATGGGAGTCTCTCGAGAAAAGGAGGAGATTGAGACAGTAGACTGATTCTTTTGTATAAAGGTCTAAAGAGTGCTGCCAGCATTCCAAACAGATGGTCTTAAGCGCAGTAGAAATCATCACTCATTGACTTTTTAGAACTGACATTTGCAAGGGCTCATTCTTCCCTCAAACAATCACAGATTGGAATGCCCTTCAAGATTCGATTATTACCTCTGTTGAAGGTGCAGAGGATGGTGTGGCTAGGTTTACCTCTCTGGTGAGTGCTAGGGACTAACTTTCCGTATTACAGGTCCTGGTGAATGAATGTCATTAGACATATCACCAGTAAAAATTCTGATTCTGTATTTTTCTTATTTCTCCATGAAAACAATAGTGTGGTACATATAAGAAGCATCTCACTAAGAGATCTCTAATGAGAACCCACAACATTTTTTTTTTTAGTTTTTGCAGTTAGCCAACAATATTTCAGTCATGCTGAGCCCTCTCCCAGAGAAAAGGAGAGAGAAAAGAAGAATGGAATAGATAAGAAAAATGCCGCAACTCTTGATCTTGCTTCAAGAGGGGTAAGAACCCACCTGCAAAAAGCAGTAATTGCAATGCCACCCTCCAAAAATTACAGAAGGAAAATGCAATATCTGACCACCCACAAGTTTGTTTGGTTTTTTTTTCTGTTTTTTTATTTTTTTTTTTTGTGAAGAAGTAAGAAAACTATCTGGGCAGGTCTCTTACCTAGAGCCATTCTATCATGGTACTATATGGATCTGCAGGCCACTGAGAACAATTACTGGAATTTTTCATAAGTGATTCAATTATTATTATAGATCTGATCAGCAATAACTTCACAGTATATTGACATGTTTTGATAAAAGAATACAATAATGTACTACTAGACCAACATACAGCTGTTTCATATTTATAAATAACGTACTGGCCCAGAATCTGGACATTCTATTTTTAACCCTTTCAGCTAGGTACTTTCTGCTTAGCAGGCCAAAATAGATACCGATGCAAACTGAGTAAATCTAATGAGATAGAGCCATCTCAACAGACTACACCATTTGGCATTCTGTTCTTTTTTATTTTTGACTGACATCCCTGTTTGTAAAAGTGGATGTGTACAGACCAGATTCAAAGAAACTCAGGTATGAAACAATTAATGAGGATCTCACAGTGTAACTAAGAGTGAAAAGCTGTAACTTTATCAAAAAATATTTTTTGACCATTAAAATAGCATACACACACATTCAATGTGTCAATATTTAATTGTAACACACATATTTCCCAAATGGTTCCTCGAAAATTGTGGGAGGAGTTGATTATGCAAATTTCATAGCTCCAATACTTGGCACAATATTAATATGTTTTCTACTTAATTCCTCTTGCAGTTTTGAAACTTTGTGTTAATAAATATGCACATTATAACAGTGGCCTTTTGATGGTCAAACGATATATCTTTGACAAACTACAACTTTTCAAACTTTGGGTAAAAATGTTCTGGTTAAAAAAAAACAAAAACTATTGTATCTGCATTTGACTTTTACTTTAAAATATACATATATGGTTAGTGCAACATGCTTTTTAAACTCATCCTTCCTAAATTCTACATTATAAAAGTTTCAATGCAACTGCAAATATATACTGAAACTATAAATACCATTATTCAAGCTGCATTCATAAACATGACTTTTTTTTTTTTTTGTACTAATATTAATTAAACCTTGCCATGCTGAATAAACTAAGATGGCATAAATATGCCACTCCCACTTCTAATTTTCACACAATCAGATTACTTGATCCAGGTTGTTGACACAAATTCACATACTTGCAAATCTTGATCAGTTGGCTTCGGAAGAAGCCAACTGATCTGGGTCTACACTGTTTGCAAAGGCAGGGCATACTGGGGTTCAGTGGCACCAGGATTAACCCAGATAAGGCGATAAGTGTCATAGCACTGTATAAAAGGGAGTAACAGATAAATGTTGAACAACATGAGAAAGCTTATCTTCTGACATATGCGCCCTAAGAAGACCTCAAATCAGCCTGCACATCTGCAGTCAGATCAGAGTCTTCGTGTATCCGTATGAAGAAACTTTGCATCCTTTTCTATCCAAAATTGTGTCTAGTGAAGAATCTGATCAAACTGCATGAATGCCTGGTCTGATCTGGATCTTCACTGGATGCACATCCAAGGTACGTTTTCTGTCATTGAATCTCAAATAATTTTTCTTAGGAAAACATATGTTGTGGGTCAGCTGGGCAGTTCTAATGAATATCCACAACACACGTTTTCATGAAAAAAACAAAAAAAACATCACTACCTTTTGGTTTAAAAAAAAAAAAAAAAAAAAAAAGACCCCATCTGAAGCTATGTAAATTGTTGCATATAATTTTGGATAACCCTGTGGGTATGTTACAGAGCAAAAATTAACCCTTGTCCTGCTGAAAAAAAATAAGATGCCACACCCACTTCTAATTTTCAGCCAATCAGATTACTCGATCCAGGTTGTTGATACAAAATGAAAATGTTTAATGGCAAACAGTGCAGATCCAGATCAGTTGGCTTCTTCAGAAGCCAACTGATCTGGACCTACACTGTTTGCAAAGGCAGGACATATCCGGGTTCAGCAGGACAAGGGTTAACAAGAGGGCTAAGATGCCCCTGTATCACTCAAATGTGTACCAGACAAGTGACCCCTAGGTGCAGCCATTTTTTACCCCAAGGCTGTAATTTGAACATGTTACTTCCAATGAAGTTTCAAGTCAACTGGCCTTTTGGTTCACGAGAAGAGGTTTGAAATAGATTTTCAAGGTGTAACCCTGGTGGCATTATCTTGGATTTTCAACCAGAACTGTTGTAGCCATTTTTAATCTACGTCACCCCAATACTTCCTATCATTTCAAGTGAACTGACCTTTCCATTAGAAGTATTTCGAAATATGTTTTCAAGATGGCGGCCATGGCGGCCATCTTGGATTTCTTATTGGAACCATATTTTTGATCAATAAGTTGTCCTGATACTTCCTACCAAGTTTCCAGCCAAATGGCCTTTCTGCTCAGGAAAAGAGGCACAAAATAGATTTTCAAGATGGCAGACATCTTGGATTTCGGATTGGAATAATTTTAGCTATTTTTGATCTACAAGTTGCCCTGATACTTCCTACCAAGTTTCGAGTCAGTTGGCCTTTCGGTTTATGAGAAGAAGTGCAAAACAGATTTTCAAAATGACAGCCAAGCCTTCTTGGATATCCGATCTGAACGATTTTAGCTATTTCTAATCTACAAGTTGCTCCAATGCTTCCTTCCAAGATTAGATTCAGATGGCCTTTCTCTTCAGAAGTATTTCCAAATAGATTTTCAAGATGGTGGCCATCTTGGATTTCCGATCAGAACAATTTTAGCTATTTTTTTTATCAGAACAATTTTAGCTATTTTTTTATCTACAAGTTGTCCCGATACTTCCTATCAAGTTTCGAGTCATCTGGCCTTTCAGTTCAAAGAAGAAGCGCAATATAGATTTCAAGATCGTGGCCATCTTGAATTTCCAATCGAAATGATTTTAGCTATTTTGGATCTACAAGTTGCCCCAATATTTCCTACCAAGTTTCAAGTCAACTGGCCTTTCAGTAGGCTTTTAAAGCAAATTGTTGATGATTCACTATGCACGACGGACATTGACTGATCACAATAGCTCACCTTGAGCACTAGTGCTCAGGTGAGGTAACAAGAGGCCCAAAGCTCACCTGAGTAAAACAGCCATAGCATATCTGCAGATGCCATGCAACATTCTTCCAGTATTGCTACAGCAACTAGGACACAATTAAATTTGACCATGCCGTAAAAGTTCACAGATCATCCTAGGATCATTATTTGAACAAACTTGGTAGATCTTCCAGTCCCCTGTGTTATATACCAAGATACAGTCTCAAAGCTTTCTTAGTTCTGGGGAAGAAGATTTTTAAGTGTTTTTTATATGGGCATGACAGCCATCTTGTTCAATGGTGCAAACCATTTGAACGAACTGTCAATATCCCTTCAACAGAAGGCCTCATGTGAAATCTGTTCTGAATTTAACTGAAAAGCAATGAAAGAGGGGTGCCATTGGGAGGATTACTTCGTATTTCTTGAGAAATGTCCTTGAATATTTTGTTTGTTTGTTTATTTGGGTTGAGGTTTTACAGCCCAGACAATTGATTAGGGTCATGTCAAGCCTGTCATTTTATTTAACTACACTTTTTTCGGGGCAGGCTTTGTTCTCTAAGCAGTTAACCAGTACGTGCACATTCTTTTACCAGAAACTGACAATGGCCATTCTTGAATCAGCAGATAGGAAAGAATGGCTGTAGAAAATATTTCATAATTAAACTCCACACAAGAATGTTGCCCAACCTGGCGGGTTTCAAACCCGCGACCTCTTGATCACCAGACGGACACGCATCCGACTGAGCCATCGAGGACAGCCTCTAATCTAAACCATAAAATATAAATATCTGCTTTACATGCAGAAAATGATGGAAGAGCAAGTATTGTAACCACTGAAACCTGTGTAAGAGAGCCACCTTTGCGACTGACAAAATATTGGTTGATGTGGAAAAGGTGCCCGTCTTATAAAGCAAAATTACATGACATGTACCTTTATAAGACAGCCACCTTTCCACATCAATCGCTGAAGTCAATCTCAGAGGTGGCTCTCTTACACAGGTTTCACTGTAATGTAGTTTCTATTTTCTGGTCCTTTGTGATCACTGAACCCATTCTGGGATTTTTGAAAACTAATGGGGGTCACTGAGGAGGCCTAACTGACTGAAACTAGCTAGTTTGGCCCAGAAAAGTTGATATTTCAGCTACAGTTAACTCTGGTTATCTCGAATTCCAAGGGACTAATTGAAATACTTCGAGATATCCGTACCTCAACATAACAGATTTGCAGAATTGAGGAAAAAATAATTCGAACAACCACATTTAACAAATATATATGTAATTGGACTCTTGAAGTTAGAGATATATTGAAAATATTGTGGAAAAGAGGAGAAATTGCTCCTTAGGAGCAATTTCTCCTCTTTTCCACAATATTTTTTAGCTGTTGTTAGATTTTCATGTTTAGGCAGGGACAAGATTTTCACTATGAGATAAATGGTTATTTGAGATAAGCGCGGTCGAGATAATGAGAGTCAACTGTATTTTCAGTTTTGTGTGTTCATTGCTCTCATGGGTTATTTCTTGTAGAATCTATTATTCATTCACCACTGACATACAGTACAGTTAGGTACAGATGATCAACAAGCATTAGACTGAGCCAATTAAATGGCAGACTGACAGCAAACATAAAGTGCATCACTATCCTGACAGTAATGTTCAAAAAAAGCATTTTATTATCTGTATACAGTCATAAACAGGTCTCATGTTTTAATCAGCTATTACTTTTTGTATCATTGCTGTGACTATAGGATTTTAGCGCTTTTTATTTGTGTGTGTGTGTGTGTGTGTGTGTGTGTGTGTTGTGTGTGTGTGTGTGTGTGTGTGTGTGTGTGTGTGTGTATGCATGCACGCATGCGTGAGCATGTGTGTGTGTGCGTGTGTGTTGGGTGGAGACATGAGAAGTAGGGGTGAGGAAGTAGGCTCAAATTAGAAAGCTGTCAATAGAATAATTCAAGCTGTTGAATGTTCAGAAGACCAAGTGACCTGAATGCAGCTAAATTAACCCTTAGGCTGTTAATCACGACTATTGTCGCGCTGGAGGGGTCTGCCAACTCTAAAGCCTGTCAAACTTACTATATACCACATGCAACCATTCAGAGCAAGTGTTCTCATACAGGAGTGAACCTACTTTCATACAAACACGCCACTTTTCATTAGTCAGGTGCTGGATTTTACCCCCACTAAAAAGACCGAGAATACCAAATATCAAGCTGCCATTAACTTCAGCACTCACTTAAACAGATTGATCACAATTTTCTGGAAAAAAAGCCCATAACACCTGAACAATTTCCAGTGAGGAAGAAGTAGGAATAACAGTAGAACCTTTGTATGTCACTTGTTTCATTTGCAATAGTACACAGTAGGCGCTGGTCCCTTGTAACATTTTTTTTTTTTTTTTTTTTAAGTGTCTTAAACGGTTATCGGTTTACACATGACTTGTCACGTGACTTTGTAGTCACGTGACCATCCCTTCTCCGGTAAAATGGCCATCTACGATTGGCAAATTGTATGTGAAAATTCCATGTAATTCGAGGCAAAATTAAGGGAGTAATGACTTCTCGAGTAGAGGTACCCCCTCTTACAGGCTTGATTCATTTTTTTCTTAGCAGCCTAAGGATTAAGCTAAAGTAAGCTTCTTTGAGACTTTACAATCAACAATTCAGTAATTACTGGATAAACCTTAACTTTTTCATCCAAGCCAAGCAGACGATTCACATGAAATCTCAAGACTTGTTTTCTCTGAAAAATTAAAAAAAAAAAAAATTGAATATCGTCTGCTGCAGTTGTGATTGGAACTTTAACCCTAAAAGCGCCAGTCACAACTATTGTCGTCTGCTTTGTCATCTGCTTGTGATTTTAAAAGTCATTTTTGCAAACAGTGTGGACCCAGATCAGACTGCTCCTTTAGGAGCAGTCTGATCAGGGTCCGCACTGTTTGCCTGTATGCAAAAATAGGTTTGAAAGTCTGCAAGAATATTCAGCAGACGACATAAACAGACGACATTTTCAGATGCAGTTTTTCTTGGCGCTTTAAGGGTAAAGGGTTAAGAGTAGTGCCCAATGAGCCAAATATTTTGATGTATGACTTTCTGAAATATTTTTATTTTTTCCCAGAAAAAGGTTTTGACATATTTCATGCAAACTGCCTCCTATGTGACAATTTACATGAAATTTCAAAGCCTATTTTCAGGAAAAATTAGAAAAATATCATTGATTTGTCATCTGCTGAATTTGCCCTGAGAGTGGTAAAGATTTTTGTTTCACACGTCTCAATGTCTCATTTATTTTCTATTGTGCATTTTGTGTGCAGATAACACACACAAAAAAATTGAAATGGATTATCTAAATTTGCAAACAATATTCAAAGCAGAAAATATGATATTTAGAACACCCACTCGCTGTTGCAGAACCTTCCGTTCCTTGACAATCTTTGCAACAGAATTAAATCTGTGCAAGAGAAAACCAACCTATGACTAAACAGCATCTATGCAGTCTGGTCAGGACCATCCTCTCTGTAGCTAGAACATTTCTTTGCCAGAAGCAAAATGTTGGAATTCAAATTACTTTTCCAGACATACAGCAAATTACCAAAAATTTCGAACACTTAAAGCTATCAAAGAAAATAATTTCTTATATAATACTACAGGTCCTTTTTGCCAGAAAAGAACCAGCAAGAGTCGCTTTCTTCAATTTCAGGCTGCAGCTGAATAGAGAAATGGGTATAATTATGAAGAAAGAGGGTAATTATGTATTTCACTGATCAATCATGCCAGCAAATGGTACCTTAACCCTTGTCCTGCTGAAACCCAGATATACCCTGCCTTCGCAAACAGTGTAGATCCAGATCAGTTGGCTTCTGAAGAAGCCAACTGATCTGGATCTGCACTGTTTGTCATTAAGTATGTGAATTTATAGCAATAATTCGGATCAGGTAATCTGACTGGCTGAAAATTAGAAGTGGGCGTGGCATCTTAATTTATACAGCAGGACAAGGGTTAAGATATACCATATTCAGATAACTAGTTAAGGTAAAGTATTTGGAAATAATTCTGGGGAAACATATCTACCCTAAGTATTGGGACACCTTATCTACTTACATTCTGCTGCATCTGATCTGGGTCTACACTGTTTGCAAAGGCCTATCTATCCTAATACTACGGGTTATTACGGTATTTCTTTCTTATTTCTCCATAAAATGTATCAAAAGTGTCTTGCTGAGGCATGGTCATGAGGGGACATTTCTAAACCTTGCAGAGGTACATAGCAAGCAAACAGACTGTGACAAGACTGTGAAACTGTAATCAGCAGATCTCTTGGTGTCTTAGAATCAACTTTTATTAATAAGGATCTACACTGAAAGCCATCCTGTTCTTGAATAATGTCCAACACTCTAATTGCAACAATGGGTGTGTCCAAATTCAAACATGGAAGTCCACTTCAGAAACTCACAGTTGCAAAGTTAGGTTAAGAATAGTATACTGATTGTTTATGGCCAGTATTATTTAACCCTTGTCAAATTGTCATAACCTAAAGGTTGATGGAACACGTGGACCTGGGAGGCCTAAGATGACATGGAAGCAGCTGACAAAGAGGGACTGCAGAGAGTGGAAGGTCTCGGCTATCGACCCTCATGATAGACATACCTAGAGATCTGGTGTGGGATTTGCCATGCGTGCAGCAAACCAGCTAACTGGAAGGGGGACCACTGGTGTGGATGTTGCCCCTGTACCTGCACGTTAATCAAAAATCCGATGATGATGATGATGATGATGCTAACTGGAAGGGGGCCCACTGGTGTGGATGTTGCCCCTGTACCTGCACGTTAATCAAAAATCCGATGATGATGATGATGATGATGTCATGTTCAATAAATTAAGATGCCATGCTCACTTCTAATTTTCAGCCAATCAGATTGCTTGATCTGGATTGTTGTTATAAATTTGCTTACTTAAAGGCAAACAGTGCAGATCCAGATCAGTTGACTTCAGAAGCTCACTGATCTGGATCTACACCGTATACAAAGGCAGGGTATATATGGGTTCAACATGACATCCTGCTCTGAAAGTCGGGACTACTAGGTGCTTCTGGTGCTGGGTTTGTTTGTTTTTTAACCCTTGTCATGCTGAATAAATTACGATGCCATGCCCACTTCTAATTTCCAGCCAATCGTATTACTTGGTCTGGGTTTTTGATAGAAATTCACATAGTTAATGACAAACAGTGCAGATCCAGATCAGTTGGCTTCTTCAGAAGCCAACTGATCTGGATCTACACTGTATGCAAAGGCAGGATATATCCGGGTTCAGCAGGACAAGGGTTAAGGACAGTTTGGGCTAACCCTACAGCAGATGAAAATTCAGTAAAAATAGATTTTTAAACATATGCATGTGAAACCTACATAAAATTCTTGCGTCTGTAGAAATAAATTTTTAGAGAAAAAAAAATATGCCTTTACTCCTAAAATTGGGGGAAAAAAATAGGGAGGAAAGCCAAAAAAAAAAAATGTCCTACCTCTGCCTATGATGTCCTCATTTTTTAAATTAATTATTAGGCATCTGGAAAAAATTATTATATTTCACCTTTGATTTTAGTAATCATATTTATAATATATCCTGTGCTAATATTCAAGTGGAACTTGAAACAAATAAAAAAAACACCTGTGCAGCTCCATCCAATACCTACTCAATTATGTGTACATGTGCCCATAAATGTAATTGAAAGATAGATAATTTGCCATTTGAATACATACAGTCAGCCCATAAATCTAATTGAAAGGTAGATAATTTGCCATTTGAATACATGCAGTTATTGACTACTGTAGTAAAAATGGTTGGTAAAAGTGTTGCCAAGAAGAAGGAAATATGGGCCTACATAAAAGCTCGCTCTAAGATAGACTGTTCTTTGAAAGAAATATCTCCTGAAATTTCTGTTGTTTACGGATCTATAATGTGTCTTATGACATGGTATGTAGATGGAAAAAAATTTGATTCTGGGTTAGAGTCAATCGAAAATGCACCCAAATCAGGAAGACCAAAGTCTGCATCTTGAAACAAAATTGTATCAAAAGTAAAAGAAATTGTTGAAAGAGCTGCTATGTATACAGTATGTGATATAGCACAAAAGGTTGGCATCTCACTACCAAGAGCTCATTACATTCTAAAGAATATCTTGAATGTTAGGAAGATTTTTACCAGGTGGGTGCCTCATTTGTTGACAGATAATCAAAAGAAGCAAAGATTTAAAATAGCCAAACAATTGCTAAAAATATTTTCAAAATATGATGAAAAGAATTTAGTCACTGGCCATGAAACTTGGTTTCATTATTTTGAACCTGTTAGGAAGGTTAGCAATAAAATATGGGCCACCAAAAACAGCAAAAGACCAGTAACAGTATGCAATCATCTTCTCTGATGAAGGTGTTGCAATACAGGTGCCAATGAAAAAGGGCAAAAGTGTTACTGGGAAATACTACAATGATGTAATTACAGTGATATTGAAGAAATTGACAAAATACTATCAGAAACAGCCCCCACTAGGGGTTCCAATATGTCCAACTTCTACATGATAATGCCCCAGCCCATACCTCTGCCATTGTTACAAATGTTTTACAAAATGACAAGGTCACAGTTTTACCACAACCTCCTTATTCACCAGACCTTGCCCCTTGTGACTTCTTCTTCCTTATTGCTGTATGTATGGCAAACAGTGTAGACCCTGGGTCAACACTGTTTGCAAAGGCCTATCTGTCCCAATACTTAGGGTTATACGGTAATTTAAATTTACCTAATTGAAACCTTGCCCTAAATTCTGATGCATCCCCAAACTACAAAATTATCTCTTGTCATGCTGAATAAATTAAGATGCCACACCTACTTCTAATTTTCAGCCAATCAGATTGCTTGATCCGAATTGTTGCTATAAATTCACAAACTTAATGGCAAATAGTGCAGATCCAGATCAGTTGGCTTCTCTAGAAGCCAAATGATCTGGATCTAAACTGTTTGCAAAGGCAGGGTATATCCTGGTTCAGCATGACAAGGCTTAATATGTTTAGTCTGCATACCTGACATCGGTGAAACAGCACAATATAACACAAATCACAAAACCTTGAGGGCTCAATAAGAACATAAGAAAACAAAAGTTGGATCATAATGACAACAGCAATAGTCAGGTGCCATTCTTGACAGACAGATCAATTTTGGGACATAATGATTCACTTCCTTAACTTGTTTCAGCTATACAAAGCCATGTAATAAGATTATTCATATTACGGATTTCTGTTTGCAGACAGTGTTTAGTTCCAGTGCAGACAAAAGTCCATTTACAGACCATTTGGAACCACTTCAGATAATGAAAAACTAGACCTAACCTAATTGAGTACATTGTCTTCTGTGATCAAATCGGTGGATCCCAGCTAGCATTCTTTGTAAATCTATAGTGGGCTGATAACGGCCTGTCAGCTACCCTGACGGGCTGATAACGGCCCGCTACAGATTTATAAAGAATGCTTACTAGGATCATGGGCTTGTGCAACTAGACTGCATTCAAGGTTTAACCTGTTCTCAGATTCCCTTTAAACAGGGTTGTGAAATTATCAAATTTTATTATCGGTACTTCTCTGTGGAAAAGTAAATGGTCAAAGTTCACTTGTTGAAACAAGATTTACTTACCAAAAAAATTTACATTTTTTTTATTTCTTGAATAAAACATATGCTGGGGGTACTCATTAGAAGCGCATCATTGAGTACCCATAATGTATGTATTCTTTCAGAAATAAGAATATATATACTGAAAGGAAAAAGAAACACAGGGTAGAGTTTTTTTCCTTCTTATTTTACCATTTTTTACGGTGTTTACTATAGCCAAACACTTTTACAGATTGTCCTGTGAATGTGAACCGCGGGTATACGAGTCTTTGGTCGATGTGCTATCTACCCAGTGTGTGAAATCATTCAACCGTGCACTACACAGTGCATTGCACGGACAATACGGAAAGCCAAAATTTCGTGCAAAACAAGCATGTTTAAACCTTCAGCACAAGATTTCCTCACACCATTTGGTACACTTCAACGATACACAACGCTCCTCGATTCTTTTACCAATTTTTCTTTTCATTTTTACGCTACTTTGAACTTTTTTTCAATCATGGTACGATTGACTGATGTTCAGAGGGGTAGGGCAATTGCGTTGCTGATGCAGGGTCAGAGGCAACAGCAAGTTGCCAACCATTTTGGAGTTAACGTCTCAAAAATTGAACGTCTTGTTAGGCGTTTAAGGGAGACAGGGCATTTAGCAGACCGACCGCGGTCTGGGCATCCACGCGTATCGTCGCGTTGTCAAGACAGGACAATCCGTCTGGCACATTTGCGGAATCGTCATCTCACTGCAA
The DNA here is from genome assembly GCA_964016985.1 of Anodontia alba. Classification (NCBI taxonomy): domain Eukaryota; kingdom Metazoa; phylum Mollusca; class Bivalvia; order Lucinida; family Lucinidae; genus Anodontia; species Anodontia alba. Next base: position 67,182,511 of record OZ024821.1, on the reverse strand, counting down.
CCGAAACTGCCCTTAATACAGTAGGTACGGATAATCGACAAATTTCTCCGAAGACTGTTGGAAGTCGATTGCGTGAGATTGGTCTTCAAGCTCGTCGTCCATACGTTGGTCTGCCTCTGACCCAGGCACGTAGGTTGTGTCGTATGGCGTGGTTGACGGTGCATGAACCCAGGCTATTTCCGATGAGGCAGTGGAGACGAGTTCTTTTTACAGACGAGTCTAGGTTCACTCTCTATTGCGCAGATGGTCGACGTCGTGTGTAACAACGTCGCGGAGAACGCTTTGCCGACGCCTGTGTTGTCGAACGGGATCGGTTTGGGGGTGGCTCCGTTATGGTCTGGGGAGGCATTGCTCACGGGATAAAATCACAGTTGATTATTGTTGCAGGCAATATGACCGCAGTAAGGTATAGGGATGAGATCTTGCGTCCTGTTGCAGTCCCGCTTGCGCAACAACGTAATCTGATTCTGCAGCAGGACAATGCCCGACCACATGTTGCCCGAGTTTGTCAGGATTTCCTGGCAAACAATAACATCGCACCACTAGCATGGCCACCGTACAGTCCAGATTTGACCCCAATAGAGCACATGTGGGATGAGCTGGACAGAAGGGTTAGGAAGCGCTGAAATCCTCCCGCAACTCTCGCACAACTAAGGAATGCGTTGATCGATGAATGGAATAACATCCCGATGCGAACTGTCAATGCTTTGGTTAACCCTATCCAAAGGAGAATTAGGGCAGCAGCGTCTGCAAGGGGTGGGGGGGGTGGGGGGGGGGGGGTGGGGGGGGCACATCCGATATTGATTTTCAGTTTGATTTTGATTTCAAGATTTGGGGGGTAGCTACCAATGAACTTCAATAACTCGAGACTTGTTGATCACAAACCAATGAAATTTGGAACTTTTGTTCCATACATGTACCGTTTTGTAATCATAGTAAAATATTTAACAAACCTTTTCAAACTTGAATGAAATTTAGGAATAAAATTTACCCTGCGTTTCTTTTTCCTTTCAGTATATTTCATAATCTGGATACCCTGCTTAGCTAGAGCTAGGAAGTCCAAAATTAATTTCTTACTTGTCCTCAGGGAACTGGGATGTTGGACAAGTCCAGGCATGACATTTCCACAGCCCTGGATTAACTGCAAAACATAGGTATATATCATAATCTGGATACTCTTCTTAACTAGAGCTATGAAGTCCTTGCCCCAGGACAAGTAAACTGAAATGTCTTATTTGTCCTCAGGGAAATAGAACATGTAGGACAGGTCAGCCATGGTATTTTCACAGCCCTGCTTTAACTGTATGGAGAAAATGTACTTGCTTCTCCTTTAGTTTTCCTGAAAACTGATATTCTCAATTCTTGAGATAATTCAACACAAATACATAGCACCATTTAAGGGCTCCATATTCCTAAAAAAAATAGACATCTTTTATCCAAAAAAGTTTAATAAATTGACATATGGTATTAATACGATCATTGATTGATTGTGTTGTGGTTTAACGACACGTTAACCCTTGTTGGTCATTTTGTATCATCTCCCAGAGAAAGGGAGAAAAGATGAAAGAGAGGAGCAGGGAAGAAGGAGGAACAGGAATGAAAATGAAGAAACAGAAGAAATAAAAACATTGCCCCTCTACCCTTACCTGCTACAAGGATAGCAGGCCTAACGCCCAATTAACTGTTAAGCCAATATCAGTTGGACGCCCCGGTGACGTAAGATGCACGACACCTTCGCACCACCTGACCACCCCCATTCAGTGTCAAAGCCTATTTTCTGGGAAAAATACATGAAATATTACAAAATGTAATCTGCTGAAATGTTTACCCAGCATGCTAAGTATTATCTCAATATGATTGTTTGAACCAATACATTTGTGACATGACATGATTATAACTTCAGATGTAACACTTGTCAAGTTATTTGGCTTATCACCAAGTCTTATAATAATTTACCTGAAAATCTTCAATTCCTGTAAAAGGAATATTCTGTCATATGCCATTTGATCCATAAAACTGATGACTTTGTACAAAAGATAACATCTGGAGAGTTGGAGAGAATAGTGAAATAAATTGGAACTGTCAAAACCATATTCTCTCTTCAGCACAGACATCCAGCTTTCTTTGAAATAAGTACTGGAAAAACACTGATCCGTCAAACTCCAGTTAAGGCAACCAAAAAGTATTGATATTTTTCTTATTTCTCCACAAAAACATATGATGTGAGTACTCATTTCAAGCATCTCACAGAGGCGCTTCTAATAAGTACCCTCAACATATATCTTCGTAGAGAAATAAGAAAAATATTTACTGGATACCCCCTCTTATCTATGCATCGATCAAAGATGCATTTATCTTTACTATTATTTTTACTATTTTTTCTATTTTTCTCTGTTGATGCTTTCCCCAGAACTCAAGACACCTTCCCCAATCATATGTTAACCCTTAAAGCGCCAAGAAAATCTGCATCTGAAAATGTCGTCTGCTTATGTCATCTGCTTGCAAACTTTTCAAGCTTACATTTTGCATATAGGCAAACAGTGTGGACCCAGATCAGACTGCTCCTAAAGGAGCAGTCTGATTTGGGTCCACACTGTTTGCAACAATGACTTTTAAAGTAACCGGCAGAAGAAAAAGCAGACAACAATTGTTGTGATTGGCGTTTTAAGGGTTAAAAATTTTTACCTTCCCTAAAATATTCAGTAACAATCACTGGAGGTGCTCTGATATTCTCTATACTAATAAATTTACATTCATTACATAAAACAAGATCGCTTTGCAGGACTTTATCTGAAATATGGTCAGTGTTATACCTTGTCCTGCTGAACCCGGATATGTCCTGCCTTTACAAACAGTGAAGATCCAGATCAGTTGGCTTCTGAAGAAGCCAAATGACTTTACAAACAGTGTAGATCTAGATCAGTTGGCTTCTGAAGAAGCCAAATGACTTTACAAACAGTGTAGATCCAGATCAGTTGGCTTCTGAAGAAGCAAAATGACTTTACAAACAGTGTAGATCCAGGTCAGTTGGCTTCTGAAGAAGCCAACTGATCTGGATCTGCACTGTTTGTCATTTAGTATATGAATTTATATCAAAAATCTGGATCAAGTAATCTGATTGGCTGAAAATTAGAAAAGGGTGTGTCATCTTAAATTATTCAGCATGAGAGGGTTAAGAAAAACTGGGTAAGATTCATATCACAGCCCATCAGACATGCTAAAGTGTTCCTACTTGAACTGCAGCATTTTCATTCAAACTTCAAACAGCTGCACTGAATAAACATCACTCAGGAAGGTTGCAGGTCAGTGGCATGAGTGCACAGTGCAGGGAAAGTAGTGTCCTGTAGACACTTTCAATCTGAAATCATGTAATCTGAAGTGAGCATTTATTCGTTACACTTTCAAGGGAGGCAACTCTTTCAAAATTGTTTTTAAATGGTTTTTATTCCTTTCTGAAAAGGCCGGGTCTACACTAAAAGGGATGAATTTGCTCATTGGTGAACAGAAATGATGTGAAAGCAATGAAAGATACTAAAGCTTAAAGAAGAAAGGATACACTTTCAAGGACCACAACTCAAAATTGTTTTCGCTCCCTTTTGAAAAGAGGGGTTGGTTGGTTTGTTGGAGTATAACAGCCCAATCCTCTAAGCTGTTAACCAGTACTTGTGCACATTCTTTTGCCAAAAACTGACAAGTGCCCTTGAATCAGTGGAAGGGATTCAAAAGGGGTCTACTCCTGAAGGCAAGAATCTGCTCTCCTTGGGAGCAATTTCTTTCCTTTTAGAGTAAACCCCATTTTATTTGATTGTGGGGATTTAACGAAATGTCAACCCTTGTGGGTTTGTCTCGTCTCCCAGAGAAAAGGGAATAAAAAAGAGATAGAATAGTAGAGGGGATGAAAGAGAGGGACAGGGAAAAACGAGGAACAGGAATGAAAGGGAAGAAAGAGAAGAAATAAAAACATTTCCCTCTACCCTTACCGGCTACAACGACAGCAAGCCTTGCTCAACTGTAAGCAAAAATCAGTTGGACACCCCGGTGACGTAAGCTACATGCACACCTTGATACCGACCACCCCCAAAACCCTTTTTAAAAGGAACTTGTTGTGCAAGAAGGCAAATGGGAAGTAAGTAACAAAAGTTATCTCCCTTGGCAGAAAGTATATCAATCTAACAAGTGTATCAATTCCCCTTAAATGGGTTAATCAGAATATGTTAACTGTTTCTGTGACAGGTTTAGTAAATGCCAACATTGACAAATCATAATAGCTTCCATATTTCATGAACTTATGGATGGCAGAATATATTCACACCTGTGAGGTCAAGTTTACTATATCTTATCGACTTGATGGAATGTGACCCAAATCTATCCATGGAAAAGTGCAGTAAGAAAACTAGTAACAGTGTTTTCAGAGAAAACAGATGTCCCCTACCTAGACTTTCTGTTTTTCTACTGCTGTGACCTTGAAAATTAGATCAAGGTCAACAAAATCTAACCAGATCTTTGTTATGTCCCAATTACATATTCACGAAAATTTGGTAAGAATCAATTCAATGGTTCAAAAGATATTGGGCAGACAAGAAAATGTTGCAATTTTCAGTTTTTCTTCTGCTGTGACCTTGCACATTGGGTCAAGATCACCAAATCTAATCAGTTTCATGCAAATTTGGTAAGAATCCAACCACTGGTTCAAACTATTTTGAGCAGACAAAGAAAGTGTCACAGAATTTGCAGTTTAACTGTTTTTCTACTGCTGTGACCTTGAAAATTAGGTCAAGGTCACCCAATTATACAGCCATGCAAATTTGGTAAGAATCCAACCACTAGTTCAAAAGATTTGCGCAGACAATAAAATATAACAGAATTTGCAGTTTTTCTACTGCTGTGACCTTGAAAATTAGGTTGTCACCAAAATCTTATCCATTCTTTATGTCCCCTTATATTTCCATGCAAATTTGGAAGATTAATTGTGTTGTTGTTTAATGACAGGTCAACCCTTGTGGGTCATTTTGTGTCATCTCCAAGAAAAAGGGAGAAAAGATAGTAGAGGAGATGAAAGAGAGTGACAAGGGAGAAAGGGAAAAATGAATGAAAGTGAAAAGGAAGAAATAAAAACATTCACCTTCTACCCTTACCTGCTGCAAGGATAGCAGGTCTTGCCAACTATAAGCCAATATCAGTTGGATGCCCCAGTGATGCAAGATACATGACACCTTTGCCTACCCCACCCCCACCCCCCCACCCCCCTCCCAAAATTTAGTAAGAATCCAACCTATTGTGCAGACAAGAAAGTGTCACAGGATTTGGTAAAAATCCAACCTATTGTGCAGAAAAGAAAGTGTCACAGAATTTTCAATTTTTCTACTGCTGTGGCCTTGAAAATTAGGTCATGGTCACCGAAATCTAATCTGTTCTTTTTAATGTCCTAATTATATATACATGCAAATTTAAAAAGAATCCAAACACTTGTTCACAAGATATTGTGTTGACAAAAAAGTGTGATGCCAATGTCAATGCCAATGCCGATGCCCATGGGATCCGCACCAAAACCAGTATGTCCCCCTCACCTGAGGTGGGGGGATATAATTACCACAAGACATTAAACAGAGGATTTGGTTATAATTCTGAGGTAAGTTTTTTCAGTTCTCCATAAAAGCATACATTGTGGGTACTCATTAGAAGCACCTCAGCAAGGCACTTCTAATGATTAACCATAACATAATTTTTTTATAGACAAATAAAAATTATTCCAGAATTATCATCAAATACTCCTCCTTAACAATTAAGTCCTCTGGAAAATTCTCCCTAATCAGATAATCAATAATTTCATTGAGCATTTCTCCAAATTAACTCTTATCTTGCTGTTCACGACAACCCCTACCTTTGCAAACAGTGTAGATCCAGATCAGATGGCTTCTGAAGAAGCCATCTGATCAGGATCTATCAGATGGCTTCTGAAGAAGCCATCTGATCAGGATCTAAACTGTTTGTCGTTAAGTTTGTGAATTTGAACAAAAACATTAGATGATGTAATCTGATTGGCTGATAGTCAGAAATGGGTGTGGCTTATTAAATTATTCAGCAAGATAAGGGTTAACATCCACTCTATAAGGAACTAAGTCTCACTCCATAAAATTCTTATCAAACAAACATCTTTTATATATGTATTTCTTATCCGTCTTTAGTCATTAAGTCATTCAGGAGAAAAGATATTTTTAGAAAAAGAAGCTTAAAGTAAACTTATAAGTTATGTTAATTCTAAATTTGTGACTTGGCCTTTAGGTCTTGGCAAGGGTGTGGATGCACTGGATAAAACTTAGGACTAATATCCACCACCATGCCACATACAGTACAGGCATGTCAGAACAAAGTTTGATGGTCGTCACACTCGCAAAATGCGTGATGACGCACGGAGGAGATTAATTTTGCATGCAAGACACTTGCAAGTCCTTTGTATCTGTCACATTAATGCGTGAGATGGCGCAACCACAATGTGAGGCAGTACAATTTTGTGAGAGAAGAATTAAATATCCATTCGCAACTTGCTACTTATTTGTTTCCTTTACAAGCAGCGATAACAAGCCATTTTCAAAATTTTAGAATTTCACAAATCAGACAACATAGATTTAAACTTAAATCCAAGACAAAGAGAATACCTTTTAAATCATTAAAATCTATCAAGGAATAAAAAAGATTCCACAGGTTTGAAAAAAGGAAGTCAACAAATTTTGTCTCTCAAAAATCATCAGCTGTTTTACCTGGCTAGTGCACTGGACCCAATACACATCCTTGATAGTCAGCAGTTTTCCCATAATTTGCTGTGCTGTATTTGGTTTGGAACAGTAGCTTTATAAATAGCACTGTAGCAAAAACGTGCATCCATATTTTGTATTAAATTTATGCTTATTTTGTTGGGGTTGCAATTGAGATAGCTAGAAATAGGTCCTACTAGGTGGTCTCCGTAAATTACGGAGATATTTTACATAAAAGTTCACGACCAATCTTCATCTGAAATTCGGACCTTGCTGACAGCTGAGTATACCTGAATGCTTATAATGAAATCATTTCTATATTTATCAACAGTAGCCTTGTTTAAAATATTAAGCCAAGCATGATTGGATGATTTTTAATTAATATTCGTATTCAGCTACCACCACAGGGTCACAGCAGCCATTTTGCCAATGGCGGCATGCTCTCAAATAAAAATTTCACTTTGTGAACTTGATTATTTCTTTTTTGCAATAAAAACTTGAAGAATCCATCTTTCAATATATAATAAGAAAGAATTGATTTGATTAACGCATTTCTCATAAATTTCATTTATTGAAGCATGGTTTGCATAGTGACAGACAGGAACTGCGAATATGGTCACACTGTCTGCCATTCCTGTTACAAGTACATTTTGTTGTCACTTTTATTGTCATTAATGTGATACATTTCAAGTAACACAAAATAAAGTAAGAATTATCTAACAGATTTGACAACAAAGTAAATATATAGCCCCCTCAATTTGTTGTTATGTTTGTTTACCTTTCCAACAAAGAGGTCACAGATTTGAATTTATGATCAGTCATTCTACAGTAAATTATGTGTAACAATACAATCTATGAACACCCATGAAAATGATTAAATGGCCTTTGTTTGAGAGCAACAAACTAATTAAAGAACATTGTATGAAATAGTTAGGACTCAACTCATGCAGAAAAGAAACCAATGTCAGTATCACGTGCAGAATTTCCAAGTGTCACTCGCAAAATCTTTAGTAACTCATGAGACTGTCATGCGAGATGCTCGCAAGTCCTGCACAAATGATTTGCAAACAACTCGAATACATGTAATTGATAGGAAAAGGATTAATTTTTCACGCAAAATGTGATTGACTGAACTTTCCCGTGACCTGTACTGTATGAACTAAATCCACTGAACAGTTTGGATAATATTAGTTTTAAAATCTGAATTTTTATGCCATTTATGCCTTAATGAACTCTTCTACCTCTTACTTTGGGCAGGTCCATTTCTAATGGAAGGCCTGATTGCTTTGGCTTTATTATATATTATAGAAGTTCCTGTGTTTCATGCAAACTATGCAGACCCTGATCTGGGTTTACACAGTTTGCCAGTCTCAATTATTTGGGATGCCAGGCACCAATGGGTTAAACACTTGAGAAGGTGAGTCAATGCAAGAACCAATGCTAACAGTGAGCTGGGAGCAGTCTCTCTTCCTGAACTTTTGTATTTATAAACTTCATGTTTGGTGCATATTCAGGGTTTCTCTGACTCCCATTTAATCCTTGCCTTGCTGAATAATTAAGATGCCACGCCTACTTCTAATTTCCAGCCAATCAGATTACGTCATGTGGGTTTTTGTAGCTTGGCTCACTTAGGTGGGCACATAAGACTTGTAAAGGAGAAATACTTGATAATTCTGGGATAACTCTTTTCTTATTTCTCCGTAATAACTTACGCTTGGGTACTCTTTAGAAGTGCATGACTGAGGTGCTCTAATGCCTATGCCAGAATTATCCATAGCTCTTGATAAGGCGCTTTTTTCCACCAAAAAGTATCTATATTTTTCTTATTTCTCAACAAAAACATATGTTATGGGTACTCATTAGAAGCGCCTTGGCAAGGCGCTTCTAATGAGTACCCACAACATATGTTTTCGTCGAGTAATAAGAAAACTATTTACCTGATACTCACTCTTATCTAGACTTATGATTATCACCAAATTCTCCTTAACAATCTTTTGAGAAAAAAGACAAAACAAAAAAGGGAAAAAACAAAAACATTATAGTGGGCTCATTAAATACTGGAAGAATGTGCTTTTCAAAGTGAGGATGATACAACTGTCTCTTATGGGTGTGCAAATGAAGGTTGTTTTACTGGGTGATCTATCTGTGTCCGATGATCTATGTGTCTGTGAAGAGAATAGCAGGTATGTTATGGGAAAACCAACACTTACATCATCATGATGTGTAAATGCAATCAGCCTGTCCATTTTTTTTTTTTTTTTTTTTCTGCTTTTTCAGCAAATATAGCTCTAGACAAGAGGAGGTATCAGTTAACCCTTGTCATGCTGAATAAATTAAAATACCACACCCACTTCTAATTCTCAGCCAATCAGATTCCTTGATCCAGATTGTTGATATAAATTTAGAAACTAAATGGCAAACAGTGCAGATTCAGATCAGTTGGCTTCTGGATCTACACTGTTTGCAAAGGCAGGGTATATCCGGGCTCAGCAGGACAAGGGTTAAATATTGTCCAATTTTTCCACGAAAATATAATTATGTTGTGGGTACTCACCAGAAGTGCCTCTGTGCCAATGGGTAGCCACAACATAAATTTTCATGAAGAAATAAGAAAAAAACATCAATACTTTTTGTTGGAGAAATGTCCTTATCTGCAGCCATGTGTAAAATAATGTATTTACCCTCAATATCCGCACACTTTAACTGCTTACCATTACCATCCAAAATTTTGCACAAGTCCATTTTACTACCAGTTGATGTGTCTAACCCATTGTAGACGGAATAGACTCTCCCACACTATATATTTGAAGATTCCAATTTCAATTTTAGGTACGTCAGGCTATGAGATTAACATATTCCTAGAGAAAAATGGCTAAACTATTTGCAAACAGTGGAAACCCTGATCAGACGCCGCATTCTGCGGCGTCTGATCTGGGTCTGCACTGTTTGCCAAGTACCCTTTTACAGGTCTCCCGACTACAATGGGCTAAAAACTGCTGAATGAGCTGCATGCAGAGCAGAACCTGATCAGATGCCTCATTCTGATCTATCTACACACTTTGTTCAGGCGCATCTGTCTGAATATGTAGGGTAAATACAGAATTCAAAATATGGTTATCAATTTGCAGTATTCAAATGCCTAATCAGACACTATTTACTTGAAGCCCACACAGCTGCTAACACTGGTCCTGCTGAACCTGGATTTGCCCCGTCTTTGCAAACAGTGTAGATCCAGAACAGTTGGCTCAAGCCAACTGATCTGGATCTGCAGGGTTTGTCATTCAGTATATTAATTTGTATCAAAAACCCTGGATCAAGTAATCTGATTGGCTGACAACTACAAATGGGCATGGTTTATTTTATTCAGCACAACAAGGGTTAAGAAGAATCTTTGGTGATAATTCTGGAATTATTTTCTCTAGTTCTAATCATACACTATGGGCATTCATTAAAAGTACCTCGCTCAACAAAGGCACTTCTAATTAGTACCAAAAAGTATGTTTTAATGGAGAAATAAGAAAAATTATCCCAGTATTATCACCAAATACTCCTCCTTAATTAACAACTCCTCTGGACCATCTATCTGGCTCTTGATCTGAACAATGGAAATGTTGGTTTTCTTTCACAAAGGTATCAAAGCAGTACAGACCTGATCACCTGAAAGGTAATAATGCTCAGTATGTCAAAGACAAGGTTGTGGAAATACCATGTCCAACTCATCAAACTTGTCCCATTTCCCTGAGTACAAGTAAAACATTCCAATTTACTTGTTCTAGAACAAAGACTTCATAGCTCTTCCAGATTATGAGATATATATTTTTCTTTTTTCTCACAGAAAACATCTTGTGGGTACTAATTAGAAGCACTTCACTGAGGCACTTCTAATGAGTACCCACAACATAATGTTTTCTTGGAGAAATAAGAAAAAAATGTGAATTTTCGGGCAAGTAAATCTTGGTTGGACAAATGGACTTTGACCATTCTACCTGTCTATGGACAAGTGATAAAATTTGATAATTCCAAAAACCTGTCATAGATATCAAAGCCATTTTTCTTCTACTTTATTGAGATAACCTTCTGTACTGCAAGCAGGAATACAGTCAGGATTGCATTGATAATTATTGTGCAGATATGTTCTTAATGTTGACATCTGCTGTCTTTTGTAAGCTAAAATAATTAATATTTTACACAAGCTGACTGAAATTTAAACTTTCTTGACATCTCATTTGCTTAATTTAGTATGGATGATAGATGAATTTGTTTTACATTTCTTTTCAAACTATTACAGTTCACACTAAGATGATCGAAGGATCATAATAAAACGCCCTGAGCAATGAAGTGCCTTAACAGCAAATTTCAGCAGATGACATTTTGAAATATTTTTCTTATTTTTGCTACAAAATAGGATTCAATATTTCATGCATATTGTCTCCTGAGGAGACAATTTGCATGAAATGCCAAATCCCATTTTCTGAGAAAAATATCAAATTCATCGTCTACTGAATTTGCCCATAGCATTGTAAGTGATTAAGTCATAAGCTGTTCCAAAGATGTTCTGAAGGGCTGAAAGCATAATGGGAACAATATAGGACCAGTTCAGGTAGCACTCTGCCAAAAATAGCCCAGATAAGAAAACATTTATGCCTGTCAGTCTGCACGCATTAACCAACTAGAGTTTTCCATTGGAAACTTTAACAAAACTTTGACTGCCAAACTTCTCAAATAGGGGTATCAGTATCATAAACTTAGGAAAGCTTTTTTCAAAGTCAATTATCATCAACACTACAAATTGGTCTCTAAATATGATGCAGGATTAAAAATACTTCTGCTACAAGGCCTATCAGAATCTGAATTGTATGGTGACTTAGTTTATGCTTATACAAATTAGGGAAAACCTGAATTTTGATATTTTAGTAAAATTGTCATATGTTATAAACGGAAGGGGTATTACTTTGATGTCATGCTAGCTTAGTGGTTAATCCAATCATGGTTGACCATTTTGCTTACTGTTTCATTATTTTCATTTCGACCTTCGGCTCTCTCACATGTATGACATTAGCAATTAACCTGGCTAGGAACTACCTGGATGCTCTTTTAAAGATTTTAAACCTGGAGTATATATGGTAATACCATGTGACTGAGCCATATATAACCAAGTATCCATTGTTCAGCACTTCATATTTAACTTAGCAAGGGACAGGTAAGGATGCTCTTTACACAGTAAAATTTGGAAATTTGTGAAATTTTTTGTTGATAATAAAGTGTTTTATTTTGTTTAGCACGTAGTGCAAGCAGTCATTTTATTTCTTCTTCAGTTGATACTGTTCTTGTATCAATTATATTGTATTATGAACAGTACTATGCTTGGTTACACAGTGACCCTGAGATAACTACTGTAAAATTTTACCTTTATGACATAAAGGGTATTACACAATAAAACATGGCTGAATCTTTTTTCAAATGTTCCATGTTGACTATGAAACCACGGATTTTCTTTTCTTTACCTCACCCCCCACCCCAGGAGAAAACACATAGGAAAGCTGTTTTCTGTAAAAGCTTTGTCTTCGAGGAAGATAATGGGCTTATAAGAAATTATGTTACATAGGTTACATAGTACTGTATATGCATGTTTTATAAGAAAAAAAAAAAAAAAAAAAACCTGTACTGGAAGAGTTTTTCTCAGTGGAGAGAACATTATGTAAAACTACATTATTTAGAGTGAATATAGAAATTATGAAATGAATTTAAGATACATTATAGTAAAGCCTCCCCCCATGTATAATAATGATATTTATAGGGAGGCTCAGTTGGGTAAGTTTTAACAAAACTTTTCTGAAAAAGCAGCAATAAATTAAAGGTCATGTAGAAAGTTTATTCATAGGGTTCCTATGAAAGAATGAATCAGTTTCTATAATGTTTACTCCATAATGCTACTGATTAATTATGCTGAAATATATATTTGCATAAGCAGTTTTCATATAGAACATTAGTTCATAGAACTTTATAAGCTCAAAAAGATCTATATGGCCTCAAAAGGACCAGAGCTATAGTTCAACATATGACCTTAGAAAGACAATGGTTACATGGCCTAGAAAGGACCAGAATCAGTTATATGGCCTAAAAAGGATAAATGCTAAACTGAAATTTTAAAAAATGAAGAAATCCTGCTTTAGATTTTTTTTTTTTTTTTTTTTTTTTTTTTTTAAATTCTGGTTATATTTTTTCACATATTCAGGAGGTTGCTGGTGATCAAAATTTCTTTTTCTTTATTTTGGAATATTTTTTCTTTTTTGTACAAAAATTAGATATGGTCTGATAGAGGCATATCCATGCCTATATTCTGGCATATCCAGATCTATATACCAACAAAAAATAACACGAGGTGAATGTACTATATCCCATTTGAGCTTATTTTGTAGTCATGCACATTCAGTATGCATAGAATAAATTTTTTGACACCGAAGAAAAAATAAAGATGTTCAAAATAATATAGACTGTTTTAGTGGCTCTTGGACCATGATTTACAGAGCTGTTCACTTATACCTTCATAGCTATACATAATCCTATAGCTTAAACACAATCTTCTGCATCCTTAAATGTTAATTGGATTTTGCTTTCAGTTAATTGGGGGATCTTTATTTAAAAGTCTTCATTTACATTTCACATATAAAAATTTTTTAGAGGGTCATTTAAACCCCATTTTATGTTTTGCTGTCTGATTGAAAATTTTATGTGTACCATTGATTGAGTGGTCAAATTAGGCAAAATACACTCTTATACTAAGGTAATGCTCCAAGAGCAGTTGAATATGAACAGCCAGTTTATAAGAACTATCATGTCAAGTTTGATTCTGTAATCTAGCCTAACAGCATACATGCCGTCACATGGTCGTGATATATAGACTGTAATGCAACTTGATATGTATTCTATTACAATTTTTGATGTCTTGTAGGCCACGATTATAGCTGTTTCAGTTTTCTTCACTTCACTTTACTTCAGTCCCTCAACCTTGTGGGTTGTTGGGGCTTAGTTCTCTGGATTTGGATCAATGCTGACTTCTTGTATCTCAAAACTTCGGCCAAACTTAGAGCTGTTTCTGCAGGTTTTTAAACTGTCCGAACAAGTCTTGATTCATGGACTGTTATGTGAGTAAGATTTAATTGAAGGGAGGTATCATATAACAACCAATGACTGATGAAAATTTACAGCTTGTGCTTATATAGAGTTTCAAGAATAGCTGGTTCCAATTTTATTTATCCAATAGAAAATTATGGCTAGTTCCATATATTTTTGGAGTATATTGATAAGTAAGGCACAGTTGGTACCTTTTATTTGTGCCATGCCAAATTCATGAATTAAAAGCCATTTATGGTCAATGCTGGTTATGACCATATATATATTTAGTAATAAAAGATACCTGTGGTATTTAACCTCCATATTAAAGAATCAATAAGTGTTCATGTTCCCAAAAATATTTAAGTGAAGAACTTGATTTCTTATTTAACTGTTTGTCAATATATTCTAATTTTCAATAGAATGATTTAGTCCTGCATAATTGAAATGATACAAGCAACAGTTGAAAATAGGTTTCGATGAGAGACCATCTGTCTGCTTTGTTTGATTGAAGTTGTAGGACAAATATGAGAGTACTGTTTTGGTAAGTATATCATCTGAAATGGGAAAATATCTAGTGTTTTGGAATAAACTCTTCATTTGGGGTAAGTAATGACTTTTTCCAATATATTCGAATTCAGTTTATCTGGTAATTATAGCCACTGAATAAGTTTAATTTCTTGACATTCACACTTTAGTACAGATGGTGTACTTCTGAGCAAGTTGATATGGCATATCCAATTTCAATCTGAGTTTGGAAATACCATACTTGTATGCTTGATTAGGTGGATTGAATTCTTAGAGTGGATATTCAAAAAGTTTGTCTTTTTTGAAGGTATTGGTAAAAACAAAGGCAATTTTATATGGAATAAAAAGCCTTTTCCCCCATTTGAGACCTCAAAAATTTTTCTTTCCAGTAATACCAAGCATCTGATTCTTTATAGAGCTGTGACTTTTTGTGCTTAACTGGGTCAGAACATAAAACATGGTTTAAAAGTAGTACTGTCTACATCCTCATTTGTATCTACAGCCTCAGTACAACTGTTTGTTCCTTAAAGTAGAACTTTTTTATCATAAAATTTTACCATAAATATAACATTTGATCTCCAACATTCAGAGGCCATAGTGAATGATTGTTTTCTATAACCAGTTATAGATCAAAGGCTTTATTAACAGGGTACTCATTAAATAATCAAGATTGAAGAAAATTTTGTTTCAGCCATCAAGTTTTATTTTTACATACAGACAATTTACTCAATTAGCCTTGAATTAATATTTTGTTGTTAGATTTTATACTCCAAATTTATTGAGATTTATTAGCATTTCTATATTGATAGTAAACTGAACCGTTTTTAGTACCATTTAGATTGGTGCTTGAGATCAAATTATCTGAATTAGAAAATTCGAATTAGAAAACTCAGTGTATAAATAATACTATAAAAAATAACTCCTTTCAGTTTTTTACCAGCAACTGTGCTTTTTAGAGGTCATTATGTGATCTTAGTAAAACTCAGATGATCTATGATCTTATCAAACGTACACCAACAGTTTTACGGAATAATTTAAAAATGAATGCTATCTTCTTATCTGTTCAAAGAACAAAATAATGCAAATTCTTATTCTGCAGATCAGTTTGCAATATCTGCAGTGCACATCAAATACTGTGTTCTACTTGATACAAATTTATTATTTATCATGAACACTTCTTTTTAGGCAGAATTTTTTTTTTTACAGTGTGTAGCCTTCTTATAAGGCAGAAAAATCATATTGCAGTGTATAGCCTTCTTATAAGGCAGAAAAATCATATTACAGTGTATAGCCTTCTTATAAGGCAGAAAAATCATATTACAGTGTATAGCCTTATATATTCTCTTATTTAGCAGAGATTTATTTCAGCTACTGAAAAGTAATTTTATTTCAGCTCTTTTTCATAAAATTTTTCATGTTTAACTATTAGATATGTTCTGGAGAAAGAATGGTTTGTATTTTAACAGACAAAATACCAGTTAAAGTAACTAGTTTGGGAAAAAATATATACAAATAATTATCATTATATAACAACTGTGAAGGATGAAGAAGAAACTCAACTTAATTTGGAGTTTCTTGATATTGACTTGAAAGTGTATAAAAATGTGTAATAGAAAGTGTTTTTTAGCTTTCCAGCTTCCATTACTCAGCACATAATTGCATATTAGTCTCTACTATATATTTTACACTTAATTTGGAACTTAATTCATATTTTGACATACTTCTCCATTACCATTCAAGGAAAGTTCCTCATTGAATATATTAGTTGTCTTTATATGTTCAGTTTAAGTGTTTTTTAATTTGGTATAATCATAAGTTAGTGGAATCTTTTTCATCAATTAAACCATTATATTCTGCTGGTATTTCATTATTTGTTGATTGGTTTGTTGCCTTACTTTAAAGATGCTAATGTCATACATGTGAGAGAGCCGAAGGTCGAAATGAAAATAATGACCCCTCATCCAAGCGTTCGTGAGGGATGAGGGGCATTATTGGAATGAGACCTGAGGCCTCGAGCATGTATGACCCAATCCCTTTGGTGAGATGAAAGAGTGTTTCCACAACGGAATGTATTTTGTGTGTACCCACCCATTATTCAGTTATTTACGTAAGGCAACAAAATAACTTTGAAAATATGAAGTGCTGAACAATGGATACTTGGTTATATATGGCTCAGTCACATGGTATTACCATATATACTCCAGGTTTAAAATCTTTAAAAGAGCATCCAGGTAGTTCCTAGCCAGGTTAATTGCTAATGTCATACATGCTCGAGGCCTCAGGTCTCATTCCAATAATGCCCCTCATCCCTCACGAACGCTTGGATGAGGGGTCATTATAAGTTTTATCTGTGATTTATTTGTTGCTTGTAATGATTCATGGATGAATTAGAAGACCTCCATAAGGACCGTACAAATACAGTTGACTCTCGCTATCTCGAACTCGCTTATCTCGAATAACCGCTTATCTCGAAGTGAAAATCTTGTCCCTGCTTAAACATGAAAATCTAACAACAGGTAAAAAAATATTGTGGAAAAGAGGAGAAATTGCTCCTAAGGAGCAATTTCTCCTCTTTTCCACAATATTTTTAATATATCTCTAACTTCAAGAGTCCAATTACACATATATTTGTTAAATGTGTATAATCGAATTAGTTTTTCCCCCAATTCTGCAAATCTGATATGTCGAAGTACGGATATCTCGAAGTATTTCAGAGAGTCCCTTGGAATTTGAGATAACGAGAGTAGACTGAACATGTCTTTACCACTTTGAAAGCTGAGGGCGAGGGCTGGGATCCTGTAAAGCTAGCTTAAGCCCCCTAGTTATTTATTATTGACCGTTCCTAGACGTACTTTCATTGTGGTACTTTTTGTTAATTATCATGTAGTGTTTCACTTTCTAATGTTTTTCTTTTAACAATTATGTAAGTTTAAGATATATTCAGTTAAGTTTGGGTAACAGACTTGCCACCTTTTTTTGGAAAGAGTTGCCAACTCTGCTTGCCATCTGTTCATTTTGTGGATGCTTAATTGTATTTGTCTGTCTTTCCATTTGATGTTGGAGGCTTGAAGTGGATCTGATTGTACCAGTTCCTGAGTTTATGTATTTACTTTGGTTAAAATATTAAGGGACCAATTACTTTGCTGGCATAATGTCTCCTTCAGAAAGTTTTCTATGTATTTATTTCAAACATATTACTGGCAAAAACAATGTTGTTGCTGATTCACTATCATGAACTGAGATGAAGCAAATCTTTTTCTTTTGTTCTCAAACTAAACACACATAAGAAAAATATGTATTAACTGACTCATAAGAACTCTATTGTTTGTTAAAGTCTGATCACAGGTCATACTTAATATATGACATTGAAAAATTAACTTTGTTGTGAAAAAAACTTCATTTATTTAAATGAAATTAGAGATGTGGAAATTCAATAAAAACCAGATTTTTCAAAAATACAAAATTAGTGACCAAGTAGTGACAGGCAACTAGGAAAGTAGACAGGCTGCAGTTGTCATTCTTATACATGACACAAAAATTTATTCTATTCTGCCAATTTATAACCACAAACTGAGATGAACCAAACCTTCTCCTTCTATTTTCGAATTAAACATTCATCAGTTATAGTGCCACTTTAGAAATAAGAATCCGGTATATTTGTCAAATCAAAATCCTGAGAGAAAAATAAAATCAAGCAAAACAAAAATAATATTAAAGGAGGCATTATTATTATTATTATTATTATTATTATTATTATTATTATTCTCATAAACTAAATGATGGAAATGGTAACCATTAAATGTCTTCTGATATTGTCGAAGTTAAGATACATTTTGTGAAATTGGACTGTGCCTTGTTAGAAACTCTGAAGTTATGGACAAGGATTTCTGTGAAGGATTTGTGTACATATATTTAAGGAAAAACATTTCATTTGTGAACTCAAATTTAAACAATACATATTATAACATGCAAATTATATGCATACAAATTCACCTTATTTTTAATGCTTAAATTTTTACTAAGTAGCAACCAAATAATATGCACCAAGGTTCAATTTATTTATGATCTATTCTACGCTTATGCCCATTTTTTTCAATTTTTACCATGCACATCTTAATCATCTCCTTTTCATCAAGATATGTTTCATGCCTAAATATTAAACTAAAACAATAAAAAAAACTTGTAAAAAAAAAACAAGTGCAAAAACAAAGTAAGCTAAAACCTTTAACCTCCTGACTACAAATAATTTTCAAAATATATACATGTACTTTTTTTTCTTTTTCACTGAAAGGCAAGATATTTCATTCAAATATCTCATTTTGAGATGATTTTTATGAAATTTCAATCCTTATTTCCTGTAAAACATACTATGTCATCTGCTGATTTAGTCTACAGAGCATTAAAGGTTAAATTCTAATAAACCAAAGTATTGATTAACTTGGTAAATAAAAAATAAATAAAATAAAAATTAATCTGAATTCTTAATCTTGCATCTTTATTACAACTGAAATATAATCAAAAAATTATAAAATCACCTTGGATTTGCTTTGCATAAATTTTAATCATAAAAAAAATGTAAGCATTTGAGACATTGTTTAGCTGTAAACACTGGTCAAGGGTGATAAGTCAATACCTGTTTCAGGTTAAAAAAGATGTAACACTTAAAACAAAATTTATGTTCTGATAGGTTTAGCCTGAAATTAACAAAACCATATTTATTTCATTGGTTTGAATTTCTTTGTTATTTTTTCAAGAAAAAACAGAATCTCAAAGCATATTAAGCAATTAGAAGAAAGAACTTCACAATGGAACAGTACTTTCCAGACAAATACAGGGGATACAAAAAACAATAGTGTGTCATCAGGACAGCATTCCCTTTTTCCCAAATTCAACGATCTACTCTAACATAACACTGATAACATTGTTACATAAACAATATTTACATTCAGCAAGGTAGTTCATAAAGGTCACGAAGAATGTCAACTTGATGAGTTCTTTTAGATAACAACATTGCAGCTTTTGACAAATACTGCATGCGACATCTTAAAATCTGCACGTGCCAGGCAAGAGGTCACATGATTAACACGAAGCAGAGGAGGTTCAGTGTGTATACTCGCTAGGTGGGCTTTATCGTATCACTAACACAAAATCTTATAATTTATGAACTGAAGCTTTTATGTAAAACAAGCCCTATTTGGCTCAAAGGAAACGGGAAAAAAAAAAAAAAATGAACATAACAAAGGTAACTAATCAAAATCATAAACAGAAAATAATCATTTTTTTTGTTGCTGTTTCTCTGTTTCATTTCACAGAAAATTCTGTTTTTGTTAAGTCCATAGCGAGTATATACAAATACAGTAACCATTTACTACATTTTTAATAGGAACGAAAATCATTCTAATTACCAAATAGATATTCCCGATTTTTTCTTGGGTGGAGACCTGTTAAAGGTGAAACAAAGGTGAAAAAGGTGCACAAAAATATGAGTAAAGATGTGAGAAAGTTAGAAAAATGTGCCTTGTACAAGTATATACTCACTAAATGACATGTAATTTTCAGGAAGAATTAGGGCTGCAATAAATTGTTCAGAAAGGATTGATAACATGCCCTTAGCGAGAATATACAATGAAAAATGTGTAAAGGTTTTAAAAACAAATGAGAATGGGTAAAACAAAACTGAAACAGCACCATGATTTTCAGTGTAAGCAGCTGAAAATAAACCAAGGATGAAATTCATGGGAAATCAAGACTATAATTATGATGACATACAGTTAATAGACAACAAATACATAAAACATGTAAACCATTTATCAAAATGTCACCAACTTTTTTGAATATTAAAATGAGAAGCTGATCTGTATTGATAAATAAAATGGGTGCACACCACACAGTTAAGTCTCAGATCAGCAGGCATTTCCATGCATCTGATCAGGTCAGCTTCAATGTTTAAATACAGTAGCATTTAATATCAACAGATGTAACAGTGGACAGCAAAGGCCCAGTTCAAAATGTACTTACATGTACACGTTCATCTGCTGAAATTGTTATCCAGTCTAAGTGTTAATACCCTATTCTGACATCTTACCATACCTGCCCTAAATTTTTATCAATTTCATTTTGGAAGCCGCTGACGTGTCTAGAAAGTGCTAGATAAGTAGCAAACAGTGCAGAACCTGCTAATATATTGAGGTCTTCAGTGTATGATATAAGGCTACCCTGTTTGTTGAGGTCTGTTTGTCTGAATATTAAATGTAAATAAGGTATAACTATAATTATTATAATATCTTTTTTTTTTTATTTTCTTGGGGATAGAACTTCACAATTTTCAGATCTGAACAAATAACACAGATAAAAAAACTGTGCTGTGAATAATATTCCATCAAAAAGTTATATGAAAATAATATTACCAGGCATGAACTTTCGTGCTTCCATGTTAACCCCAATAAAATTGTAAACTGATAATACCCTGCCATTATCATGTTGCAGGCAGATAACTGTCAAAAATTGACAAAATTTGCCCATTAGCAATCCCATACCAGACCTCCTTAATATCAATGCAAATACCAAGTTTAGTTAAAAACCCTTGATATTTACTCAATACTGTCCGAAAACGAAAATATGGGCATGTCTTGGGCAGATAAGTCCAACAAAAATTGACGAAATTTGCCTTTTAGCAATCCCAAACCAGATCTTCTTAGTATCAATGCCTGTATCAAGTTCCATTAAAATCCCTTTGTATTTACTAAAATTATCATCTGTAAAGGAAAATATGGGTGTGTCTTGGGCAGATAACTCCTCTAAAATTTGACGAAATTGGCCCATTAGCAATCCCAAACCAGATCTCCACAATATCAATGCACATACCAAGTTTGGTGAAACTCCATTGATGTTTACTCAAGTTATCATCCGGAAACGAAATACGGATGGACATTCTAACATTTTGGGTTTTGGGGCTACCTCAATATTAAATTTCCATTGGGATTTAGAGCCTACTCAAATTTGGTTTAGGGGCTAGCTAATGTATTTTAAACAGAATAAACCTCAAAATACCTCATAATTATGTCCAAAATAGCCAAAAAATAGCCCCTAAACCTTGGATGTTTGCCCGGACGAACGTACGACTGATAGACAGACACACGGACGTCCAACGTGAAACCATAATACCCTGCCACTATCGTGTGGCTGGTTATAAAAATCATGAAAATCAATACAGTACAAAAACTTGTACAAACTAAGACCTTTTATGAACATAGTGCTCCACTAAGAAAACTCTAGATATCCCAGAATATCTGTTTTCATGTAGCAGAGAAAACTTATCATCTGGCTCAGAAAGTTGACAGGTTTTTTTTTCTTTTATTTGTAGCATAGGTCTTCAGCTGAGGGCTTTTTTAGTTTGTTTTTCTCCACAAAAACAATAGCAAACATTATGTTGGATCATCTCAATACAATCCCTAACACTCGAACAGCCGATTCTGACATGCTGCCATGTTTACTGGACTGTTAAACTCCAACCCAGTGCAACCCAACCAATGTGCTGTCTTTCAAACATCTGATAATGATTTGGTTTTTTACATCCCTTTCAACATTATTTAAGTCATATCGAGATGAAAGGCTTTGTGCAATGAAACACTGTACAGTCATGAGCTGAATTCCGCCTCCAACAAGATTCGAACCCTGGACCTCGTGATCCAAGGTCGGGAGCATTAACCACTTCGGCCACCGGGCAGACGCTTCACTCCAAATATTTTCACAGACGAATATAATAATATACCATAACCATACCATATTTATCTTAAGTATTCACACTTCTTTAAACATTACTATGTTTGACCTAAAATTTGAATAAGTCCATCTGACTACCAACCCTTGTCCTGCTGAACCCGGATATACCCTGTCTTTGCAAACAGTGTACAACCAGATCAGTTGGCTTCTGAAGAAGCCAACTGATCTGGATCTGCACTGTTTGCCATTCAGTATGTGAATTTATATCAACAATCTGGGTCAAGGAATCTAATTGGCTGACAAGTAGAAGTGGGTGTGGCATCTTAATTCATTCAGCATGACAAGGGTTAATGCATCTAAAATCTGCTGGATGAAACGCAAAAAGTACTGACCCTGAATAGATGCCACATTTTGTGATTGATTTGGAAACAATACACTGTCTGCTTTGGTCTGTCTGTCCAAATACTTTGGGTAAACAGTAGTTTGTCCAAAATATTCAGAGACAGGTGTACCTTAATAAACAGAAAAGACTCAGATCAAGGTCCAGTTTGACAACACTCTGCACAATATGCAGCATTTTTAGATACATTACCCAGTGATTTATTTACAATTTTATACCTATGCGTCCCAGGACTCGCTTGGGCTATATAAAGTGAGTCCTACTAGAAAATCATTGCGTCCATTACAGATTTTCCACTATAACTTTGTGAGTCCTGG
The DNA here is from genome assembly GCA_964016985.1 of Anodontia alba. Taxonomy (NCBI): domain Eukaryota; kingdom Metazoa; phylum Mollusca; class Bivalvia; order Lucinida; family Lucinidae; genus Anodontia; species Anodontia alba. Next base: position 67,159,679 of record OZ024821.1, on the reverse strand, counting down.
GACTCGCTGAGATTTAAAATGTGAGTCCCAAAGCAAAAATGTGAGTACGGGACTCGGGATGCGCAGGTAAAAAAATCACTGATTACCATGCAGGTATTGAAATGGACATGTTAACCTTTGTCATGCTGAATAAATGTAGATGCCACGCCCACTTCTAATTTTTAGCCAATCAGATTGTTCGATCCGGATTATTGCTATAAATTTACATATTTAATGGCAAACAGTGCAGATCCAGATCAGCTGGCTTCTTCTGAAGCCAACTGCAGGGATTATTCTGGCCCCAGATTTTTGTGAGAGAAAAAATCCCATTTGGACAAAAACAGTGAGAGATTTTCAAATTCAGTGAGATTTTTTTTTCGTTCGCTCGGACAAACTGAGTGAGATTTTTTTTTTTTTTTTTTTTGTAAAGGCCAGATTTTGTATCAGAATTGTATGTATAAGTATTATTATTGCTTATTTTGTAATGTACTCTAAATCAGGTTAATAAAATTGTTATATATAGGGTGTTTGATTATTTTAAGTATCATTATTTTCATGTTTACTCCAAGTGTTTATATATAAATTTGAACTTTCTGGAAAATCATGTTTACAATAACAAGTTGTTTATATTCTTTTTAGAATTTCCAAATGGAATATTCTAGATTAAGCTATTTTTGGCATGTCACAGAACATTTAAATTTTTCTTGACAAGTACTGGAAATAAGTGATGTCTCGTGTACTCAATTTTTTTTTAGAATGTGCTTTGATATTATATAAGAAGAGAAGATTTTCATATGAGCATCTTTGTACACTTTCATTCTTTATTGGATTACTTCAATGTTTCGTTAATTCTGGAATTAAACTCTGAATTCAGGGACTTTAAATTGTGGGATCAGAAACTGCAATTCAATGGATTTGTTTCAGAAATTCTTCAGGAATTATTTCTCTGGGATTTTGTGACATTATCCAATGATTTTTTTACCTGCGAGTTCCAATTCATATACTCATAATTTTTCTCTGGGACTCACAAATTTTATATAAGTGAGTCCCTGAACTCACAAAAACAGTAAATATCTGCTCTAAAATATATTACAGACTCATGATTTTATCATAGGACTCATGGAATTTCAGTTGAGACTGGATAGAATCACTGTAAATAAATCACTGATTATCTTGAAAGTACCGTTTACATTTATTTTTCTGTCCTGCACATTTTCTTATTTTTTGTTATCAACTAAATAATTTTAAATCTTGTTGCTGGTTTCACTTTCATTTGTTTCTCGTTACGCCTGGCTCGTAACAAAATGCAAACGGCTGAATAAGGGCTTCATGGGCTTGTTATTCATCAAGCTCAGCTCGGTCTTGTGTTTGATCGTCATCCGAATCAGGGGAGGAGAGCGTGGCCGCTTCAGTCGGGCTGGGTTGTGCTCAAACAAGATACTTTAACATGTTGCCATCCCGATTGGACGGCTCTGGGTCGGATAATTTTCTTTCTTTTTTTTTTTCCGAGTCGGCGGACATGTTTTTGCTGACTCGAGGTAGCGATCAAATAAACGCTTACTTAAACCAGAGACCGACAATGAGTTTTTACGATAAAGCTTTCCAATGATACAGATTAATGAATGGTTACCTGCGGTCGTATGTGTAATGAATTTTGGCGCCACAATAATTCAGAAACCGGTCAAACAGAACAGTCCGATAGTCTCGAAATGAACCGCATGTGCAAAATAGGAATGTAACGGCGCGAAATGAGAAAAATTCAGCGTGCGATTTTTTTTCTCACTCCTGGAATTTTGATGCGATTTCTTGCAAAAAAAATGCGAGAATATCGCGAAATCGCGCCAGAAAATGATCCCTGCAACTGATCTGGATCTACACTGTTTGCAAATGCAGGAAACATCGAGGTTCAGCAGGACAAAGGTTAACCATATTTATCCCAGGTATTCCAACAAACAGGTCAGAGCATAATTACAGTACAGACCTTGATCAGATGCTCCAAAGTGCAGTGTCTCATCAGACGTTGCATTTGCTCTGGCGAATATGATCAGGGTCTACACTGATTGTCACTCATCCAGCTGTTTCAACAAATGGACGGTGAAGTTTAAAAACAAATCTAGACAGTTTAAAGATGTCCAAATCTTTAGGGTAAATACGGTTTACCATATTCCACCTAATTACTGCACATACTCCTATAAGCCCGCAGTCAAGCAATTCCATAGTCTTCAGAGTACAGCCAGTGTACTTATAGTCTATTTCTTTATTAAGGCATATGCTGTGGGTACCCATTTGAACTGCATTGACACGGAATTGCATCATCAATTTGTCAATGCAATTTAAAAAAGTACCCACAACATATGCTTTCATAAAGAAAATCAGAAAAAAAAAATCGCATAAGCATCATTTGATGTGTCCTTCGCTAATCCTGTTTTTGTGTTTGTGTTTGTGTTGAGGTTTTACGGCCCAGTCAACCCAATGGGGTCATGTCGAGCGCGGTCAGTTTACCTAACCACACATTTACTGGGCAGGCTTAGTCCTCTAAGCGGTTAACCAGTATTGTGCATATTCTTTCGCCAGAAACTGACAACTGCCCTTCTTGAATCAGCGGAAGTGAGAGAATGACCGTAGAAAATATTTCTTGATCAATCTCCACGAAAGAATGTTGCCGACCTCGGCAGGGGTTGAACCCGTGACCTCCTGGTCTCCAGTAGGACGGCGCATCCAACTGAGCCACCGAGGCCGGCAATCCTGTTTTTGTTTTTTTTGTTGTTTTTCAAGTGTACTCTTAGTATATAGTATATTTTACAACAAGTTTTTCCCCGAGTATTTTTTAAAAACCTAAGCGCATAATAAGGTCGAATACGGTATTTAAGAAGTTCATGAAGCAGTGTCAGAATATTTAGCATCCCCCCTTTATCATATCTCTGAACAGGCACAAAAGTCAGATGGAAATAATGTCCATAATATAAATTTAATAATAATTCTATAAATGGAGATAAAGCTAGATTTTAGGTCAAATTTAAGATCTTGAGAAAATAAGTGAACCATGGAAAAAGGTATCTTCAAGGCAGAAACAACCTGTGCATTCATTCACCACTGTGATCAGAGATTTCACTGCCTGAGGCACTGTAGAATGGACTGACAGAGGGCAAAATCTTTAAGGGGACTAGAGAGGCAACTCTATCAAAACTGAAAAAAAGGGTCTATTCTTAAAGAACAGAAAGGAGCAAAACCTTTTCTTTTTAGAGTAGGCCACTTTTCTGTGGAAAAAGGCTGAAAATCAGCTAGGTGTGTCATTCCCTTGACCTGGTCCTGCTGATCCCGGATATGCCCTGCCTTTGCAAACAGTGTATAGATCCAGATCAGTTGGCTTCTCAAGAAGCCAACTGATCTGGATCTACACTGTTTGTCATAAAATATGTAAATTTGTATTAACAACCTGGATCAAGTAATCTGACTGGCTGAAAATTAGAAGTAGGCATGGCATCTTAATTTATTCAGCATGGCAAGGGTTAATAATGAGACTATGTATATGCACTGAATGATCTGAATAATGCCTAATTTGCATATGCCAGTTGACAACTTTTCACTTGGCACTGCTCATATGATCCCTGCGGAAACAAACACTGTGACCTTTATGCGGAAACTTTATGCACTGTGACCTCTTCAATATATGACCGCTTTCTCCAGCACTCATCAATACTCACTTGAGAAAACCCCATAAAAGCATGACATCCAACATAACATAAATACTGGCAAGTTTTTAATCCAATTAACCCTTGTCATGCTGAATAAGTTAAGATGCCACACCCATTTCTAATTGTCAGCCAATCAGATTACTTGATCCAGGTTATTGATACAAATTCACATACTGAATGACAAACAGTGTAGATCCAGATCAGTTGGCTTCTGAAGAAGCCAACTGATCTGGATCTACACTGTTTGCAAAGGCAGGTATATCCAGGTTCAGCAGGACAAGGGTTAAGTTTCTCATGTCACACTGATGATGAGTTTAAATTTAATGATGCATCAACCTAAGAGGTCATTAGCATCATTTTCAAGTCGTATTCTCACTGAAAACGTGAACTGGAAGAAAAATAAGTGAACAGCCTTCATTAAAGAAAGAAGACTCACGACTAGAAAACCAAAACAGGCTTTTCCCAGTCTAATTTTATCATCTTTATACTTTAACCCTTGTCCTGCTGAATAAATGAAGATGCCATGCCCACTTCTAATTTTCAGCCAATCAGATTACTTGATCCAGATTGTTGCGATAAATTCACATTCTTAATGGCAAACAGTGCAGATCCTGATCAGTTGGCTTCTTCAGAAGCCAACTGATCTGGATCTACACTGTTTGCAAAGGCAGGGTATATCCAGGTTCAGCAAGACAAGGGTTAATATACTTTCATATAGACTGTAAAATGATGCTCCAGAAGCTGTAAACACACTGACCTCTTGAGCTAGAGGTACCAAGATCAATCCCTGGCATAGGCAAGTGAATTTTGGTGCCCAAACACACTCTCCTTCATGTCATTTGTAGGGATGACATGAAAACAGTGTCATCCTTCAGACTGGGATGACTTAACTGGAGGCCCTCTGTGCAGGCAAAGTCACCCACTATACAGGTTAAAGAACCCTTAGGTAATTCAAAATGATTACTTGCAGGCATTCATCCCGCAATCGGGAGTGTACAATGTACACCGTCTGTGAATCCTCCTAGGAGGTTCAGATGTAATGAATGGAAGAAAGAAAGTGAAAAGGGCCCTAATGCAATATCCAAATGGCCCAAAGCCAAACAGACTGACCAGGATGTTGTGCAGGCCCTGCTCAGAGGCTGAACTCCTGGGCCTTTATTGCCTGCATATGCATATCATATATGTTCTACTGCTCTTAGTAATAAGCAATAGTATGTAAGAAACCAGAAGTGGAAGCCAAGCTTCTTCAACCATCTCCCTGATGAAGCAATTTCTTTCCTTGAGTGTTGGGAAGAAAGTACATGTATTTCTATGTCAGGGCTATTTTCTTTGAATTTCTAGGTTTTTCAAAATTACTGGGAAAACTTTGGTAAAATATGTATCCAACTATACTAAAAAAAAAAAAAAGATCAGAGAAGGACTTATCTAATGATGCTTATGGAATATTCTTGTAGTTTTTTTTGTTTTTTTTTCTGACTTTCTCTATAAAAGAAATGGTGTGGGTACTCATTTGAATTGCATTGACAAGTCAAAAGATGTAAACAAAAAAGTATCCTGGCTGAAATCTGACGATTACAGAATTGCTGGACTGTGCGCTTATAGCGGTATGTGCGGTAACAAGTTGACTAGGGTAGTTCTAGATGAGACAAAGATTTCATTGTTTGTTTGAGTCGAGGTATACTGGCCCTGTAAACAATATTTCAGTCACGGAAGAAAGAAAGGAGGAACTCACACTAGATGAGAAATATGCTCCAACCCCTGAACTTGCTTCATGTGAGGCAAAACCCTTCCTGCTAATAGCCAGTTACAGCAGAACCAACATGCTGAAAGTTTCAGCACAAAGTAAAAACGTAAAATGATGATAACCCGCCATTATCGTGCCGCGGGCAGATAACTGTCAAAAATTGACGAAATTTGTTCATTTGCAATTAATGCCAAACCAGATCTTCTTAATATCAATGTGTGTACCAAGTTTGGTTAAAATCCCTTGACATTTACTCAAGTTATCATCTGGAAATGAAAATATGTCTTGGGCAGATAACTCTGTCAAAAATTGATGAAATTTGCCCATTAGCAATCCCAAACCAGATCTCCACAATATCAATGCGCATACCAAGTTTGGTGAAAATCCATTGATGTTTACTCAAGTTATCATCCGGAAATGAAATACCGACCAGTGACTGACAGAGGACAAACGGACGTCCAGTGTGTGAAATAATAGGCAGAGTATAAAACGGCACCACCCTATCACACAGAAAAACATTTTTATTTCTCCAAGAAAACATAATTTGCCAGTGTACTCATTGGCAAGGCACTTCTAAATGAGTACCAACATACAAAAAATCAATATGTTTTGACTAAAAAAGATCACCTTTAATACCTATACAGCAATTCAAGATGCTTGTAAACTACAATGCTTCCCATAGGCCCTGAAGTCCCTTTTTCATGAAATGTCAAGCTTCGATAATTTTTTCCAGTAAAAAGGATGGGATATTTCATACAAATTACATTATACATAAAATATCAATCCTTATTTACAGGGAAAACATAGAAAAGTTGTCTGCTGACACTTTTATTTAGAGAGCAAAAAGTTAACTCGCACTTTTTGTGAGGTCACTGTCCTTTTGTTTTAGGTAGTTTCAGATGTTTTAATATCAGTGCACAACATACAAATGGTACAGGTCAAGCTGAACTGCCGATCAAAGCAATTTGATCAGCTTCTATGTGGTTTACTTGCAGAATCATTAGTGTGTATATACCATAATAACCCTTAGTAATTTGGGATAGACCTTTGCAAGCAGTGTAGACCAAGACCAAAAATGCAGCATCTGATCAGGGTCTACACTATTTGCTATAAATACAGCAAAGTTTTAGACACATCAAGAGGTAGTAGAATGGACTATTTCAAATTTTAGGACAAGCATGGTAAGTAGATAAGGTGTCCCAATACTTGGGGTAAATACGGTAGGTTACACATATGTGCAAAGGGAAGACTCTTTATCAGCCTCCACAGCTGCACAGCCAGATCAAAGTCAATGCCCTCAACCTATTAATACTAAGTTATCCAAAGTGTTCAGCAAAAACTGAGGTAGCCTGCACTGGCTGCTCTGGGTCTTCACTATTTGCACAGCATGCCTAAACTGGCAAAGGAACATTTTCTCACACTACAACTCACATTTAACTCTTGCCATGTTGAATAAATTAAGATGCCACACCCACTTCTAGTTTTCAGCCAATATGATCAGTCATATGATCTAGATGGTTTATATAAATTCACATACTTAATGGCAAACAGTGCAGATCCAGATCAGTTGGCTTCTGAAGAAGCCAACTGATCTGGATCTACACTGTTTGCAAAGACAGGTATATCCAGGTTCATCAGGACAAGGGTTAAAGACAGTTTACACCCTGACCAAAAATGCGAGCTTGGTCTATGTAGGTATGTAGATAATTTCTTAACCCTGAAGTGCCAAGCAAATTTATAGCAGATGAGTCTGATTTTTTAAAACTATTTTCAGACAAAAGTAAGGTTTGACATATCATGTGAGTTGTCTACCTAGTCAAATGGCAAGCCTTATTTTCTCTGAATAATAAAAAAAAAATAAATAAATAAAAAAAAAAAAAGTATTTCAACATTTTGTCTGCGTCAGTTGTGATTGAGGCTTGAAAGGTCAAGGTCAACCATGAGGATACCATCAGCACTTGGATAATCTTCATCATGCTGCCATTACAAAATTAATGTCAAGTGATTCGCTTATTATTAATATGTATGATACTTTGATCTTCACTATCACAGCTTAACCCGTCATGCTGAATAAATTAAGATGCCACACCCACTTCCAATTTTCAGCCAATCAGGTCACTTGATTCAGGTTGTTGATATAAGGTCACTTACTGAATGACAAACAGAGCAAATCCAGATCAGCTGGCTTCTTCAGAAGCCAACTGATCTGGATCTACACTGTTTTGCAAAGAAAGGGTGTATCCCGGTTCAGCAGGACAAGGGTTAATAAAACCTCAAACTTTATTTTCTAGTTTTCCCTCATTCTTCTCGATTTCTCTCCCTTCTCTCATCTACTGGCTCTTCTGATCCCTTTCTCTGTGAGACGACACAAAATGACCCACAAGGGCTGACATGCACTTAACCCTTTCAGTCAGGCAGTCCAAAACTAATACCTGTACAAACAGTGTAGATCCAGGTGAGACAACTCATAACAAGCTGTCTCATTAGGATCTACACTGTTTGCTATTCTGTTTTTGATTTTAGACTGAAACCCCTCTTTTGCATCAGCTAGTGGACAAGTCCAAATTCAAGAATGGAAGAGTCCACTTCAGAAACTCAGGGATGAAAGAGTTAAAATATAAAAGCAAAATGAGGATAAAATGTCTGCTACCAACTGCAGCAGGCACAAGGGCAGTGCCCTCCCTAAGGCTGGATAAGTATTTCAACTCAGTCCACAAGATGCAATGGGACCAAGAAATTTTCCTCGAGTGGATATTTTTATGCTTTCACATGACAGCTGACAGAAGGGTCACCTTGAAAACTGAACATTAATATCTCCTTGAACACCTATATGAGGATAAATGATAGCCAGAAGGAAAATTTGTGCTACTTAGGCAGTATACAGCTTCCCCATGTAAAAAGGGCCCTGGCAAATTCATAGCTCCAGAAAAGGCACATTTATCAACTCAAAAGTACAAATAGTTTTCTTATTTCGCCATGAAAATGTATGTTGTGGGTACTTATTACAAGCGACTTACCAAGGAACTTCTAATGAGTACAAACAACATATGTTTTCATAGAGAAATAAGATAAATGAACCAGCGTATGATAAAACCTACAACATGGCATGTGCGCCCAGCAAAGACTCAGATCAGCCTGGGCATCTGCCCAGTCTTCTGTGTGCGCTCAATAGGTAGCTAAGGACCCTGGCATTCTTCGTACGGACAGCAAAGACTGATCAGACTGGGTGAATGCCCAGGCTGATCGGAGTCTTCGCTGGGCGCATATGCCAGTTTTGTCATGCACTGGCTCAAATAATATATGGCTACCCTCTCTGGAACTATACAGTACATATATAGCAAAAGATGCAGATCTGCATGCATGCCTGTGCAGTCTGAATCAGATCAGGACTTGCCTTTTTGCTTTTGCTTACAGTCTACAGCAAAGGCCTAGATTACACTGTGCAACTGTGCAGGCTGACCTAGACTTCCACTCTCTGCTTATGCATTAAGCATATTTTGAAAGGCACTCCAGATAAGGGTCTTTTTCAAATGGAAAGTGCTCATATTTTTTGTCTTTCTCCATAAAAATGTATGTTTCAGGTAGTTATTAAAAGCACCAAGGTACTTCTGATGAGCACCCACAACACATTTTCATGGAGAAATAAAAAAAACATTTATCTAGATACCCATAGCAGCTCATATGAGCCATGAAAAGATGTCTTCTGGCACATGCAGACACTGATGGCTGTGCAAACCAGCCTGCACTTAACTGCACATTCTGATCTCAGCCTTTCCTGACAGCATGTAGGATTACTGAATATTACACGATTTATCAACTGAGGACAAATGCCCCGATGTTATTGTAGGGCTGCTGCGCAATTCTCTTACTGTATATACCCTAAACATTAGGACAGCTTAACTCCTGAACCCTTAGCACACTGGGTAAAATTTTTGCAGGGGACATTTTGAAATATTTTTATTTTTCCCAGGAAATGGGATTTGACATTTCATGCAAATTGTCTCCAATTTGCATGAAATTTCAAATCTTTTTTTCTGGGAAAAATAAGAAAAATATCACCAATTTATCCTCTGCTGAATTAGCCCAGAGAGAGGTAAAAGTTAACCCATTGTAGTCGGGAGACCCCTAAAAGGGTATCTGGCAAACAGTGCAGACCCAGGTCAAATGCCGCAGAACGCGGAGTCTGATCAGGGTCTTCACTGTTTGCAAATACTTCAGCCATTTTTCTCTAGGAAAATCTAAATCTCATAGCCTCACCTAGCTAAAATTGAAATTGGACTCTTCCAATATATAGTGTGGGGGAGTTCATTCAGTCTACTTGTCTTAACATGAAGAAGTCCATTTTACAACCTGCTGATGAGTCAAAAAACTTGACTGAATGAGTACCAAACAATGTAAATCCTGATCAGACAGTATGTTCTGTGGGTTCTGATCTAGATCTAGTGTGCTCAGGCATGTCTGGCAAATACTTTAATGATGGTAAATCTGGTATGCTTGATGATGCCTTTTCATTTGATTTGCACCACATGATAAAGCACTAGAGGAAATGTAGCTATTATTTATATGGTTTTAACGTGGCTTAGGAAAGCTAGTTCTTGCTTTAAAAATATCATACCTTCAGCACTATAGAAAATATGAGCAAATGACAAGGGAGAAGGGACTGTCCAAAGCCAAGTTTTATGGTGGTTTAATTAGTTTAAACTCAGCAGAACTGTTGGTAATCCTGATTTTTCTGAACAATTCAAAAACATTTTTAGTATAAACCTATAAAAGCCTGGCATTCCATAAAAGGAACATTGGCAAACAGTACAGACCCATATCAGATGCCACAGAATGCAGGCACCTGATCAGGATCAACACTGTTTGCAACTGATACAGGTATTTCTATAAAATGCAGTATTAATAAATACTAACAGGACATCCCTTCTACTGGAAATGGACTGGGAAAATATTTTCTGATTTCTCCATGAAAGCATATGTTGTGGTATTCATAAGAAGTGCCTTGGTGGGGCGCTTCTAATGAGTAACCACGAGTAACCACAACATAATTATGTTTCTGCGGAGAAATAAGAATTTTTATTCACAAGTTTTGGCTGGATAAAAAGCACCTTATCTGGAGCTATGGGCAATGTCCTGTTGAAAAATCTTTCCAGACTGCTTTGATATGAAGCTTCTTCTTTAACATTAATCCTTGTCCTGCTGAGCCTGTATATACCCTGCCTTTGCAAACAGTGTAGATCCAGATCAGTTGACTTCTAAGAAGCCAACTGATCCGGATCAGCACTGTTTGCCATTCAGTATGTGAATTAATATCAACAATCTAGATAAAGTAATCTCATTGGCTGAAAATTTGAAAAGGGTGTGGCATCTTAATTTATTCAGCAGAACAAGGGTTAATTCTACCATTAAGAATGAGTCTCAGCCCATTTGCTTGCATGCAAATCAAACAAGTCAAAACAACATGAATATTTCCAAATTCTGTTTCCACCTAAAATGCGGTTTAAAGGCTTTCGACCTAATCTTTGTCATGTGAGGTAGGGGTCCCCATAACCCAAATGAAGAAAACAAATGGGCAGAACTGCAGAGTTCAGGATTCAGTCAAAGAATGTTTTGACAGGCTAATTGAAAGGAAATGACCCCTGTGGTATTAGCTTAATTTAGAGAGCACTGGAACAAAAATTGACCACTGTATATTTCCACACTGTCAATTTGGTGAAGAAGTAAGTCATTGATTTCCCCAATATATTGTATAAGCCTACTGTTTAGCCCAAACAAGGTCTGTAATACTGACATTCCCTAAAGCATAGCTTCAGATAAGTGGGAGTATTCATATATTTTTTTTTTCTTTTTCCATAAAAAATATGTTATGGGTACTCAATAGAAGCCCCTCCGCGAGGCACTTCTTATGTGTACCCACAACATATGATTTTGTGGGGAAAAAAAGAAAAATATCAGTATTTTTTACCTGGATAAGACGTGCCTTATCTAGAGCTATGCTACAGTCTGCAACCTTGTACTAATAATAATTGATTGCCTGATCTGTTTTTGAAATTCTGGCTGAATCAGACTGACCCTGGAACAATGCTGGTAAAAACAACAAGAAATATATTTCTGTCCCAGTATGACCATGAGTACCGAGATCTTTTTTCCTAAATTAGGTATGTTTTTGCAGAATCTGCAGCCCTCTTTAACCCTTTCAGCCTGGCAGACTAAAACAGATACCTGTGCAACAGTGTAGATCCAGATGAAATGGCTTATAATGAGCCTTCTCATCAGGATCTACACTATTTGCCATTCTGTTTTTGATTTTAGACTGAAACACTTATTTGCTTTAGTGGGCAAGTCCAAATTCAAGGATGGAAGAGTCCAATTCAGAAACTCAGGGATGAAAGGATTACGGTAGATTTCCTATAAGTCCGGACACTAATAATCCGAACACCTCTTATTGTTTTGAAATCACCTCTCGAAAATTGCTCTATTAGTTCGAACAGTCCCTTTGTTTTTTTTAAAAACTGATTTTTAAATAGTTCGAACACATGGAAAAATAATGTTTATTAATCCATTAATATAGTTAATGAATCGGTTCGCCCACTCTCTTTCTTATGGTTCACCAACTGTACATGTATACTGTTAAAATCCTTTTTTGGCAAAGTCCAGTGGCGCCACCTGGTCACGGAAAATGCCGATCATTGAACCCAGGAGAAAGCTAAAATGATGTTTACCTCCGAAATTTCCCCGGTTCCCTTGACAGAAATTTACTAATGCATACTAATAAAATCACAATAGATTCCAAAATGTTATCCATCCCCGAAGATTCAACAATAATACTTAAATATTATTGAAAAGACGTTTTTTCCTTACACTGTACACCGGAATTTCGGAAATAATTAAACATACTTTTTGGATTGGTCCATTAGGTAAAACTGGCAAGAAAATTAGACAAAAGAAAGCATTTACTGCTTAGCACTCTGAGTAAAATTACAGCAGACAGCATTTAGGAATGATCATGTGTCATTTAGATGGTCCTTATCTGAGATTTCCACAATTTCAAATAGTTCGAACAGTGCTTTTTTTCTGTAACTGATTTTCTAATAACTCGAACATCAGGATCAATATTTATTTTTTACCTGTTCGAACTAATAGGAAATCTACCGTAATGGCACTATGGTGTGACAAATTCGATGAGGGCTCAATCCTTAACCTTTTATAGACAGCGTGTGCCTGACCTTACTTGTCTGTGGTTGGGCTCAATGATTCTACTAACGGTTTTCATTTGACTGACTTTCAGTTTCTAGTGGAGTCCTCAGTCATCATTTCATGTGTTGATAAATTAATTTATATGAGTTCTGTGTTGAACCATTGATGAGTTAAATAACCTCTAATGCAGACTAACTGGAACTGTATCAGGATTAAGGATGAGAGCTCAAGGTGGTTATTCTTCTGTGATGTCATTTTATGTCATTCCAACCATGTTAACCCTAGTCCTGCTGAACCTGGTTATACCCAGCCTTTGCAAACAGTGTAGATCCAGATCAATTGGCTTCTGAAGAAGCCAACTGATCTGGATCTACACTAGATCGATTGGCTTCTGAAGAAGCCAACTGTTCTGGATCTACACTGTTTGCCATTGAGTATGTGAATTTATATCAATAATCTGGATCAAGTAATCTGATTGGCTGAAAATTAGAAGTGGGTGTGGCATCTTAATTTATTCAGCATGACAAGGGTTAATTTTGGTGCCTTGTGTTCAGTGACTTTGGCCTTTCCTGGGTATCCCCATATTATTACCTAATTAGTGTCTTCATTATCTATTTACAGAATCATTCAATACTGTACAAATAGAACATTTCGGATCAAAATCTGCAGGATAAACAGGGTCTTTGTCCTGATATAACACATTAGGACTTGGTCATGTTTAAAAACTTTGCCTGGTTTCACCTGTTTTTTTTTTTTTGTTGTTTTTTTTCTTGTTTTACAGCCCAGTCAACCCAATGGGGTCATGTCGCGCACAGTCAGTTTACCTAACCACAAGTTTACTGGGCAGGCTTAGTCCTCTAAGTGGTTAACCAGTATTGTGTATATTCTTTCTCCAGAAACTGACAAATGCCCTTCTTGAATCAGCGGAAGAGAGAGAATGACCATAGAAAATATTTCATGATCAATCTCCATGAAAGAATGTTGCCGACCTCGGCAGGGGTTGAACCCGTGACCTCCTGTAGCAGGGTAACTGCTGAGGGCTGTATTGTACACAATAAGCAATGAGTCCTACACTGCCTATTCAGGAGACCTGCACAGATAAAAAAAAAAAAAAAAAAGAGCCCACATTAGCTATATTGTCATAGCTGCAGATAAGAGGTACATATTTCCCTTATTTCTCCATGAAAGTATATATTGTGGGTACTCATTAGATTAGTGTCTGAGAGGTGCTTCTAATGAGTACCCACAATAAACATTTTCAGGGACAAACAAGAAAAATATCAATACTTTTTGCTTCAAAAAATGTGGGAGGTGAGGATATTATCTGGAGCTATGTATGTATCTGTGAATTTCTTAACCTTGAAATCAAACCTACACAATGAAATTGTATTTTGACTCTGTCTAGCAATCATAACATTATGCTTGCTATTGAAATTCTGCTAAAACAGTAATAGCAACACCATATGTTGGAGTGTGCCTGACCTTGAATTTAAACCTGTCCAACTCTTATCAAGTGATAGCCCTCCTACAATACTTGACAAACAGAAAGGTAGGATATCAAATATACAAACACTGGAGATGAATAGCAAGGTCTCATTGTGGTCTGTCATTTCTCAAAAAAACACACACAAAAAAAACAACAAAATTTATATGCAGATCTCTAGAAAAGAGGGATAATCCAGATGAATAATATGTCTTTGTTTCTTTGTGAAAACATGGGTACTCTCAATGGAATTGCCTCACTGACAAAATTCCAATGAGTGCCCATGTTTTTATGGAAAAATGTGGGCAGTAATCACTGGAAAAAACATGGGTACTCAATTTTTCATTGAAAAAAAAAGCATCTTTTCTGTAGCTATGTATGTAGTAGTATCATGTTGTGAGCTAATTTTACCTACTGAACTAATGGTCATCTTTTCAACAATCCTTCAGTTATATCGCAACAATCTTTCAGTCATATCGCAACGGTCTCTGGATGTGGCAGGGAGCTCAATGCTCACTTTTTAGAGTGCTACCTCACTGAAATATCATGCCCCAGACACTTTGACATGATATTCCACCTAGTCACATTATACGGACACTGAGCTGACCAGTTCTAGCTCTACTTTCTTCATGCTGAGCGCCACGCGAAAGAGCAGCTAGTACCATTTTTAAAGTCTTTGGTATGACCCGGCCAGGGATCAAACCCGCAACCTCCTGGTCACAAAGCAGATGCTCTACCAATGAGCTACTGTGCTGGTTCAACCAGGCATGGGTGCAGCATAGCAGTTATGTGTATGGTTTCATCAGCACAGAAGCCTTGGTGTTTGAGAACTTACAGACTTACCATTGTTGGAGCTAACGACAATGACATTAGCGTCAAGGACAACACTGGAGATACCTATGTCGCTCCTGCTTGCCTAAGCAGTCGCGACAAAAATATCAAGTCCTATTTTCAGGGACAATATGCAAAAATATTTTGTTATCTGTTAATCCTTGTCCTGCTGAATAAATTAAGATGCCATGCCCACTTCTAATTGTCAGCCAATTAGATTACTTGATCCTGACTGTTGGTATAAATTCACATACTGAATGAGAAACAGTGCAGATTCAGATCATGCGAGCTGATCTGGATCTACACTGTTTGCAAAGGCAGGGCATATTCGGGTTCAGCAGGACCAGGGTTAATGCTTCTAAACAGACAGCAGTTAATTAACCCTTGTCCTGCTGAATACATTAAGATGCAACACCCACTCCTAATTTTTAGCCAATCAGATTACTTGATCCAGGTTGCTGATACAAATTCAAACTCTGAACAGTGCAGATCCAGATCAGAAGCCAACTGATCTGGACCTACACTGTTTGCAATGGCAGAACATATCAGAGTTCAGCAGGACATTAGTGTTAAACTCTGAGTTGTGCATACCTGAGAAAATACATGTATCAGCTTATTTTTGTGACATATTTTTCAGGGCTCTAGGTAAGCAGATTTACAGGGGATTTTTTTTATGTTTTACTTAATGTTGTTCCATGTGGAATAACTTGACAACATCCTTTTTGATAAAAAAGAGTACTGATATTTTTCTCATTTCTCCACAAAATATATCTCATGGGTATACTACTCATTAGAAGTGCCTTCACTCTTCCAATGCATTCCTCAGCATACGTTCTTGTGGAGAAATAAGAAAAATGTTTACCTGGACAGTCCCTCTTATCTAGAGCCAAGATGCTGGGATCAAATAGATATATTTAACAAGATGCCACACCATATGTTTTGGGCAAAAATAAGGAAAAATATACATCAGAATATCCTGCTTATCTTGAACTCTAAGGATGAAGTGAAGTCATAGAATGCTTATTGTGACCCTAAAAAAGTTAAGTCATAGAATGCTTTTTTTGTGACCAAAAAGGATTAAAATTTCCTTATTTCTCCATGAAAATATATGTTGTGGGTACTCATTAGAATCATGGAGAAATAAGGAAAATAAATTTATCTGGATCCCACTGATCTAGAGCTAAGTAAATGTTAAGTCATATTTTAAGCTCGGGCTTCACATGACAAGAATATTCCTCTAATTAATTATGCTGTAAAATATTCATTACTTCATGAAATAAGCTTTCCAATTTATTTTATTTTGACGACATTTGTGACAAGGACGTGAAAAAATAACAGCTGTAGCAAGGAGAAAGGGTTTCTCAATCTACGCAGTACCAAAGACAAATAACCCTTTCATCCCTGTGTTTCTAAAGTGGACTCTTCCATTCTTGACTTTGGACTTGTCCAGATGCAAATAATGGTTTCAGTCTAAAAGCAAAAACAGAATGGCAAACTGTGTAGATCCTGATGAGATGGCTTGTCTGCATCTACTCTGTTTCCACAGGTATTAGTTTTGGTCTGCCAGGCTGAAAGGGAGCTAATACATCCACAAAGTCAGACTAACACTTGAGTTGAGGTATAAAGTCCAAGTCAAACAATATTCCAGTCATGCCAAGACTCCACCTCCGAATTTTGTAAGACTTTTAACCAACCTGGTTGAATGACGAAAAGTCCTGTCTTAATGTACCAGCAGTTCTGCCATAAACATACCAGGCAGCCCATCAATTTTGAAAGACCCTATGGACCCACCAGAATGGGTAGGGGCCCACCAGACCAATGGGTGTTCATTTGTGCAACAATTGCCACCCCCCACTCCCCCTCCCCTCCTCCAAAGCACAACTCAATAATTCAAACAAAGAACATTCTTCAAGGTGTACTGATGCACAGTATGCACTCTGAGTAAAATTTTCAGCAGACGACATATTGAAAGATTTTTCTTGTTTTTCCCTGAAAACAGGTTTTGACATTTCCTACAAATTGTCTCCATTGGAGACAATTTGTAGGAAATGTCAAATCCTGTTTTCTGGGAAAAATAAGAAAAATATCATCAATTTGTCATCTGCTGAATTCGCCCAGAGAGTGGTACAGGTTAAAGAAGTAGATAAGGTATCATTTCACTTGTAATGGTACATTTTACGTTTGCCTGAATAGCCTACTATGTCCTTTAAAATCCCGCATATGATTACAAACCTTCTTTATAATATATACACACATTAGAGAAAGTTTTTTCCCAGTTTCATTACCCATGTAAACATGAATTTATAATATGAAAAAAGTATTTATCGGGACAGATTACTTTGAAGCGAACTTTGACTCAAGGAATTTTCAAAACCTTCAAAACTGATAAAAACACTACCAGTCACGTGTAAAACTGCCACAACAAAAATGACTTCCAAAGCTTCCCAATAATCCCACACCCATGCCAACCCATCTCCACATGCATCCCACCCTACAAAACAAAAGAAAGACAAACAAAAATTTGCCTGTAACAGATTTTGAGCAATAAGGTATTTTGGGCTATTTTTACTCACCCATTTCTCATCTGGATTTTTTCTTTTGGGTATCCTGTTTTGTTAATGGGAGCAAGAAGTACTGGTATTTGGGTATTTAATCCATAAATTTAATTTGAATTGTGTTTTCAGGAATTTTAATTGAGTAAATACCCCAAAAAGCAGCTTATCTAAGGTACTGCTGTAATGAAAACACTTGTTTTTCAAAATAAGTTTATCTTATCTGAGTCAGGCTTAGCTCCAGATAAGAGGGGTATCAGGTAGATACACTCAACTCTTGTTATCTCGAATTCCAAGGGACTCTCTGAAATACTTCGAGATATCCTTACCTGGACATATCAGATTTGCAGAATTGAGGAATAAATAATTTGATTAACCACATTTAACAAACATATATAAATGTAATTGGACTCTTGAAGTTAGAGATATATTGAAAATATTGTGGAAAAGAGGAGCAATTTCTCCTCTTTTCCACAATATTTTTTACCTGTTGTTAGATTTTCATGTTTAGGAAGGGACCCAATTTTCACTTCGAGATAAGTGGTTATTCGAGATAAGAGAGGTCGAGATAGCGAGAGTCAACTGTATTTTTTCTTATTTCTCCATGAAAACACATGTCCTGGGTATTCATGAGAGTGCCCCTCTCAGGCGCTTCTAATGAGTGCCCACGTTTTTGTGCAGAAATAAAACATAACTGCTTTTTGATTGAAAAAGCACCTTATTCAGAGCCATGCAGCTATTTTTAGGAATTATACTATCAAAATGTACTATCATTACGTCCATCTTATCTGCACTGTACTTATAATATTGGCCAAAAGTCCAGATATTTTGTGACAATGATAAGAATTCCACAGATGGTGATGTCACACCTGCTGGCATCTATCAGTAGTATAAGAGAGCTAAATACTATGATTCGCATACAGAAAGATTAAGTCATGCCAGTCATGGTCACAAAATGAACTAGACAAAGTGACCAGTCGGTCACATATGCCCCCAGCTGGCATGAATCCACCAATACTCACTTACACAATACAACATCATATGCAATGTTTACCAAATTTCGAAATCCTAGGTCCAGTTGTTCCTGAGAAATCTTCAACAGAAAAAAAAGTTCACACACATACAAATACACACACATACACACAGACAAACAAACACACTAACATTGTTACAGAAAAGACAAAAACTATATACCACCTATATTGTATGCCTGGGGTATAATAATCAGAGTTTGAGTCCCTGTGTGGGAGGAAGTGTATGCAAAATCTGATGATTGTAGGTCATAGGGCTAATGCAGAACATGACAGAGTCCTTTAACCATAAAACCAGAGGACTACTGAGACTACCGTATTTGATCTAATTACCGCACATACCCCTATAAGCGCACAGTCAAGAAATTCCGTAGTCTTCAGATTACAGCCAATGTACTTTTTCTTTACTTCTTTATAAAGGCATATGTTGTGGGTACTCATTTGAATTACATCGACTTGTCGATGCAATTCAAATGAGTACTCACAACATATGCCTTTATAAAGAAAATCAGAAAAAAATCGCATTATAATCATCAAATAAATCCTATTCTATTTTTTATAGTGTACCCTTAGTAGGTAGATTCATATTTTACCACAACTGAGTGTTCCCAGTAATTCTGAAAAACCTAAGCGCATAGTGCGGTAATTAGGTCGAATACGGTATCTGGTCTCAGCAAGCTTATGGTAACATTTTTAAAGAATGAAACATATGGTAGCTGATACAGATTAATAAAACCTTGGGCTCTGTTACATCCTACTACAGTAACTTGGTATGGAATTTAGCTTTAATCAATTTGGCGAAAACAAGTGACCCCTGGCGTGGGGCAATTTTTTACCTCAGGGCTTGAACAAACTTGGTAGAGGTCTGCAAGATAAAGCTACATACTAAATATCAAAGGTCTGGGTCTTCTACTTTCAGACAAGAAGATTTTTAAAATTTTTCCTATAGAAATCTATGTAAAAAAAATTGACCATTCTGTAAAAAAGGTCAATGTCAACCCAAGGTCATCATTTTTTCTAACTTTATTAGGCCCATGTCCCAGTGCTGCATACCAAGCCCCAGGACCACTAGCCCTTTGGTTCCGAAGAAGAAGACCAAATATGGGCATGGCAGTCATTTTTGTTATGTGACCCAGATGTGGTAAACAATCTTTCTTGTTTGTTTGTGTTGAGGTTTTACGGCCCAGTCAACCCAATGGGGTCATGTCGAGCGCGGTCAGTTTACCTAACCACACGTTTACTGGGCAGGCTTAGTCCTCTAAGCGGTTAACCAGTACTGTGCACATTCTTTCGCCAGAAACTGACAACTGCCCTTCTTGAATCAGCGGAAGGGAGAGAATGACCGTAGAAAATATTTCATGATCAATCTCCACGAAAGAATGTTGCCGACCTCGGCGGGGGTTGAACCCGCGACCTCCTGGTCTCCAGTCGGACGGCGCATCCAACTGAGCCACCGAGGCCGGCAAACAATCTTTCTCCTATCCTTGAGGCTCCATATGAAATTTGGCTTTGATTGGCCCAGTGGTTTCTGAGGAGAAGACGTTTGAGGAGTGTGGATGACAGGCAACGGACGGACAAAAACGGACGATGACGGAGCCTGCCTATACTATAAGCTCACCTATGAGCATAGGTGAGCTAATAAAGGCCAGGATCATAAAATGATACCATGACATTTCAATCTAGATTAGGAAGGAAGTGTATGCCTTGCTGACTGTCTTATATGGTTAATCAGAAATGATGTCAATCAGTAGAGATGATGTAAATAAAAATGTTAAACTATAATACCCGGCCATTATCATGTTGCAGGCAGATAACTCTGTCAAACATTGACAAAATTTGCCCATAAGCAATTCTAAAACAGATTTCATTCATATCAATGCATATACCAAGTTTGGTTAAAATCCCTTGACATTTACTCAAGTTATTGTCCGAAAATGAAAATTGGGCATGTCTCGGGCAGATAACTCCATCAAAAATTGACGAAATTTGCCCATTAGCAATCCCAAACCAGATCTCTACAAAAGCAATGCACATACCAAGTTTAGTGAAAATCCATTGACGTTTACTCAAATTATCATCCGGAAACGAAAAATGGACGGACAGAGTACGACGGATGGACAGACACACAAACGTCCAACGTGAAACCATAATACCTCGCCACTATCGTGTGGCGGGGTATAAAAATGACAAAGTAATCAGACCATAAAAGTGTAGGTTAAGTATGATAAATAGACACTGCTATGTTTGAGGCCATGTTAGGGAGAAAGTGTATGCCAGTTTTGCCCCATTTAGGTTAATAGTTAAACAGAAATGGGGCTAAACAGTAGGATTGACATAAAAAGTGGTGGTTAGACCATGAAGATAGGTCAGGGTCATGATAACACTCTGTTTGTCCATGTTAGGGAGAAAGTATAACACCAGGTACAGTAACTATGCTTTGAACAAATGGGCCCTGAATACTAAGGTTAACACACATGTTGACACCTTTGCTCAGGCCTGTCTGCCTTATTACTTAGGTTTAATACAGCATGGTATTTATGATACTAGAGGCCCAATTGGGCCAGAAATCGCTCACCTGGATTAGGCTGATCATGGTATGTTACAGTGTGTCAAGGTGGCCATCTTGGCTATCTGATCAGATTGCCTTTAGCAATCCAGAAGCTGATGTTGTTTGAAGAGTTTCAAGATTGCCACTATGGCCGCCATCTTGAATATTGGAACTGAATGACTTAGCAATTCTGAATCTCCCCTATGCCTCCAATCAAGTTTCCGCTCAATCTGATTCACGGTTTGGGAGAAGATGTGCTTTGAATTTCAAGATGGCCCCCATCTTGTATATTGGAACAGAATGATTTTAGCAATTCTGATTTTCTCCAACGCCCAATGCCTCCCATCAAGTTTAAGCTCAATCAGACTAACTGTTCCAGAGCAGATGTGATTTGAAGATTTTCAAGATGGCTGCCATGGTGGCCATCTTGGATATCTGAACGGAACCATTTTAGCAATTCTAAATCTCCATACTGCCCCTATGCCTTCCACCAAGTTTCCACTCCATCTTGCAAATCATATCATGGTGATATACATTTTGCATAAAGTTTTAAGAAAATATTTATCTCAAACAGTTTTCAAATTACACAGTGGACACAAATATATTACTATTTTCAAAGTTCAAAAGCCATATCTCGTAAAGTAGGTTAACCCTTAAAGTGCCAGTCACAACTATTGTCGTCTGCTTTGTCATCTGCTTGTCATTTTAAAAGTCATTTTTGCAAACAGTGTGGACCCAGATCAGACTGCTCCTCTAGGAGCAGTCTGATCTGGGTCCACACTGTTTGCCTGTATGCAAAAATAGGTTTGAAAAGTCTGCAAGAATATTCAGCAGACAACATAAACAGACGACATTTTCAGATGCAGTTTTTCTTGGCGCTTTAAGGGTTAACTAGAGTTACAATTCTTGTGTTCTGCAACTCATTTCATGATGCTTTACATTTGTGTGAAGTTTCATCAAAATATCTGGAATGGTTTTCAACTTACAGAGTGGACACGAGTACATAGTAGAAATGGCTATTTTCAATATCTACTATGTTCAAATGGCCACAACTCCAGAAGTAGGTTATCCAGAGTTACGTTTTTTTTTGGTCTGCATGTTGTCTCATGGTGCTTTACATTTTTTGAGAAATTTCATAATAATATCTGGAACAGTTTTCAACTTACAACTCAGACAAGGGTATATGGTAGAAATGGCTATGTTCAATGTTCAAAGAGCAATAACTCCAAAAGTAGGCAAGCCAGAGTTACTGTTCATGTGTTCTGAATGTAGTCTCATAGTGCTTTACATTTGTGTTAAGTTTCGTGAAAATATCTTGGGACGGTATCAGAGTTATGGAGTAGACACGAATGTTGGAAGTGCTGACGGACGGACAGGCCCACGGAAGGACAGACACTCAAAATTTTGAACAGTATAGGATAATACCCTCGCCACTTTTTGTGGTGGGGCATAATCAAGACAGAATTCACCATTATAATACCATATTAACCTTATGTATTTGGACAGTCAAACCGGGACAAAAAGTTAACCCAGATCAAACTGTTTGCCATACAGTTCGAGTCAGAAATTTTTTGACATATTATCAGGTAGTTAACCCAGGTTACCCTAAATTACAAATAACGACTGCAGCAGACACTTTGATTTTTAGCTCACCTGAGCTCTGGGTGCGCTATTGTGATCACCCTCTGTCTGTCGTCTGTCGTCTTCAGTCATCAGTCGTCCGTCGTCAACAATTATTTTGTTAACATTCTAGAGGTCACAGTTTTTACCCAATCTTGATGAAACTTGCTCAGAATGTTTGCCCCTATGAAATCTAGGTCAAGTTCCAAACTGGGTCACTTGGGGTCAAAAACTAGGTCACCAGGTCAAATCAAAGGAAAACATTGTTAACAATCTAGAGGTCACATTTTTCAAGCAATCATCATGAATCTTGCCCAAAATGTTTGTCTTAATGATTTCTAGGTCAAGTTTGGAACTAGGTCACTTCGAGTAGGTCACCAGGCCAAATCAAAGGAAAACCTTGTAAACACTCCAGAGGTAATGTTTTTGAAGAAATTATCATGAACATTGCTCAAAATGTTTGTCTTGATGATTTTTAAGTCAAATTTGAAATTGGGCTACTTGGGGTCAAAAATTAGGTCACGGGACCAAATCAAATAAATACCTTAACACTCTGGCCGTCAAATTTTTGAAGCAATCATCATGAATCTTGCTCAAAATGTTTATCTTGAGTTCTAAGTCAAGTTCAAAACTGAGTCACTTGGGGTCAAAAACTAGGTCACCAGGCCAAATCTAAGGAAGACCTTTCCGACACTCTAGAGGTTGAATCAATCATCATGAATCGTGCTCAAAATGTTTGTCTTGATGATTTTTAGGTCAAGTTTGAAACTGGGTCACTTGGGGTCAAAAACTAGGTCACATGGCCAAATCAAATAAAAACCTTGTAACACTCCTGAGGTCACATTTTTAAGTAATCACCATGAATATTGCTCAGGGGTCACATTTTTGAAGCAATCCTTATGAATCTTGCTCAAAATGTTTGTCTTGATGATTTCTAGGTCAAATTTGAAACTGGATCACTTGGGGTCAAAAACTAGGTCACCGGGCCAAATCAAAGGAAGACCTTTTTTACACTATAGAGGTCACATTTTTTAAGCAATCATCATGAATCTTGCTCAAAATGATTGTCTAGATGATTTTTAGGTCAAGTTTGAAACTGGGTCTCTTGGGGTCAAAAACTAGGTCACCAGGCCAAATCAAAGGAAAACCTTGTTAACATTCCTGAGATCACATTTTTTAAGTAATCACCATGAATATTGCTCAAAATGTTCGTCTTGATGATTTCTAGGTCTAGTTCAAAACTGGGCCACTTGGAGTCAGAAACTAGGTCACCAGGCCAAATCAAAGGAAAACCTTGTTGACACTATAGAGGTCACATTTTTGATGTGATCATCATGAATCTTGCTCAAAATGTTTGTCTTGATAATTTCTAGTTGAAGTTTGGAACTGGGTTTCTTACGACATATATTTCATGGTCCAGTGACTTTCTTAAGTTTTTCCGTTTACATCAGTTTCTCAGTAACTATTGGTCCTACAGTGATATTTGGCACTTGTGAAGTGTTTGTGTTTAGGTCAGTTTCTCAGTAACTATTGCTCCTACAGCCAGTGATACTTAGCACATGCATACATCTTAGCATGGCCTCTTGAGTGCAAACATCCTTATTTGACCTTGACCTCTATTTCACAATCCATTAGACATGCTACATTGTCTTGTTAATAAAATCATTATGAATTTTGGTCAGAATGTTTGCCTTGATCAGTTCTAGGTCAGATTCTCTAAGTGCTATGATACTCAGGTGAGCGTTACAGGGCCATCATGGCCCTCTTATTATTATTATTTGCTTTTCCAAGTAAATAAGGCTTGACTTTTCAAGCCTTAGTTTCTCTGAAAAACTGTTGTGGTTATTCATTAGAAATGCCTTTTTGAGAGGCTTCTAATGAATATCTGCAACACATGTTTCTATGAAGAAGTTGACTGGAGAAAATTATCCCAGAGGTCCTTAGAGTCAAGGTGTCCAAATAATTTGGGTAGTTCTGCAAGACCGCAATAATGCTTTTGAAAATACAAAAAACATATGCACAAAATTCCCAAGGTCTTTGTTATTTGCATCCCGAAAATTATTATTCCCACAAGTAAGACAGGTGCAGATCCAGAGGGGGCTCAGATGATTCAGACCCCGCCTACCCCCACCCCCAACACACACACACACACCACCCCTCCTCTTAAGTCTAAAATTCATTTTCACAAGGAACGTACCTGGAGATCTGGTGTGAGATCTGCCATGTGTGCAGCAAGCCAGCTATCTGGAAGGGGGCCCACTAATGTGGATGTTGCCCCTGTACCTGCACGTTAATCAAAAATACGATTATGATATTGTGATGAATTCTTATATTAAGAAAGTCAGTTGAATCATGGATACTTTCTCAAAAAAAAAAAAAAATCAACCCCCCCCCCCTCCCACCACCACACACACACCACTCCTCTGTAAAACTGAACCCCCAATCATAGCTCCAGATAAAAGGAGTTATTTACATAATATTTTTCTTATTTCTCCATGAAAGCATATATTACGAGTACCAAATAGATGTACCTCGCCGAGGCACTTCTAATGAGTACCACAATATATGTTTTTGTAGAGAAATAAGAAAAATATCAATACTTTTCAGCTGAAAAAAAAAAACAAAAAAAAAAAAACACGTTTTATCTGGAGCTATGCCCCATTTCAAACATCCTGGATCTGCAACTGAGAATAATTCTATAAGGCCTAAAAAAAAAAATGTTCTGTTTCTGATTTCCCAACCAACTGTCAAAAAAATGCGCCGACTATATATATATATATATATATATATATATTTTTTTTTTTTTTCTTTTTTGCACACATTTTATATATGTTCGTTACATAATTTGTCCATACCAATTTTCGGATATGTCAGTCTTCATCGTATGTTTATTTATTTCCAATATTGCTGCACCCTTACAAGCAAAACCAAGCACATTTGTGGTTTATTTCGAAGCGTAAAGCCACATCTCGGCCTAAAATAAAATAAAAGCTGTTAAACACAGCGCCTCTTTATCATCGCTATTCAAAAAGGTCAAATGTTTGGTAAGAAAAGTCAAAATATTTTAAGATTCCGTTAAAAAAACACTATGATTCACCGACAGTAATTTGACTTGGGGAAAAAAAAGGAGAGAGAAAAAAGAAAAGTTGCGAACCTACCGACCCTATGGCAAATTGGTGATGAAATCAGAAACAGAACATTTATTTTTTCAGGCCTTATGATCAGCAATTGCAGACTTGGAAATCCCATCTGAAAGTAAACAACTGCTTATGGTCCACAGTTCCAGATATATCACATTTTTCAACCAAAAAACCTCTACAAAAAATGTTTATATATGTCTTATTTCTCCGCTAAGAATATGTTGTTTATACCCATTAGAACTGCTGTAGTGAGGCGCTTCTATTGAGTAGAAATATGTTTTGAAGAGACTCAAGGAAAGAAAAAAATTCTGCTGACTATTCCTCCTGATGGTCTCTATAATAAACACAGCTTTACAGGTGTGCAGGCTAAATATATCATTGCTCCAGATAAGGCACTTTTTTTCAACCAAAAATTGTAAATATTTTTCTAATGTCGCCATGAAAATATGTTGTTGTACTTATTAGAAGTGCCTCATTGTGGCACTTCTAATGAGTACCCACAACATATGTTTTTGTGGAAAAATAAGAAAAATATTTTCCTGATCCCCCCCCGCCCCCCACACGCCTCCCCCCCCCCCCCCCCCCAAACTCCCCCTTTATCTGGTTATGAAATATGCATTCTAAATGTACATGAACATACCGTACTGGGAAAGACAGGCCTGAGCAAACAGTGAAAACCCAGGTCAAATAAAACAGCCTGTGGTATCTGATCAGGGTCTACAATGTTTGCCACGCATCCATCAGTTTTTAGACACATCAACATATACCATATTTACCCTAAGTATTCGGACACCTCAACTCCTTACCATATATGTTCTAAGATTTGAACCAGTACAATTCACTACCCGATGTTGTGTCTAAAAATTGCTGGACGAGTGGCAAACAGTGTAGACCCAGATGAGATGCCGCATTCTGCGGCGTCTCATCTGGGTCTATACTGTTTGCTCAGGCCTGTCTGTCCGAATATATGTGGTAAATACGGTAGAAAATGTTTGTGTTTAAAATTTTAGAACAATTATGATAAGGATTGGGTTAAGGTGCCCCAATATTTAGGGTAAATACCGTACATTGTCTAAATTTCCAGATTAGAAGGGTTCTTTTTTTTATTTCTTCACAAAAACATACATTATATGCTTCACTAACTTTGCCCTGTATGTTTTCATGGAGAAATTAGAAAATTATCAAAACTTTTTTTGCTATCTACAGCACTTATGACTAGTAACCCTTAAAGCAACATTCTATACAACTTTTTTCTTTTATTTTTTCAGAGAAAATAAGGATTAATATTTCATGTTTGTTTGTTTGTTTGTGTTGAGGTTTTACGGCTCAGTCAACCCAATGGGGTCATGTTGAGCGCGGTAAGTTTACCTAACCACACGTTTACTGGGCAGGCTTAGTTCTCTAAGCGGTTAACCAATATTATGCATATTCTTTCGCCAGAAACTGTCTGACAACTGCCCTTCTTGAATCAGCGGAAGGGAGAGAATGACCGTAGAAAATATTTCAAGATCAATCTCCACGAAAGAATGTTGCTGACCTCGGCGGGGGTTGAACCCCCCGACCTCCTGGTCTCCAGTCGGACGGCGCATCCAACTGAGCCACCAAGGCCTAATATTTCATGTGAATCATATGCATATGAAATATTAAGCCTTATTTTCTCTGAAAAATAATAATTTAACCTTTTTCCCACTGTATGGGCTAATTCAGCAGGTAACAAAATGATGATAATAGGCTTTGACATTCCATGCAACTTGTCTCCTTTGAAGACAATTTGCAGGAAATATCAAATCCTATTTTTTGGGAAAAAAATAAGAAAAACATTTTAAAATGTTGTTTCCTAAATTTTTTTTCCCAGAATGCTGCACGTTAAGAAGGCTATGTTCAGTTCTGACCGGCACCCTAAAGGTTAATCTTCCCTTCTGCTTTTAGTAGAGAAACTTGTTAATGCTCCAGTGAGGAGACCCCAATATTAACCCAAATGATTCAGGCAGATTATTTTGCTTGTTCCTTGCACCATATCCGCCTGAATCCAATAGCTCTCTTTTCAGTTCCCAAATGACATAACAACTTTGCATTATGGGAAATTAATCAGGTGATTCATCTATTGTTATTTCACTTGCATCACTCTTCATATACATCAGGGCTGCATTCATAAGTGCAAGTTTCTCGCAAGGGCTTTGCCCTGGATTTCTGCTCCTATTGGAGCTCATAGGTACTGGGATCCAGAGCAAAACATTCACTATCACTGTACCTCTGAACACAGCCTTGATCTTGGTCAAAATGGTATCAAACTGAAGCATATGTATGACAAACCCTTAAAGGGCTAAGCAGAATTTGTAGCAGACGACATTTTGAAATATATTTATTATTATTTTTCAGAGTAAATAAAACGTGAAATTTCATGTGAATTGTCCACCAAGCAGATGATTCATGTGAAATGGCAAGACTTGTTTTTTTTTGAAAAATTAAAAAATGTATTTCAAAATGTTGTTTGCTGCAACTGTGATTAGAGCTTTCAAGGTTAAACTAAATGATTCTGATGTCAAAATAAAATATCTGAAATCAAAAGTTACTCCTTGAGTTAAATTTCTTGTTTATATGAAGACCTTATGTCTCAGCATAGAACATCCAATCACCAATCCCCAACAGTACCAGTCTGAAAGTTGATTGGTCAACATCGACTTCCAGGTCAGCGAAGTGATTCACCTATACTTTCAAGACATGCTTGTAGAAAAGCACACCCAAACTCCCACAAAGGGGATGAGCTCAGTCATGTAACCCAACCCTCATTTTAACAGAATCTGTAGACCATAACAAACAACTAGAGCTGGTGTTTGTAAAACACTATGCCCCCAACTGCCTGACTCTAACACTGTTTGACTCCAACACTGCTTAGCCATGACGGTAACAACAGTACAAATATATGATTTCAATGTTATTTTATCAAAGGGAAATAACTCTAAAATAGGAGATGATTGGGATAAGAAAAAAATACGGATCACCTATTTTTTCATGAGGAATCAAAACATGAAATTTCAAAACATTAGCATACATGGTTCTAAACTTATGCTATACACAATAAAGCAACGACATTAAATGGCCCGAAATTGCGAAGGGCCATAACTCCAACATTTCATTTAATTGGTTCAAAATTTATTCAGGTGATCTCCTCCTCAATCCCAATCAGTATACCAAATATCATGGCTCTAGCTTAAATACTTTTTGAGATATCTTGCTGAAAAAGTCAAAATGCCTAGAACTACAAAGGGCCATAACTACATCAATTTTTCATGGAATTCCCTAAAAAACAAACCAGGTAATCTCCACATCATCCCCAATCAGCATATAATATTTCAAGACCCTAGCTTAAGTGCTTTTCGAGAAATCTTGCTGACAAGGTCAAAATGAGCAGAACTGCAAAGGGCCATAACTTTATCAATATTTTCATGGAATTCTCTCAAAATATAATCGGGTAATGTACACATCATTCCCACTCACTGTATTGAATTTCAAGAACCCAGCTTAAATACTTTTCAAGATATCTTGCTCACAAGATTTAATTCTGATTTTTTTCAAAGGGGCATAACTTTAAATAAACATGCTAGACAAGAAACAAAATACGGGTCGGCTATTTTTTCATTGGGAACCCAAATATAAAATTTCAAAACCCTAGCCTGCAGGGTTCTTAAGATATGGCATGCACAAAAAAAGCTTGATGAACGGACAAACAGTCGGATGGACAAATGAAGGCAAAATAATATGCCCCATCAATTTCATTCGAAACTGGGGGCATAATCAGGTCATCTACTCATCACTACCAATCTATTCATCAAGTTTCAAGACTCCAGCTGCAATAGTTTTTGAGATATTTTGTTCACAAGGGAAACATGCCCAAATTTACAAAGGGCCATTACTTATGAAATATTTTTCAGAATTTACAAAAAAATTAATCAGGTCATCTACTCATCATTACCAATCAATTCACCAAGTTTCAAGTCTCTAGCTCTAATAGTTTTTGAGATATTTTGCTGACAAGATAAAAATGCCCAAAATAACAAAGGGGCATAACTCAAGAAGTATATTTCAAAATTTCTTCAAAAGTTAATCAGGTTGTCTACTCATCACTACCAGTCTATTCATCAAGTGTCAAGGCTCTAGTTCCAACAGTTTTTGAGATATTTTGCTGACAAGGTAAAATTGCCCAAAATTACAAAGGGCCATAACTCATGAAGTATTTTTCAGAATTTCTTCAAAAATTAATCAGGTCATCTACTTATCACTACAAATCCATTTACTAAGTTTCAAGGCTCTAGCTCTAACAGTTTTTGAGATATTTTGCTGACAAGATAAAAATGCCTAAAATTACAAAGGGGCATAAATCAAGAAGTATATTTCAAAATTTCTTCAAAAGTTTATCAGGTTGTCTACTCATCACTACCAATCTATTCATCAAGTTTCAAGGCTCTAGCTTCAATAGTTTTTGAGATATTTTGCTGACAAGTTAAAAATGCCCTAAATTACAAAGGGCCATAACTCATGAAGTGTTTTTCAGAATTTCTTCAAAAGTTAATCAGGTCATCTACACATCACTACAAATCCATTTACTAAGTTTCAAGGCTCAAGCTCTAACAGTTTTTGAGATATTTTGCTGACAAGGTAAAAATGCCCAAAATTACTAAGGGCCATAACTCAAAAGGCATTTTTCAAAATTTCTTCAAAAGTTAATCAGGTTGTCTACTCATCACTACCAGTCTATTCATTAAGTTTCAAGGCTCTAGCTCCAACGGTTTTTGAGATATTTTGCTGACAAGATAAAAATGCCCAAAATTACAAAGGGCCATAACTCATGAAGTATTTTTCAAAATTTCTTCAAAAGTTAATCAGGTCATCTACTCATCACTACAAATCCATTTACTAAGTTTCAAGGCTCTAGCTCTAACAGTTTTTGAGATATTTTGCTGACAAGGTAAAATTGCCCAAAATTACAAAGGGCCATAACTCAAGAAGTATTTTTCAAAATTTCTTCAAAAGTTAATCAGGTTGTCTACTCATCACTACCAGTCTATTCATCAAGTTTCAAGGCTCTAGCTTTAATAGTTTTTGAGATATTTTGCTGACAAGATTGCATCCATATTTTTTCAAAGGGCCATAACTCAGAAAAGGGGCATAATCCTGTCAAGAAAAAAAATACGTGTCAGCTATTTTTTCATGAGGAATTCATATATGAAATTTTAAAACAGTAGCATTCACGGTTTTAAAGTTATGCTATGCATCAAAAAGCGTGATGAACGGACGGACATACGGACGGAAGGACAGACGGACGGACGGACGAACAACCCAGAAGCAATATGCCCCTCCAACTTCTTTGAAGTTGGGGGCATAAAAAGTAATCCTGTGGCATATGCAACTATGACCAGTCTGCACAATTATGCAGTCCAGGCCCAGTTGTTCAAAGCTAACAATGTCGTTAGTTAACGATTCGTTAAAATTTACATCGAGTGATATGCAAATATGCTGAAATTTTTTGCTGAAAAAAATGTGAGTAGCTTTTGCAGTAAGCTACTCACATTTTTTCAGCCAAAAATATCAGAATATTGTATATTGAATCTGCTAAAACAGTTAACGAAATGACCCTTAACGAGCTCGTTAAGCTAACGAGGCTTTGAACAACTGGGCCCAGATCTCTGCCTCCACACTTCAGACACAAAATCTCGGGACATTTTATTATCTACAGCAATGTCCCAAACTTTTGTACATGTTCCGAGACACTGGCACAATGCAAAAGTGTATACTAGATGCAAGTCCTACCCCTTCAGGAACAATCTGATTGGGGTCTACACTGCGTGCCATTCTACCAAATACTGTTCTGAAACAAACATATCAGAAGAAATTTAGGCATAAAAAACTATGGAATAAAGTGTTTGAAATAGTAGGACATTTATGTATAACAGACTCCATTAAGATCAGACTGCATGAACAAGCCGTCCTCAATCTGGGACAGACAGTCAAATTCTTGGAGAACACATCTATCTAGTGTGGCTCATTTCATAACTTATTTAGCCATTACCAATCTCAGGGCTAATTAAACAGACGACAAATTGATGACATTTTCTTATTTTTCCCCAGAAAACAGGATTTGAGATTCCATGCAAACTGTCTCCATTGCAGACGATTTGCATGAAATATCAAAACTTGTTTTCTTGGAAAAATAAAATATTTCAAAATGTCGTCTGCTGAAATTTTTACCCAGAGTGCTAAGCATTAGACAGAAACTTACTCTGCAGGTAGGTCTTTGGCCCCATCTTCCTGTCCTGGGATATCTACATGGATGAATGATGCTCTGTTTCGAAGCTCCTTCATAGACTCATGCTCCAAGAAGTGAAACCAGCTTTTATCTGAAAAGAGACAGGCATTCAACCATAGCAACAGATAAGGCGCTTTTTTCATCCGAAAAATGCGGATATCTTTCTTATTTCTGGACAAAAGCATATGTTGTGGGTACTCATTAGAAGCGCCTCAGCGAGGTGCTTTGAGGCACTTCTAATGAGTACACACAACACGTTTTTGTGGAAAAATAAGAAAATATTATGTGGATACCCCCTCTTATCTGTAGCTATGATAATTTCAATAATGCTTAGCACTCTGGGTAAAATTTTCAGCAGACAACAGTTGAAAATTTTTTGATACAATTTGCATGAAATGTCAAATCCTGTTTTCTGGGAAAAATAAGAAAAATATCACAAATCTGTTGTCTGTTGAATTAGCCCAGGGAGTGGTAAAGGTTAAGTTTTCACTTTCAGGAAGATATTTTTATACAAAACCACTGTTTTCACCCTTATACTGCTCTGTGCAATAAGAAGAAAAAGATTGTGGTAAAATGTCCACCTGGTAAGGGCAGATAAAATAAGAGCTGTCACAGGATAGAGTAGCTGGCCTGAGATGTGCTTTCCCTCTAGAAGTTTAAACAATTTATTTTTTCTATATTTTTTCTTGACCTCAAGTTACTCATGTGGCAAAGGATTATATAGGATAGAACTTCAGACCAGTATCTAAAACCAGGGCAAACATGAACTACTTCCATCCAGAGGTTCAGGAGATATAGCCTTAAAACTAGACGATTCCTTAACCCATTGTAGTCGGGAGACCCGTAAAAGGGTAACTGGCAAACAGTGCAGACCCAGATCAGACGCCGCAGAACACGGCATCTGATCAGGGTCTCCACTGTTTGCAAATAGTTTAGCCATTTTTCTTTAGGAATATGTAAATTTTGTAGCCAGCTGTACCTAAAATTGAAATTAGACTCTTCCTATATATAGTGTGGTAGATTCTATTAAGTATACAATTTATTATCAAAAGGGAAATAACTTTAAAAAACAAATATGCCAGACAAGAAAAAAATACGGGTCAGTTATTTTTTCATGGGGAAACCATATATAAAATTTCATAACCCTAGCATTCAGTGTTGTTAAGACATGGCATGCACAAAAAAGCGTGACAAATGGACAAACGGATGGACATATGAACGAAGGCAAAATAATATGCTCCATTAATTTCATTCGTAACTGGGGGCATAATCAGGTCATCTACTTATCACTTTTTCTTCGTGTGCAAAAAAAAAAAAAAAAAAAATTACAAAGGGCCATTACTCATGAAATATTTTTCAGAATTTACACAGAAGTTAATCGGGTCACCTACTCATCATTACCAATCAATTCACCAAGTTTCAAGTCTTTAGCTCGAACAGTTTTTGAGATACTTTGCTGACAAGGGAAAAATGCCCAAAATTACAACTCAAGAAGTATTTTTCAAAATTTATTCAAAAGTAAATCAGGTTGTCTACTCATCACTATAAGTCTATTCATCAAGGCTCTAGCTCCAACAGTTTTTGAGATATTTTGCTGACAAGGTAAAAATGCCAAAAATTACAAAGGGCCATTACTCATGAAGTATTTTTCAGAATTTATTAAAAAGTTAATCAGGTCATCTACTCAATACTATAATCCATTCACCAAGTTTCAAGGCTCTAGCTCTAACAGTTTTTGAGATATTTTGCTGACAAGGTAAAAATGCCCAAAATTACAAAGGGCCATAACTCAAGAAGTATTTTACAAAATTTATTCAAATGTTAATCAGGTCATCTACTCATCACTACCAGTCTATTCGTCAAGTTTCAAGGCTTTAGCTTCAAAAGTTTTTCAGATATTTTGCTGACAAGATTGCATCCACATTTTTTCAAAGGGCCATAACTCAGGAGAGGGGCATAATCTTGTCAAGAAAAAAATGTGTCAGCTATTTTCTCATGAGGAATCCATATAAGAAATTTCAAAACAGTAGCATGACAGTTCTAAAGTTATGCTTTACATCAAAAAGCATGACCAACAGACCGATGGATGGACGGACGAACGAACGCCCCAGAAGCAGTATGCCCCTCCAACTTCTTCGAAGTTGGGGGCGTAAAAATAGTGATTTTATTAACATTTCTAAGCAAATCTAGCAATGAAAATTTGATCAGAGTTCTGTGACCTTCATGCACATGCCCTGCCTATACACATACTAATTGCTGCAAGTTTCAAACCATTATCTTGAAAACTGTAGAAGTCACAATGACACAGCCTTACTATGCCATTGCCATAATAAAAATTTATCAGAGTTCTGTGACCTTTATGCACATGCCAAGCGCTATACTCTTACTTAGCTGCGGGTTTCTTATCATTATCTTGAAAATTGTAGGAGTTGTGGAGACAGGGACCCTACTATACCATGTGTACAAGGCCCTATCATGTGTACAAGGCCCTATTTCTAAGTAAATCAAGAGTATGTAACTCTAGCAATAAAAACTGATTAGTGTTCTGTGATCATTATGTACATGCCCAGCCTATATTCTTACTTTGCTGCAAGTTTCAAATCATTATCTTGAATACAGTAGAAGTTGCGGAGACACAAACCCTCCTATGCCATGTGTACAAGGCCATGTTTCAAAGTAAATCAAGGGTATATCACTCTAGCAGTTCTGTGATTGATTGATTGTGTTGGGGTTTAACGACACGTCAACCCTTGAGGGTCATTTTGTGTTGTCTCCCAGAGAAAGGGAGAAAAGAGATAGAAGAGAGAGTAGAGGAGATGAAAGAGAGGGACAGGGAAGAAAGAGGAACAGGAATGAAAGTGAAGAAACAGAAGAAATAAAAACATTCCCCCTCTACCCTTACCCACTACAAGGATAGCAGGCCTTGCCCAACTGTAAGCCAATATCAGTTGGACGCCCCAGTGATGTAAGATACACAGCACCTTCGCACCACCCGACCACCCCCAGCAGTTCTGTGACCTTTTATGCACATGCCAAGCCTCTATTCTTTGCGGCAAGTTTCTAATCATTATCTTGAAAACTGTAGGAGTTGCAAAGACATGAACCCTACTATGCCATGTGTACTAAGCCATATTCCAAAGTAAATCAAGGGTATGTAACTCTAGCAATGTAAGACATGAACAGTACTTTAAAGTGTGACAGACAGACACACTAATGGACGGACGGACATATGATAATGGGTAAAATTTGAAAACAGTGAAAACCTTATCAAATGTGCATTCTGAGGCATCTTATATGAGTCATCACTGTTTGTAAAGGTCTGTCTGTCCCAATACTAATGGTTATTACGGAATTATTTATTTATAATTTAATAAACATGTATGCTGTGTATAAGCATGATTTAACCCTTGTCCTGCTGAATAAATTAAGATGCAACACCCACTTTAATCTTCAGCCAATCAGATTACTTGATCCGGACTGTTACTAGAAATTCGCATTTTTTTTAGCAAACAGTGCAGATCCAGATCAGTTGGCTTCTTCAGAAGCCAACTGATCTGGATCTACACTTTTGCAAAGGCAGAGTATATCCGGGTTCAGCAGGACAAGGGTTAAATTATCTTGATTTGATGATGTACAGGTGATTCATATGAGTATCTACAAGGAAATTTTATACAGAACTGGATGAAATTCAAAGTGCGGTATTCTAAAGACTCAGAAACAGCCTGAATGTGCCCTTACAACAGTATGATATGGCTGAAGACAAGCGTGAGGTATGCATAGCTCCAAATATGGTACTAAATTTACACTTAGTATCGGAACACCTTTTCTACTTACTATACTTGTCCTGAAATTGGAAACAGTCCATGCTACTACCTCTTGATGGGTCTAAAATGCTACTGTATGTATGGAAAACAGTGTAGACCCTGATTATATGTCATATTCTGAGGATGCAAATTGTCTGATCAATCTGGGTCTACACTGTTTACAAAGGCCTATCTGTCCCAATACATAGGGCTATTATGGTACATATTTTTTTTTACTTCTCCATGAAAACATACGCTGTGGATGCTCATTACTTTTTGGCTGAAAAACAAAAAGAGCTTTTATAGATGGAGGCTCTCTGCATATGCCTCAAAGTAACTATTGCACGAAAGGCATACATAGTTTGTTGTCTACTGAAAAGTACATCTGACTACTTATTCAGTGCTAATCATAACTGCAGAAAACAATATTTTGATCTGTTTTTAGTTTTTTTTTTTTGTTGTTTTTTTTTGTTTTTGTTTTTTTTTTTGTTGTTTTATCTTTTCAGAGAAAATAAGGCTTGACATTTCATCTGTATTGTCTGCTTTGTCACTCATCTTAAGTCATGTTCTCTGAAAAAAATAAAATAAAACGGATTGTGTCATCTGCTACAATTTTGCTTAGTATTTTCAGGGTTAGAAGCTTCTAATCTGTACCCACAATTTTTCATGGAAAAATAAGAAAAATATCGTTACTTTTCATGGGATGTCAGTTGAAAGAGTGCCTTATCTGGAGCTGAGGTGGCGTGCTTGATTTTCATTCAGCAAAGACCTTTCTGTGATTGAAGCAGACATTTCTATTTTCAGACACTTTATTGTCTTTGTGGCTTTAAATGCTCCCTTAGCTCTCCATAGAGACACGATGTTATGAAATGAATTTAAATTACAACACAGAAATATTTACGCAAGGCTGTCTGGTACAAGACCATTTACCAGGCAATAATATTAACACTAAGCACTATGGGTAAAATTTTCAGCAGATAACATTTTGAAATATCTTTCTCTGAAAATTGGTTTTGACATTTCATGCAAATTCATCTCCAATGGAGAAAATTTGCATAAAATGTCAAAGCCTATTTTCTGGGAAAAATAAGCAAAATATCATCAATTTGTTGACTCACTGACTTTGCCCAGAGAGTGGTAAAAGTCAAGCATAACTTGGCCACCCTTTGTTTGCTGTTAATTGAATGACAATTTTCAAATTGGGTAAGTGTTTTGTTTTATTTTGTTTTGTTGTTTTTTAATACAGCTTATATTCTCTGTAGAAAATTTAACAGTATGTGTATATTTCTAGTATCAACATTTTTATACCATACCTGGATGTTCTGTTGTAAGCTTTAACCCTTTCATTATCGAATTTCAGACATGAACTCTTCAATCTCTGAATCTGGACACATTCATTGTTGCGCATTGGGATTTCAGTCAAAAATCAATAACAGATTGGGAAACAGTGTTGATCCTAATGCGACGGCTCGTTATATGCAGTCTCATTTGGAGCTGCACTGTTTGCAAAGGTATCTGTATTGGTCTTTAGGAATAAAAGGGTTATATAATAACAATATTTGTATGCATATGGAATGTGATGCCTGGAAATTTGGATAAAAAATTAATCACAGAACTCGATAAAATTTTTGAGGCAGCCATTTTTGGCAGGTCGGTCATTGCAAAATTTGAGCAAATAACTTTAAGAATAACCCCACTTATTTGGACCAACAAGAGTGAGCAAACAGTGTAGACACTGATAAGATTACACAGAATGAGATATCTGAACAGCATCTTATCTGTTAGCCATTCATTCAGTAGTTTTCAAACAACAGGTAGTAGCATTGACCTGTTCAAATTTTAGGTCATACGGTAACCGTCCTAAAATATCAAACACTTTATTCCCTACTTTTTTGGCCTAAATTTTGCTTTTTATGCAG
Organism: Anodontia alba; assembly: GCA_964016985.1. Lineage (NCBI taxonomy): Eukaryota > Metazoa > Mollusca > Bivalvia > Lucinida > Lucinidae > Anodontia > Anodontia alba. Next base: position 67,121,833 of record OZ024821.1, on the reverse strand, counting down.
TTGTTTCTTAAAATATTTACTGGAATAACAAACAGTGTAGACCCTGATCAGACTGCTCCTTCAGGAGCAGTCTGATTTGGGTCTAGACTGTTTGCATAATGCCATTTTGTCAGTACGAAATTTTAGGACATTAACTGTGTATTATGTAAAGGAGTTACAGCGTCAGAGTATTTTGGGTACAATATGGACATGTAGTTCTGGCCCCAAGGTTATAAAACTTTTTTTCGTGCTCAACTCAGCTGAGCTTGAAATTTGTCTTGCTAATAAAATCTCAAATTAGTAACCAGTGGCAAATTCTTTCTTGCAAAATGTAGCTGAGCATGAAATTTCTCTGCTAATAAATATGAAAATGCCAACTATTGTTGGCATTTTCATATTTATTAGCAGAGAAAATGTCATGCTCAGCTGAGTTGAGCATGAAAAAAGTTTTATAAATTCTGGGCCAGTTCTACTCATAGTTTGTTACTGTGCTTGGCTTGCTTGTGGGGAGCTGTTACATAATAATTACTATTTGCAATTCTGCATGAGATGCCATGGTTACACCAGATGAAACAAATCTAGGCCACAAAACTGAAAGGTGTTCTGGTACAGAAACTACATGTGTCTTTATAGGTTAGTTTTAATCCTTATCCTGCTGTTCAAGATTATTTATGCTTTCAAGGGGTAGGCCTACATGAGTGCATCTCAAAGTCTCCAGAAGCAAAGCTTATCCTTTAGGTCTAGGTTTTCAAACAGGTGAGGGGATGTGCTTTAACACAAAGCTTTGATTGTTAACATTGTTTCATTGCATGCTGGGTAATTTTGCATGCTTTTTTTGTCGTCTTTAGATATTTTTTTTTTTAAATAACTTTTTCAAAAATATCTTTAAGTAATACCGTCAGAGTGTCAAACAGTTTGGCTCCAGATCAGGCCCCACATTTTGTCGGGCCTGATCTGGGTCCAAACTATTTGCAAAGGTTATCAGCAGACAAAAAAAGTCGTCACTAGTGGGGTAAGAGTTAAAAAGCCAATCAGTGAACTAATTTTTCTAATTTCCCCATTTTTTTTTTATTTTGATTTTCCTTTTCTTTTGTTTATTGTTAAACACTGGTTTGTCATGTGACTAGCATGTGATGGTCATGTGATCTTGGCTCATCCACTAGTAGTAAGTTAAGACTATTGGAACATACTGTGTGCGAGTAAGTTGGTAAAAAAAAAAAGGGGGAGGAAAAAAAGGTGATCAGTTATAAAAAATATAACAGGATAAGGGTTAACAGGTGTGAAAGTTTGACATTATTTGCCATTCTGAGGAGGAAAGCATCATTTCTAAAATCTAAGCAGGTGGTGGTTTGGGTTTACAAACTTATTGATCCAATACAAAGTTCTGACCCATTCCAAACACAAGTAAACACAGTAATGAATAAAAGAAAACAAAAAAAACCTGAACAGAAGTGTTCTGATATTTTTTTCATAAGGTATTATTTCTCAACAAAGAACAATATGTTGTTGGAAGAGCCAATGCCCTTCTAGCGAAGTCCTACAATATATATATATATATATATATATATATATATATATATATATATATATATATATATATATTCATGGAGAAATAAGAAACATATTACATGGATACCCCCTTATCGGGAACTATGTTCTGAATTTAGCAACCAACCAACTCCTGAAGACATTATTGCAAAACTATTTTGTCATAAGAAAATTAGGCAAAAAGACATTTTTCTTCCCCTATAAAAATTGTATTGTAAATTTACATCTCCAGTGAATTGATGTCTTCTGTCAATCTTTTCTTGTCATGGTATATGTATCAGTCTAGAGTGCTCTGGTTGCCTTCTGTCTGAATGACAACACAAGTGAAAACAAACACTACTGCAAGTCTTGACTTCCTTCCAAATCCTTTGTGTCTATGGAAAGCATAAACTGTCAATATCGTTTTATCATGCGGTTAATTACTGCGTCTCCATTCCAATCCCAGTAAGTTTTAACCCAGTCTGATAACACCCAATTCTACTGCATTATCTGGGACTCTATTTGCATTTGACACTCTTTCCTTTTTCGTATGCAAAAATATCAAGGCTGTGGAATCAGACATCAATTCTTGGGCAGCTCATGAATACATTGATTTTCCACATGTTGCAGTGTTCCAAAGAAGAGGATTGCCTGGGACTTTTTTTCTTACATGTACTTCTCCATATCTCTAGATAAGATGGGATATCAGGTATATATTTTTCTCAGTTCTTCATTCAAACATTAAGTGGTTATTCATTAGAAGCACCTCAATGAGGCACTTTTAATGGGTACCTACAACATGTTTTTGTGGAGAAACATAGCTACAGATAAGACGGGGTATCCGCATAATATTTTTCTTATTTCTCCACGATAACATATGTTGTGGGTACTCATTAGAAGCGCCTTGCCGAGGTGCTTCTAATGAGTACACACAACATATGTTTTCGTGGAGAAATAAGAAAGATATCAGCATTTTTCAGATGAAAAAAGCGCCCTATCTGTTGCTATGGGAGAAATATGAAAAGTATCAATATTGTTTGGTTGAAGGAAGTGCCTTATCTGGAGCTATGCTTCTCACCAGTGTCATTTCATTTCTCCATGGAAAAAATATATTGGGCTATCTCATCCAAACTCAATAAAATGAACGATAAACGAAATGCTTTACTAGTTAGTAAGAAAAAAATATATCTTTATTGAAAAAAGATGTTTCTCCTTTGAAGACTTCACATGTTCAAGGTATTTTTCATTACTTACCCTCAACAGAGTATAGAGAGCTTGTAAAAGAGGTGTATTAAGTGATAATTCTGGGACATTTTTTTTTTTATTTTCCATAAAAAACCTATGTTTTGGGTTCCCATTAAAGCATCTTATGAGGTGCTGCTAACAAGTACCCACAACAAACGTTTTTATAAAGAACTAGAGAAATTATCTCAGAATTATCATCAAACACTCCTAACTGTATTTACCTCTCCACATTTCCCAAGCTTCCCACCATTCACCAACCTCTTTACACAATTTTAATTTGTTGGGAAAGATAAGCCTGGGTAAACAGGAAACCAGTATACAACCAGATCAGATGCCACAGAATGTGAGTGGCAAACAGTGTGGAACCCGATCAGATGCCACAGAATGTGAGTGGCAAATAGTGTGGAACCTGATCAGATGCCACAGAATGTGGGTGGCAAACAGCATGGAACCTGATCAGATGCCACAGAATGTGAGTGGCAAATAGTGTGAAACCTGATCAGATGCCACAGAATGTGAGTAGCAAATAGTGTGGAACCTGATCAGATGCCACAGAATGTGAGTGGCAAAGAGTGTGGAACCTGATCAGATGCCACAGAATGTGAGTGGCAAATAGTGTGGAACCTCATCAGATGCCACATAATGTGAGTGGCAAATAGTGTGGAACCTCATCAGATGCCACAGAATGTGAGTGGCAAACAGAGTGGAACCTGATCAGATGCCACAGAATGTGAGTGGCAAATAGTGTGAAACCTGATCAGATGCCACAGAATGTGAGTGGCAAATAGTGTGGAACCTGATCAGATGCCACAGAAAGTGAGTGGCAATCAGCGTGGAACCTGATCAGATGCCACAGAATGTGAGTTGTAAATAGCGTGGAACCTGATCAGCTTACACAGAATGTGACATCTGATCTGGGTCTACACTATTTGCAACTCATCTAACACAGTGTAGACCTTGATCAGGAGCAGTCTGATTTTCAGGAGCAGTCTGATCTGGGTCTACTATTTCCATATTCAGTTTTGTCACTCTTTGACGTACGAAATTTTAGGACATTTACCATACTTATTAGTAGAAAAATATGTCTTATCTACAGCTATGAGGGTGAACTTTGTGTTGAGGTTTTACGGCCCAGTCAACCCAATGGGGTCATGTCGAGCGCAGTCAGTTCACCTAACCACACGTTTACTGGGCAGGCTTAGTCCTCTAAGCAGTTAACCAGAATTGTGCACATTCTTTCGCCAGAAACTGACAACTGCCTTTCTTGAATCAGCGGAAGGGAGAGAAAGACCGTAGAAAGTATTTCATGATCAATCTCAACGAAAGAATGTTGCCGACCTCGGCTGGGGTTGAACCCGCAACCTCCTGGTCTCCAGTCGGACGCGCATCCAACTGAGCCACCTTGGCCGGCATATGTGGGTGAACTGACTGGATGATCCAAGTCTATACTGGGCACAGCTCTGAAGGTACATTATCATATATAGTGGCTCACCCCAAAATATTTAGGTAAATATGGTAATTTTTTCTACCCAAAACTGCAGAGATCACTAGTAATAACCTAATAAATATTGAGCAACAAAAGAAATGCATGACTTGCGATTGAAATTGGGCTGTTCAGTGCAAAATGGGTACTGTTACAGTGCTACAGATAAGGAGGTGTTTGTTTTTTTTTCCCCAACCAAAAACTGACATTTTTCATATTTCTCCACAAAAATATTTTTGTAGATACTCATTAGTTTGTTTGTTTGTGTTGAGATTTTAACATCCAGTCAATCCTATGGGGTCATGTCGAGTGTGGTCAGTTTACCTAACCACATTTTTACAGGGCAGGCTTAGTTCTCTAAGCAGTTAACCAGTATTGTGCACCGTCTTTCACCAGAAACTGACACCTGCCCTTCTTGAATCAGCGAAAGGAAGAGAATTACCACAGAAAATATTTCATGATCAAATCTCCATGAAAGATTGTTGCTAACCAGGCACCAGGCACTAGTTGCTAACCTGATCACCAGTCTGACGTGCATCCAACTGAGCCACCAAGGCTGGCAAGGGTACTCATAAGAAGTGCTCCTCTTCAATGAGCCGTTGGCTGAGGTGAGCTAAAAATGATCACAGAATTATAATCAAATACTCTATCCTCCTCAAAAAGGCATCTGCCTTTTACCCAGCATGCTAAGAGTTATAACATTATAGCTTACATGCTGCTGGGTTAAGCTACATTTATATATAACTGGAATTCAGGATTAGGGAAATTAGCTCTGTGCATGGTAAGGAAATGAACTCTGCAAGAATTCTTTCATTCAGTTCTCAGCAGAATAATTTAGAGCTCCAGGTAAGTTCCTTCAAAGAATAAAATACTGAGGTTGTTTTCATTCTAAATCCTCTGAAATTTTGTTTGAGTCAATTCTAGACAGACAATTCTAAAAACTGTACACAGGTTGTCCAGGAAGAGCCAAAATCACACCCTACCAATGATATCTCGAAAGGAAGAGACGTAGAGTACGGTATATGTCCTAAAATTTCAAACACTTTATTCTCTACTATTCTGGCCTAAATTATGCTTCTTATGCACTTGTTTCTTAGAATACTTAGTGGAATGGCAAACAGTGTAGACCCTGAACAGACTGCTTCTTCAGGAGCAGTCTGATCTAGGTCTGCACTGTTTGCATATGTCATTTTATCAGAAACTTTGGTGTTCGAATTTTTAGGACATTTACAGTACACAGGTCACAAACTAAAGAAAAGCAGGAAGGTGAACACAAAGCCACACAGCCATCATAACTCACTAGAGTTGCAACATGAGAGGAGTGAGGGAGGGGAATGTAAAGGACCATTTGCCCACTTAGAGTCACTGATCAATCCCTTTTAGCTTGAAACATTGAGCTCACATGAACCCCTCAAAAAAGTGATTCTTACCTCTATAAATGGTAGCTATCACTGAATGTTTAAAAAGTGATATTTTTCTTATTTCTCCATGAAAACATGTTTTGGTTATTGATTAGCAGCGCTTTGGCAAGGCACTTATAATCAAATGGTAAATGTCCTAAAATTTTGTACACCAAAGTTGCTGACAAAATGTCATGTGCAAAGTTGCTGACAAAATGTCATGTGCAAACAGTATAGACCCAGATCATGTGCAAAGTTGCTGACAAAATGTCATGTGCAAACAGCACAGACCCAGTCCTGCCATCTTCCGGCGGCAACTCCCGGGAACAAAAAAGGAAGAAAATAATGGTCAGAGCGATTTCTGCTGAAAGTATAATATATCGTTGTATGTTACTTTTCCTTGATCATGTTCTTTACCGCAGAGCTCACTTTGTTCACGACACACTTCGCACGTCATGAGCTGTGCTCACTATCAGTGACCTCTCTCTGTGAATGTTTATAGGAATGCACATGCTACAAACTATGATCCTAGTTTGTTCACACAGTTCCCTATATTCCAAATATAGGCGACACCTATTTAACCTGTCCCACATACGAACCACGTATCATCAAACTACCTCACAGTGTACTGCATTTATCGAGCGTACACAGTTTCATAAGTAAACATTCAAGGGAAGGTAACTCGAAAATTAAAGCAATGTGAATTACTATTCTTGGTCTATCCTGCATACATACCAAATATCATCAACTATCTCAAAGTATATAACTAAATATTACCAGGGATGTCATAAGTTTTCTTATAATTCAAACAGCCATTCATGCAAAGAATGTGGTGGAAATGGTCCAGTCTTTTCATTCCACTGCAATACAATTTCCCTTCTGCATGACTAAACTGCAACTCAAATTTCCCAGTCTGATAGATTTTATAGCCTGTATCCCTTTCCTACTTCTTCGTACAGTGCAAAGACAGTAAATCCGATCACCACTAGGGCTTTCAAACAAAGTAGGACTTGAGACAAAAAAAGATCCATATCCACATGTAAGATTTTTCTTTCTATTTGTTTGTCTCAGGTCGTACCACTACAGCACCTGTTCTGCTCCCCTGTGTTTGCCAGTATACATCTGACCTTCATGCACACAGCCATTTTGCGCAATGGCTCCTTCCCACACATTAATTCCAAGCTTTCCTTGTTTTGCCGGAAATACTACTTGGAAATAAGTCTGCCCTTAAATGCTATCATCCTTTCATAAGCTGACTGCTCTCTGTGTCGGAGGCCCATAGTTATGTGAACTTGACTTTAGAAACTGCATCCAGTCCTTATGAGACAAAGCTTTCCGTTACTAGGCTGGTCTACGAGGAAAATTTCACTTGTCATTCTTGGGCATCCATATTTTTTTAAAGCATGTCCTTGTTATTATTAGGTATACTGGGAATAGCAAATAGGTAAATAAATGTCACTTGTATTGTTAAAGGACTGAAATTCATCCAAACAGTAAGTCCAAGTCGAGATATTTTATACCGATGAATGAATCTGTTTGACTATCCGATACACCCCACAACGACCAGCACATTAAAACCAGCAGCTCCCAGATATAACAAATATCGAAACTTTGTCTCTTTAGGTGCATTAAACATATCTTTACAATGTTTTAGTTCATCGAGACATTGAAAATATTACGCAAAGATTCGAAGGGAAAGGTTTTCGAAAGGTGGCCGATGTTCCCCGACCCTATTTTCCTTTTTCAGATAGCATGTTTTTTAGTCGATCCGTTCTTAGATTGAGTAATGGGTTTTACTACAGTAAGCATTATAAAAACGGACCCACTATGTAAAGAAAATAATTACGGAACATAAAAACAAAGAGTCAAGAAAAAGTGTAACATGAAACATCAAGGTATACAAAGGCATTGCTGATAGTAAATTCGTGTTTTTAAATACTTGAAGTATTTGGTATAATACACAGGAAAAAACTATTTATTAGATATATTTAGCACAGATCACTTAAGAAATGACCAGAGTAGTGGCCCTTGGCCTTAGAATTCTTTACAGCATATAATTTTATTAAGATATTCCATACAAAAACTTTGGCCAAAACTGATTTTTTTTTCACATATATTGAGGTCAGATAACTCAAAAACCAGAATATGCAACTTATAGTATTCTCTACATCTGTAAAATTTCATCAAAATATTCCATATAGTAATCGAGCTATTGGTCAAAATTCATGTTTCATATAAGGCCGCCATGACAGCAGCTACTGGCTCTTCACCCGTCTACCTGTTATCCGACACCTTATACAACCGGCAGCCGTGTGAATATACACCGCCGCTGTATCAAAGGCCTTTGACGGCAGTAGACGGGTTTTCCCACTATTCCTTTTTGCAAGCCAAAAAATATTTACTTCTTATCTACAGCAAAGAAAATATCTGGGTGAGTACTCCTTTTTAGCACCAAAACTTGTGGGAGCTCAAAGGAATGGCTTCTGACTTTTATTTCTGCAACAAAACTTCTTGGTACTCACTGCCATTGCCTCTGCAGTTTTGTTCTTTTTGCACCAAACCATCTCTTGTGGTACCCAACGGAACTGCCTCGCTGAAGCCATTCCAATTAGTACCCATGGTACGCATACATTTCAGTGCAAAAATACCAAAATTTTTCCTTAATTATTATCACTTACCATGCTATGGACAAATTCAGTAGCCGATAAGCTGATGTTATTTTTCTTATTTTTTCCAGAAAAAAGGATATGACACGTCATGCAAATTGTCTTCATGCACCTGTCTCCTTAATTTGCATGAAGTTTCATATCCTGTTTTCTAGGAAAATAAGAAAAATATTTCAAAACCATGTCTGCTGAAATCTTTACCCAGCGTGCAATGTATTACCATTTACCAGCTTATCTCCAGCTATGATGCAGTTTCTTTTTGCAACTGTAAACAATACCATGTAGCTCCAGATACGAGATGGTATTAGGAAAATATTTTTCTTATTTCTCCACAAAAATATACGTTGTGGGTACTCATTAGAAGCGCCTCGATGAGGCGCTTCTAATGAGTACCCACAACGTATGTTTTTATGGAGAAATTAGAAAGACACCAATCCTTTTTCATTGAAAAAAGTACCTTACCTGGATCCATATATATTGTGCAACATATTTCATCTTTCGGTATATCTATTCAATGCATAGCTCCAGATAGGATGGGGTATCAGGTAAACATTTTTCATACAATGTACTTCTTCAAGAAAAAAATGTTGTGGATAATATTAAGCACCTCAGCAAAGCACTTCTAATGAATACCCATAACATGATAAGACAAAAATATCAAATAATTTTGGTCGCAAAAAGTGCCTGAGCTGGAGCTATGATTATATTCTACATCCTCTTCCCTAGTCTGGCCCCAGACCCTTTCTTTATTTTTCTTTTCTTTCTTTTTCTTCTTTTTTTTTTTTTTTTTTTTTGAGGGGACACAACACTTGTATAGCTTGTATAATTTTTGTTTACTTCAGTCCCTTGGCATAGGTAACTTGAAGTTGGATTAAAGAGGATCATGATAAAAGAAATAATGTAGAGAAAGAGAAAAATAGATATAAAACAAAAATGGCCAGTTTTTGTTCAGCCATAGGTAACTTGAAGTTGGATTAAAGAGGATCATGATAAAAAAAATAATGTAGAGAAAGAGAAAAATAGATATAAAACAAAAACGACTGGAGCCAGTCTAACTCTTCCCCAATAGAGATGTATAATTGGCAAGTGCAAACAAGAAAAGAAATTTAATACTTACGATTACATCCTAAGTCATGGACAGTCAGAACAATAAAATGGCTGTGTTTCAGATCTCCCTGCAAAGAAACAAAAACAATTGGTTTTGTTTGGAGTTTAATGGCCCAAGCAACATTGTTAAGGTCATGTCAAGCTGGTCAGTTTACCTAACTACACTTTTCCTGAACTGGCTTAGTCCTCTATTTTGCAGTTAATCAGTGCTTGTGCACATTCTTTCACCAGAAACTGATAACTGCCCTTCTTGAATCAGCGGAAGGGAGAGAATGACCATAGAAAATATTTGATGATCAAAGCCCCACGAAAGAATGTTGCAGACACGGCGGGGTCAGACCCGCAATCTCCTCATCACCAGTTGGGTGCCCATCCGAGCTACCGAGGCCGGCAGGAATGACCCTAGCAAATATTTCATGATCAATCTCCACGAAAGATTGTTGCCAGACCCCGGGGGTTGGGGGGATGAAACCGGCGACCTGATTACCAGTCGGATGCGCATAATCCCACTGAGCCACCAAAGAAGAACAAAGCCAATTAATAATGTGTTAACCTTCACCACTCTCTGGGTTAATTCAGCAGATGATAAACTGCTGATACTTTTCTTATTTTTCCCAGAAAACAGACTTCGAAGGAGACCATTTGTAGTCCGAAGTTGGGAAAGCTAACCACTTGGCCACCCAGACACTTTGGTATGGTATGAAGAAAAGGTGTCCAATTATTTATGGTAAATAACTTATCTTCAAGGGAATACAATTTAACTGAGAAACTGAATGGCAGCATTGAACAAAATTGCTATAATTGATTATGATTTTATGTCTATTCTAAAGGTCAACATTTTTTTTTTAGATCTGTGTGTTACCTTGATTCTGTCTATAATCAGATATGTTGCATATTTATCTTAGTAACAGCTTCTGTTGGTCCTCAACATGCTTTACAGATCCTCTATTATTATGACTTAAACTAACATAAGTTTTCTTCAAGCTTTAGATAAGAGGGGGAATCATGATAATATTTTTCTTATTTCTCAATGAAAACGTGTTCTGGGTACTCATTAGGAGCGCCCCTGTGAGACTCTTTTAACAAGTACCCACAACATACATTTTTGGGAGAAATAAGAAAATATAGTACTTTTCAACTGAAAAAAAGCCTTATCTGGAGCTAATAAGAGTTTGTTATTGGTATAGCTATTCTTGGCAGTTTGTGTAATATGACTTCAGCATTTTAAGTACACTTCAGCCAAGCTGTAAGTTGTACTCTAAAAGGTTTAAGATGTTTAAATATGCCAGATAACCACTAGAAATACATGTACAGCCAAACATCGAGTCATCTGAGGCTTAATTGTGGACAACAACAGCCTAACCAACATGCATCTTTGCATACTCCAATCAGTGTGTTCAATGTCACCACTTACAGAATACACAGAATGTACTAACAGTGGGTTAAGATCATGATGAGACTATTGTGTTGGGGTTTAACAACACGTCAACCCTAGTGGGTCATTTGTGTCATCTCCAAAAGAAAGGGAGAAAGGAGATAGAAGAGATAGTAGGAGATAAAAGAGAGGGACAGGGAAGAAAGAGGAACAGGAATGAAAGGGAAGCAACAGAAGAAATGAAAACTTTCCCCCTCTACCTTACTTGCTACAAGGACAGCAGGCCTTGCCCAACTGTAAGCTAATATCAGTTGGATGCCCCGGTGACGTAAGATACACGACACCTTCGCACAACCCAACCATCCCTCATGGTGAGACTGTCATAGCTCCAGATGAGAGGGGTAGCCAGATAAATATTTTTCTTATTTCACAACAAAAAAACATATATTGTGGGTACTCATTAGAAGTGAGTACCCACATTATATGTTGGTGAAGCACTTCTAACCCTTATCTTGCCTTTCGCGACAATAGTCGCGCTGGCGGGGTCTGCCAGCTCAAAAGCCCATCATACTTACAATATACCACATGCAACCATTCAGAGCAAGTGTTCTCATACAGGAGTGAACCTACTTTCATACAAACACGCCACTTTTCATTAGATAGTCAGGTGCTGGATTTTACCCACACTAAAAACGACCGAGAATATCAAATTTCAAGCTGCCATTAATTTCAGCACTCACTTCAACAGATTGATCAGGCTTTTCTGGAAAAAAAGCCCATAACACCTGAATCATTTCCAGTGAGGAATAAGTAGGAATAACAGTAGAACCTATGTATGTCACTCGTTTCATTCACAATAGTACACAGTAGGCGCTGGGCTCTTGTAATTATTTTTTTTTTTTTTTTTTTTTTTTTTTTTTAAGTGTCTTAAACGGTTCCCGGTTTACACATGACTGTCACGTGACTTTCTAGTCACGTGACCATTCTTTCTCCGGTAAAATGGCCACCTAGGATCGGCAAATTATACGTGAAAATTTCATGAAAATCGAGGTAAAATTCAGGGGGTAATGACTTCTCAAGTAGAGGTACCCTCTCTTACAGGCCTGATTCATTTTAATTCCGGCAAGAGAAGGGTTAACAGAAAGCCGACAAAAAATTAAAACCCAAAAAGTTAGCCCGAATTTGACGTTTTGGGGTTGTATTCGACACAAAAAATGCAAAACCACATTTTATATTTTTTTCTAGTTAACCCTTATCTTGCCTTTCGCGACAATAGTCGCGCTGGCGGGGTCTGCCAGCTCAAAAGCCCGTCATACTTACAATATACCACATGCAACCATTCAGAGCAAGTGTTCTCATACAGGAGTGAACCTACTTTCATACAAACACGCCACTTTTCATTAGATAGTCAGGTGCTGGATTTTACCCACACTAAAAACGACCGAGAATATCAAATTTCAAGCTGCCATTAATTTCAGCACTCACTTCAACAGATTGATCAGGCTTTTCTGGAAAAAAAAGCCCATAACACCTGAATCATTTCCAGTGAGGAATAAGTAGGAATAACAGTAGAACCTATGTATGTCACTCGTTTCATTCACAATAGTACACAGTAGGCGCTGGGCTCTTGTAATTATTATTATTTTTTTTTTTTTTTTTTTTTTTTTTAAGTGTCTTAAACGGTTCCCGGTTTACACATGACTGTCACGTGACTTTCTAGTCACGTGACCATTCTTTCTCCGGTAAAATGGCCACCTAGGATCGGCAAATTATACGTGAAAATTTCATGAAAATCGAGGTAAAATTCAGGGGGTAATGACTTCTCAAGTAGAGGTACCCCCTCTTACAGGCCTGATTCATTTTAATTCCGGCAAGAGAAGGGCTAATGAGTACCCAAAACATACGTACACGTTGTAACACGCAATACATTGGTCAAACAAATCAACAATTTAAGTTTCCAGACGTATGAATAGTCATAGATTTGATATCAATACTTACGATGGTCAAGGCTATGCTATCAATGTCACTTTACATTTCATCTCGGATTCTCATTCACTTTACAACTTAAGATTTGTTCCTATCGATGTCAATAATGAGATGGATCGTCTTCGTAAGTAAACTTACAGGATTCATAAACTTAAATTGACACTTTGTATCCAAAAGGCATGAATTCAAAGCTAGCTACTTTATATTATTAAGGCCAAAAAAAAATAATTATTAGATTCTCAGGCCATTTTTGGCAAAAACAGATGAGGCAGGCAGGAATTTTTTTTTTTTTTTTTTTTACTCATGAAACAGGCGAGGGAACTTTTTTTTTATTACACGAACCCTTTAAAAGGACTTGTTTCATGAAATGCATTTTATAGTAATATTACCATAAAAATACTTAATTTTTGGACACCTAGACATAGCTAAAGATAAGGAGAAGTACTGAGGATAACTTTTTTATATGTCCCTATTATTATTAAATATAAAGGATAGTCCCCTACCAGCTAAAGTTTAGTAAAGTAAAGTAATAAAATCAGTTTGTGCAGCTCCAGTTTAAATTTCTACCAAAGGTTTATATACCTTCAGAGAGGGATGTGTTGACAGAACTTCTGTCGAATGTGTCTATTTTGGAGCGTCCGATCAACGCACTTACATCGTGGTTTGATAATTCATCCGGGAAGGACCAGACGTCGATACTTCGGATCCCGATTTTATGCCGTTATACAACTCGGCAATTGTGCAGTCTTTTTCGTAACCGCCTATAATGTTCCAGGACAGATGCACCGTAGCCCCGGATGAAATCTAGGTGGATATTTGAGACATCTGCTTTGAAAACGAAGGAAACACAAGTTTTGTTTACACAACTTGCGCTTCGGCAGCCATTTTGATCAATGATGGTGCTAAAACGCTTACTCGCAATGTTCAATCCAATGAAAAAATCAATAATATAAGCGTTTACGTGACCGTGTATGCTTCGGTTGCATCTAAAACTAGGATTTTAAAAACCGCGACGCACCGGCATGCTGTATCAGACGCGGATGTGTTTTTTTTATTGGACACGGAAAAAAAGGCTTATGCGCAGACTTTTTGGTACATGCGGCGGGGCCTGAGAATCTAATGATTATTTTTTTTTGGCCTAAGTAGACTTGCATACAATTTGTTTGTTCCAATTACCACTTTTTTAATATGCACTTTAGGAATAACGCATCATCATTGATCCAGTATTTTGTCTTGCTAGTCTGCTGTTGTGTCTGGGTACGGCTGGACCCTGTGGATGCTGGTCCGTGTCTATGCCTTTTCAGTCTGTGCAGTAGCGCAGCCTGGCTAGGTCTATACTATGCAACCTATTGGTATCTTGGTCTCTTTGCAGACAGTCTAATATTTAATCAGCCTGCACGGATGCCCAGCATGACTTTTTTTATTTTGCTAGCCTGTTTTATTTCCTCGTAGAGATTTGCTGTGCCTGGGCCTGTGGTATTTTATCCCTTACGCTGCTGTTTTCATTAATTTTGCTTGCGCGCCTGGCTAAGACTCGGATCAGCCTGCACATCTGCACGCTCTGATCTGGATCTTCGCTGTGCGCTCAATGGAAAGCTGGAAACCTAAATATCCTTTATGCGGCCAGTGAGAACTTTAGCTGGCTGCGCGTATGCGCAGGCTGATCTTGTTCTTTGCTTGCCACATACTTTTGTAATGTGGGAATTGCTGTGCCCCATATAACTTTGCTAACATATAACAATAATGTACATAGCTGCTAATTTTTGTGTCACGTAGCTGGCGTGGCGCACTGCATCACATTACGTTTTCATGTGCGATGCCATCGAATTGCTGTGCCCCATATAACTTTGCTAACATATAATAATAATGTACATTGCCGCTAATTTTTGTGTCACGTAGCTGGCGTGGCGCACTGCATCACATTACGTTTTCATGTTCGATGCCATCAAATTGCTGTGCCCCATATAACTTTGCTAACATATAACAATAATGTACATTGCCGCTAATTTTTGTGTCACGTAGCTGGCGTGGCGCACTGCCTCACATTACCTTTTCATGTGCGATGCCATCTATGTCTATTGTTTATTACATCCTGAAGAAGCCGTGATGGCGAAGCTTTGATGTTAATACATGATAAAGATTATTTCCTGTTGGTGTTGATTTATTATACAAAATTAACCCTTAAAGCGCCAATCACAACTATTGTCGTCTGCTTTGTCTTCTGCTGGTTACTTTAAAAGTCACTTCTGCAAACAGTGTGGACCCAGATCAGACTGCTCCTTTAGGAGCAGTCTGACCTGGGTCCACACTGTTTGCCTGTATGAAAAAATAGGTTTGAAAAGTTTGCAAGAATATTCAGCAGACGACATAAATAGACGACATTTTCAGATGCAGGTTTTCTTGGCGCTTTAAGGGTTAAATACCTTCTACAACAGATGTAACCACACACCAATTTTGATAAGCTCAGGCCATGCAGTACAAGAGATAAGCACCAGACAAGTTAATTATACAAAAAGAGATCAAAATATAGATCAATGGCCTATTTTTTGCATAGACAAAAAAACTGTTTTTGTTGCTTTTTTGTAAACACATATATGCATCAAATCTGGCTCAATATATATGCTTTACCTGCCTTATCCACAGTAAAATAAAAACAAGAGGCCCATGGGCCTTGATTCGCTAACCTAATAAAAAAGCTATTGCATATATCTGCAAATGCCATGCAACTTTTTCCAGTATTGCCAGAGCAACTAGGGCACAAATTTGACCATACCATAAAAAGGTCAAAGGTAATCCTAGTATCATCAAGTTAGCTCCAGTGACGTACTTATACTATTAGCTAAATACTGATAATAACAAAACCTTGTGATATATAATATTCGTATTTTATGTACCTTTATAGTTAACAAGTACATTTGTATATTTATTTCAGAATGAGCATGCAAATCTTCAAACTTTCATTGAGAATGAATATTTTATGTTCTTGAAATTTTGAGTATCTGAATGCTTCTAATTAATTCTACAGATAATATATTAGATCTACTGATAATATTTACATAACTATTGTCAAAACAGAAGTCGCTGGAAAATCAATTCGGTGGAACAAAACCGAAGTTTCTGTGGATTTTGATACAATCAAAGTAGCTCAGGTATCAACCTTTAATGATACTTACACAATTTTTTTTTTCTGGGCCCAGTTGTTCAAAACTAGCGATGTCGTTAGCTAACATATCGTTAAAACTTTGATCATTAAACATGGCATATACATATATATTTTTGTTGAAAAATGTGAGTAGCTTTTGCAAATTTTTTCAGCAAAAATACCTGTGAATTAGATATTGTACTAACTAAGAACAGTTATTATTTTGACCACTAACTAGGTAGTCAAGCTAATGATGCTTTGAACAAATGGGCCAAGGGATGTAATCATATATCCAGATAAGGTGTTTTTTCAACTGTAAAGTACTACAATATTTTTTTTTTTTTTGCTTTCTCCATGTTTGTTTGTTTGTGTTGAGGTTTTACGACCCAGTCAACCCAATGGGGTCATGTCAAGCGCGGTCAGTTTACCTAATATCTCACACTTCAGGAGTCAAATTACATATTAATTTGTGAAATGTGGTTGTTTGATTTATTTTTTCCTCAATTCTGCAAATCTGATCCACACATTTACTGGGCAGGCTTAGTCCTCTAAGCGGTTAACCAGTATTGTGCACACTCTTTCGCCACAAACATCTTTCTCCATGAAAACTTATGTTGTGGACTTTGTCAAGACAATTCTAAAGAGTACTCACAACATATGCTTTTGTGTAGAAATTACAAAAAATATTAAGTGAATGCCTCTCTTATCCAGAGGTATGGCTATGGCTATGATTGGTTGGGGAATAACGACAGGTCAACCCTTGTGGGTCATTTTGTGTTGTCTCCCAGAGAAAGGGAGAAAAGCAATAGAAGAGATAGTAGAGGAAATGAAAGAAAGGGACAGATAGTATATACATAACTATTGTCAAAACATTTTTTTAAAGTCGCTGGAAAATCAATTTGGGGAAAAAGGAAAATGAATGAAAGTGAAGAAACAGAAGAAATAAAAACTTTCCCCCTCTACCTTTACCTGCTGCAAGGATAGCAGGCCTTGCCCAACTGTAAGCCAATATCAGTTGGACGCCCAGGTGACGTAAGATTCATTTGAATAACCTCAATGTGGTTAAACTGAGGTGAGTCAAACCTATCACAATGTCTGCTTTAATAATAAGAATTGGATAAAAATAACTCAGACACAGTGCACTTATATGGGCAAGGTAATTAGGTCAATTATGATATTCCAGATCTCAGAACCATTATAAAATGCAATGAAGTTCAATAGAGCTATGAACTTTACATAGTAATTTCTGAGTCCTTTTACTATCTTTTGCTTGTAGAAAGCTTTAAACATTTACACAAGAGGTACAAGGTCCCATAAATACCCAAAATACATTGTATTTAGAGTGGTCTTATTATTAACTCTTTCCCCACTAGTGGCGACTTTTGTCATCTGCTGATAACCTTTGCAAACAGTTTGGACCCAGATCAGGCCCCACAAAACGTCGGGCCTGATCTGGATCCAAACTGTTTAACACTGATGGTTAATTTGGAAAAAAAAAAAAAAAAAACACAGACAACAAAAAAGCATGCAAAAATTACCCAGCATGCAATGAGTTAAGGCTTAATGTTTATGAACAATATTTCAGTCATCTTGTCATTTTGAGACATCATTTAGCTCCAGATAAGGCATTTTTCTCCATGAAAACATGTTGTGGATACTCATTAGAAGCACCTCACCAAGGCTATTCCAGTGAGTACCAACAACCTATGTTTTTGAAGAGAAACAAGAAAAATGTTACATGGATACTCCCTTATTGTGGAGCTATGTGTTTATTGAGGCTTAATGTCTCAGTCAACAATACTTCAGTCATTTTGAGATGTGACCTCAAAAATGGTCAAAGCCTGAGCCAATTGATAAACAAGTCCTGCCTTAAGTCACAAGTAGCTCTGCCACTGAGGCTCCCCAGGCAGCCAATTTCTTTGACATCTATGGTCAATTAAAGGCCAAAATAAAATAATTATTAGATTCTCAAGCCTCGCCCCATTGACCAAAAAGGCTGGGCATGTGTAGTTTTATTTGAGTCCAATAAAAAAAAACAACAAAAAACATCTGCATAAAGAAACAGCGATCCGGTACAAGATTACCGGTAACTCCCGTGCGGTTCTGGAATTTATCCTTTAGGACCTTGAGGTCAATTGCAAGATTTCTTGAAGTATCCGTTTTTGCTTTCAGTATTGCTCCAATTTTGGTGTTTTCAGCTGTTTTTTACCTAGTTTTCGAGCCCTTCAGTCCAAGAGATGAAAATAAATTCATTTGATGTGTTCGATTTTGTCCCTTTCCATTTTATCGCCCAACAAGTTGATAATCAGTAATATTTACCTGTTCAAATAATCAGCTTTACACGATACGAGTCTGTTCCAGGGAAAAAAAAAAAAAAAAAAAGTTACCTGGTCTGTTTCATGGCTAAATAAAAAATAAAAAAGAAATCCTGCTTGCCTCATCTGTTTTTTTTTTTCCAAAACTGGCCTGAGAATCTAATAATTATTATGTAATTGTTTTTGGCCTAAACTGGAATATTTTAACTCCCCACCTTTATTTATCAAAAAATCTAAATTAACTTTATCCTAAAATTTGATTACCAGATTTACCCCAAGTATTGAACACCTCAACTCCATACCATACTTGTTCTTAAATTTGAGAAAGTACAATTTACTACCTGCTGTTGTGTCTAAAAGTTGCTGGATGAGTGGCAAACAGTATAGATCCTGATGAAATGCTGCAGAACTGGGTCTACACAGTTTGCTCAGGCCTGTCTGTCCAAACACGTACTGCAAATATGGTACATGCACATTGTAAGCATCAGACTGGGAATGAGTCTAGAAAACGCTCACTGAATCAGGGTCTACACTGTCTACTCGGACATATCCTTCTGAACAAGGGTAAATACTTTCTGTAGTACACATAATATCAAAGGTCTTAACCCTTGTCCTGCTGAATAAATTAAGAAGCCACGCCCATTTCTAATTTTTCAGCCAATCAGATTACTTGATCAAGGTTGTCGATATAGATTCACATACTTAATGGCAAACAGTGCAGATCCAGATCAGTTGGCTTCTTCAGAAGCCAACTGATCTGGATCTACACTGTTTGCAAAGGCAGGGTATATCTGGGTTCAGCAGGACTAGGGTTAATTTAACCCATTTTACACGGAATAGACTCTCCCCACTCTAATATGGTAGTATTTTGAACATTTTACGGCATACCTTTTTTGTCCAAATTTTGCTTTTTATACAGTTATTTCTTAAAATGCTTAGTGGAAAGACAAACAGTGTAGACCCTGATCAAACTGCTCCTTCAGGAGCAGTTTAATCTGGGTTTGCAGTTTGCGTATGTCATTTTATTGGCAACTTTGGTGTACAAAATTTTGGGACATTTACCGTATATTGGAAGAGTTATATTTCAGCTTAGGTATGTCAGGATTTAGATAGTCCTAGATTTGACCAATCGACTGAGTTGAGGTTTTATGGTCCAGTCAACCCATTATGGTCATGTGGGGCTTGTCAGTTTATCCAACCACATTTTTTCTGGGCAGGCTTTAAGTCCTTTAAGTGGTTTACCAGCACCTGTGGACATTCTTTTCCCAAAAACTGACAACTGCCCTTCTTGAATCAGCAGAAGGAAGAGAATGACCGTACAAAATATTTCATAATCAATCTCAACAAAAGAATGTTTCCGGACCTAGCTGGGATGAAACCCCCACCTCCTGATCACCAGATGGATGTGCATCTAACTGAGCCGCTGAGGACAGTGCCTTAGATAAGAGAATAATGGCTAAACTGCCGTATTTGCAAACAGCAGAGACCCTGATCAAACGAGTTGCAGCATTCTGGGTCTGCACTATTTACCAATTACCTTTTGAGGGCTTTAGACAAAAATGGGCTTGTTAAGAGTGGTTATCAAGTAAACACTTTTTTTTTTCCCATGAAAATGTCTATTGTGGGTACTCATCAACATCAGCTCAATACTTTTGGTTGAAAAAGTGCATTATCATGAGCTATTGTACAATACAGCATAAGATGACAGTGTCCTTGAATAAATATTCTGGCATTCATCCCATGTTTGTTGATACTAATTATACTAACGACATGACATGAAGCAGTATACTAAATATTTAGATTAGAGATTTTTTTCAACTTTTTAACATTTTATCAATGGTTTTAGGTTATTTTGGGATGTTAAGATAATAGTCGAGATAATGACTCTTTGAATAAGAAAACTGGCAATTCTGATGACAAGAATACCATTCCAAAGACAAATGGAGAAGTAGACGAGAGCTAAACTAACTTACTGCATTACATGTAGCTCCAGATAAGGTTGTTTTTGGTTGTTGTTTTTTCAACCGAAAAGTATTAATAGTTTTCGTCAACTGAAAAGTATTAATAGTTTTCTTATTTTTCAACAAAAATATACATTGTGGGTAAGGCGAGGCACTTCTAATGAGTACCCACATTTTCATCCAGACATAAGAAAAATATTATGTGGATATCCCCTCTTAGCTATTATTGACCGGCACGGGAATCGCACCGGTCTCTTAATATAACTTTGGATTTTTACATATGGTAGACTATTCGATTAGCTCATTAAGAATATTTCATATTTGCCGGGATCGTAGGTGTGTGATGATCCCGGCAAATATAAGAAAAAATCTTATAACAAACTGTGTTATAAACAGATTAATGTCTATTTTCATTTCAATCATGAAATTTCATAAAGCTTAATAAAAGCAAACATTAAAGAATTGCATTTACCTGTTACATTGAAAATTTATAAAACTTTAGTATACCCTTGCCCCATACATCTATGTCAACATAACAAAATTTGCGCCGGTACTTTGACCTTTAGGTCTAAATATTTTGTCTTGTGTAGCTATACATACCATTCAGAAAGTATGCAGGAATCAGCTGTCACAATATTTTACCCTAAATATTGGTCAGTTACCCATTTTAGACTGAATAAACTCCCCCATGCTAGATGACTGCCAAACAGTGTACACCATAATTTGATGACACAGAACTGTGGCATCTAGAATGGGGCACCTATCTCAGGGACAACACTGTTTGGTCAGGTCTGTCTGTTTGGTTATTATGATATCCTACCATCAGAATGATAATCCATAACAATTACATTGTATTAATTCATACAGACTATTTTGGCATGGCAATATTGATAATGTCACCAAAAAATAAATAATGTCAAATATCCTTTGCATTTAATAGATTTGTCACCTAATGGAAAAAATTCAAACCAGTTATTGCAAACCAGCAATATATCAAACATTTACTATTATCATTTCTCTAGATTGACTGATCAGATGCCACATTTTGCAGCATCCCCTTTTTGGGATGCTAGGCAAAAATTAATGAACATATGACTAGATAAGAGTGGGTATCAGGTAAATAGTTTTCTTATTTCTCGACGAAAACATATGTTGTGGGGTACTCAGCTGAAGCCCATACGTTTTCATCGAGAAATAAGAAAAATACAGATACTTTTTGGTTGAAAAAAGCGCCTTATCAAGAGCTATGTAACTATTTGCCATTCCTTATTATTTTTGATTGAAACCCCTACTTGCAAAACTGGAGGTGTCCAACTTCAGAGACGGAAATGCCCATTTCAGAAATGCAGGGGTGAATGGGGTAATGTCTTAGAAATGATGACTGTAATGATACCACAATGTTTTCATTGATAATAAAGAAGGCACATCTAATGAGAACCAACATGTTTTCTTGGAGAAATAAAAAAAAAATCAATAACTTTTGGCTGAAAAAATGCATTATCTAGAGCTACACAATGAAATAAAAAAAAAGAGAGAGAAAAAAAAAAAGAGAAAAAAAGATAAAAAGATATCGCTATTTCTGAAGAAAAATAAAACTCAATTATAAACAGTACATGACTTGTACCGGTATATTGATTTTCATCCAACATAACAAAGTACATTTGAACTACCCTGAATCAATTTTAATGAAAAAAAAAAAAAAAAAATCCATGAATGGGTTATTTATACTGGGTACACACACATTAACTAATCACCGATCTATTTTTAGTGCAGATAAGAGCAAAAGAGGGCAAGGCCAAGGGAGGTGTAAAAAAAATATAGCTGTGTTTCTCCTAACATGCTGAAAAAAAAATCGGTCGGTAGGTACGAGAAACTTTTTTTATTTTTCTAATTTTTTCTCCAGAAAAGAACAGGGTCGAGCTTGTACATGTAATTTTATGAAAATACGAGTATTTTGTTGAGGGTTGGTGCTTTACTTTTTTATTTTGCATTTTTACAGATAAAAGAATAGCAGAGTCGGGTGTTTGAAACAGGGTCGGTCGGATTAGTGGAAACACAGCTATTTTTTTACGCCTGACTGAAACTGAGATGCTCAGTTACAAATATAAACATATATTCCTGCATGCATAGCCAGGATAAAATCACCATATTTTATTGGTTATCATTTTTAACATCCAATTAACATTGAGTTGCATGAATGTAATCAGGGTCTACACCCACTACCCCAGATAAGACTTTTTTTTCCAACTAAAAGGTATTGATATTTGAGCCAGCGCATGCGCCCAGTCTGAAAAGAGTCTTCGCTGTGTGCTCAATGGGTAGCTAAGGATCCAAGCTTTCTTCATGCGGGCAGAAAAGACTCTGAGCAGACTGGGCGGATGCCCACTGAGGCTGATCCGAGTCTTCGCTGGACGCACATGCCATTTTGTGGGTTTTGTCATGCACTGGCTCATTTTCCTTATTTTTCCACAAAAAGCATATGTTGTGGGTCATCCTAGAGCTTTCAGATAGGGAGAAGTTTTGTGACAACTTCAGGATTTCAGAGAGAAGTTTTGATCCAAATTTTTGGTTTCCCTATATTCTATACATTTTACTTCTTCCTCAGCTCAAGATAGGGAGAAATCAGCTAGCTTAGGGAGACTTTTTCTCCCAAATCGCCCTGTAGGATGACCCAAGTAAGAAGTGCCTCACAAACATTTTGTATGTTTATCTTGAAAAATAAGAACTTATCACCTGATACTATCTCCTATCTAGAGCAATGTCTATATACCATTTGCATTTCCTCTACACAATTCTGACACACTGTAGCAGGTCAGTTGGCCTTATTCAATTTTTAGTCCAAGCATCGCAAAGACTTTAAGAGTCTGAATATTTCGAATATCTAATCCTTACAGGCTCCACATTGTGTGGAAGGGGAGAGGCATACATGTACATGTACACATGCAATTTTTAGGAAACAAGACATTACTAACCTTTGGCCCGGGCATGTACAGCAGAAACTGTTTTTTTTAGTATTTTTTAGTATTTCATTTTGTTTTTGTTTTTTTGTCAGAAAATGATAGGGTTTGATAACTGAGAATTTGCATGAAATGTTTGAGCTGAGATACAACATAATGCCAGTGTTAACAATCTTTCAGTCTGAATATGACAGTGGGAGCTGTTTCCACTTTTATATAGCTCCAGATAAGAAGGGGTAATTATTCTATGTTATATCTTTTTACATGTATTTCTTAACGAAAACATGTTCTGGGAACTAATTAGAAGCCCCTTAGCAAGTTGCTTAACCCTTAAAGCGCCAATCACAACTATTGTCGTCTGCTTTGTCATGTGCTTGTGATTTTAAAAGTCATTTTTGCAAACAGTGTGGACCCAGATCAGACTGCTCCTTTAGAAGCAGTTTGATCAGGGTCCACACTGTTTGCCTGTATGCAAAAATAGGTTTGAAAAGTCTGCAAGAATATTCAGCAGACGACATAACAAACGACATTTTCAGATGCAGTTTTTCTTGGCGCTTTAAGGGTAAAATTCTAATGAGTACCCACATGTTTTTTGTGGAAAAAATAAGAAAAATATCAGTACTATTCAGCTGAAAAAAAAAAAAAAGCCTTATAAGCTATGCCATTTACCCCCAGTCAGCATTCTACGTAAATCTATATCGGGCCGTCATCGGCCCGTCAGGGTAGCTGACGGGCCGATAACGGCCCGATGTAGATTTACGTAGAATGCTAGCTGGGCAGTGCCATCTCACTGCAGTTGCAAGCCACATACATCATGTGATACTAACATTAGTCACACAATTATATTAACACTTTGCATGCTGGATAAAAATTTCAGCAGACAGCATTTTGAAATATTTTTTCTTATTTTTCCTAGAAAACAGGATTTGACATTTCATGCAAATTGACTCCTAAGGAGACAATCTGCATGAATAACCATGCCTGTTTCCGGAGAAAAAAAAAATCATCAGTTTGTCGTCTGCTGAATGCCCATAGCATATTGTACGCGCTAACGCTAGTTCAAATGGTCCAAGATCTTCATAATGCTAGGCTCCAAGAAAAAGAGCAGCCTCAATAAGCAGTATTTTTGTTACATTTTTTTTTTTTTATTCAGCATAGTATTACTATAAATACATTCAGAAATGGACAAAATGATAATCGATCTTATCCATATCTATTTTAATATTGAACCACCAGTATGTCTGACCCCTATAACCTTGACCCAACACTTAACAGACTACAAGTAAATACAGTTTATCTGTAAACAATACCATACTTATCATAAATATTGGGACATATTTACTTATAACTCCAGATAAGGCATTTTTTTTTTCAATTGAAAAGTATTGATATTTTTCTTATTTCTTGACAAAAGCACGTATGTACTCGTTAGAAGAATCTCAGTGAGGTGCTTCTTCTGAGTAGTGACAAGTTTTACGACAGAAATGAGAAAAATATTACCATATTCAACCTAATTACCGAACTGTGCGCTTACGTTTTTTTCAAAAATACTGGGAAAACTTGCGGTAATATATGTATCTACCTATACTAAAGGTACACTTAAAAAAAAAAAAACAAAAACTGCGAAGGACTTATCAAATAATGCTTATGCGATGTTTTTGTATGTTTTTTTTTTTCTGATTTTCCTTATAAAAGCATATGTTGTGGGTACTCATTTGAATTGCATTGACAAGCTGATGCAATTCAAATGGGTACCCACAACATATGCCTTTATACAGAAGTAGACAAAAATACACCGGCTGTAATCTGAAGACTATCTAATTGCTTGACTGCGCTTGCTTATAGGGGTATATGCGGTATACGGTATGTGGATACCCCCTCTTATCTGGGTCTATGTTTACCCCTTACCAACCTTATTAAAATTTGAACAAGTCCATTTTACCACATGTACCTGTTAATGGTCTAAAATCTGCCTGATGAGTGGCAAACTGTAGACTGACAAGATATCATATTCTACAGCATCTGATATCAACAATGTTGCTTGCTCAGGCCAATCTGTTCCAATACTTAGGATAAATAGGGTATTTGTAGCTAAGCTTCAAAAATATCATATCCACCAATATTTAAAATACATGTATCCTCCCAAATATATGCTCTTTAAGCCATTGTAGTCGGGAGACCAGTAAAAGGGTAATTGGCAAACAGTGCAGACCCAGATCAGATGCTGCAGAATGCGGCGTCTGATCAGGGTCTCCACTGTTTGCAAATAGTTTAGCCTTTTTTCTCTAGGAATATGTAAACCTTATAGCCAGACGTACCTAAAATTGAAATTGGACTCTTCCAATATATTGTGTGGGCGAGTCTATTAAGTATACAATGGGTTAAACTCCCATGTACTTTAAATATCACAGCTCCAGATAGAGCCCTTTTTTTTTTTAAAACTAAAAAGCCTTTAGTTTTCTTATTTCACCACAAAAACATGATGTGGTCCTCATTAGAAGCAAAGCACCTCACTAAGGCACTTCTAATGAGTACCACAACATATGTTTTCATGGAGAAATAGGAAAAAACTATTTACATGCACCTGATACCCTAACCCCTCTTGTCTTGGGCTATGTACATGTATACGGTAAATGTCCTAAAAATTCAAACACTAAAGCGTCTGACAAAATGACATATGCAAACAGTGTAGAACCTGATCAGACTGCTCCTGAAGGAGCAGTCTGATCAGGGTCTACACAGTTAGCCATACTAAATATTTAAAGAAACTGCTGCATATAAAGCAAACTTTAAGCCAAAAGAGTATGGAATAAAGTGTTCAAAATTTTAGGAAATTTACTGTAAACAGTCTTGGTGACAGATGTGTAAAAAAAAAAAAAAAAAGTAAACCAACTGAATGCAGAACAAACCAGAACCTAATAAAGCTGCTCCTTTAGGTCTACATCATTTTCTCTGGCATGTCAAAGCACCATATAAATAGTCACAATATGGTACATTGCAAAAATTGTTGTTCTTGATCAATACCAGAAAGTCAACATTCTACTGGCTTTATCATCTCTTGATTTGTATTCATCTACACTAAATACATATCTTTTCCAAGGAAAATTTTTTCAAAATCCTATTACACATAAATAATTTTGTAGTATGACATCACTATTATTTAGTGGATACCATCATCTCATAACAATGATATGACCATGTCATATAACACATAGGCACTGGCATGTAATGTCATCACGACGTCCATGACAATGTTATGTTTTCTGTTTAAAAACTGTTCAATTTCTACGGTAATAAAATACAGTTTAATAAATTTCATATGAACAGCATATGAATCTTACAGAATCTTTCATTCATCGTCATTACATATGAAATTTTTTAAACTCCCCAAAGGCCCATTTAATAAATTTCATGTAAAATGACCACTCATGTAAGTGGTTTTGATTACGTTGGGGTTTAACGACACGTCAAACCTTGTGGATCATTTTGTGTTGTCTCCCAGTGAAAGGGAGAAAACAGACAGAAGAGATAGTAGAGGAAAGAGAGGGATAGGGAAGAAAAAGGGAAATGAAAGAAAGTGAAGGAACAGAAGAAATAACAACATCCCGCTCTACCCTTACCTGCTGCAAGGACAGCAGGCCTTGCCCAACTTTAAGCCAACATCAGTGACAAAAACTACAGGACACCATCGGCTCAACCAACCACCCGGCACCGTACATGTAAATGTACATGTTATGTAAAATGCCTCATGAGTACCAAAGAAGAATATTTACTTTAGATTGTAGTCTGACTGAAGAATTTTCTATTAACCCTTGTCCTGCTGAACCCGGATATACCCTGTTTTGCAAACAGTGTAGATCCAGATCAGTTGGCTTCTTCAGAAGCCAACTGATCTGGATCTGCACATTTGTCATCAAGTTTGTGAATTTATAGCAACAATCTGGATCAAGTAATCTGATTGGCTGAAAATTAGAAGTGAGCGTGGCTTCTTAATCTATTCAGCAGGTTAAGGGTTAAGGTAAGTACAGGTAAGTACATATGAGCCACATCATGAGAAAAATGCTCTTTGGACTTTCCTTGAATCAGTCTTTCAGTATGCATGCCAGGCCCTTTCAGTGAGGCCACATCTAGTTCTTTGACTAAAGTTTCCCCTGGCCCTACTGCTTACGAGAGCAAATAACACAAGTTCTGGAGGGAGTGTCCACATAAGCAGGCTAATCTGAACCTCTGCTGCTCACAATTATAAGCTATAATGCATCTTTTCCCATGAAACGGCTCGTATACACTGTATCTAAAAGATTTTCTCAGCATTTTGCAGTGACAACTTTTGCAAAAAGGAAGCTGAATCTCCTTCAAAAAATGAGGTGTGACGAGCAAATTCTTCTCTTTAAGAGTAGGTAGCCCCAGGTGGGAAGGATGACAAAATGTCCTAGTCAGAGTTAGTCCCCTTGAAAATGTATCCAATTCCCCTCAAATTTACCAGACAGGGCCCAGTGAAAGTTGTTAGCTAATGTGAGGTTAAAATTTCTATCTTGAAATTTGGCAAATGCACTGATATTTTTGCTGCAAAAATATCAATGCTGAGCTATAACATTTAACAAGTTTGTCCTTAACAAGCTTGTTAAGCTAACAATGCTTTGAACAACTGGGCTCTGGTCAGTAAATGGATTTCCAGATATATATCTTCCTTCAAATAAGAAAAACATGTTGACAGGATTTTTTTAAAATAACTGTTTGGTTTGGAGTTCACCAACCCAGTCAACATTACTAAGGTCATGTCAAGCCAGTCAGTTTACCCAACCATACTTTTCCTCAGCAGGCTTAGTCCTCTAAACCAGCAGGTTAACCAGTACTTGTGCACATTCTTTCACTGAAACCTGCCCTTCTTGAATCAGTGGAAAAGAGAGAATGATAGTAGAAAATATTTCATGATCAATCTCCACAAAGGAATGTTGCCGGACATGACAGGGATCAAACCTGCGACCTGATCATCAGTTGGACATGCATCCAACTGAGCCATCAAGACCAGCTTTTTAACCCATTGTAGTCAGGAGACCCATAAAAGGGTAAATGGCAAACAGTGCAGACCCAGATCAGATGCTGCAGAATGTGGCATCTGATCAGGGTCTCCACTGTTTGCAAATAGTTTAGCCATTTTTCTCTAGGAATATGTAAATCTCATAGCCGGATGTACCTAAAATTGAAATTGGATTCTTTCAGTATATAGTGTGGGAGAGTCTAATCAGTATACAATGGGTTAAAGTAAAAGAAAGTACCTTATCTACACACAGCGCGATGTAAGAGGGGCTATTAATTACAATGACTTTTTTTTCTTACTTATCCAAGAAAATGTATCCTGTAGATACTAATTAGAAGCACCTCTGAGGCACTTCTAATGTGTACCTACAACATGTTTCCATGGAGAAATACAAAACTATCAATACGTTTTGGTAGAAAAATCCTTATATCTACAGCTATAATCACATGTCATCTAATACATATTGAGCTGAACTTATAGGCTACAGTTATTTGGTCCGTTGCAAAGCTGGAATAATTGTATTGAAAACCTGATTTTCGCTGGCCTGCTAGACTAATTCTAGCCAGCTAGTGTTATTATTATAAAAAGCAGAGACTGACATTGACAATACAACAACAAATATTGATATTTTTCTTGTATCGGAAGAAAAACATGCACTTCATTATTATAGTGTTTCCCTGATCTATTTTTTTTTTAGGAAAAAATGAGGTAAGAGAACTAAACAAGAGGCCCATGGGCCATTATTCACTCATCTGAGTGAAATAGTTGTAACATATTTGCAGAAGCCATAGAACAGTTTTTCAATACTACTGTGGCACCAATAAATAGTGGATGACCTTGAACAAAACTAAAAACTGCAAGTTGATGGCAAATCCCCGCATTTTCATGAGTTCTGACTCTTGAAATAGGGCTAAAGGATAAGGACAAATAGCATTATGGTGTTGTACCATGGATGATGCAAGCAAATGAGCAAGGAACACATGTACACAAATTTGATAAAGACACTTGCATAGCTACATGTACAGATAAGAGGGGGTATCCACATAATACTTTTTTTATTTCTCGACGAAAACATATGTTGTGGGTACTCATTAGAAGCGCCTCGCCGAGGCGCTTCTGATGAGTACCCACAACGTATGTTTTTATTGAGAAATAAGAAAGATATCAGCATTTTTCGGATGAAAAAAGCGCCTTATCTGTTGCTATGAGACAGAGTAACAGGCAATAATCTATCAGTACTAAGATTTGGCCTTATGATTCCTCCAATCCAGGAGAAAGTACTAAGATTTGACCTTTTGATTCCTCCAGGCTGGACCTTAACCCTTGTCATGCTGAATAAATTAAGATGGCACACCCACTTCTAATTTTCAGCCAATCAGATATTTGATCCACTTTGTTGATACAAATTCACAAACTTAATGACAAACAGTGCAGATCCAGATCAGTTGGCTTCTGAATTGGCTTCTTCAGAAGCCAACTGATCTTGATCTGCACTGTTTGCAAAGGCAGGACATATCCAGGTTCAGCAGGACAAGCGTTAAGGTCTATGAGAAAACTGGAGTAGCAGGACCTAAGCATGTGTGGAAGATACAAGGTTTAGCCTAGGCCTTGCAAGCCTAGGCCATATAGTACAGGAGATATGCACTAGAAAAGTTTAGTATTTTTTCAAACACACAAGTAATAATATTACTTTACACGGCCTTATACATGTTTACTACATGTATGTAAAGAATAAAAAAAAATCAACATGCCAGCCCTCTATTTTAGCCGGCTGTCACAAGCAAAAGCCAGCTGTCAATAGGCACTCCTGTTTTTGTTTGTTTGTTTGTTGTTGTTGTTTTTTTTTTGTTTTGTTTTATTTTGTTTTTTTTTATTTTTTGTTGTTTTTTTGTTTTTTTGTACAAAGTACAATGTAGGTCAGAGGTCAAAATATGTTACAGTAACTTAATTCTGGTAGGTGGCACACCCTCCACAGTAGATGTACATAATTACATGTATATGTATGAACATGAAATCTGGTAAGCCTACAACATCCAGTACAAGACATATGCACCAGTCAAGCTTTTCATATACTTTGGATCAGAGGTCAAATATACATGTAGGTTGCAGTGACCTACATGTACCATCTTTAATGCATGTTTCCATCCAAACATAACACAATGTACATGGGAATTTTTGCTTGCCATGGCAACCAAACCAAAAGGCAGATTGGAAAAAATAGCTATATCAAACTGCACCTACCCAAGCAATATTACTATCAAATAAAGGACATACTACTAAAATAGTTTTGGTGAAGTTGTCCTTTAAAAAGTAACTATTTTAGAATTTACTGTTGCCAGTCAAACAGATGGCTGCTGGCCATACAAGTTACACACTGGCAGAGAATTATCCAAAGATCATTACTGCCAAGTTTGCTTCAAATCAGTTCAATGGCTATGAGGCCATTCTTAAATGTATGTTTGTTTGCTGTTCTTCCACCGACACACCAAAATTTAGGCCATAATAAATTAATTGTTAGATTCTCATTACTGCCCGCCTTGATTTTTACCCCCCCAGCCTTGGTTTTTTTATTGACATTTTTTTCGTAAGTAAGGGTACTGCTCCGATGTTCCAATTTATATCAAAACGTCTTATGGTCTGCTGATCGGCAAGTTCTTTTCCACTTAAATCTACGTTAAATACTCAAATTTCGCATATAAGACAACAAATTACACACTTCCGGTGTAATTAACAACACAAAATTTGTTTAACTACGATCAATATCCGTTATTGTTCAAGGTGTACTGGATCCGTTGCTAATGCGCTTCGTTATAAATTGCGTCCGGTCAGACAACCAGTCGATTTCTACTTTCATTTCCGAATACAGATTAAAAAACATGTTGAAAATAGTGTTTGTGATTGTGAAAATCATTGCCAATTAAACTGTAATAAAAGACTGGTATGGGTTTAAAGCCAGCGATACCCAAAATCTTCTTGACCTCCACAATGTATTTAATTCAGGGGTGATTGATAAAGCGGTGCCTTTCCCAATCGGCAAGAATCGAGGCAATTGCTGGGAGATAAAACAAGAGGGCCATGATGGCCCTGTAACGCTCACCTGAGCAACATAGCACTTTGAGAGCCTGGTCTAGAACTAATCAAGGCAAACATTCTGATCAAAGTTCAAAATGATTATATTAACAAGTAAGACAATGTAGCATGTCTAATGGACTGTGAAATAAAGGTCAAGGTCAAATATGGATGACTGCATTCAAGAGGTCATGCTAAGATGTATGCATGTACTAAGTATCACTGGCTGTAGGAGCAATAGTTACTGAGAAACTGACCTAAACACAAACACTTCACAAGTACCAAATATCACTCTGTAGGACCAATAATTACTGAGAAACTGACCTAAATGGACAGAAAACTATACATCACCTTGAAATCATTAAGACAAACATTTTGAGCAAGATTCATGATGATCACTTCAAAAATGTGACCTCTAGAGCATCAACAAGGTTTTCATCAAGACAAACATTTTGAGCAAGATTCATGATGATCACTTCAAAAATGTGACCTCTAGGGCATCAACACGGTTTTCCTTTGATTTGGCCAGGTGACCTAGTTTCTGCTAACAAGTGACCCAGTTTTAAACTAGACTTAGAAATCATCAAGACAAACATTTTGAGCAATATTTATGATGATTATTTAAAAAATGTTACCTCTGGAGTGTAAATAGTTTTCTGCTGATTTGGCCTGGTGATCTAGTTTTTGACCCCATGTGACCAAGTTTCAAACTTGACCTAGAAATCATCAAGACAAACATTTTGAGCAAGATTCATGATGATTGCTTCAAAAATGTGACTGCTACTGTGTTAACAAGGTTTTCTGCTGACTTGGCCAGGTGACCTAGTTTTTGACCCCAAGTGACCCAGTTTCAAACTTGACCTAGAAATCACTAAGACAAACATGTTGAGCAAGATTCATGATGATTGCTTGAAAAATGTGACCACTAGAGTGTTAACAAGGTTTTCCGCTGATCTGGCCAGGTGACCTAGTTTTTGATCCCAGGTGACCCAGTTTCAAACTTGACCTAAAAATCATAAAGACAAACATTTTGAGCAAGAGTCATGATAATTGCTTGAAAAATGTGACCGTTAGAGTGATAAGATTTTCTGCTGATTTGGCCATGTGACCTAGTTTTTGACCCCACATGACCCGGTTTCAAACTTGACCTAGAAATCATCAAGACAAACATTTTGAGCAAGATTCATGATGATTGCTTCAAAAATTGGACCGCTAGAGTGTTAACAAGGTTTTCTGCTGATTTGGGCTGGTGAACTAGTTTTTGACCCAACGTCACCCAGTTTCAAACATGTCCTAGAACTCACCAAGACAAAGATTTTGAGCAAGATTCATAATGACTGCTTGAAAAATGTGACCGCTACAGTGTTAACAATGTGATCTGCTGGTTTCGCCTGGTGACCTAGTTTTTGACCCCATATGACCCAGTTTCAAACCTGACCTAGAAATCATCAAGACAAACATTTTGAGCAAGATTCATGATGATTGCTTTAAAAATGTGACCGCTAGAGCGTTAACAAGGTTTTCTGCTGATTTGGCCCAGTGACCTAGTTTCTGACCTCAAGTGACCCAGTTTCAAACTTGACCTAGAACTCATCAAGACAAACACATTGAGCAAGATTCATGAAGATTGCTTCAAAAATGTGACCGCTAGAGTGTTAACAAGGTTTTCTGCTGATCTGGCCCTGTGACCTAGTTTTTGACCCCAAGTGACCCAGTTTCAAACTTGACCTAGATTTAATAGTCTTTAAGGCAAACATTTTGAGCAAGTTTCATCAAGATTGGGTCAAAACTATGACCTCTAGAGTGTTAACAAGGATTTCCTTTGATTTGACCTTATGACCAGTTTTTGACCCCAAGTAACCCAGTATCGAACGACCTAGATTTCATAGAGGCAAACATTCTGAGAAAGTGTCATCAAGATTGGGTCAAAACTGTGACCTCTAGAGTGTTAACAAGTTTTTCCTTTGATTTGACCTGGTGACCTAGTTTTTGACCCCAACTAACCTAGTATCGAACTTGACCTAGATTTCATAGAGGTAAAACATTCTGAGCAAGTTTCATCAAGATTGGCAGCATTCCCATTCACGTACTGCAGTACGTGATTCACGTAGAGAATCTGCCACGAGCGTACAGAATTGTTGGTATCTACGTACACAAACGTACAAAAAAATTGGTGCACGTATAAATTGCAACATGGGTACGTCCTACTGAGTCAGTTTCCGCTCATTAGCATATCCTTTTAAATATTAATAAAGCATCGAAACACTGCGGTTGCTGGAGGACAATAACGAATGCGTGCGACCAGTGCACTGAAACGGATCGAGGATCGTTACGGGGATCACGGAATGAATTTATATTCTTACCGAGAGGGATAAGATTATTGTTCATTGGTTATTGTGTATGACCTTTTTTGCTTTATCCAATCACTGACGACCATTATATTGTATCGCGGTTCAGTGGGCACTTCTTTTTCTCCGAGTTTCGATACGGCTCGGTTCGCTCAAGTGTATACAAAAGTTGTCAATTAGATCGGTAATTACTGCATGCAAAAGAAATATTTTGTTTCATTTAGATGAATTTAGGATAGTTGTACCGCTGCAAGACTACTTTAGGCAAGTTTTTAATGATTGTTATCAACAGGACATGTACTTATTGCCGTAAAATCTACACGTCATAAGTTTTCGCGACTGCCTAATTTCCCGAAAAAAGTTTAATTATTCAGTCAATAAACACTGTTATGAATATTAAAAGCGCTCAGAACTCCCAGGAAAATGTCATACACTCTTTCATAGAATTTCCAATCATTCATGCCATTTTGCAGTAGCGATTTTCTATAAAATCAGTATGTCCGGCTCACACTGAACGAAAGGAACAACATTCTGGACAGAACCTGTTTTCGAACATTGTATATTTAGGAAGCTTTAATAATAATAGTACTTGAACTTGGCTGTTAGTATTAGGTTCTTTTGACTGAAGAATATGTTTTGTAAAAGTGACGTCTTGATATCATGATTGAAGCACAGTTTTCCTTTTATTTAAAATACTAAGACAAAGTACCTAAAACTGACCACAATGACATTTAAAGTATAAAGTCTTCCCAGTGCTTAACAATGCATTTAATTCCCCCAAAATATGTGTACCCTCAAAAAGTGATCTGTACCCCCAAATGCTAAACCCAAGGGGTACATGTACCCCTAAATCAAAATGTGAGTGGGAATGCTGGATTGGGTCAAAACAGTGACCTCTCGAGTGTTAACAAACTAAGTGTTGACGACGGACGACGGACACCGGACGACGGACATAGGGTGATGACAATAGCTCACCCTGAGCTTTTGCTCAGGTGAGCTAAAAACATATGCTGTTTGTGAACTGTGTCTGACAGGTAAAAACCGTTTATACAAAAGAGAACATTTGACAGGAAAGGAAAAAATCACACAGAACAGAATAAATTATGACTTTTATTTGATTGTTGATAATGATTGCTTTTTGGTTGTCATCAGCCTACATGTATGAATCTGATGATCTAGTGTTGCCACTGATGATCGATTATAATCTGTAATTATATCTGATTATAATTGTGACTGATGATGGGAAAGACTTTTATATAGTGGATTAATCGGAAAATTCTATTTTTAGAAACATATTACAAGTTTAAAAATATACAGAAATGAAATCCAAAGCTGTCTATAATAGTCATTCTGGATTTGTGGCCAATAAAAGTGAAGAAATTTGATAAAATAGCCTTAGTATGTCAACCAAAACTTACTGATAATTTTTCTTATTTCTCCATGAAAACATATGTTGTGGGTACTCATTCGAAGCGCCTTGCGGAGGTACTTCTAATGAGTACCCACAACATATATTTTCATGAAGAAATACCCTCTTATTCATCTGGAGCTATGAATAAGTACCTGGAAGAGGGCTTAATTAAGAGTGAATATATATCTTCTAAAAATTGATTATAAATTGATTATAAATGATGGTCAGTCGGTTTTACAAAACTGATGATCGACTAAATATGAAATTCTGGCCGATTCCCAACACTATGACAATTAAAATGAATTATAAGATCTTCTTCGGTAGAGATTATTGACAATCCACTAATCAGATTTTTTCTTTTTTTTTTTCTTTTTTTTTCTGCTAATATATATGCTGTCATGTGAGATGTCTGGATGCTGAAATTTAAAAACAGAAAGGCCCCCTCCCCTGGTTTCAACTGTAAATACTTAGGCATGACTGGCTGAATAATTTTTTACCGTAACACACATCAGTTTTTGCCAAAGTTATGCTGTTTTCAGACTACCAAAAATACCAATATGAGACATAGATCTGAAGAGTTTTCCAACTTTGATGCTGATCAAGCAAAACATTCTAGCTAAAGATGGGGAGCCAGTAATGAATGACTGCATATTCTATACACTGTAACATATACAGCATGTATGTCTAATATATGTTGGTTCTATGTGAATGTAATCTTGGAAAAATCAATATAACTAGAATTACAAGCTATCAGTAATTGCCAATCAATAAAGGCCTGCTACAAGATGATCTTCAGTGAGCTAGAAACCCAGAATGGCCACTTCATTTTTTGTGTCACATTTAGCTTGCTTTGTCTGCCTTTAAACTACTTGGTTCTGTGACTTGCCCAAATGTCTGCTTTGATGTTTTTGGACACAAAAATGGACAACATAATCTGCCAGACAACATGACCTGTTTTGCAATTTCTGATTGGAACAAATGCTTTAAAGCATAGGTAAAACAGCTTCAGGCTATGTGTATCTATTTTCCGCCTAGTTCATGCAAGAAACCAACTCTAGAACTTTATCTAGTGCACACTGGACTAGTATTAAACTAGGTAGGACACATACCTGTAAATTATAATACTTCCTTAATGAAACTAAGATCATGTTTCATACAGTTTTAAAAGACATTTTAAAACAGTATAACTCTATAGGTTTTCTCTCTCTTGTTTATATTATCTGATCCCGTGAAAAAAAAATAAATAAAAAAAAAAAAAATGAAGGTAAAAAAAACCATGCTTCACATAGGTCACTGAAAAATAATTTATTGACAAATGTCTTGAAAATGTATCAATTGTGCAGTATGGGTGCTTGAACTTGTAAACATATATAATGGCCATGAACATGAAAAGAAAATGTAAACATATATATTAAAACATGAACATTTAAACTGAGAAACATTAATGATGACTGATGATAAAATAAATATAATAAAGAATTTTGATGAAAAAAAAAAATGATATAAATATAAAATATATTAATAGTTAGAAAGGTTTAGTTTACAACAAAGTAGCATTAGCTACATGAATAGTTGTTTACTATAAACAGCTGTTTTATACTTGTATAAAAGCCATATAAAACAAGAATAATATGCAACAAATCAGTATCTTAGATAAGCTGCTTTTTGGCGTATTTACCCAGTAAAAATTCATGAAAAAGCATTTCAAACTAAATGTATGGGTAAATAGCCAAATCCAGTATTTCTTGCACCCATTATCATAACAGGGTACCCAAATGAAAAATCATGATACCCAATTCAATGAGAAATGTGTGGGTAAAAATAGACCAAATACCCAATTGCTTATTAACTCTAAAGCACCAAGTGGCATATAACATCTTACCACTTGAAGGCACTGATAAATACATTACACATTTTCATGAAAAAATTTAAAGTGCACTAATCAGAGTCTTCTCTGACGTTTAAGTGGCTTTTCTTTATTTTGATATTTATCACTTAGCGTAAGCGAAACTTAGCTATCGAAAATGCAGAATTTCCCCAGCCAATCGTATAGCTTTTCCGCGTAATCAACT
Organism: Anodontia alba; assembly: GCA_964016985.1. NCBI lineage: Eukaryota > Metazoa > Mollusca > Bivalvia > Lucinida > Lucinidae > Anodontia > Anodontia alba. Next base: position 67,084,752 of record OZ024821.1, on the reverse strand, counting down.
TGATTCCGCGGAATTAAACTTTTATCTCATGGAATCAACCTATAAAAATCATTTGGGGTGTGTGTGTGTGTGTGTGTGTGTGTGTGGGGGGGGGGGGGGGGGGGAGTATAGGGGGATTTTTTTTTTTATTTTAGGAACAAAAGTATGTTTATACCCCAATAATATTTTTTTCATCATGAAATTTTGCATACTGCTGCATAAACATATATTTGTTCATAAAATAAAAAAAAAATCCTAGTTATACCTCCCAAACTGATTTTTATAGGTTGATTTCGTCCAAAGAACATTGATTTTGTGGCTGACAAATCTAGCGGTATCAGTACAAAATCTACATTTTCTCCAAAATCAAGCCCAAAAATGTTTTTTTTTTCATCATGAAATTTTGCACAATGCTGTACATTATCATGTATTTGTTCATAAACAAAACAAAAAAAAAATCCTATACCCCAAAACTATTTTTTACAGGTCCATTCCGTGAGAAAAAAATTGATTCCACTGAATCAAGTTGATTACGCGGATTAGCTATACCGGTTTCCAATACTTTCAGTGGATACTTTAGAATACCCGAGACTCCCAGGACCTAAAAAAAAAACTTTGATGAAATCTGACTGTGATTTTGGAGATTACACTGATTGGCCTTGAATGTGGAAAAAAAAAAAAAAAAAGTGTGTGTAAAATTATGCCTTCTCTGTCAATTGCAACAGGGCCTGAGACGCACTCAAAAAAGCATTCCCTGGTGCTTATAAATCTTTATATACAACGTAAGGGGCATAACGGAGAAAAGATTCAGAAGCTGCTGTTCGTCAAGGTTACAGACTATGACCCTAAGACCTTTGGGAACTTATGAAAAGGGATAAATAAACCTCTGCTTACCTCAACATAAACATTAAATTTGCTGACCCTTGGCGCTGATATCTCCCTATGCTGAAATAAAAAAGAAACAAGATGCATTATCCAAATCTCTGGTTCGGCGCAAACGTTCATCAACGCGCACACAAATTTCTTATAAATTCCAATATATACTTCAGAATTTTTAATACCTCCAAATTTATTCCAGACATTTTGTCTAGTCAGAGTGTATTTAATCCTAGAAAGGCTGTTGCAGTGTGAATGTATAATGTGTTTACTACAAAACGCACTCGCCGTAACTAGAGCGTATTCAGCTGCGTCCTAAAGGAAAACATCGGATGACCTCGTTATTGTCCGCGCGATTCCGACATGCCGCTTGCAGTCTGTAAAAACAATGTAAAGAGCGAGTAAATACCGGCACTAACGTCACTAACTTTCATAACGATATAAGAATATTTATTTCTTGTCGGTTTTCAAATATATAACATAATTTAACATTAGCCTGAAGGCTATTTTGTTTGTTAGTGTTGAGGTTTTACGGCCCAGTCAACCCAATGGGTGTCAAGCGAGGTCAGTTTACCTAACCACATTTTAATCCTCTTAGTAACCAGCACAGTGCACATTCCTTCGCCAGAAACTGACAACTGCCCTTATTGAATCAGCGGAAGGGAGAGAATGATCAATATTAAATGATCAATCTCCATGAAAGAATGTTGTCGACTCGGCGGGGGTTGAACCCGCAACCTCCTGATCACCAGTCGGACGCGCATCCAACCGAGTCAACGAGGCCGGCTGAAGGCTATTATCCTGACCACAGAACAAACATGTAATAAAAGTAACAAAGCATGCAAAACGAATATAATGGTGATCAAGTTCTTCAAGAACATGTTGAATCTCTATTTTGTAGTGAGGCGCACTAGTTTTTATACGAAGTCTTATAAGATCGCATGTCAGCTTCTGCATGTAAGACTACATGCCTTGATGCGATGGAAACGGTTATTTTTGTCAAATATTTGATTCAGCTTTCATTGTGTGCATTTTTAATCATCTTTAAAATATGATCTTCAAGTTCACGCCAAAGTCAAGTTTTGAAAGTCCAAGAAAACCTCCTCTATTTAGAATATTAATGATGTACATGGCGCGAAGCTGCTTTCGTAAAAAGATCAGCCTAACCACCGCAAACAACCCCGAAATACACCAAACCACTTCATTTATTTACCGTTTCACATCAAACCACTTACTTTATCTATTTTTCACTCTAAATATCTTTGTTTATTTACTATCTCAAGTGGAATGGGGTACCAAAGGTGTTTGATAGCTCATTATAAACAATGAGCATCCACGCAGTTTGATCTTGGTCTTTGCAACAGATAAACATAAGTGAAATATGGGCCGGTCAGGACTTTTGTAAAAAAAATCTTAACTGAAACATAAAGTGATGCCCAAGAAACATCTGAGCAGCAAAGTTCTAGATCAGCATGTGCATGCATGTGCATCTGCGCAGTCTGATCAAGGTCTTTGGGTCTTTACAGTAGAAAAAAAAGACATGAAATAATGGACGGCGTCCAAGAAAACATATGACCACTAAAATTCCAGGCAAGGCCGTCCCTGCATGTGACGTTGTGTGTGTGTGTGTGTGTGTGTGTGTGTGTGTGTGTGTGCGCGCGCGCGCGCGCGCGCGTGTGTTGTGTGTGTCTTTTTTTTTCTTAAACACATGCACTCGGTATGCACGAACGATGGCATGAGCGATCAAAGAAAGAAACAAATAAATGAAAGAAATGATGAATAAACCTTTTGCCCTGTTTTCTCACATTCAAAGAAACCGACTCATTTTAACAATCCTTATCTCACATGCTGTTGAACAAGCTTGACAATTGTTAGGTAAGGTGCCTTTAATCATTAGAAGCTGTGTAGCAATACTTTCTTAATTTTTCTATAATGTATAGATGATTAATCATATAATATAAGCATATTTGATTTTCAACTGTTTGATTTGTGACTCAAGAAGTTTAAAATGTGTTTTTAGGTATGATTTGGGTGGTTTTAGTGTAGTTTGGGGTGTTTTTGGGTGTTTCAGAATTAGAAAGAATAAATCAGATGCCTATTTGCCGAACCTAGCGGGAAATCGAACAGGACAAAATTATGACGAACTTTTAGTTAAAGTTCTCAACGTCAGAAGATAAAATGAAATTTTGTTTGCTTTGTTTAGGCATGTTTAGGACCCTAATTCAGAGAAAAGGATTTTTGAAACTTGCAACTGTGCAAAGTGACAAGGCCTTTTTGTAGATAGAGAAAAATATGGTCTACATACCCATGCCATAGAACATATTGAACCACTGACAAGTCATAATGTCCAGGTGTACAGACACGGACCCCAAAAGAAAGGGTGCAATCAGGCGTCCTAGAAATTTAAGGACTGCGACAGTCATTCCATAGATTTAAAGTGCGGTGTGTCAAAATGACAATGAGAAGATATCGTGCAAAGAAGGGCGCGTACGGCGGTGAAATTAGATATCGACTTCGTATCCAGCGTTACATAGAGTAGGATGGTGACTTTGACAAGGAAACTGTCAAAGTTTACGGTGTAAAGTGGGCTTTAGAGCCTCTATTATAATACTGAAAAAAGAAATGTAAAAATTATCTGATATTCTTCGTCGCTTATCTTCTTTTTTGAAGCTGATTCTGTTTTAGGGGAAAAAAAATTTACGCGCTGTCTTCTTAAGATATTAGAAATTTCCTTCTTTACAGGATCAGACTTTTTAATAGGAAAGAAACAGATTTAAAAACAAAACAAAACGAAAAGTACTCAAGTAGAGCCAGTTCTTTTCATATTCTGAGTGTAGACCGCGGAAATGCTCCAGAACGGGAACTCAAGACTGTTTCATTTAAATCATTAACTTCCTGTTATTTAAGGAAACAATGCAGACCCTGATTAGGCATCGCGTTCTGCGGTTTTATGTCCCAAGTTTTAAAGATAACCATCTAGCACTCTGACGTCACAGCGACAAGAATAGCGTGGCTATGAATAACCGGTTCCTGGATTGCGTCTAACGCGCGGTTGGATTACATTGGTCAGTGGTAATCACGTGGACAACCACCTTAAGGAAATTTTGGCGTTTGTATACTATAGCTCGATTGTAACAATCGACCAAGAAAAAAACAACAAAAAAACGAGTTTGAATGTAAACTGAGTAATTTACCAGCACTAACCAAGGACTGTTAGAAGGATCTTGGTACATGGTTTCAAAATTCTCTAAAGTTTGATGTTCATATTACATGCGCTTACGTGATCAATAGAGCCAATATACTTGTACTGGATTTAAGAACATTTAAATCACTAAATAGGGAATCGTTTAAGTTTAGTAAAACGAATAGTGGATTACCAAAGAGAACACACATTTAGTCGAATACATTCAGAAATGGGTAACTAGACCAATCGGACCTGCAACGTTGAGACATGGCTGCATCGGTGTTGATGCGACGCTGTATAAACGTCATGTGCCCGCAAGCGGCATATCACCATGGTTACATGTGGCGTTTGTCTTGTCATTAATTATTTACTGTACAATGTATATTATGGAATATTTGAACACCCGGGACCGGTACAGAGATACATGTACATGTAGCTTGGAGAGTAGATATGCACCCTGAATGTTGATTCTCATGGAAGTGGGACTTTTTGGTGGTGAAATAAATAAATAAATAAATAAATAAAAATTACCAAGCCACACAAAGATCGCTTGTTTTTAGTTTACATCTTTGGTATCTACTGTAACGTACTAAAGGATTTTGCACCGTAAATATGTTTTAGTTTCATAAAATATAGGACGGCATGAAAGCACTAGTAGTTCTGTATGTATTATACGAGCAATTTATATCAAACAAATGAAGCGCTGTGCGAATTATAGGTATCCAGTCAAAAGTGAATGTCAGTGTGTGTCTTCAGCATGAAATAATGCTTCAGAAATCTTCAAACTATTTTCCTAAGTTGCGAAATAGGTTTTCTTTACTAAATCGAAAACATACGACAACGACATCTCTACTTGCAGAGGCATTAAGAACCGCATTTTCTTTTAAAACATGCCCTAGAACGAGCTTGAAAATAACAGAGAAATCGTCTGTCTTGGAGATTCCAGGACATATGCCCCCAGGACATATGCCTCCCAATTAATAAATCTATTAATGGACATGTCCACCCCCACCAGTTGAAAATGCAACCTGGACATTTGCAACCTCCCCGCGAGCTTATTTTTGGTGCGGACGTTTGCATCCCCTCCCGTCCCCCCTCCCCACCCCTCCCCCGCCCCGTGCTTATTTTGCAAATGGACGTTTGCCTCCCAACTGCTTATTTCAGAAAGGGACATTTGCCCCCCCCCCCCCCCCCCCCCCCCCCCCCGATAAACCCAGGGCTAACACAAAGGAGAAAAAAAAAACTATTTATTGGTTCATTATCATCAGTAGAACAAAATGAATAACTCCATCTTTATAAATTATAACCTGCTGTTAAAGACAACCCCTACCTTTGCAAGCAGTGTAGATCTAGATATGAAGAAGCCATCTGATCAGGATCTACACTGTTTGTCATGCAGTTTGTGAATTGAACAAAAACATATTAAGAATTTATTGGTTGATCAAATTAATTTACATGTAGCAATTGGAGATGCTACATATAAATTAATTTAGTAAGCAGGATAAGGGTTAAGCAAGTCAGCTACAGAACCGTATGTTGAGTTTGTGCCTCACTCAGGGTCCTATGTCCAATTTATGCAATGGATGCTCATGCGGTTTTTCTCTGGCATTACGAAAACACGCCTATTCAAATATATTGAAAATTTCATCATCAAAAACTAAAAATTTTCCGATAAAAACTTCTGATATTTTTCATATTTCTGCTCAGAACATAGATTGTGGGTACTCGTTAGAACAGCCTCGCCGAGGCGGTTCTAACGAGTACCAACAATATATGTTTTTGAGCAGAAATAAGAAAAATAATGTATACCCCTGTAAACCCCAGTTTTACTATATAAAAGTGGGGTTTAAGGGGGTCAAAATTACACAGATATGTTTTCGTGATGATACTCCAGTTTTCGCCCACCTGATGGATAATATTCTTGAAGTGAAATAATCTTGAAAGGGCCGTAACACCATAACCAAAAAGTTATAGTGTAAATGACAAGTCTGTATAATGAATATCCTTGTAAGTGTTAAGAAAAAAATAATAAGGCTTACAAGGGCATGCATTATTTTCTTAATTCCTGCTCAAAACAAATATTGTAGCTGGAACTTGTTAAGTGATTCTAAATTGCAACCAAAATCTATGTGTATTGAATGAATTCTCATGTATTATAGAGAAAAGAGAGGTTTAAAAGGGTTTATTTTTTTTCTTTTTCCTGCTTTACATGTATATTGTGAGAATAGGACTGGGGCGGGGGCGGGGGGGGGGGGGGGGGCGGGGTGGGGAGGGAGGCGGAGGCAAGCGTCCATACCAAAAATAAGCAGTGGGGGACAAATGTCCACCTCCAGACTGCAGAATAAGCACTGGGGGGCAAACGTCCATACTAAAAATAAGGTCAGGGAGGGGGGGTGGGGTGGGGGGCAAATGTCCGGGTCGCATGTTCAATTGGGGGCAAATGTCCATTTATACTTTTTTCATTGAGGGGGGCGGGGGCGGGGGGGAAGCGGCAAATGTCCTGGGGGGAGGGGGGTGGGGGCAAACGTCCGGAGACCCTAAAATTTGTAAACGGCAAACTCTGTGAAAGCCCGCCCTGCTTCATAGTGAATCTAAATCTTTACGTAACTATTAAAGTAATCTACATTGTCCCGTAGAATACGCCAATATGAATAAGACAGTTGATGGCTTGCTTTTTTGCTTTTTCCTGCTAAAATAGCACTCAGCTGTTATGTGAATATAACATATACTGAAAGGAAAAAGAAACGCAGGGTAGAGTTTTTTTCCTTCTTATTTTAACCATTTTTTACGGTGTTTACTATAGCCATACACTTTTACAGATTGTCCTGTGAATGTGAACCGCGGGTATACGAGTCTTTGGTCGATGTGCTATCTACCCAGTGTGTGAAATCATTCAACCGTGCACTACACAGTGCATTGCACGGACAATACGGAAAGCCAAAATTTCGTGCAAAACAAGCATGTTTAAACCTTCAGCACAAGATTTCCTCACACCATTTGGTACACTTCAACGATACACAACGCTCTTCGATTCTTTTACCGATTTTTCTTTTCATTTTTACGCTACTTTGAACTTTTTTTTCAATCATGGTACGATTGACTGATGTTCAGAGGGGTAGTGCAGTTGCGTTGCTGATGCAGGGTCAGAGGCAACAGCAAGTTGCCAATCATTTTGGGGTTAACGTCTCAACAATTGAACGTCTTGTAAGACGTTTAAGGGAGACAGGGCATTTAGCAGACCGACCGCGGTCTGGGCGTCCACGCGTGACGTCGCGACGTCAAGACAGGACAATCCGTCTGGCACATTTGCGGCATCGTCATCTCACTACTACCGAAACTGCCCTTAATACAGTAGGTACGCATAATCGACAAATTTCTCCGAAGACTGTTGGAAGTCGATTGCGTGAGATTGGTCTTCGAGCTCGTCGTCCATACGTTGGTCTGCCTCTGACCCGGGCACGTAGGTTGCGTCGTATGGCGTGGTTGACGGCGCATGCGCCCAGGCTATTTTCGATGAGGCAGTGGAGACGAGTTCTTTTTACGGACGAGTCTAGGTTCACTCTCTATCGCAGATGGTCGACGTCGTGTGTACCGACGTCGCGGAGAACGCTTTGCCGACGCCTGTGTTGTCGAACGGGATCGGTTTGGGGGGTGGCTCCGTTATGGTCTGGGGAGGCATTGCTCACGGGATAAAATCACAGTTGATTATTGTTGCGGGCAATATGACCGCAGTAAGGTATAGGGATGAGATCTTGCGTCCTGTTGCAGTCCCGCTTGTGCAACAACGTAATCTGATTCTGCAGCAGGACAATGCCCGACCACATGTTGCCCGAGTTTGTCAGCATTTCCTGGCAAACAATAACATCGCACCACTAGCATGGCCACCGTACAGTCCAGATTTGACCCCAATAGAGCACATGTGGGATGAGCTGGACAGAAGGGTTAGGAAGCGCCGAAATTCCCCCGCAACTCTCGCACAACTAAGGAATGCGTTGATCGATGAATGGAATAACATCCCGATGCGAACTGTCAATGCAGAAATAAGAAAAATATTGTATACCCCTTTAAACCCCAGTTTTACTATATAAAAGTGGGGTTTAAGGGGGTCAAAATTATATAGGCATGTTTTCGTGATGTTACGTATCGCATTACGTTTTTCTGAAACAGTTTCTTCTCCCGAGACTCAAACAAGCTCTGGTCCTGCCCCACCCACATGGCATTCAATTTGATATGACGCACCAGGTTCAGTCCCAAACTTCAGTTCCAATGACTTTTTGCTTAATACTTGTTCTACTCTTCATGTCATGTCAGATGATATGCTACATGACTATGTTCCAAAAAAACGTGTAATTTTGACCTGCGATACTACACATTTACGCCACGGGACGAGCCCTACCCAACCAAGGGTCAAACGTTAAGTGAATACTTGTTTTATTCTCAGTACCATTTGATTTGATTTGATTTGAAATGCAACATGTCCATGTTTGAAAAAAAAAAGAAAAAAGAAAGAGAGACACAAACAACAACAAAACAAACAAACAATTTTGACCATTCTCCAAGTTTTAATATGCCCATGCTTATACCTCGGACCCATTTTTTTTTTTTTTTTTTTTTTTTTTTTTGCAAATGGTGTAGAAGTCAGGTTCTATGTTTTACCTATCTGCTCTTGCAGGATAAAACCGAGGTACTCCGAAGGTGTCATATTTTTGCAGTCAATGTAAACAATTACAGTACAAGGGTAATATTGACGCTGTAATAATTTTGTTGTGGAAATACATTCGCTAGTTTATGCAGCATATATTTTATATGTATCATTATGTTTTTATCAGCTGTCTTATGGAAAGCAGAATGGAATATAATGACTTTTTATGTGATAATTTATTTGTCTCCGTAGAAACCAATATGGCCGCGCCCGTGGATTTGAAACTGAGATCCTTTGGGAATTTCCTTCGATCCACAGGCAGACTCATCAAGAGTCACTGATTTATTTAGTTAATCTCTGTATCGATTCTTTTTTTTTTTTAATTTCAATATAATTTTGAACAATCACAAAAGTTTTTATTGAACAGTCAAAATTTTTTTTTTTTTGTTTTTTTTTGTCGAACTCACTTGTAACTTGGGTGTAGTAGAATCAGGTAAGTCCTATCGACTTGTCATCTACATCTCTTCTTAGCATAACTATTTAAAAACTAACTTCCGGTGCTATATTAAAGTTCATTTTAATGGTGTAACTTGGTCAGCAAAAATATCCATATTGATGTATATATTACTTATATATGGCAGTCGTTTTAGTAAATATCTCCAGTTTGGTATTTTTGATCCCCCATGAATCTATCATACTGGGTTTTGAAACTAAGCACACTTGATGAGTTTACAATATCTTCTGTTAGATCATTCCATCTATTTACCACTCTGACACAAAAACACACTTGAAAGTTAAAAGTACATAGTGTCAGCAGAAATAATCTTTGTAGAGGGTAAAGCTAGTGTTGTATTGGCATGGAATATGAAAATAGGCTTAGATTAAATGCGAGCACAGCACAGACCTATATCTGCACTCTTCAAAAGTCCTTCACAGCATCATTAAAGAATGAATAACAGTATATAAAAATAATATGAAAATAGGCTTAGCCTAAATGCGAGCACAGCACAGACCTATCTGTACTCTTCAAAAGTCCTTCACAGCATCATTAAAGAATGACTATCAGTATATAAAAAAATATGTAAATCAATAATAAATAATAAAAATAATAAGCAATATATGTTTGTGATACTTACTGACACTCGTTTCTTGTCACTTCGTGATGCTTATTAGTATCAAGTCCGCTCCAGTCCTGTCAACTTCCCGTGATAACTTCTGGGAAGAAAACGGGAAAATCGGTCAGAGCGATTTTCTGCTGAAAGTATATATCGTTGTATGTTACTTTTCCTTGATCATATTCTCTACTGTTGAGCTCATTTCATTCACGACGCGCTTTGCGCGTCGCGAGCTATGCTCACTAGTATGTAAATCAATAATAAATAATAAAAATAATCAGCAAAATATGTTTATAACCCTTATTGACACTCATTTCTGGTCAATTCGTGACGCTTATTAGTGAAACCCATAATCGTCCATCAACTTCTGGTGACAACTTCCGGGAAGAAAAAATGGAAGATTACTGCTGCAAGTATATATCGTTATTTGTTACTTTTCCTTCATCATATTCTCTACCGTAGAGCTCACTTCGTTCACGAAGCATGTCGCGAGCTGTGTTTGCTATTAATTAACAACATCAACAACAAGTTACAAAACTGTCATCGTTGTTGTAGACATAAATTCATTCTCCCAGTATTGGGACACTGCAGAACAAGTAGAATAACATAGATTTAAAATGATGAGCTCTGTATCTAACTACGTACAGTCAAAGAGTATGTGCAAAGGGATACAGACTGACTAACATTTTTCAGGAGCCAGCTGGGCTTCTAAAAAAATAATTTCGGTAGCCCAGGCCAAAAGATAGGGACAAACCAATTAAAACAGAATTAGAACTTGGATATTATGAAGTTTGAGACAGGATTTGCTTATGGTTGTTGAAATCACTGTGAAGTGTTGTTTCTACCAGAAATAGTTTCTCTCTCTCTGCTGCTGTCTTAAGCTTATTCGTTCCACCTTATGCAGTCTATAAAAGAAAAGTACATGTAGTTGTTGTCAATTTATACATGCTCTTAGTGAATGCGCACCTACTTAGTCTGATCATAGTCTTCACTGTGCACTATAGAGGTAAATAAGGACTCATAGCTGCTTGTCCCAAGCGAATGCACTCATCAGGCTATGCAGATGGGCAGTCTGATCTCAGTATTCGTTGAGCGTACATGTAAATTGTATGAGTAAGCCGCAGGTAGCGGTGTCTGATTAGGGTCTCCACTGTCAACTTGTACCTAGCCAATATAAGGCCAAGAGTCCAATGTTTGGATGTAGGCAAACAATGTGGACCCAGAGTGGATGCCGCAATTAGTGGTGTCTGATTAGGGTCTCCACTGTTTACTTGCAGAAATGTCAACTTGTACCTAGCCAATATAAGCCAAGAGTCCAATGTTTGGATGTAGGCAAACAATGTAGACCAGAGCAGAGGCCCCAATTAGCGGCATCTGATCAGGGTCTTCATGATTTGCTTGCAGAAGTATCAACTTGTACCTAACCAATATAATCCTAGTCCAATTTTTGGACGTAGGCAAATAATGTAGACCCAGAGAGGACGCACAGTTAGCAGCATCTGATCAGGGTATCCACAGTTTGCTTGCAGAAAATGTCTACTTGTTTCTAACCAATTTAAGCTTAGAGCCCATTTTTGAACGTATGCAAACAATGTGGACCCAGAGCGGACGTCGCAGTTAGTGGTGTCTGATTAGGGTCTCCACTGTTTACTTGCAGAAATGTCAACTTGTATCTAACCAATATAAGGCCAAGAGTCCAATGTTTGGACGTAGGCAAACAATGTGGACCCAGAGCGGATGCTGCAGTTAGCGGTGTCTATTCAGGGACTCCACAGTTTGCTTGCAGAAATGTCTACTTGCTGAAATGTCAACTTGTACCTAGCCAATATAAGCCAAGAGTCCAATGTTTGGACGTAGGCAAACAGTGTGGACCCAGAGCGGATACCGCAATTGGCAGCATCTGTTCAGGGTCTCCACAGTTTGGTTGCAGAAATGTCAAGCTGTTCCTAACCAATATAAGCTAGAGTCCAATGTTTGAATGTAGGCAAATAATGTAAACCTAGAGGGGACCCAGCAGTTAGGGGTGTCTGATCAGGGTCTCCACAGTTTGCTTGCTGTAATTTCAATTTGTACCTAATCTATATCAGCATAGAGTCTAATTTTTGGATGTAGACAGACAATGTAGACCCAGAGCAGACACCACAATCAACGGCTTCTGATCAAGTCCTCCATAGTTTGTTTGCAGAAGTGTCAACTTGTACCTAACCAATATAAAATGTTCACATGGACATGAAAGAGAGACTTTGCCGCAACAGTGGCATGCGAAGTTCCAAAACACGGTCCGTAGAATATTCTGCAGCTAAAGACATCGTCTGTAAGACAAATAAAACAAAAAGGCCTTATTCAGGGCCACTCAGTTATACGAAAGATACTCCTTTATAATTGTCATTCATACCCTGGTCCTTTGTTGTTTATAATTAATGAAAGGTAGCTTTATCAACAGTTATGAACGTATCTCCTGCTAGCTTCCTTTGGGTTTTTTTTTTTTCAAAGAAAGTTTTGATATAACTATTTATTTGCCAGCCTTATTTTAATACAAGAGTGTGTCCTTTTCGTAACAATGTCATTATATGTATTGTTATTTCAAAAAGATACATTTCCATAACACTTCGGCATGGCTATATACATGGTTCGGTTGTTATTTATTTATTTTTAAAAAGATTTAAATACATGCATACATGTAGATCTACATGTATTCTATATGATAAAGTAAGACAATATATTTTCGGCTAACAATCTTTAAGTCCTAGGATGGTTGCAATATCCGACGTGAAACAACAATACAAACATCCACCCTTTTTGCTAATGTCCTTTTCGCATTTTAGGGTAGTCCTTTTTGCGAAAAGGGCTCCTTTTTGCGAAAAGGACTCCTTTTCATACTTTAGGGTAACCGATTAGACCAGCAATAGAATAGCAAATGATCTATAGAAGTTGTACCTGAATATCAGAAACACCGCCACAAGAAAAACATTCTACTTTCATTTTGAAACACAATTAATTTCATGAAAATTAATGGATTTCAGATGCAAATTATAATTCGATAGAATAAATTTATGAAATAAAGAATTGATGTAAAAACCAGTTCTGTCAAAATCAACCGCAATACAATATTTTTGTTGTTCAAACCATTTCACCACTGAATTTTACTATTGCCAACTGGGCGACCTTCAAATTATGTTTTGGCTCCCAGCCAATTTTTTAGTTGTCTTGGGCGACTGGGCAATCATTAGTCTGTATCCCTGTGTGCAGTGCTCTTAATATACCTTTTCAGTTTTAAAATGGATGGCCAAACTAAAATGCAATACTGATTTTAACTTAAGTATCACCCTAGTGGGCACATGACGTTCAAACCTTGCACTGACATTGATGTGACGTTGTTTAAACATCATGTGCCTGCTGGGACAGTCTCTAAGAATCACTTCTAAAAGTACTCCAGTAAATGATTTTCAAATTGTTTTATAGGTTAGACATTTGACACTTCATGGAAGCTTAAATTTACACACCAAAAAATTTGAACCCCTGTTAAATAAAAGTGGCTTCACACCAGCAACCCATACTTTTCTTTCTTTCTTTTTTTATCAGTATACAAAATACTTTAAATTTCAGGGCCCAGTTGTTCAAAGTGTCGTTAGCTTAACAAGCTCATTAAGGGTCATTTCGTTAACTGTTTTAGTGGATTCAATATACAATCAGGGGTCATCCTAGAGGGCGATTTGGGAGAAAAAGTCTCCAAAAGCTGGCTGACTTCTCCCTATTTTGAGCTGAGGGAGAAGTGAAAATGTATAGAATGTATAGGGAAATCCAAAATTTGGACCAAAACTTCTCCCTGAAATCCTGAAATTGTCGCAAAACTTCTCCCTCTCTGAGAGCTCTAGGATGACCCCTGACAATATTCTGATATTTTTTGCTGCAAAAATATGAGTAGCTTTTGCACTGCAAAAGCTACTCACATTTTTTCAGCAAAAAATTTCAGCATATTTGCGTATCTCTCGATGTAAATTTTAACAAATTGTTAACTAACGACGTTGTTAGCTTTGAACAACTGGGTCCAGAATTGTTGTCTCCCCATTATGTGTAAAGAAAATAACTGACAAAGTTAAGCTTATATAAACAGGATATCATTAAAATAAAAAGAAAGAAGAAAAAAAAGAACAGTATGAATGTATCATTGAATTTCTAAAGCAATATTTTTCAGACCTTCATAAGTAGCTAAACTCATTAAGCATATAAATATTGTTTTATGTTTTACAGGGCCCGTGCCAACTAAAACCATGAATCACGGGACAATATTGGAGCACTGTGTTGGTGTCCTGGATACTTACAATAAGGACATGCAATCAGTAGAAGAACATGTTAACAAATACTTAAAACAACAATCAGTAAGTACTCTTTGCACTACATAAGACAACTCAGGATAAGGTATGTGTGTGTGTGTGTGTGTGTGTGTTTTTCAACTAAAAGTATTGATATTTTTCTTATGTCTCCATGAAAACATATGTTGTGGGTACACATTAGAAGTGGCATGCCAAGGCAAAATATTCCCTTGACACCCCTCACATCTGGATCTGACATGAGACACTTTTTTAGGTCACCTGAGCTATAGCCAGAGCTATTGAAGCAATTTTGTTTCACATTGTTGTGCACATGAGCCAAACTGTCCAGGTTAGTCTATAATAGGCATTATTTCAGCAAGATTACAATCAAGGGTGTGTGTGTGTGTGTGTGGGGGGGGGGGGGGGCAATCTTCAATATGATGCATATCAGAATAGACGTCCTCGAAGATAGTAGGTAATACTACTTAAAAACTACTTAAGAGACTTAAAATAACGCAAAGATTTTGTTTACCGCAAACAGAACTTAATTCTGTGTCCATGCATGTTAATTTCAATTATTTCCATCTAAAAACAAAGTGCCTTTCAAAAAATGAATAAATTCAGGACATAAGATTGAAATTTTTTTTTTTTTTTTTGACTAGCACACTAACAAAAACATACAACTGAAATGTGTGATCAATATTTTATACCCGAAATATCATACTAAGCACTATGGATAGGATCATCTAATAACCAGGGCCCAGTTGTTCAAAGCGTCGTTAGCTTAACGAGCTTGTTAAGGGTCATTTCGTTAACTGTTTTAGCGGATTCAATACAAAATATTCTGATAATTTTTGCTGAAAAAATATGAGTAGCTTTTGCACTGCAAAAGCTACTCACATTTTTTCAGCAAAAAATTTCAGCATATTTGCGTATCACTCGATGTGAATTTTAATGAATCGTTAACTAACGATGTCGTTAGCTTTGAACAACTGGGCCCAGAGTTTTTCACCATTATATTTATTATCACCATGAAATAATTGTTCTATTTGTATCAGAAATTCATGTCACATATTAATGTTCCAATTCATTGTCTTTTTCACGGCTTCTGCCTTATTTCAGATATTGTCCTAAATTATTGTCTCTTTCATACAATCATTTCAATCATGCACACCCAGTGCAAACTCAGATCAGCATAATCATCCATTCTGTATGGTCTGTAATCGCCATCCATAAGAAAACAGAACAAACATTCAGGGTCATGGCCATCCACTGAACTTAAAAACTGAAATTTGGGTATAGCTATAGATAAAGTACTTTTTTTCAGCCAAACAGTATTGATATTTTTCTTAATCCTTCACAAAAATGTAAGTTGTGTGTACTCATTAGAAGTGCCTCACCAGTGCCCTTCTAAAGAGTACCTACAGGAAATGCTCATGTGATATAGAAAAACAAATATAGTCCAAGACTTCCAGTAATTGTGGTAGCTGCTTTTTCGTTTAGTACACAGCATTAATTAACCCTTGTCCTGCTGAACCTGGATATATCCTGCATTTGCAAACAGTGTAGATCCAGATTCTGAAGAAGCTAACTGATCTGGATCTGCACAGTTTGCCATTATGTGAATTCATATCAACAATTTGGATCAAGTAATTTGATTGGCTGAAAATTAGAAATGGGCATGGCATCTAAATATATTCAGCATGACAAAAGTTAGAAAGAGCAAGGAGTGGTCCCATGGATGTCAGTATAATGTGACTGGTGATAGTATCATGTGTCATGGCATTGTGTCTGGGCAGTGAGGAGGTGGCATTACAAAAGGGCTCACATTCACATCCAGACATGCTACAGCATGCCGGCAAGATTGTAGTCCATAACATTTAAACTCAGCTCAGAGCAACAAAACAAGACATGTATATCTAGAGAAATATTTTTTTGCTTAGTGCTGGACATAGAACTTTGATTCCAGCTGGCCTCGGTGGCTCAGTTGGATTGGATGCCCGTCGGACTGGGTCGGTAACATTCTTTCATGGAGATTTAATCATGGAATATTTTCTACAGTTGTCTCTCCCTTCTGCTGATTCAAGAAGGGTAGTTGTCATTTTCTGGCGAAAGAATGTGCACAATACTGGTTAACCGCTTAGAGGGCTATGCCTGCCCAGTAAAAGTGATTAAGTAAACTGACCATGCCTGATATGATCCGATTGGGTTGACTGGGCTGTAAAACCTGAACAAAAACAAACAAAAGAGCTCACAGTGATTCCAAGTTCTGAATTGACCATAAATAGGGATGACTAGCCTCTCGGGTAAAATTAACAGGTTTGGCAGGTGAGGATAGCATTGAGCAGCCTTTATCAAGATTCTGTCTAGTACAGTCACTCTTGAGCTTGATGACTTAAATCAGCCTGCACAGCTACATAGTCTGTTCAGAGTGTTTGGATGCTATGCAGAGCCAAGGATTCAAGGCTTGGTTAGACAGAAAAACTCTGATCGGACTGTGTGAAAACACAGACCCGAGTAAAATGGCATAAGGCAGGGCTATGGAATTACCATGCCCAACTTGTCCAACGTCCCATTCCCTGAGGACAAGTAAGAAATTTCAACTTCTTTGTCAGGGGACAAGGACTTTATAGCTCTAGCTACGAAGAGTATCCAGATTATGATATATTTTTTTCTTATTTCTCGAAGAAAACGTGTTGTGGGTACTCATGAGAAGCGCCTCACCGAGGCGCTTCTCATGAGTACCCACAACATATGTTCTCTTTGAGAAATAAGAAAAAAATGCCAATTTTTGGGCAAGTAAATTGGTTGGACAAATGGATTTTTACCATCGTCCTTGGACAATTAATGAAATATGATATATCCACAACCATGCATAAGATACTTTATTTCATGTTGTAGCTCAATATATTTTTAAGGTACGAGATGAGAGTGAACAGACATTTGTAGTGGAGGTGTTCTCTGGTTGTGTTCGATACAGTAATATACTTGATGTTATTATGAATGGCTATTATGCAAAAGATGGCAAGAATGTGTTGAAATCAGAACAGAATTTGTATTCAGGTGAGATTTAACCCTTAAAGCACCAAGAAAACCTGCATCTTAAAATGTTGTCTGCTGAATATTCTTGCAAACTTTTCAAACCTATTTTTGTATACAGGCAAACAGTGTGGACCCAGATCAGACTGCTCCTAAAAGGAGCAGTCTGATCTGGGTCCACACTGTTTGCAGAAATGACTTTTAAAGTAACGGGCAGAAGACAAAGCAGACGACAATAGTCGTGACTGGCGCTTTAAGGGTTAAGAGGGGATAATTAAAGTGCTAATTGCAACAGTTAATGCAGCAGACACCATTTTTTTTAATTTTGTTTTGTATTTTTCAGAAAAAATAGGGCTTTCATTTCATTTGAATCATTTGGTAAGCAGACAAATTGTCATGATTCATATGAAATGCCAAATCATATTTCCTCTGAAAAAGAATGAAAAAAAAAATTAAATGTTTGCTACAATTTTTGCATAGTGCTTAAAGGATTAACCCTTATAGCACTAGTCACAACAGCAACAGACAACATTCTTGAATACTTGTTTTTTGTTTATCAGGGAAAATAAGACTAGGCAGATGATTCACATGAAATGTCAAGCCTTATTTTCTTGAAACAAAAACTGAATGTCTTCTGCTACAATTTTGAATAATTACTTTGAACCGGTTTGGTAATAAGGAACAACTTTTCTGTAAAAGCTGCATCCAGAGTATTAACCCAGGTCTTGCTGAACCTGGATATGCTCTCAGTCTGTCATTGCAAATACTGTAGGTTCAGACCAGCTGGCTTCTGAAGATACCAGGTGATCTGGATTTGTACTGTTTGTCATTCCATTATGAAAACATGCTTATTGAAAATATATACTAAAAATTTTACCACCAAAAAATTGAAAATTTTCCTATAAAAAATTCTGATTTTGTTTCATATTTCTGCTCAAAACATAGATTGTGAGTACTCATTAGAACCACCTTGATGATGCGGTTCTATTGAGTACCCACAATCTGTGATTTTTGGCAGAAATAAGAAAAATAATGTATACCCCTGTAAACCCCAGTTTTACTATATAAAAGTGGGGTATAAGGGGGTCAAAACTATATAGGTGTGTTTTCATTAAGCAGTATTTGAATTTGTATCAAAATCCTGGATGAAGTAATCTGATTGGCTGACAATAAGAAGTGGTTATGACATCATTGATTCAGCATGGCAAGCGTTTGCAGCAGTTATGGTGATAAGTAACATTCTTTCATTACGAAAACATGCCTATATAATATTGACCCCCTTAAACCCCACTTTTATATAATAAAACTGGGGTTTACAGGGGTATACTTTATTTTTCTTATTTCTGCTCTAAAACAGATTGTGGGCGAGGCGGTTCTAACAAGTACCCGCAATCTGGGTTTTCAGTTTTGGGAGGTGAAATTTTCTATATATATGAATAAGCGTGTTTTCGTAATGTCTGTAGAAGCTGCAACAAGTGTATTAACACTTAACCCTTGTCCTGCTGAATAAATTAAGATACCATGCTCACTTCTAATTTTCAGCCTATCAGATTACTTGATCCAGGTTGTTGATAGAAATTCAAATACTGAATGGCAAACTGTGCAGATCCAGATCTTCAGAAGCCAACTGATCTGGATCTACACTGTTTGCAAAGACAGGACATATCTGGGTTCAGCAGGACAAGGGTAAAGGTAAACGTTTTAGCAGACAATATATTGAATTATTTTCTTTATTTTTCCCAGAAAACAGGTTTTGGCATTTCATGCAAATTGTGAAATGTCTGTCTCCAGTGGAGGCAATTTGCATGAAATATCTAATCCTGATTTCTGGAAAACTTTGAAAATATTAATTTGTTGTCTGCAGAATTTGGTCATAGAATGGTAAAAATAAGGTATCATTGTCATTTGCAGATTCAGTACCCACATTGTTTTCATGGAAAAAAAGCTCCAAATTTTGTACCTACATTGTTTCCATAGAACAAATAAAAGTGTCAATTTTTAGTACTCACATTTTTTCCAGGGAAAAAAATGACTGTTAATTTAGTACCTACATTTTTTCTACGAAAAAAAAAAAAATAACTGCAAATTTAGTACATACATTGTTTTCATGGAAAACAATGACTGCAAATTTAGTATTCACATTGTTTCCATGGAAAAAATAACTACATATTTAGTACTTACATTGCTTCCATAGAAAAAAAATGACTGTACATTTAGTACCCACATTGTTTCTATGGGGGGAAAAAAAACGTAACTTAGTACATACATTGTTGTCATTGAAAGAATTAGCTGAAAATTTAGTACTTGCATTGTTTCCTTGAAAAAAAAAAATAACTGCACATTTAGTACTTATATTGTTTCCATGGAAAGAATAACTGCAAATTCAGTACCCACAATGTTTCCATGGAAAAAAATACACATACTTATTGGAAAAACCCAACTTATCAGGTGCTGTAATTTATATCTCAGACAGTGGCTAACTGTCTCAGATCATACACATTCGTCTTTTAGAGGAATGTATTACTTACGCATTGTTCCACGTACTGAAATGAAGGTTCATCAAAGATATTTTTAATTTTTTATTCTCAGCTGAATTGACTAGATATTCATGGTAGATTGTCCTTAAACTTTTCATAAGGAAGACAACTTTTGTGACTTACTGATTGCATTCCTTCAGACCAAGGCCCTTCTGAGAAGGGGTTTTTCCTAAAAGAAAAGAATTTGTTCCCCTTGGAAAGAAATTCTGTTGGAAAGAAATTTTTCCATTGTAGAGCAGACCTAATTTCAGAGGGAGGCAAAAATAAAAAAAATTGACAGAGTTGCTTCCCTTGAAAATGTATCGATTCCTTATAACCTGCTACCTGCTGTAGACAAACTTTAGTATTTTAAAATATTTTAAACAGTTTGAAGCTCCACTAATGATTACCGTTCAACAAGAGCTCTGGGCCCAGTTGTTCAAAGCATTGTTAGCTTAACGAGCTTGTTAGTAGTCAAAATGTTAACTGTTCTAGTAAGTACACTATCTAATTCACAGGTTTTTTATGCTGAAAAAATGTGAGTAGCTTTTGCAAATAGCAAAAGCTACTCACATTTTTTCAGCAAAAATATTAGTGTATATGCCATATTTGATGATCAAAGTTTTAACGATACATTAACTAACAACATCGTATAGTTTTGAACAACTGGCATAGCAACAGATAAGGCGAATTTTTCATCTGAAAAATGCTGATATCTTTCTTATTTCTCAACGAAAACATATATTGTGGGTACTCATTAGAAGCGCCTCGCTGAGGCGCTTCTAATGAGTACCCACAACATATGTTTTCGTTGAGAAATAAGAAAGATATCATGTGGATACCCCTCTTATCTGTAGCTATGAACTGGGCCCTGATTTTCATACTTTTTTGTGTACTTTGTTTCCCAGAGCAACCTTTAAAAATTTTATTTGTTCAAAGAAATGTCTACTGTAGAATATATCAACGAATATAGAAGACCCTAATCAGACTGTGTGGATATACAGGCCTGTGTGTGTCATAGCTGTTCATTTATGGCTTTAGGGCCGGCATCTTTCATTACATTTTATCATATTTTGGCTTATTATTTCATATAGGAAACAGATGTAAGGGTAGGTATATATAGAGTCTCATAGATTCAAATAAATGGAGGAGTCAGATTTTATGGTAACTGTCCTAAAATTTTGAAGGAGCTGTCTGATCAGGGTCCACACTATTTGCTTTTCCACTAAGTATTTTAAGAAATAAATGCATAAAAAGCAAAATTCAGGTCAAAAAGGTATGGAATTAAGTCATAGGTCAAGAGTGAGTATCAGGTAGGTATTTCTCTTATTTATTCACGAAAACATATGTTGTGGGTGCTCATTAGAAGTGCATTGCCAAGGTGCTTCTAATGAGTACCCACAACATATGTTTTTGAAGAGAAATAAGAAAAATATCAATACTTTCGGATTTAAAAAAGCATCTTATCAAGAGCGATTTAAATCATCAGAATTTTAGGACATTTACTATATTTTTGTCATTTTTGCATGAAAACGTCATGTGTGTACTTATTGGTATTGCCTCAGTAAAACAATTCAATTGAGTACCCACGAGATATGTTTTGATGCAAAAGTAACAAAAGTGATGCAGAGTTACATCTTCGGTTATCTTATCTGAAGCTATGAGAGAAAATGATGTTTGTGTTAGGAAAAGGAAAAAAGGGTACTTTATCACAAACAAAAGTCAGGACTGCAGTTGAAATGGATATCCAGAAGAAACTGTTTCTTTCACATGACAACATAGTTTCTGACACATTAGCAGTGCCATGCTAACCATAAGTTGTCAGTTTCTAGTGAAGGACTTTGCACATGAAGTGGTTAACCACTTAGAGGCTAAGCTTGCCCAAGAAAAGTGTGGTCTGGTAAACTGACTGGCTTGACAGAGTCGAACTACTTTTACAGAATTGATTGGGATGTTAAACTCCAAATACCCACCCTTCCCATCCGAAAAAAAAAAAAAAAAATAAAAAAACAAAACAAAAAAAAACTAACAATAATTTTCCTAAATATTTGGACAGCTTAATTTAATTCTTACTACATTTATCCTAAAATTTAAAACAGGTCATTTAACTTGCTGGTCACATATCTAAAAAGTAACTGGACTGAACTGTTTGCTTCTGTTTGGCTGTCCAAATAGTTGACCTAATTGCTGTAAAATTGCTGATCTTTGGTATGAAGGCGTGTTGTGATAAAGTACCAGTTTTTCTGAAAAGAGTTCTCATAGTGACTGAGTGACAAACTCTTCCTTCTTGAGACTGTGAAATAAAATCTTGAGGCTCAGCATACATCTGAATGACCCCAGTGTCTACAGGATCATGTTTGCCATAGTTCTAGATAAGAGTATTATGCAGATTAATATTTTCTTATTTCTGCAAGAAAACATATGTTGTGGGTTCTCATTAGATGTGCCTCTGTGAGGCACTTCTAATGAGTACGGTTACTGTACCCACAACATATGTTTTTGTGTAGAAGTAAGAAAAATATCAATATTTTTGTTTGAAAAAATAAATGCTTCTTATCTGTAGCCATACTTGAGCCTCAAATTCATTCCTTTGAATCATACCTGAACATCTTAGTAGTCTGTTTCAGTATTTGCATGTTTGTTTGATTACTAAGTCTAGTCAAATTAACCCTTGTCCTGCTGAATAAAAAGATGCCACGCCCACTTCTGATCTTCAGCCAGTCAGAGTACTTGATCCAGGTTGTTGATACAAATTCAAATACTGAATGGCAAACTTCAGAAGCCAACTGATCTGGATCTACACTGTTTGCAAAGGCAGGACATATCCAGGATCATCAGGACTAGGGTTAAAGGGAAAAGAGTGTGTCTTAGATGAAAGTTCTTTACAAAATATGCATTTTGATGAAATTAGATCAAAATCAAATACAGACTAAGAAAATTAATGAGGATTAAAGATTTCAAAACGATTCTGAAAGGGCTGCCATTCTGAATATTTTATGAGTTTCTATCCATTTTAAGTGATTACATAATATCTACATGTCAAAAGAAAACAGCGCAGTTTTCAAGTAGTCAGTATTTGTCTAGAGAAGAAGCTATATACACAGTCATAGAGGTAAAATGTTGCTTCAGATATTTATTTAGGGTTTGCATGTTTAATTAGGGATCTTTGACATCATGAACCTCAATAAATATTCAAAATGGTGCCCACTTATACCAATTTGATACTTTCAAACCTTGATAACTTTCTTATTTGTCTTTCAATTTTTATCAGCTGTGCATCAAAATACATCATATGTTAAGATCTTTTATTTTTGACTCATTCTTTACAAATCTTGCATTTCCTTTTTTTATATGTTAAGAAATTTCTATGTTAACCCTTGTCCTGCTGAACCCTGATATACCCTGCCTTCACAAACAGTGTAGATCCTTCTGAAGAAGCCAACTGATCTGGATCTGCACTGTTTGGCATTCAGTATGTGAACCCGGATATACCCTGCCTTCACAAACAGTGTAGAAGCCAAGTGATCTGGATCTGCACTGTTTGTCATTCAGTACATGAATTTATATCAAATATCTGGATTATGTAATCTGATTGGCTGATAATTAGAAATGGGTGGGGCATCTTAACTTATTCAGCATGACAAGGGTTAACACTGTAGTTCATGGCATTTGCTGGTCTCCAAATCCAGACTCATTTGTGGAGATTTGAATATTTCACCTGAAATCAGTTTTCTTGTAAATTTCATTGCATTTTCAATTTGGACGGGCCATATCTGCATCACTCCAAAAATGCCAAGAAATGTACTTGAAAATTTAAAAAAAAATGATAAAATATTTTTATATCTTTACATGATTTCCACATAGACAGAAGGGTTGATATTATTCTTACATTTCTATGAAAAACATAAGGTATACATTAGAATTGTCCTGCTGTTTTTGTTTTGAGAAAAAAAGGAAAATTTCCAGTATGTTGTTTGGAAAAAAAGAACAACCTAGCTCTAGATAAGTAATTTTTCATAACTGAATAAGATTGATGGGTTCTCATAAGACAACCTCCTCGCGAGGCTTTTCTAAAGACCTGCCACAAAATATGTTTTTGTGGGAAAATAAAAATCTGTTTTTCTTAATATGTTTTTCTAGAGTTATGAGAAAAGCATATTACCTGGATTTGTGATCATACTTTTTATTCTTGAATGTTAGATAAAAGAAAAATCTATCCTGAAATCTTCATTTAAAATGTTATGAGCACCTTAGATTTTGGTTTAACCCTTCTCTTGCTGAACACAACATGCCCTGTCTTAGCAAATAGTGTAGATTCAGATCAGTTGGTTTCTTCAGAAGCCTCTGCACTGTTTGTTATTAAATATGTGAATTTCTATCACAAACCCGGATCAAGTAAACTGATTGGCTGGAAAATAGAAGTGGGCTTGGCATCTTAATTTATTCAGCAAGGCAAGGGTTAATTGCAAATGGTGTGCAGCACACAAAAAGGACACTTATGCAATTTGCAGAAAACTCAAGCCCTGACCAGCCTGCACTTTTGCAAAGGCTGATCATGGCTGTTGTTGTCCATTTACAGAATTAATGGCTACTGTAGTATATGTCAAAAACAGAATATGTATGGATCGGACTGCACAGATGAACATGCTGATCTTGGTTTTGACTATTAGCATATAACATAAGGGCCTTTTCACATGTTGCATATCAGATGATTTTGTACAGGAAATAGACACATTTTGATATTTGTCTGAAAGATTTATCGTTATAAAGAATGGCAGAGAACATCATCAACTGTTGTTGGCTGAGCAGCTAACCAATGAAAAATGTCATATTCAGTTTCATGCATTCTCATTTGTAAAAACTTTTGGACAAATACAAATATAAAATCTTTCTCAATTATTTCTTTCTTTGATAACCATTATTAAAGCACTAATCACAGCTGCAGTTGACAACATTTTGATTCTTTTTTGTGGAGATTGAGGGTAGGGGTGGGAAGGGGGTATTTTCCAGAGAAAATAGAAAATAAGGCAAAACATTTCATTTGACTTGTCTGTGAAACAGATGATTCTCATGAAATGCCAAGTTTGCTCTGAAAAATAATAAGGGGTTGACATTTCATGTTAATCATCTGCCTTGCACAGTCATGATTCACATGAAATCATATGACTTATTTTCTCTGAAAAATAATTCAAAACTTTGAATGCCTTCTGCTGCAGTTTTTCTTAGAGCTTTAAGGGTTAATTTAGTTTTGTGTTAAACCCTTGCATGTTAGCTATAGAGTCTATCTTTTGTGTTTAGAAAAGAACACTTAGAAATTGTAAACTTGTACTCTAATTCTTAGAAATTTGTTACTGTTTACAAAACAAGAACATGATGCAGTACTGTTACAAAAGTCCATGTTGTTCCTCTTTCTGGAAGCTTAGAATTTTACAGGGAAATTATTAGAGTTCAGTTGCATAGTTTTAGCTTACTGTATTTACCTTAAGTATTCAGACAGGACTGAGCAAACAGTGTAGACCCAGACCAGATCTGCATCTGATCACACATTTAGCAGTTTTAATCATTGTCCTGCTGAGCCCAGATACCCTGCATTTGCAAACAGGGTAGATCCAGATCAGTTGGCTTCTGAAGCCAACTGATCTGGATCTGCCCTGTATATCAATAATCTGCATTAAGTAATCTGACTGGCTAACAATTAGTAATGGTTGTGGCATCTTAATCCTGGTCCTGCTGAAACTGGATAAGCCCTGCCTTTACAAACAGTGTAGATCCAGATCAGTTGGCTTCTGAAGAAGAAGCCAACTGATCTGGATCTGCACTGTTTGATATTAAGTATGTGAATTTATAGCAACAATTCGGATCAAGTAATCTGATTGGCTGTAAATTGGAAGTGGGCGTGGCATTTTAATTTATTCTGCAGGACAAGGGTTAATTTATTCAGCATGACAAGGGTTTAGACATATCAGCAGATAGTAAAATGATTTGTTCAGAATTTAGGAACCATTCTGAGCCATCTTATATGGTACACTTTTTGCTCAGGTCTGTCTGTCCCAGTTCTTGGAGTAAATATGGTAAACTTGAACATTGGCTCATAACTGAACTTTTGATAACAGTTTATGTTATCTCCTGCTGGCCTTGGTGGCTCAGTTGGATGCTCTTCAGACTAGTGATCAGGAGGTTGCGGGGTCGACTTCCGCCAGGTTGGCAACATTCTTTTGTGGAGATTGATCATGAAATATTTTCTATGGTATTTCTCTCCCTTCCACTGATTCAAGAAGGACAGTTGCTGATGAAAGAGTGTGCATAATACTGGTTAACCGCTTAGAGGACTAAGCCTGCCCGGTAAAAGTGTGGTTAGTAAACTGACCACGCTCGACATGACTCTATTGGGTTGACTAGGTAATAAAACCTCAACACATACCCAAATGTTATTTCCTGTTATACTATTCATTTTATTGATCTGTTGACAGGTTCTTTGATAAGTTGTGGATGAATTTCTTATCCAGTTTATTTAAGTCCTTATAAATTTCTTGAAAAGATTAGTTAATAATGGAAGTATGGGATATTTAATATTGATTTTATGTTGGGCTGGAGATGACAGGAATAAAATTGCTTTGACTGAAGTCTTATTGTTTTTTTTTATTGCACTGAAAAGTTTCCAATTTCCTGAGCAAGTTGACAAAGATATTCCCAACAGTTCATAAAGATGAATTGTGTTCTTACTGTAAATGATCCACACTGTAGCTACTCATTAGAAACATATGGCCAAAGCACTTCTAATGAATACCTACACGGCGCGTCTTCATAGAGAAGTAAGAAAAATATTTATCTTGGTACCCTTTTTACAGAGCTTTGGTATGCTTAACCCTTGTCCTGCTGAACCCGGGTATACCCTGCCCTTGCAAACAGTGTAGATCCAGATCAGTTGGCTTCTTCAGAAGCCAACTGATCTTGATCTGCACTGTTTGTCATTAAGTACGTGAATTTATATCAATAACCTGGATCAAGTAGTCTGATTGGCTGAAAATTGGAAGTGGGCATGGGATCTAAATTTATTCAGCATGACAAGGGTTAATCTCTGTATATTCATGAAGAAATCAGAAAAAAATATTTGTCTAGATACTCCTCTTGTACCATGTTTAATTTTTCTGTTTCAGTATTAGCTTATTTGGCATTATTTCGACTAGATGAACTTGGTATGTCACACTTCAGACAATTTGTTAGATCACAAGACCTCAACAGAATGTATAGGGTAAGAACACCACATACATGTACTTATCTTATTCTTTCTAATCTATGATCTAAACAGTATAATTTTCAGTTTTATGCAAATTTGTCATTCCAGTATTTACCAGCATACCTCAATATGGTACTTTTTTATGCCCCCGCCAATAGCGGATGGGCATATAGTGTTTACCCTGTCCGTTTGTGTGTGTGTGTGTGTGTGTATGTGTGTGTGTGTGTGTGTGTGTGTGTGTGTGGATGTGTGTTACCATAATCTTGTCTGGTCCAGAACTTTGTTATTCCTTTATGGATTTTGAAATTACTTGGCAGAAATGTTTATCATTATGAGACGATGTGTCATGCACAAGACCCAGTTCCATAGCTTTAAGATCAAGGTTTCATTTAGAGGTCAAGGGTAAAAAATAAGGTCTATTTTTTTGTGTCCAGTCCACAACTTTGTCATTCCTTGATAGATTTAGAAATTACTTTGCAGAAATATTAATGACACGTCATTAGATGATGTGTCACGTGTAAGCCCTAGGTACATATCTCCAAGGTCAAGGTTACACTTAGAGGTCAAAGGTAAAAAATGGGGTCTAATTTGTGTTCCACCACCAGTGGCGACTTTTTTGATCTGCTGATAACCTTTGCAAACAGTTTGTGCCCAGATCAGGCCCGACGTTTTGTCGGGCCTGATCTGAATCCAAACGGTTTGACACTCTGATAGTATTACTGAAAGGTTTTTTGAAAAAAGTAATTTAAAAGAAATCCACAGACGACAAAAAAAGCATGCAAAATTACCCAGCATGCAAAGAGTTAAGAGTAACCCTCATTTGGAAGCAAAAGTAAAGAGAAATTTTCAAGTTTTTTCCTAGGTGTGTGTAAAAATAATTCTGCTCTGGCTGTGCTGCTGATTGGTAAAACAATGTCTATTTTCTGTTGCAGTTTCTAAGTTTCTTTTTCAATGAAGACAGCTTGATGACATGGATGAAAGCCGCATGGGAGAAATATTATGAACATGTTTTTGTACAAACTCAACTTGTCTCACCACTAAGAAGGTTTGTGTTACAATGCTTTCTTCTTGTCATTTATCTCTGTATTCCTGAGATAATCAGGTGCTAATCTGTCAAGCTGACAGAATATAAGCATATCTGAAAATATGATTTTGATATTGAATTTAACCAATTTTAGTCTGAAGACCTCTAAAAGGGTAATTGGCAAACATAGCAGACCCAGTCAGATACCACATAATGTGGCATCTGATCAGGGTTTCCACTCTTTGCAAATAGTTTAGCCATTTTTCTCTAGGAATATCTAAATCACATAGCCTGACATCCCTAAAATTGAAATTGGACTCTTCCATATACAGTGTGGAGGAGTTAATTCAGTCTGAAATGGGTTAAGAATGAATAGTCTTCAAAGAAAGAGAACTCTAAGCTTAAAGTTATTGCATCTCTTTTCATGGGAGGCCACTCCAGTTGAAGAGAATTTGTTTCCATGGTATACCAATCCCTTCTTCTAGAGGTCTGCTCTGAAAGATTCTGAAAAGTTCTTTAAATAGCCCATTTGAGAAGGAAAGCAAGTACTTTCAAGTTGGATTGCTCTGCTTTGGAGTTCTAACCATTCATCTCAAACAAACTGCATTTTAGGGGATTATATGCCACTGAATATAGCCATTGACACAAAAGGCCCTCAAAGCTTGACTGTTTAACTCATATTCATCATCAGAATCACAATGAGTATATTGTGTATGTTTTTAAGTTGTAAGAAATCCATTTTACTTTAGAATATAGTTCCTAATGAGAATGAGATTATTTCTAAACCAGAACATATATAGTGGGCACTCATTAGAAGTACATTGGTTACACTCTTCAAATGCATATCCAAACCATCTTTTCTTGAAGAAATAAAAAATATTAATCCTTGTCTTGCTGAACCCGGATATACTCTGCCTTTATAAACAATGTAGATCCAGATCAGAATCCAGTTGATCTGGATCTGCACTGTCTTTCATTCAGTATCTGAACAGCCTGGATGAAGTAATCTGATTGGCTGACAATTAGAAGTGGGTGTGGCTTCTTAATTTATTCAACATGACAAGGGTTAATATTTTTTGTGGAAAAACATGTCATATCTAGAGTGTTGACTGGAGCCTGTGAGGCCAAACAAATGTTGATACAGATACAGATTAGAATAACTCTTTAGATTTTCTTCTGACTCCCTTTTATAATATACTTGCATAGTGACTCAATGGTAGAGCATCCACTTTGTGACCAGGAGGCTGTGTGGGTCCAAACCCCAGCAGAGTCATACCAAAGACTTTAAAAATGGTACTAGCTGCTCTTTCGCCTGGCACTCAGTATTAAGAAAGCAGAGCTAGGTCTGGTCAGCCTGGTGTCAGTATAATATGACTGGGTGGAATATCATGTCATGTGTCTGGGGAGTACTATTTCAGAGAGGTAGTGGTCTAAAAGTGAGCATTGAGCTCCCTGCTACATTCAGACGTCATTGTCAAATGAGTGAAAGATTGTTAAAAGCAATATAAAACCTGAATAAAACGAACAAACCCTTTTGTATAATTATGCCTGTACTTACTGTATATTTGTCATTATTGTGTACTATGAATTATACTATGAAATATTGTTTAACTCTTAGCACTCTGGGTAAAATTTTCAGCAGACGACATTTTGAAATATTTTTCTTAATTTTCCCAGAAAACAGGATATGACATTTCATGCAAATTGTCTCCTAGAGACAGTTTGCATGAAATGTCGTACCCTGTTTTCTGGGAAAAATAAGAAAAATATTATGAAAAATATTATCAATTTGTCGTCTGCTGAAAATGCCCAGAGAGTGGTAAAGATTAAAACAAATATATGCAGTCAAATCAGACTGTAGACTGTCCTATGCAGCCTTAAGTAATCTTTTAGTTTGCATATAGGTGTTGTTAAGGATTTTTCTTATGAAGAAATGTATTTATAAGATACAGGCTTTACCATTGTATGTTTCTACATACACATTACTATTTATTCATCCATTTAGAAATGGTAAGAAAGCAAATACTTAAAAAGTACAAACAGTCTGTACATAAATACACAAGATGTTGCCAAGACATAAATCATATCCCAAGAATCAGTGGGTTTTGACTTGTTCTTTTAGTCATTCTGGAAAGCAGGAATTTAATGTAAGTTTGGACAACATAGTTTTAAAAGTGAATGCCTTCTCTGAATGCCAGTTTATTGTTTTAGTTTAATCCCTTTGTGCTTTAGAAGCACCCAATTACATTCATGAAATTGTATGCATTCTTCCAGATGGATGCCAGAGCTTAAGGAAATGGTACAACAGATGAGAGATAAAATAGAAAACAAAAATAAACCAAAGAGAAAAGTTCAGAATGTCACAGGTAATTATCACATTATGTCCTTCAAAAAAGTAGTGGCCATGAAAGAATTGAGATACACCAAACAGAAGCAAATATCAATGTATATGCAGAAAGTGAAGGGTCTTAATCATACAATACAGTCAGTGTCTTTGCATGTTGTGTACCTGGTAACAGGACATTATGAGGTATTGATATATATGCATATCAGAAGCTTTGTGGAGGGGTGAATTTGGTGATCATTCTGGGGTGCTTTTTCTTATTTCTGTATAAATGCATATATTGTGGGTGGGTACTCATTAGAAGCAGATGCTTCTGAACACCAACAGTACACTACAACTTCTTTATAACACAGTTCGTTATAACACGGTTTTGGATATAACACAGTTCAAAGATGGATCCCAAAACTGTATAGATTTTATTGAAAAATGACCATAAATGGTCATTTTTCTATAATCTATACATTTTGGTTTGGATATAACAATGTTGTTTAACTAACATGGTTTATGCTAGGGACCCCAACAATAGTGTTATAAAGAGGTTGTGGTGTATATGTTTTACGGAGTACTGGAGAATTTTTTTTCCAGAATTGTCACAAATACTCCATCTTGGGGAGTCTTTTGTATATATCATATGCTTCTGTCAAGTATGTTTATTGTGTGCTTAGTAAGCTCTAAGAGCAGCATATTCAGAGTTGTTTTTTTTTTTTTACTTTTACTTGAAACAATTGAAATTAACCACTCTATCTCTGATATTGGACAAATCTTTTTGTTTCAAAGAAGGGTATTAGACAAAAAATAAGTACGAGGGTCCTGCAAAAAGTTTTGTCACTGGGTTCGGATTACTTCAGTGCTATGTTTTATGAAACATATTTTTATTACAAACCTTCAAAGTATTCCCCCTTCACTAAAACACATTTTTTGTAATCTTTTTACCAAGTCGCTAAAAGCAGATAAATAGTCTTCTTTTGGTATCTGTTGGAGACACTGATAAATAGCGCTGCCAAGAGAACTTCTAGACATATACTTATTTCCAGAAAGCATTTTCTTAAGCCTTGGAAATAAAAAGAAGTCACAAGGACTCTGGTCAGGTGAATAAGGTGGATGGTTTAAAGCTTTCACCTTTTCAGAAGCCAAAAAATACTTAACAACCTCACACTTATGAGAGGAGGCATTGTCATGTAAAAGATGGACTCCTGACCATCCTTTGCTTGGTCCATGTTCCAATGTAACAAGTAAATTGGTCAGTGTATATGACTGCATCTATTTCAATTTGAAATAACTCGGTCAGTTGGAAAGCAGTTTGAAGGAAATAAACGGGTATTGTTAGCTATTCAACACACCATTCAAGTGCAGTGAAGCATTTTAAAATATACCTGGGATAAAGCTTAGAAGCCTATTAGTGACAGAACTTTTTGCAGGACCCTCGTACACACAAAAACACCAAGAAAACAACACCAACAAGAAAAACGAAATTGTCAAAAAAGTATAGATGTCTAAAGACAATGGTGCAGATCCTGGGTAGTTATGACCTGTCTCATCTGTATCTACGCAGAGGGCCAATCACTTCTAGACAGGTCTGTGTTGTTGAAATAGTTAATGGATAATTATAAATCTCTGAGCTTCATACATTTGTACATTTACAGAAACAAAGCCGTTCAATATCACACAGGCAAGACCGAAAAGTGTTCCAGTACCAGACCCTGTGAGTATTATGTTTTCTTCTATGCCCATGCTATGGGGGGAGGGGGAAGGGGGGCATATAGTATCTACCCTGTCCGTACATGCGTATGTTCCGCCTGTACATACGCAAAATAGTTTCTGTTCGATATCTTTTAAAAAGATTAGTGTATTGGATTCATTTTTAGCTCACCTGAGCATGGCTCACGATGAGCTATTGTGATCACTAGCCGTCCGTTGTTCGTCTGTCCACACCTTTGAACGACTTCCCCTCTGTAACCCCTATGCCAATTTTTTTCAAACTTCATGTGGAGCCTTCTGTTAAAGGGGGATTGAAAATTTATACAAATGGTCATGGTCCGTTAATCAAGATGGCTGCCATGTCCATATATGGTAAAAACACATAAAAATCTTCTTCTCCAGAACCAAGAAAGCTTCAAGGCTGAATCTTAGTATATAGCATCATGGAAGCAAGGTCTACCTAGTTTTATTCAAAGGATGACCCTAGGTTGACCTTTGATTTTTTTATGGCAAGGTCAAATTTGCATCCCCATGCATTTGTATGGGGAAAATGTTGAAAAGTCATTTTCTCAAAATGTATGAAAGACTAATGGCTGAAACTTGCAATGAGTGAATACATTAGTAAAACATTTTAGTTATAATCAAAATTTAGTCCCCTGGGGGTTATCTGCCCATGCCCCTGGGCTATATACATGTATAAAATTGTGTAATTTTTAAATGTGTTCTTTTCTGAAACTGCTTGGGCAATTTTCACCAGATTTCACATCCATGGGGCCTTCTGTCAAAAGGATATTGCCGATTTGTTCAAATGGTTCCGCGCCATCTAACAAAGATGGCCGCCATGCCCATATATGGTAAAAACACTTAAAAATCTTCTTCTCAAGAACCAAGAAAGCTTTGGGGCTGAATCTTGGTATATAGGGTTGATTTCTCAAGAACCAATAAAGCTTTGGACCTGAATCTTGGTATATAGGGTTGATAACTCAAGGTCTACCAAATTTGTTCAAATGGTGACCGTAGTTTGACCTTTGACCTCTTTACGGTAAGGTCAAATTTGCATCTGTATACATTTATATGGGGAAAATGTTGAAAAGTCATTTTCGCAAAATGTATTAAAGACTTGTGGCTGAAACTTACAATGTATGATTAAAGTAGTAAAACATTTTAGTTTTAATCAAAATTTTGTCCCCAGAGGGTTAACTGTTCTTGCCACTGGGCTATATACACATGTGTAAAATTGTGTAAAATATTTAAATGTCTTCTTCTCTGAAACAGCTTGAGCCATTTTCACCAGATTTTACATGGGGCCTTCTGTCAAAAGGGTATTATCAATTTGTTCAAATGATTCCGCAAAATTGAACAAGATGGCCACTATGCCCATATATGGTAAAAACACTTAAAAATCTTCTTCTCAAGAACCAAGAAAGCTTTGGGGCTGAATCTTGGTATATAGCATCGAGGACTCAAGGTGTACCAAGTTTGTTCAAATAATGACCGTAAGTGGACCTTTGACTTTTTTATGGCAAGGTCAAAATTGCGTCCCCATGCATTTGTATGGGGAAAATGTTGAAAAGTCGTTTTATCTCAGAATGTATCAAAGACTGTTGGCTGAAGCTTACGGTGTGTGATTAAGTAGTAAAACACTTTAGTTATAATCAAAAATTTGTCTGAGGGTTATCTGCCCTTTCCACTGGGCTATATACATGTATAAAATTGTGTAATTTTTAAATGTCTTCATCTCTGAAACTGCTTTAGCAATTTTCACCAGATTTCACATGGGTCTTCTGTTAAAAGGGTATTGCCAATTTGTTCAAATGGTTCTGCACAATTGAACAAGATGGCCACCATGTCCATAAATGGTAAAAACTCTTGAAAATCTTTGACCTTTTTATGGTATGATCAAATTTGTGTCCCAGTGCTGTGGCAATACTGGAAGACTGTTGCATGGCATTTGCAAATATGCAGGTGAGCGAATTTGGACCCATGGGCCTCTTGTTTTATGCATAGGTATTTAATCATAAAATATAGGTGGTTTGATTACGTGTAAAATCTGCCAATTATTGTGGGAGTTATGGTCCTTTTCAACTAAATTTTTTTTTAAATCCTTGTGCATACATGCCATAACCTCAGTTGGTCAATCTGTGAGATCTGAGAAAAATTTAAGTGAGATTTCAAAAAATTCTGTGAGACTTTTTCTCGGCGCTGTATTTTGTCATACGAAGTAATTTTCGAAATTTAAAGCTTATTTATTTGAAAGGCATGACTTCTGCAGGAGTCTTTAAAGTGTTTAAATAATGAGGGCCAGCAAACTTTATCCCTCTTGCAGCATTCATGTCTTTAAAATCAAAATAAATATCTTTAATTTCCAAAAAGATATATAGGCCTTTTTCTTGGATGCTGGAGATGCTTTTGCATCAGGAGAAGCAGGGCGCTTGGGCATGATACTGGCAGTACTTCAAATTTAAGAATGATTTATGACTAAAATTATCTGCATTTTATATAAAGATATCAACATCTGCTTGAGCAACCCTAATTCTATTCTTTATGTGACAATTACTGCAAACAAAACAAAAAAATATACAAAATATAAAGGGGCCGATAATTATCACAAATACTTACCCTAAGACCAGACACAATACGCCAACTATTTTTTCTTCAAGCCAGATCATTGGCGCATGCCATTATCTCGTCCACTAGCGTAACTGAGCATCTTTAGTTTACCTAGAAAGCGTGTCCGATTGACCAATCTGTCATTTAACACCTTCTTAATCATTTAATTACTATTGTTTATCATGTTTATTGCGGAATCAACACCGTCCACCATCACAGGTCATGCGGATACCTTTGCACTTATTTTGACACTTGTTATCGGCTTTCGATTCAACGTAATGGAATACACTTCTATTGATCCGGAAACCAATACTACAGTGACTGTCTACAAAAAAGGTGCCTTAAGATTTTTTTTCGATGGGGTTTTTCGATTCCGTGAGTTTTACCGCTCACGGCGTGAGCCCGTGAGAAACGTCAGAATTACGTGAGGTTTTTCCTCACGGCGTGAGACTTGGCATGTATGCTTGTGTCATGTTGAAGATGTTGCCTGGGTTGGGGCATCTGTGTCATGTTGACACATTTCTAGTTTCTTTTCATTTATATGTATTAGCTTTGGATTGTCAATATGTTTTAACAAGTGTTGATATTTTTAATTTCTCTATGAAAATATATGTAATCGAGGGTTGATCACAAGACTGTAGCAAGTCAGTTAGTTGTTTTTCCCAATACTTAATCTCCTCACCATGAAGGTGTTATGAAGATTACAACATTTCTTTCTGTAAACAGTGGAAATTTAGGCGCAATTGCTCATATGAGCAATGGCACCTAAATTTGCATTGTTTACAAAGGGGTCGAAGTTGCCCCTAAACAAGAGTTTCAAAAATATGTTTGAGTTACTACTGTCTTGCACTCAACCCTCATGTTGTTGTTACACATTATATAAGAAGTTCCTTTGTGAAGATAATGAGTGCCTCTGACAGTGAGGTGCTTTTAATGTGTACCTACAACATACATTTTCATGGAGAAATAAAACAAATTTTTAAAATCGGTATATTTCCTATATAGACCTATATGTATGAAAAATTTTATTTTTATATACTTGCAGTATTTATTGCTTGTGGGCTATATAGTATTTATAGGTTTCCAGTGCAAAAGAAAATGTTAGTTCCCTGCAAATATCGTCATTTATTTTTTAATGAACATGATAAAGTGGAAGCTGAATAAGACAAACTGGACCAGTGGTCATCTTTTATACTCACAGCATCAATACCTGTATAGATAGCTTTCGTGTCAAACTTCCCACAGAAAAGGATGGTGTTATGTTTGCATTTAACTCTTTGCATGCTAGGTAATTTTGCATGCTTTTTTGTCTTCTGTTGATTTTTTTTTTAAAATTAACTTTTTCAAAAAAATCTTTCAGGAAACAATTCAGAGTGTCAAACAGTTTGGATCCAGATCAGGCCTGATGTTTTGTTGGGCCTGATCAGGGTCCAGACTGTTTGCAAAGGTTATCAGCCGACAACAAAAGTCACCACTAGCAGGGAAAGAGTTAAATATGAAAAAGAGTTTTATGCTAAGATAAACCACAAATAAGATGTATTGATATTTTTTTTTTCATATTTCTTTACACAAAAACATGTTGTGAATACTCATCAGAGGTATAGAACAAGTCCATTGGACTGTCTGATGATGTGTCTGTAAAGTTCTGGCTAATTGGCGTACTGTGCAGACCCTGATCAAGCTGTTGCTTAGGTAGCAGTTTGATCTGGGTATACACTGTTTGCTCTGATGTGTTAATTGGAACAATTAAGGTAAATATGGCAAGGTAAACCTACTTGCCAGGGTATTATAGTGTTCATCTATAATTGTTTCATGGCCCCGAGGTTATAAAACTTTTTACATGCTCGACTCATCTGAGCATGAAATTTGTTCATCTAATAGATCTCAAATTACTAACAACTGCAAATTCTTTTTTGCTAAACGTAGCTGAGCATGCAGTTTCCTCTGCAATAAATATGAAAATGCCAACCATTTTTGGCATTTTCATATTTATTAGCAGAGAAAATTTCATGCTCAGCTGAGTTGAGCATGAAAAAAATTTTATAACCTCAAAGCTTGGTTTCATTCTTTTCTTTGGCTGAGCACAGGAAGTATTTGTAGGTATTTTATTGGATGGAAAGAAAAATGTATATTCACTGTTGTCACTGCCATTGTGTCATCTCTCAGGAAGTTGTTGTTTTGCATTGTATTATATATAAGAGATAGAGAATGATATTTAAAAGACCAATATGCAATGATTTATATTGAACTAATGCAAGAACTTTTATCTTCATTATACCCCACTTTGAAAAAGAGGGGATGGGGTGTACTATGTACTAGATTTGCCCTTCCTCCTCCATTCTGTCATTCTATCATTCTTTGATTATATTATGCTGACAAAGCTCCATGTAAGAGGAGTGTCCAGTTAAATATTTTTCTTATTTCACCTTGAAAACATACATTGTGGGTATTCACTAGAAGTACCTCCTCAGTCAAGACCCTGTTAATGAGTACTCACAACTTGATTATGTATTCCTGGACAAATAAGAAATATGTCAGTACTTTCTGCTTGAAAAAAAGTGCTTTATCTAGAACTATGCAGAACTGAAGCAATGTAGCAATGGTAAAGTCAGATCTGCTGCACTTCTAGATATTTATGAGGTGAGATTGACAGCCTAAAGCTTTAATTTAAATGATTTTGGTTATCTGATATTAAGTAAAGTGATACTTAACAAAATGTATACTGTATGTGCAAGTGTGTTGTTTTCACAGTAAAATGTAATATGAAACATTGTTTTATCTGCCATATTTGTATCAGTGTGCTAAATGGTGCCAAATTCAAGAATTGGGCTCTTACACATGAGTTGTCATTCAGCCGGGTTGGGTAAAAGTCCCAGGGATTGAGTCAGGGTCCCAGCATGACTGAAATATTGTTGACTGGGACATTGTCAGTATATCAATATTTTTAATGGCCATTTTCAAGAAAATCATTTTGCTATAAAAATTGCAGATAGCTGATTATGAATATGTTTTTTAAAAGATAAAAAAAAGGTTGTGAAAAAAAGCACAGAGAAAAAAAAGTTTCTGGAAGTAATATATTAGTTATCAGTTAATGACAGTCCATTCTTTGGAAAGAAACACAAAGCAAATAGCATCTTTTGCAGCGATGTTGGAAGCACAAAAGTATGTAATAATTTCTGTAATTCTCACATGTCTGTCATTTCCCT
Organism: Anodontia alba; assembly: GCA_964016985.1. NCBI lineage: Eukaryota > Metazoa > Mollusca > Bivalvia > Lucinida > Lucinidae > Anodontia > Anodontia alba. Next base: position 67,046,969 of record OZ024821.1, on the reverse strand, counting down.
ATCGTGTTTTAAAATTTCGAACACTTTATTCCATATTTTTTTGGCATAAAATTTGATTAATGCAGTTGTTTCCTAAAATATTTAGTTGAATGGCAAACAGTGTAGACCTTGATCAGACTGCTCCTGAAGGAGCAGTCTGATCTGGGTCTTTACTGTTGCATATGTCATTTTGTCAGCAATTTTTGTGTACGAAATTTTAGATATTTACTGTATGTCAGTTGTCGCCACTTTAAATTGCTTTACCTTTGGTATAAACAAATATTTCACAATCACAACCAAATTAATATTATTTGATGCCCTGTTTCACAGGGTTCTGTTGTTGATCATGTTTCATTCCAACTTGGTTTTAAGTACAAAGGCAGCTCTGAACTGTGCTGATGGAAAATCACTCAATGAATTTTCTCATAATGACCTGTCTCATTAAGATCTGCGCCACTTATCAATTGGTAATTTTGTTTTTGACTGACATCCTGTTTGTAACAGTAGATATATTTCCTTACTGATAACTGAAAGAATCCACTTAGAAATTTGGATTGAAACAGTTATCATTATAAAATAGAACTGTTTACAGTGTTCACTTTTAGAGGGTACAGAAAGATTTCACTGTTAATTGAAAAGCAAGTATGATGTGTTTCAGACAGACCTATTTTTTACTCAATATATCCATAATTTGTATTCAGCTGAGATAGCATTGAAAATGAATTAATTTGTGCTAAAAAGCTTATATACCTGTATGTTTTTAATATTTATATGTATACCTGCAGACATCAGATGATTTTTGCTCACCACTCCACCCACCACAAATATTAAGCTTGTTAATAATATTGGCATTTAATATCAATAAATGCTGGGAGAATCTTTGTTATGGTAAATTAATAAAAAAATCCTCAAAAAGTTCCAGCTAAGATTATGACATGTATTTAAATAATTATAATGTTCTAGTTATTTTGAAATTTTTTATATCATTTAAAATGAATGGATATATTTATAGATGTTTCACCCTCGGTGGCGCAGTTGGATGCGCGTCCGACTGGAGACCAGGAGGTCGCGGGTTCAACCCCCGCTGAGTTCGGCAACATTCTTTCGTGGTGATTGATCATGAAATATTTTCTACGGTCATTCTCTCCCTTCCGCTGATTCAAGAAGGGCAGTTGTCAGTTTCTGGCAAAAGAATGTGCACACTTCTGGTTAACCACATAGAGGACTAAGCCTGCCCAGTAAACGTGTGGTTAGGTAAACTGACTGCGCTCGACATGACCCCATTGGGTTGACTGGGCTGTAAAACCTCAACACATACAAATTCATCCTTTTTGACAAGGAGACAAACTAAACCTGCTGCTGCAGTGTGGAATTGACAATAAGAAAAGGGAAAAAGGTGACCACATTCTAAAGGGGAAGTTGATTTTGATTCCCAAACAATGTACTTGTTTTTTTTTTTTGTGTTTTTTTTTTCTTTCTTGTGTGGGGGAGGGGGAGGTGGGGGCCAGATAAACTGAACCATCACTCCATCTAAATTCTACATTGTGAAAATCCTCTAACCATCTTTTGTTCAGCATTCCATCTGAACATGGTAGCTTTTTTTTTTTTTTTAGATTCCAAAGCTGACCAAACATAAGCCACCACCAGAAACATTGTACAGAGAACCATCTGAGTTCAAGAAGATGGATTTTGTAAGACAGGCTAACAGGAGAAAAGCTGAGGTAAGTTTAGCTTTAATTATAAAATGACAATATATGATGGTAGCCTGGTCATACTTAAACCTTATCCTGAGCCGACCTCGGTGGCTCAGTTGGATGCGCGTCCGACTGGAGACCAGGAGGTCGCGGGTTCAACCCCCGCCGAGGTCGGCAACATTCTTTCGTGGAGATTGATCATGAAATATTTTCTACGGTCATTCTCTCCCTTCCGCTGATTCAAGAAGGGCAGTTGTCAGTTTCTGGCGAAAGAATGTGCACAATTCTGGTTAACCGCATAGAGGACTAAGCCTGCCCAGTAAACGTGTGGTTAGGTAAACTGACCACGCTCGACATGACCCCATTGGGTTGACTGGGCCGTAAAACCTCAACACAAACAAACAAAAACCTTATCCTGCTGAATAAATCAAGATTCCCCTCCCACTTCTAATTTTCAGCCAATCAAATTACTTGATCTAGATGCTTGATATAAATTCACATACTGAATGACAAACACTGCAGATCCAGAACAGTTGGCTTCTTCAGAAGCCAACTGATCTGGATCTACACTGTTTGCAAAGGTAGGGGTTGTCATGATTAGCAGGATAAGGGTTAAAACTTACTAAAATTGGTACTAGCTGCTCTTTTGCTTGGCACTCTGTATTAGAAAGAAGAACAATGACTGATTGCACTGGTTTAAATGCAATTTTTTGCCGGCCTTGGTGGCTCAGTTGGATGCACTGCCGTCTGGAGACCAAGAGGTCGCGGGTTCAACCCCCGCCGAGGTCGGCAACATTCTTTCGTGGAGATTGATCATGAAATATTTTCTACAGTCATTCTCTCCCTTCCGCTGATTCAAGAAGGGCAGTTGTCAGTTTCTGGCAAAAGAATGTGCACAATACTGGTTAACCGCTAAGAGGACTAAGCCTGCCCAGTAAACGTGGTTAGGTAAACTTACCATGTTCGACATGACCCCGTTGGGTTGACTGGGCCGTAAAACCTCAACACAAACAAAACAATTTGATTTATGACAGTAACACAGTCTGGGCTGTGATATTGCAGTGAGGCAGCATTAGGAAGTATCAGTACCCTTTGTCACATCCAGAAAATCACTGCATGGCTGAAAAATCGTCGACAGTAGGGTAAAAATATAATTGTAAGTACCCAGGAAAGGCTACAGCCACAGAGCACAGCCACCCAAGGCATGAAAAGAAGAAGAGATGAGAAACAATGACAAGCCATGATGGCTGATTTACAATAACTGACATGCTAACAAACAAGAACTGCAACCGAAGAACAGGGCCCAGTTATTCAAAGCATTGTTAGCTTAACAAGCTTGTTAGTGGTCAAAGTGTTAACTGTTCTAGTAAGTACAATATCAAATGCTTAGGTATTTTTGCTGAAAAATGTGAGTAGCTTTTGCAAATGCAAAAGCTACTCACGTTTTTTCTGCAAAAATATTAGGTTATATGCCATATTTAATTGTTTAAGTTTTAATGATATGTTAACTAACGACATTGTTAGTTTTGAACAGCTGGGCCTTGGAACAGTCAGCATAAACAACTACTAGGGGCTTAAGCTAGTTTTTTCATGATCACAGCCTTGCCCTTAATTCGGATGCAGCTCAAAATTACAAATATGTGTTCTTTCCACATAGGATCCCCTACCTGATCAGTTAACCTTTACCACTCTCTGGGCTAATTCAGCAGAAGACAAATTGGCGATATATTTTTCTTATTTTTCCCAGAAAACAGGATTTGACATTTTATGCAAATTGTCTCCATTGGAGACAATTTGCATGAAATATCAAATCCTGTTTTTTGGAAAAATACAAAAAATATTTCAAAATGTTGTCTGCTGAAAATTTTACCCAGAGTGCTAAGCGCTAAACATTACAGTAAAATAAATTATTTCAAAACTGAAATGAAAGAAAGAAGAGAGGTCAACATTAATCTGAAACCAGAACAGAAGAAATCACATTGTAAAACTTTTGCTTTAAAGTTTTTAACAGCTCATATTTGCCAGACCATATGATGGATTTGGTTTATATTTGTATGATGATTGATAATCGTCCAAAGTTTTATTCAGCAATACCCTCAACCACACCTATAACCTTAAAGTCAAGGTCATGTACTTCATTTATGTTAAAGTTATGCATTAAAGCTTTCAACAGCTCTTACTTCTTTCAACAGCTTATATTTACCAGACCAGATGATAGCTTTGGTTTATGTTTTGTATGATAATAGCTATAGGTCCAACAGTTTATTCAGCAATACCCCTGCCTATGCTAGTGGCCTTAAGGTCAGGCTCAAAGGCTTACATCTTTAATGTTAAAGTTTTATATTAAAGTTTCCAACAGCTCATATATTCCAGACTATTTGATGGATTTGGTTAATAAGTGGTATGATGATAGATAGAGGTCCAAAGTTTTTTTCAGCAATGTCCCCAACATGCCTATGACCTTAAGCTCTAGGTCACAGACTTCCTTATGGTCAAGGTCATGGACTTGGTACCTTTATATTAAAGGTTTGAACAGCTCATATTTTCCAGATCATGAGATAGATTTGGTTTATGTTTGGTTTGATGATACATATAGATTCAAAGTTTTATTCAGCAATACCAACCCCCCCACTCCCATTCTCTGCTCATGGCCTTAAGGACACCTGGTTCACAGGTCAGATATTCATGATACTTAATCATTTTGTTATAAAATTCTTCATGGTGGTGGACAGGCACTTGTTCAGGCAACCTCTGCTGTCTGATGACAGCTCTTGTATGTTACCTTTTAGCACTCTCTGGGCAAAATCGTAGAGAACAGATTGATGCTCTATATTATTATTGTTCTAAATAGTGCCTCTTATTTCATGCAACTTATTTCCTTTGTCCTTCGCAGACAATTTGCATCAAATGTCTAGCCTTTAAATGGCCTTGCCATGAGAAAACATGTCTTAAGGCGTATGCAGACACCAAAGACCCAGATCAGCCTGCACGTCCGTGCAGTCTGATCAGGGCCTCTAATGTCTGCAGATGGAATCATCGGATACTATATAATGTCTCAATGAAAAGCACAGTCCTGGATGAGACTGCGCATATGCAGAATGATGTGAATCTACACATTTGGCACATGCTTGATGGCACCTTCTTGCTTGACGGTGCCCATATAAGAAAAATTCATCAATTTGTTGTCTGTTGCTATTTCGAGGGTTGATGGCAAGACTGTAATAACTCAAACATATTTTTGAAACCTTTGTTTAAGGGCAACTTTGACCCCTTTGTAAACAATGGAAATTTAGGTGCCATTGCTCGTATGAGCAATGGCACCTAAATTTGCATTGTTTACAGAAAGAAATGTTGTAATCTTCATAACGCCTTCATGGTGAGGACATTAAGTATTGGGAAAAACAACCATCTGACTTGCTACAGTCTTGCGATCAACTCTTGATTTGAGTCCAGCAGGTTAGGAGGCTACTGTCTCATTGCAGGAAAGATTGATGGATGCCTCAAGAAAGCAGTTTGCCTGTGCAAACCCAGAGAAATCTCAGAAGACGAAGAACAAATTAAATAATATCATACAAGAAGAGGAAAATAAACTGGATTTTGACAGGAGTAAAACCAATCCCGTTCCTTCTTTCTTGGTAAGCATTGATCTTTATATTGTAATTGTTATATTTGAGCCTCCCCAGAAATAAAATAAACCTTCTGGTCTATGCCGCCAGTGCAGATCCAGATCAGCCTGCCCATTGTATGGCCTGATTTTGGTCTGTACTGTTGGTGATAGAATGTTTAATGTCCTACATTGTTTCACAGAAAAATAACTGTGTTGATGTTCATTTTTATGTTAGTCACCTGTGTGGATTCTGATCAGACAGCATGGATGTGAAGGCTGGTTTGTGTCTACACTTGTTGCATATGCCATGAGGTAATTTCTGTTTCGAGAGTTTCATTTATATTTAACTGTCCCAACATGTTTATGTTGTTATGTAAATTAGATATGTGAAATTGAGTGGTGACAAAAGGAAAGCAAAAAGTGCATATTTTAACATAGCACCTGATAAGGCAATTTATTTTTCAAAGGAAAATATTGACAGTTTTGTTATTTCTGTCCGAAAACATGTGTTGTGAGTACTCACAATATATATTTTGATGGAAAAATAAGAAAAAAATTACTTCATACGATAAATATCCTAAAATTTCGAACACCAAAGTGTCTGACAAAATGCATATGCAAACAGTGCAGACCCAGATCAGACTGCTCCTGAAGGAGCAGTCTGATCAGGGTCTACACTGTTTGCCTTTCCACTAATTATTTTAAGCAACAGATGCATGAAAAGCAAAATTTATGCCAAAATATTATGGAATGGTGTATTCGAAATTTTAGGACATTTACTGTATCCCTTATTGTCATAAGCTTTGATTTACACTTTCTGTGTATCTGTGTGTTTATCTGCATCTTGGTCTCTCTGTTTATCAAAACTATTATACTGTTGCCTTCAGTAACGACAAAATATGGCTGTTTTAATTAACCCTTGTCCTGCTGAATAAATTAAGATGTCACGTCCATTTCTAGTTTTTAGCCAATCAAATTACTTGATCCAGATTGATGATATAAATTTATATACTTAACTGCAAACAGTGCAGATCCAGATCAGTTGGCTTCTTTAGAAGCCAGCTGATCTGGATCTACACTGTTAGCAAAGGCAGGACATATTTGGGTTCAGCAGGACTAGGTTTAATATGATTTTGCATGTTTATTTTCAAAGTTAAAACTTTGATGCTATTTAGTTAAATATTATTTGTCTGCATGAGATGAAATTGCCCAGTTTTGTTAATCATTATAGCTGTTGTATTTATGTAGTTCTAAGTAAGCTGCAAATTTAGGATAATTTTTATTATTTTTGCACCAGACATGTCTAGGGTTTTCATTAAGAGGTGGCTGCAAGTCAAAATGACTTTCTCAAAGAATTTTCTATCCTTTTTTGTTGCATTACAGTAATGAAAGCAGCAGCCATATTGACTGCTCCAAATTCTCTTCTGGCCGCCTCTAAAAACAAAATCACTGAAAACCTTGCATATCAGGGTTCTTATTGGAATTGGAGTAGTGTAATTACCATAAATATTTGAACACCATAACTCCATATGGAATACCATATGTATCCTTAAAGTTGAAGAAGTCCATCTTACTACATGAGGAGCAATAAGCAGCAAACAGTATAGACTCTGATCAAATACTGCATTTTCTTGTGTCCGATCAGTGTCTGTAAAGAAGATACCCACAGGATAACTTTGGGTGCAAAGATAACTAAAATTATCTCGCAAATATTCCCAGTATCTGGGCCTATGTGTTTATTTATGTCATTTTATTTTACAATTTTATATGAACTTGCCCTTTTTCTGTCTCATAGCTCCAGATAAGAGGTGGTATCCACATAATATTTTTTTTTTATTTCTCTACAAAAAACATATGTTGTGGGAACTCATTAGAAGTGCCTCAATGAGGCGCTTCTAATGAGCACCCCAACATATGTTTTCACGGAGAATTAAAAAGAAAATGTCAGTACTTTTCGGATAAAAATAAGCACCTTACCTGGAGTGAAGCTGTCTGTCACTAGGTTTTTTTTGTATTTATTTTGAGTCATTTCTTTATTTTCTTTGATATTTTACTAACAAATCAGATAACCCCTCGTACCAGCAGAACAGGTTCAGCTCGACGACGTAGTGTAAGTCCGTGTGAAGTTTGCTGTGAATTGATAGTCATAGGCACTCCACCCTTTCAACTATTTAACTGGACTTTTTCATATTCAACTTTTGACAAGTCCATTATTTTTATTATTATTATTTTTTTTTTTTTACAATTATTACAAATAGAATGGAAAATAATATGGATGCAGATGAGATAGCTTCTTACAAGCCATCTCCTCTGGATCTACATTATTTGCAAAGTTTCATTGTGAGCGGTAGGGTTGAAAGGGTTTATTATTCTGAGGCTTATCACATGACAACCTGCCTTATTAGTTTAAATATATTTTATTTCCAGTAGATACAATAATTATACAAACATAACATGCATACAAAATCTAGGATTGCATATACTCCCCTAATTACAGTTTACAATATAGACCCTTAATAGCATGCACATTGTTGTCTTTGTTGATTGTTTGCATAATATTATTTTATGTATCATAAAATGTTTTATGAAGAGAGAATGCTCCTTCGCACATCCTTCCTCTGTAGAACCCCTAAATAAAATTCCCGTAGCGAGCCTCCAACAGTGAGATGTAAAAGTCAGGAGCAACACGCTTTGTCTGGCTGGGTCAGAATGAAAATGGGCATTTATTTAAATGCCAGAAATAATACTAAAACGTCAAGTCCGATATACAGGCACTTGAATACTTGAAGAGGAGCAGTTGGAGCCACAAAATTAGCCCCTGTACAGCTGCAACTGCAATTTAAGGGAAATTGCAGCACCCCCATTTGCAAATCGCAACTCTTCCATGGCACAACTGCAACTGCACCTCTTCCAACCACTTTATGTTAACTTGCAACTAATAAAGGTATACAAAATTACAGTAAACTATCCCAATCTGGACAAATAAACCACCACCTTGGGGAAATCTGAACATTCTTGATATTCAGATCAGCCCAAGCGCGCCCAGACAAACTTAATAAAATATTGATGAGTTTTGTATATCATGAACAGATAAGATGTGTAACCATACCATACATTTAGATAACTTTTCTGACCTTGATGATGACAATTGTCTTTTTTTTGTTCATGGATGCTCTTGTATGGTGATGTGGCAAATATAGAAAAAAAGGTGTGTTTTTTTAGCTTTTGTAGTTGCAAAAATAATCATTCTTTGGTGCCTGTTTGAGATAGGGAAATCAGAAATCTCAGCCCTTGGGTCCATTGTTCAAGTGGAAACCCGGCAAAGACTTGTTTCCCATTTGAATGGTGGACCTTCGACTGGTATTTCCTTGTCTGTACTGTGCACTAGTAATAGATAATTGTTGCTTTATTTTTAACTGTTGACATGCTGCAAAAATTTGCTGGGCAACATACTGCAGTTGGTAGACTGACCCCAGTCTCCAGTGACTTAATATAATAACAAAATTATATCATGACTATAAAGGCTGGTCACTAGACTAGTGACCAGCCTTTATAGTCATGATATTATTTTGGTTTTATTTTAGTGGATTATCAAACAGGATTATAAGAAAACATATTTAGTTACTGGAGACTGGAGCCAGTCTATACAGTTGATAGCATGTTTTACAATAAATCCAGGGGTCACAGGTTCAAATCCTAACTCAGCCATATAGCTTTTAATGGTGATTGATCATGAAATAATTTCTGAGGTCATTCTCCCCCTTCCACTGATTCAAGAAGGACAGTTGTCAGTTACTAGTGAAATTATGTGCACTCAGTACAGTTTAACTGCTTAGAGGTCTAATCCTGCCGAGAAAAAAGTGTGTATATGTTAACTGACCAGAATGACATTACCATAACAATAACCATAAAACTCCAAATCAAACATAAAACTAAGCAGCAAAAAGTAGGTTGTCTTGTAAAATGCCTCAGTCAGATATTGCTTTCTAACCTGTGTTAAAATGCCCCATTTTTAATATACCCTAACCCTTATAACCAGCATTGCCTTGCACTTTTATAACTCCAGTTTGACCCCACACTTATGCTGTAAACTTTGGACCTATAGTGAAAAGATACCTTCACCAGCTTAAGCATATACACGTTTATCATGTAACCTTTTCAGAATTTCAAAATTTTTTTTTTATTTTTTTATTTTATATATTTTTTTTTTGACTGAAAATAAAATAGGGTAGACTTGAATCTCATTATAAGATAGTTCGACCCCAAAAGTGCTGTATCCAAAACAAAATATATAGATTATATAGAAAAATGACCATAAATGGTCATTTTTCTATATAATCTATACATCTTTGTTTAGATATAACACAGGTGTTTAGCTAACATGGGTTATACTTTGGATTCCAGCAATAATGATAAAGCTTTCCCTGGAACTGTGTTACCTGATGACAGAAAATACCCTGATCAGGGCCCAGTTATTCAAAGCATCGTTAGCTTAACGAGCTTGTTAGTGGTCAAAATGTTAACAGTTCTACTAAGTACAATATCTATTTCACAGGGATTTGTGCTGAAAAAACAGTGAGTAGCTTTTAGCATTTCACATTTTTTCAGCAAAAATATTAGCGTATATGCCATATTTAATGATCAAAGTTTTAACCTTACATGAACTAACAACATTGTTAGTTTTGAACAACTGGGCCCAGATTGTTGTTTTATTTAGGTCTTTTTTCTGTCTGCATTTTTGCCCACTGGCTACTTTCCACATGGTCATGGTGTCTCTCCTCTTAACAAGCTCGGTAAAAATATTAGTAGATGCCATTTTGAAATATTTTTCTTATCTTTCTCAGAAAATAAGATTTGACATTTCATGCAAATTTTCTTCTTAGGAGACAGTTTGATTGAAATGTCAAACCCAATTTTGTGAAAGAAGAAAATGCCATGCTTGTTATCTGCTGAAATTGCCCAGAGCATACTTAGGATTTAAAGGATATTTGAAAATCTTTTTGGTGTAAACAGTGTTTTATTCAATAAACTGTACATAATTATAAAACATGCAGGTTCATAAATTCAATTTGATGCATTAAACTGAGAATTGAATGGGATAATTGTCACATAAACAAACACTGTCACTTTTTTTGATTGCTGATTGGCAATGGATAAGATAAAAATGCATTTTGGATACATTCAACTACAGAGATAGCATTTGAAATGTGATAAACATTCGTACAGTTGTATACAGATTCTGATGAAACATTTCAAACCCATTTTCAGGATTGTTTTATTGTATGTTTTGTATCTTATCCTTGTATGTTTTTTGTATCTTATCCTTGTATGTTTTTTGTATCTTATCCTTGTATGAGAATGATTGAACTTTTGGATGTTACACCTAAAAACAAAATTGAATGCTAGAATATGCTTAAGGTTGCATTGCATAGCCTTTCTTAACCCATTTTAGTCTGGAGACCTCCAAACGGGTAATTGGCAAACAGTGCAGACCCAGATCAGATGCTGCAGAATGACATATGATCAGGATCTCCTCTGTTTGCAAATAGTTAAGCTTTTCTCCTGGAATATCTAACTCACATAGCCTGACATATCTAAAATTGAAATTGGGTAAAGGTACGGGAAGGTTATTCAGTCCAAGACAGGTTAAATGCTAACATTCCAGTACAGTGAAACCTGTGTAAGACAGCCACCTTTGAGACTGACTTTAGTAGTTGATGAGGAAAGGTAGTTGTCTAATAAAGATACATGTCATGTAATTTTGCTAGCAAATTTACATGACATGCACCTTTAAAAGACAGCCACCTTTCCACATCAACCCTTACTGTTTAAAGTCTTTCTCAGAGGTGGCTCTCTTACACAGGTTTCACTGTATAGAGTTTATTCCTGGCCTTACATACTTATAAAAGCCATGTCAAATGAAACTGTCTTAGGGCATACCTTATCTAACCTAATTACTGCAAATTGCACTTAGATTTTTCAAAATCAATGGAAAAAATTGTAAAATATCAACCTAATAAGGGCACAATTGAAACAAAGAGGGGCAGAGGACTTCATGAGATGATTATTTAATAATCCCTTGGGAACAGTCTTTGACTTTAGAGTAGCTCCCTTTGCAGTAGGGTATTGGTATGCAGAAAATACTGACCCGAAGTCACAAAAATTGTCTCCCTTGTAAAAATGGCAGAAAATCTAGGGAGTGTATCCACACCCTTGTGGATGGCATATTCCCTGATCAGACTGCATCAATTGCTTTAACTGCCGACATATGCCTTTAAGACACATTTTAACTTAATATGGCTAATCTAGGAGTCACATCATGAGAAAACCTGCCCTATGCAGATTGTAGAAATCCAGACTAGACTGCACAGCTGCACAATAATCTATGTACAATATAGTTGTTCTATGTTATAATCTACAGTTTCAGTATTCTGTATTTATAATGAACAATTTAGATGGACTATATCGAGGGTTGAGCGCAAGACTAGCGTAAGTCAGATGGTTGTTTTTCCCCAAACCTAATCTCCTCACCATGAAGGCATTTTTTTTCTGTAAACAATGGAAATTTAGGTGCCATTGCTCGTATGAGCAATGGCACCTAAATTTGCATTGTTTACAAAGGGGTCCAAGTTGCCCCTAAACAAGGGTTTCAAAAATATGTTTGAGTTACCATAGTCTTGCGCTCAACCATCGATATTTAACCTATAGTTTGTGTGCACTGTATTATAGTCTACAATTTAGGTATATAGAGTTTATTTGGTTGTTTTGATCGATTACAGAGACATAATTCACTAGTGTTCTAAGGCTTTCGTGTAAAAAACAAGTGAGCAAAGCGAACAAGTGTTTTACAAGCAAACCTTAGAACACGAGTGAATTATTTCTCTGTAATCGATCAAAAGAACAAAATAAACTGTTTATTACATTTTCATCCATGTTTTACCTTTGAATTTTTACATTCAGCCATTATGATTTCCTACCAAAATAGTTCCAGTCAGTGCATGAATTTCAAGAGGCATGGTTTAGTTTGAAAATCAGTCGCCATCTTGTTTTCACTTTAATGCAAAAATCATCCTGTGCATGAAATACAGCATGACAAGTTTTTCTGTTAGAAAAAAAGTGGCAAAAAAATTCATGCTCAACTGATAATTCAACCAGATGTTTTATGGCTACTGCCCTCAACTCTCCTACACTAATGAGTCTGTTCACAACAGGTGGTATTACCAGATTTACCTGGGGAACTACTTTTCTCTGATAACACTGGCTCCCTGCACTGCAAAATATAGTCTTAAAATCTTTATTTTTTAACATAGAAAACCATTTAAAATTTGTAATTTGTTTTATTTTTGATGCAGATGTACCGGTAGATTTTGGTATCGGTTTTGATCTTCTTCATTGTGTTTTATATTGAAGAATTTTGTGTGCAGGTTTCTAGTTAACTGTCTTATCAGTATTACTTAACACATTGCATAACAGAGCATCATTTTATTGGCAGCTGGGCAGAGTTTTATGGTCTCAGTCATCAGAAACATGAGAAAGCAATACCCCACTAACCCGACTTTGATATAGTAAAAGTCGGGTTAGTGGGGGTAAAATTCTCTAAGAGAAAAACATGGCATGGACACAAAAATGTCACGAAAGTTAAACTGGATTATCAAGAAAATCATACTTCATATTTGTGTTGCAGATCTTACCTTAAAAATCCCAACTGGACGTGAAAATTGCAGTCAGATTTCCATGATTTTATCTTTTCCGCAAAACGTCAACTATTGTTATTATTGTTACCAACTATGTCAGCAACGTCGCCTAGCAAGTATGACATCAGAACGTTTGAATTGAAATAATTCACTCAGTGAATTATAGATTATAATTCACTGATAAATCTCAGTAAATCACTGCTGAAAATGTAATAAACTGTATTATAATGTATACAAAAAATATCAAAGACCAAAAGTGAGCAGTTAATCTTCACATACACATGCTAATCAGACTCTCATTGTCCATTGCCACAATATCAGATAACCATGCACTTAGGTGTTTCAAAGTTACTGATAAAACTTGTTGAAAAATCCACCTAATAAGTGCACATTAAAGGAAAGATCAGCAGAAAAATTCATAAAAGTAGCATAAAAATTCATAAAAGTAGCGTATAATGATTCTTATGCGATATTTTTTTCTGATTTTCTTTAAAAAAAGGCTCCAGATAAGAGGGGTATACATATAATATCTTTCTAACCTCCAGATGAGAGGGGTATACATATAATATCTTTCTAACTTCTCCAGATAAGAGAGGTATACATATAATATCTTTCTAACTTCTCGAGATGAGAGGTATACATATAATATCTTTCTAACTTCTCCAGATAAGAGAGGTATACATATAATATCTTTCTAACTTCTCCAGATAAGAGGCGTATACGTATAATATCTTTCTAACTTCTCGAGATGAGAGGGGTATACATATAATATCTTTCTAACTTCTCCAGATAAGAGGGGTATACATATAATATCTTTCTTACTTCTCCAGATAAGAGGTGTATAGGTATAATATCTTTCTAACTTCTCCAGATGAGAGGGGTATACATATAATATCTTTCTAACTTCTCCAGATAAGAGGGGTATACATATAATATCTTTCTAACTTCTCCAGATAAGAGGTGTATATGTATAATATCTTTCTAACTTCTCCAGATAAGAGGGGTATACATATAATATCTTTCTAACCTCCAGATAAGAGGGGTATACATATAATATCTTTTTAACCTCCAGATAAGAGAGGTATACATAATAATATCTTTCTAACTTCTCCAGATAAGAGGCCTATACGTATAATATCTTTCTAACTTCTCCTGATAAGAGGGGTATACGTATAATATCTTTCTAACACTTCCAGATAAGAGGCGTATACATATAATATCTTTCTAACTTCTCCAGATAAGAGGGGTATACGTATAATATTTTCTAACTTCTCCAGATAAGAGAGGTTTACATATAATATCTTTCTAACTTCTCCAGATAAGAGAGGTATACATATAATATCTTTCTAACTTCTCCAGATGAGAGGGGTATGCATATAATATCTTTCTAATTTCTCCATGTAAGCATATGTTTTGGGTACTCAGCAAGGCATTTCTAATGAGTACCACACTATATCTTCATTGAGAAATAAAAAAAAATTAGGTTCTTGAAAAAAAGTGCCTTATCTGCTTATGTGTGGCATGTGTTTCCAAAACTGACAAAGGTAATTGCTGGTACTGCTCGGATGATCATGCCATTTCAACTGCTGAGGATTTTTTAGATATCTAAAGAAAAAGCTTCTTCAAAAGTGATATTTAGGCTTTTCAGTATAGCTGGCAGAAGTGTTTAGATATGGAAGGGGATTTGTTGAAAAATGAATAAAGATATCCTCATTCTCACAAATTCAATGCTTTACAACTCTCTGTGGGGATGGTGTGGGGGGATATTCAGCAGATGATGATGATAATTTACTTGTTTTTTTTGGTTTTTTTTCCATTAAAATAGGCTTTGACATTTCATGCAGCTTATCTCCTGAGGAGACAATTTGCATGAAAGGTCAAAGTCAATCTTCTGGGAAAAGTAGGAAAAATATTTAAGATATCATCTGTTGAAATTTTTACCCAGCATGTTAAGCATTAAATTCAAAGCTCAAAACTTTTTTTCACCCCTAACAGTTGCAGGGTCACAAGGTTAATTTTGGTCTTTAGTCAAATATCTTGCAGTATTATCATGATGTTATACAACACTTATTTTGTTTTTCTTTTAAGTGTCCCCTTTGAAAAAGGAAGCAAATACATTTAGTTTAGAATACCCTCTTTGAGGTGCATTCATTCACTTTATTAAAACTGTGACTGAAAATTGGTCTGACCTATACAATTTCTGTATTAAACTGATTTATATATTATTATTTAAAATTTTCTCTGTAGCTTTCAGTTATTGATGAATCGGAAATATTTGCAAAATTTGAACAAACAGAGCTTGTTAGAATCTTACCTCCCTCAAAAAACTCTACCTGATTGATTTCTGCATACTTTACAGTAGTCATTACTGTAGAAAAACTCCAAATCTTCATTATATCCCACAAATTGTGTTTATGTGGCAGTATGCTGTTTTTGAACTGTCAGTCTGTCCGTATGCCCAGCAGCCCATCCATCTGTCAGTATCCTTTTGGTTACCTTGCACATGAGTGTGTGGGCTGGGGGTGGGGGTGGGGATGGGGGGGGGGCAGGGGGTGTGGGGAGAGCAGGGGGGGTGGGGGTGGGGAGCTTGGGAGGGTATAGTAACAATGGTGAAACTAATGTTTGTGGCTACAGTAAAACTGATTTTTGCCTAGATAGTTGTGACGAAGGGTCTTGCAATAGGTTTTGAAAAAGTTTTGCAAACTCATGTATTTTCAATACATGCCTGGCAAAAAAGCTACTTTTTAAGAGATGTTGAAAAGGTAATAATCCTCAGTCTGATGATGCAGCAAAAAGATGAAAGATAAGATTTTCTTGTTTTACATGAAAAAAAAAAAAGCAATGCATTTCATTTAAAAATGTAAAAGACTTATAAGCCATATTTTCAGGAACAGTTTAAGATAGTTTATACCATTATTATAGTGAAATAAAACAAGTTGACAAAATTGGTCAAAGCTGGTAGAATAGAGAAAGATGCACAACAGGATATAACTGAAATACATGAAAAGTTGAAACTTGTTGCTGGAAAAAATAAGAAAAATATTTCAGTAAGTTGTATGCTCACAATTTTACCCAGCAGCTAAGCAGAAAATAGGATTTGACATTTCATGCAAATTGTCTCCATTGGATCGAGCCAATTTGCATGAATCATCAAACCTTGTTTTCTGGGAAAATAAGAAAATATATTTCAGTATGTCACCTGCTGAAAACTTTACCAAACATACTAAACAGAAAACAGGACTTGATATTTCATGCAAATTGTCTCCATTGAACAATTTGCATGAAATGTCAACATCTATTTTCTGGGGAAAAGTAAGAAAAAAAAATTCAGGATGACATCTGCTGAAAATTTGACCCAGCATGCTTAGCATTAAATGTCTTCTTTTCAGAACCAGGATGTACCAGTGAAAATGACAGCAGCAGCTATTTTGAGAGAAGGTCATCTGTACCAGAAGAGGGAATATGACGAGATTAAAAGGTTGGTGTTCATTGCGAGATTCTAGACTTATTAGTCTAAATTTGTCTTCAAGATATTTGTTTTTGTTATTGTAAACCAGCATCCTTCCTTGGCAATACTTTTTGCTGTTAACGCTTAGCATGCCAGGTAAAAATTCCAGCAGAAACATTTTGAAATATTTTTTCTTATTTTTCCCAGAAAATGAAATTTGACATTTCATACAATTTGCATGTAATGTCAATATCAAATTCTCTTTATTGTGAAAAATAAGAAAAATACATGTATAATCAATTTGTTACCAGCTGAATTTGCCCATAGCGCTGTAAGTGTGTATCACAAGCATCAAGTGGCTAATGCATGATTCAAAATAAGCATGGTATTTGGTATTTCCTTATATATTGTACTTTATTCTCATTGGCTAATTTGTAGCACTAGAGAAGAGGGGTATCCAGATAAATATTTTCCTTATTTCTCCAGAAAAACATACAATATTCATTAGAAGCACCAGAGAACTTGTTAAGAAGTAGTGCTCTGTGATAATTCTGGGATAATTTTTCTTATTTCTCCATAAAAACATATGTTGTGGGTACTCATTAGAAGTGCCTTGGTGAGGCACTTCTAATGAGTACCCACAACACATGTTTTTATGGAGAACTGGAGAAAATTATCCCAGAATTATCATCAAATACTCCTCCTTATTAAATCCCTTTAACCACCTATGTTTTCATAGAGAAATAAGAAAAGTATGAACAGTTTTGGTTGATAAAAGGACCTTACTAGGAGCTATGCCAACATCATATGCAAACAGGTTAGATATTGATCATTCTGGACATTGCATGCCGTCTGATCAGGGCAACCTCTGATAATTGATGTATTCTATAACATAACTCCAGATAACTAGTTTTCTTATTTCTCTACAGAAACATTTGTTATGGTTGACATGTTGTTAAACCCCAACTCAATCAATCAATCATTTGTTATAATTACTAATTAGAAGGACCTTAGTGAGGCATTTCTGATTAGTACCCACAGCATATATTTTCATGGATATATATGGAAAATATCAGTACTTTTTGGTTGAAAAAAGGACCTTATCTGGAGCTAAGGTATATTTTTTTTTAAGAACTAGAAATCATCAAAATAAACTGCAATAATGTAGGAAAGTCAGTAAAAAGGTTCTGATACTCAGTAATAATTTACTGTTTTGATTGATTTTGCTACAAATTATAGAAAATAATTAGTTGGGAAGTCTATATTTCATTGCTAGGTCATGCAGGGCCCCCTAGAGGAACCTTTAAAACCTTTAAAAACCTTTAATTTACTTGAAATCCTTTAAAAACCTTTAATTTATCTGGAAAAAAAAAACCCTATAAAAACCTGTATTTTGTAAAGGAAACCTTTATTTTTAGCCATTTATTTATGCTGTGTCACATTCAGAAAAGAGGATTGTTATAGTTTGCTATCATGTAAATTATTGATGTCTGCAATTGACAAAACAGCAATTTGAGACAACAGATGATCCAGTTGTTAAGAAAACAGAATGCAGACTAGTGACTTCATGGCAGTGTTTACTATGATGGCAGGTTTTAACGGCATGGAATCTGGAAGTGCAGAGAGAAAATTAACCTTTTTTTGCTCTTTATTTTGTTGAAAAATTCGCCAGAAAAACCTATATTTGACCAAAATTTCTTTATAAAAAACCTTTTTTTCAGAAGACCCTGCTAGGGAGCCTGACCTATATAATAATGCCTACTATATTTAGTTTAAGTATTGGGACACCTAAACCCTTACCATGCTTGTCCAAATATTTGAAAAAGTTTGTTTTACTACCTGTTGATGTGTGTGTAAAAAACACTGCCTGAGTGGCAAACAGTGGAGACACTGATCTGATGCCTCAGAACAACCTTAGTAGGGCACAACTGGGCCTGGTCAGTCTAGCCCCATACTTAAGGTTGACCCTTTCAATCTGGCAGCCCAAAACCAATACTTGTGCAAACATTATAGATCCAGATGAGACGGCTTGTAACGAGCCATCTCATCAGGATCTATACTATTTGTCGTTCTATTTTTTATTTTAGACTGAAACTCCTATTTGAATCAGTGGACAAGTCCAAATTCAAGAATGGAAGAGTCCAATTCAGAAACTCAGGGATGAAAGGGTTAATATGGTGATATATAATGTTTTACAGGCTTGAAAGTTTGGAGGCTGGTGCCAAAGACAAGTCAGAATTTGAGAAGTGGCAGTCTGAGATGAAACAGAAGGACCTGGAGGCTCAGCTAGCAGACATTGAGAGGAGGCGGCTTGAGGGGAAGCTAAGCCATGAAGAGGCTATTCTTGCCAGACAGAACCTCATCAAAGAAAACAGACAGAGAGTGGTTGAGATTAAAGAAGAGGTATGGATATTAACCCTTGCCATGCTGAATAAATTAAGATGCCATGCCTACTTCTAAGTGTTAGCCAGTCAAATTGCTTGATTCAGGTTGTTGATACAAATTCACATACTGAATGACAAACCAAACAGTGCAGATCCAGATCAGTTGGCTTCTGAAGAAGCCAACTGATCTGGATCTACATTGTTTGGATAGGCAGGGCATATCCAGGTTCAGCAGGACCAGGATTAATGCTTATGTATCAGCCAGTTCTCAGATTAGCTTGTACAGCATGTAATTTGATAAGGGTCCATAGAATGGGGTATTCAGAAGATAATTATTATTATTATTTATTTTTTTTGCACTTAAACATATCTTATGGGAAATTGGAATTGCCGCATTTTAATGGTAAAATAATAATAAAAAAAACTATCCGAAATTACCACTTTAAGAATCACCTTAAGCTAAGAGGGTTTTTGTGTTTCTGCAGCTGACCAGCAAAGATCTGATCAGACTGCATAGAACATACAGATGATTATTTCTTGTACTGTTCATTGGCCTCCATAGAGCAGTATTGGTAGCATGTCTGACTGCAGATTCAGGGGTGGCAAGTTTGAATCCCAGGTTGATGACATAACTTTACTGGAGACTGATTATGAAATTATTTCTGCAGTCATTCTCCCCTTTCTGCTATTTCAAGAAGGGCAGTTGTCAGTAACTGGCAAAAGCATGTGCACAGCATACTGATTAACGGTTGAGAGGACTAAGTCTGCTTAGGAAAAGTGTGACAGTAAAAGATATTCATGTGTATTCACACTGTCTTATCAAGGGCCTGGGCTTTTGATGTCTCTTGATACAATTTACAGAATCAAAGGATTCTGTAACAGTTTACAGAATCTAAGGAATCTGTAACAATCTACAGAATCAATGGAAGCTGTTACAGTCTACAGAATCAAAGGAATTTGTAACAGTCTACAGAAATAAAGCATTCTTTAATGATCTGTAGAATCAAGAGAATCTGTAACAATCTACAGAATCAAAGAATTATGTAACAGTAACAATCTACAGAATCAAAGAATTGTGTAACAATCAACAGAATTCAAGGAATCTGTAACAATCTTCAGAATTAGAATCTGACAGAAAAAGATTGTCATGTGTGACCTCACTGTCTTGTCAAGAGCCTTTGATGTCTCTTGATACAAACCACAGAATCAAAGGAATCTGTAACAATCTGCAGAATCAAAGGAACTGGTAACAATCTGCAGAATCAAAGGAACCTGTAACAATATACAGAATCAAAGGACTCTGTTACAATCAATGTAATGAAAGAATTCTGTAACAATATACAGAATCAAAGGAATCTGTAAGAAGGCAGCCAAGGCCCCAGTCATAAAGGATCTGAAAAATGGCCCATTATAGACATTAAAAAATTATACCTATGCCAAAAATTCCATCTCTACACCTCACTCTCTGCAAACTAAGCTATGTTTATTGAGATATACTGTTTTTAAATTGCCCATCCATCTGAGGCATGAGCAGTGTTATACTTTACATTGATGTTCATGAACAGACAAATGAAGTCTGCTGTTTATGCTTATTTGATGTGGTTTTTACTTCCATAGGCTCTCTTTTTTCAGTATCTGCATACCTGGGCCCAGTTGTTCAAAGTGTCGTTAGCTTAACGAGCTCGTTAAGGGTCTTTTCGTTAACTGTTTTAGCGGATTCAATATACAATATTCTGATATTTTTTGCTGAAAAAATGTGAGTAGCTTTTGCAGTGCAAAAGCTACTCACATTTTTTCAGCAAAAAATATCAGCATATTTGCGTATCACTCGATGTGAATTTTAACGAATCGTTAACTAACGATGTCGTAAGCTTTGAACAACTGGGCCCTGGCCTTTGACCCTGGTCCTGCTGAACCTGGATATGCCATGCCCTCATGCAAACAGTATAGCTCCAGATCAGTTGGCTTCTGAAGAACTGATCTGGATCTGCACTGTTTGTCATTAAATATATGTATGTGGATTTGTATCAACAGCCTGGATCAAGTAATCTAATTGGCTGAGAAGTAGGAGTTTGCATGTTATCTTAATTTAGTCAGCAATGCAAGGGTTAATGGCAAGCAGTGAAATTCATGGACAAACTACTTAGATGTTGGCTCTGACCATGGTATTTTGTCAAATACAAAAATGCTTAACCCATTTATGGCTAGTGGATTGTTCTATCTTAATAATTAGACTAATGCATTTAGTATTGAAAGGATTGTTTTGCAATACTTGTTTTTTCTTTATGTACTTTTATGGCAAACAGTGCAGACCCTTATCAGTTGCCACATTTTTGCATAAGTCCATTTTGTGGAACATTAGGTATAAATATATTTTATGAGAGTAAATTATCCAGTATAAATGTGTTAATGAAATTAACCCTTGTCATGCTGAATAAATTAAGTTGCCACACCCACTTCTAATTTTAAGCCAATCAGATTGCTTGATCCCGATTGTTGCAATAAGTTCGTATACTTAATGGCAAACAGTGCAGATCCAGATCAGTTGGCTTCTTCAGAAGCCAACTGATCTGGATCTACACTTTTTGCAAAGGCAGGCTATATCTGGGTTCAGCAGGACAAGGGTTAAATGCATTCTAATGTGTACTTTTCTGGTTATTTGTAGACTAAAAGAATGATGGATGACTTTTTGGAGAAGAAATTTAAAGAAGAACAACTTATGAAGTAAGTACTACTAAACAGTTGTTGTGTAAGCCTAGTCAGTATATGTATTCATAAATTCTGTCTGTCTAAAGGTAAAAATACCATGAGTACTTTGGATATATGACATAAGTGAAGATAAGGTGTATTCTAATGCACTTGCGTATGTAACGGGATGTCTGATTGGATAATGTCAAAAATTTGTGACGGTATATTCTGCAATATTCATTCTGTCGGAAATCCGACGTCATCGCGTAACGTTGCCTCACATTGGCTGGCATTTGTTTTTACGCAGCTCACAGCACATGTTGCATTGTGCAAATAGTACATTTTTTCAACTGAAAAAATGAATAAATGCATTAGAATGGGGATAACTGCCTTCAAATTCATCATTTGGGAAGATTTACCTCCCCAAATGATAAAATTAAATGCAGTTATTCCCTAATTTTGCAACCAAAATGTATTGATATTTTTCTTATTCTCCATGAAACCATATGTTGTGGTATTCATTAGAAGCACCTCAGTGAGGTGCTTCTAATGAGTACCACAATATATGTTTTCATGGAAAAATAGGAAAAATATTATGTGGATACCCCTTCATATATGGAACTATGAATAAGTACCTGAAAAAGGGTTAAAATAAAAATGAATATATTTTCTACTGGTTGACTATTAAACGATGATCATTCGGTTTTACAAAATCGATAATTGACATTGAAATTATGGCTGATTCATGGAGAAATAAGAAATATATTTACCTGATACCTGATACTTCTTATCTGAAGCTATGATATAATTAAGTCAGCATCTTACAAACTCAGCAAGGAGGATGGGGGGAACCTTCAGCAGGCAAAGTTAATTCTTAAAGTTCAAAAGGGTGAGAGTGAAATTCCAGTTGAATTATGTAGGCTCAAATCTGACATTGATTAGCAGTCTTAAAATGTACATTTTAATACTGCTAATCATTGTCGGATTTGAACATGCTACATTGTCATCTGTGTCTATATATAGAATAACAGTCTCATTATAACTGATTTATTGATGCTATGTTTGGCAGAGCTGATGTTCTTGTAACAATTGTAGCACAGGTGTCAATTTCACCTGTGAAAATAGCTAGTTTAGATAATATTGTAAAGAAATAGATCTGTATTGATCAGCATATTAGGTGCAGAATCATTAATCTTCAGTATGTTTCTTATTCTCTACAAATACATATGAACCCAGCAGGCACATGACGTAAATATAACGTCGCCTCAACGTCGATGCAGCGTCATGATGTTGCATCGAAGTTGAGGTGACGTTATATTTAGGTCATGTGCCCGCTGGGTAGTGGGGGCTTGTTAGAAGAATGTTAGCAAGGAATTTTTAATCTGTACAGTATTTGTTTACCAAAGTGATTCTGGTGGGAACCCACAACATATATTTTTTTGTAGAAACTAAAAAAAAAATGTTTATCAGTGTAATCCACTCTTCTAGACCTCTGGGTTTGGCTTCTTGCATGCATACATCTATGTGTCTTACCTTTTTTGTCTCATTGGAGAGGATTATGTTTGCCACCCACCTGTGTATCAATTAGTGTGTGTGTGTATAGAAAATCTGGACCCTATAGCATGCGCCAGATAAGGTGCTTTTTACAACCAAAAAATATTGGTAGTTCCCTAATTTCTCAATAAAAACATATGTTGTGGGTACTCATTACAAGTGCCTCGGTGAGGTGCTTCTAATGAATACTCACAACATATATTGTGCCCCTCTTTGGACAGGTCCATTTCCTATATAAGGAGTGTCATGTTAGTTGTCATTAACACCATCTTTTGTAGAAACTCCTATGTTTAATGCAAACTGTAGATCCTGATTAGATGCCACATTTTGCGGCATTTGATCAGGATCTACACTGTTTGCCAGTGTCCCTTTTATGGGATGCTAGACTTATTTGGGTTAATAAACAAAGTTTTCCTCATTTCCAACATTACATGAAGAAAAGGTCATTGCTTAAGAGAGTTTTTTAGATAAAATATTTTTCTTATTTCTTCACAAAACATATGTATACCAAAGGAATTGTTAAGAAGGAGTATTTGGTGATAATTATATGATAATTTCCTCCAGTTCTCCTTAAAACATATGTTGTGGGTACTCATTAGAAGCGCCTTGGCAAGGCGCTTCTATTGAGTACCCACAACATATTTTTTTTAGGGAAATAAAAAAAATTATCTCAGAATTATCATCAAATACTCCTCCTTAACAATTCCTCGGGTATACAGTATATTATGTGGTGTTTATCCAATATATTCAGAAAACCATGTCAGATCAAATTGCTCCTGCCTGAAGGAATAGTTTGATCTGGCTCTATATTACTTGCCATTCATCATTTACTTTTTTACACATCACAAGATAGTCAAATGGATGTCCCAATTTTAAGACTTGAGGTGTATGAATATTTAATGTAATTACATTATGCTGTATTATGATTACAGACAGCTTGTAGAAGACACAATGCAGGGACATAAGAATGCAAAAGAGGCCAAGAACAAATTGAAAGAATACAAACAGAAAATAGGTGGGTGTTTCTATTCCTCTTCAGCATACTGTACATAAAATTATTGGTGACAATTTGGCCATATTAAGCAAAAAAAAAAAAAAAAAAAAAAGAGCTATGAAATGAGCAAATGGGTCTTTGGAACATATGCAGATAGTAAAGATTGCTATCAGCCAGCTAAACCATACAATCTGAATAGGACTTTGCTGTAACTTGTAAAGACTACTATACTCAATATTATTATTTTGTAAGTGGACAGTGACAGTCCAGATCAGCCTGCATATTTGAACATGCAAAATGTTCAGAATCAGATCAGTTTGAATAGCAGCACTGTCTTGTTAGGGCCTTTGATATCTGTTGATGCATTCTACACAATCCAAGAATCCTGCAAGGACAGTTAAACCCTGATCAGTTAGGGTTAATCTGAAAATTTATGGCCTCTTATAAACATTTGAAAAATGTTTCCTTGCAATACAGTTTATTCCATCCAGATGAAATGAAATTCATATAACTATTTAAATTAACACTTTGCATGCTGCATAAAAATTTCAGCAGGTAACATTTTGAAATAAAAAAAAAAAAAAAAAAAAAAAAATTAAAAAAAAAAAGAAAAAAAAAGAAAAAAAAGCACAGCAAATGAAATTTATGAGAGTTATGCCCCTTTTCAACTTTGGCAATTTTTAGGGAAAGGCATAGATTTTGAGTATAGTGGTTTACAAAGACACATTCATAATTTGCAAGCATTGTTTAGTGAACTGATATTTCTAGTTTCTGTTCAACACATAAGAGCTTTGTAGATATTTTATTTAAAAATATAAAACAACAACAAAAACACATATTAATGAAGAACACAGGTCATAACAGATTTTATAAAAATATCATAATGAGTTTTATAAATGTTTTCAGTTCAAGAAGTAGCTGAAGAAAGTAAAGAACTGATGAGACAGGCTTTAGAAGAGGTAAATAATGTTGTACTTTGTAGAAGTACAGATTATTTCATTATCCGATTTTAGACTACATAAACTCCCCCACTCTATATATTGGAAGAGTCAAATGAATAAACTCCCCCACACTATATATTGGAAGAGTTGAATTTCAAGGCTATGTGATTTTAGATTTTCATGTAGAAAAATGGCTAAACTATTTGCCAACAGTGAAGACCCTGATCAGACACCACAGAATGTGGTGTCTGATCCGGGTCTGCACTGTTGTCCAGTAAACCTTTGGGGGTCTCCAGACTAAAATTGGTTAAGTACAATGGATACACTTGATTTTTTTCAGAAGGATTTGGTATACCAGAATGCAAACAGAAAGTCACAAAAATGACAGTAAAAATTCTGATATTTTTCATATTTCTGCTTAAAACATAGATTGTGGGTACTCACTGAGGCAGTTCTAAAGAGTACCCACAATCTATGTTTTTGAGCAGAAATAAGAAAAATAAATGTATACCCCCATAAACCCCAATTTTACTATGTAAAAAATGGGGTTTAAGGGGGTCAAAACTATGTAGGTATGTTTTCGTGATAACTAGACCCTTCTGAAAAGGGGTCTACTGTAAAAGGAAAATTCTTTTCTTTTAGAGTAGACCCCTTCTCAGAAGGGAGCAAAACAATTTAGACTGCATTGTCTTATCATTTCCCATTTAAATTGTAATTTTAGGAATACCCGGTAGTTAATCTTTTCTTGCTTTGGAAGTGTATTTTATTTTGTGTAAGTCATAACCTATGGTATCTGCACAATGTATATTTTTCTTCAAATACTTTTATGGTTATAATGTTCAGCTTGCTGGGCAAAAAATTAGTAGATAACATTTTGAAATACTTTTTCTTATTTTTTTTCTAAGAAAATATGATTTGGCATTTCATGCAACTATCTTGTAAGGCTCCTAAGTAGACAGTTTGTATGCCAAACACTGTTTTCTTGAGGAGACATTTTGCACAAAAGGTCAAATCCTATTGTAGAAATTCTCTATTCCATTTGTGAATTTAAAAAAAGATATTATCAACAAATCTAAGTTGTATCTTTATTTGTCCAAGAATTTGAAGAATTCAGTAAAAGCATTTTCTCTGCTTTCAGGCTGAGCTAGAGATGAGACGTCGTATGGAGCTGATACATCAGATCCGGGCCATGGAGGCAGTACCCGTGAACAGACAAAAGTTTGTTGACTTCACAGAAACCTCTGGAGCTGGTCTGCTCAATGAGATGTCTATTGCTGAGGTAAGCTTTTTATAGTAAAACCAGAAGTTAAACTGGTATTGAGTAGTCCAGTCTGTAGCCTGTCTTACTGCAGATCCAGGGGTCACAACTTATAATTTCTATGGTCAGTCTTCCCCTTCTCCTGATTCAAGAAGGGAGTTGTCAGTTACTGGCGAAAGTATGTACACAAAGTACCCTGTAGATCCAAGATATAGTGATACTTTGGGTCCAAGATCTGATGTCGCGATATAACTGGATCATGATATAAGTCAAGACATGTACTATGTATATATAACGACACAAATAACGCTTTTTGTGGGCTGTGGTAGTTTGCCGAGACATCACTGATCAGTCCACCCTAAATGGCATTCCTTGAAGCTATCAGTTAAATTTCCCAATAAAAATAGATTTCCCAATAAAAATAGGATAAGAATTGCTCAAGAGCAGTATATACAATGGGGCATTATGTCAAACAAGTAATTTTAATCCAGACCAGCTGATAAACTATGTGTGAAAAACAAAAATCTTGGAATTTGACGGCTTAGGACGTCATTGTTGTTGTTGTTTCATGTCCTGCCATTGATTTTTTGGAGATCTGGTAAAATATAGAAAGTAAAATGCAGTAGACTGCTAATCCAGGCAGATAACAATTTTTATGTCCCTGGTAGTGATAGCGGGGACATATTATTTTTGCCCTGTCTGTTTGTTGGTTTGTTGATTTGTTGATTTGACAACTTTAACATTGGTCATAACTTTTGAACCTTTTGAGATAGAGCCTTCATATTTGGCATGTAAGTTTCTTATGACAAGGGCTTCCCATTCATACAAAAAAAATTTGACCTGTGACCTTGACCTTGACCTGTGACCTACTTAAAAGAAAAAAAAAAATAACGTCATAACTTTTGAACCATTTAAGAAAGAGGCTTCATATTTGGCATGTAGGTTTCTTATGACAAGGGCTTCCCACTCATACAAAAACAATTTGATATTTGACCTTGACCATGACCTGTGATCTTCTTTAAAGAAAAAAATATCATTGGTCATAACTTTTGAACCGTTTCAGATAGAGCCTTCATATTTGGCATGTAGGGTTCTTGTGACTAGGGCTTCCCACTCATACAAAAAATTTTGACCTGTGACCTTGACCTTGACACATCTTGTTATGTTTATTATTATTATTCAAAGTCATCTATTGTATTTTTTTAACTACCAGAAAGGGTCCTTCAATTTGGTAATAAAAAATATTACCAAAAAAATATATTCTATCATTATTGTTAGAAGCAGGGCATCCCATATCTTCTAGATATTTGTTATATTTTACTGCACTTGGAGTTGCTTCCCTTGATTAAGACAAAGGAATTAATTGTTTGCCATTTTGATTGATGCTAATTGGATTGTTTGTCAAAATTTACTGTGCGTTAGCGACTGTCAGGATAGGCACACAAATCAATACTGTTTGGATCCATGGCTGATTTGCGATATACTGGATTTTGCGAAATATCAGACCACAATGAATTGGATCTACAGTGTACTGATTAATGGCTTAGAGGACTAAGCCTGCCCAGGAAAAGCATGAGTTAACTGACCAGCTTGATATTACCATAACACTGTTGACAGGGTCATAAACCTCCAAATCAAACAAACATTATCAGGGCCCAGTTGTTCAAAGCTAACGACGTCGTTAGTTAACAATTCGTTAAAATTTACATCGAGTGATACGCAAATATTCTGAAATTTTTTGCTGAAAATATGTGAGTAGCTACTCACATTTTTTCAGCAAAAAATATCAGAATATTATGTATTGAATCAGCTAAATCAGTTAACGAAATGACCCTTAACGACGTCGTTAAGCTAACGACGCTTTGAACAACTGGGCCCTGGTTTCTTTCTTAAAATTTGAATTTTTTCATAATAACAGATGATAAAAACCTACTATTCTTTTAATATCACTTGGAAAGATGTGTTTTTCCTTGTTGGTTTTATTCTAAATGAAAAAAAAACAACAACAAAAAACAAACAAACAAAAAACAAATTGTGATAGATCATTTTTTATGAGATACCATTTTGCTTTTCTGTTTTGCGGAAAGATTTACCAGAAATTAAATTTACAGAAAAATATGGGTCTGGCCTATGAAGTATTCTAAATAAAATTAATTTTTTTGATTTTTTTTTGTAAATAAAATGTATTTCACTTCCTCCACAGAGTTTTAATCATTGATATTTCATAACAATATTGTGAAAATTTCAGAAATTTTAAACAATGAAACCTTGTTTAAAACCTAGGCCCAGTTGTTCAAAGCATTGTTAGCTCAATAAGCTGGTTAATGACAAACTCATTCACTGTTGTAGCTAAGCTATTTTCAAATACATTGATATTTTTGCTTCAAAAATGTGCATTTATCAGCAAAAAATATCAGTTTATTTGCTGTATTTCCAGAAATTTTAAATCACGTTAGCTAACAAATTTGTTAAATTTTGAACAACTGGGTCCTGAATGCTTAGGCTAAATACTGTATTTGTTTTTTTTGCACAATACTGGTTAATGGCTTAGAGGACTAAGCCTGCCCAGTAAAAGTGTAGTTAGGTAAATTAACCGCGCTCACCATGACCCCATTGGGTTGACTGGGCCGTAAAACTTCAACACAAAACAAATCCCTTTGTCCAGATTCAGTGATGGAAACATCTTCTTTGTCTATTTAATGTTGAAAGGCTTAATATAGAAAAACATGATGAAATATACAGGAACTCTGAATGTTGGATTTACCCTAAATGCTGGGACATGGTGACATTTTTCCATTCTTATCCTAACATTGAACAACTCCGTTTCAGTACCTTCAATGCCTCAAAAGTGCTGAAGTAGTGGCAGAAAGTGTAAATCCTGATCCGATGCCACATTCTTTAGTATCTGATCTGGGTCTATACTATTTGCTCAGGCCTGTCTGTCCCAAAAGTTTAGTTAAGGTAAAAATAGTATGTTGAATCACTCATCATTGGTAATAATGATAATACATGTAGTAATAATAATAATAATAATAATATAAACAACAATAGTAATGATAATTGTAATAATGATTTTCAGTTGAAGGAGAGATTAAGTTTATTGAGAACAGCAGAGAAGGAAAGGGAAGAGTCTAAGAGAGATGAGATTTTAGCTGCGAAAGAGGTAAGAAACATTGTTACTTTGTTAATTATGTATGTGGCTGTATCATATTTCACAGTTAGGCACATTGTCATAGCTGTTTATAGCCATTGCTGCAAGGGGCTGATCAGGTGCGATGTGCCTATTGACCCATGTTAATAGTAATTATTTAGTATTGAGGTGCTTCTTATAAAATAAGCTAATCAAAGCACTGAGAGTGCTGATGGAGGCAGTTGCCAAAATTTCTATAGACCTCTAGAACTGAGCCCCTTTTTGGTCATTTTCAGTGGAAAAAGGTCCTTTTCGGTGTTTAATAGACAATGGCTTGGGCTACACATTTTTCCCAATGCTGTAGATTTTGTGCATTTACTGGAGCATATTTGTCCATTGATATTGTAATCAATATGATTAAAATCTTATTTGTTCAAAAGTTACAGGTTTTCTTTGGTTTTGTTTATTTTTTTAATTTTATTTTATGTATTTATTTTTTTTGCTATTTATAAGCATCAAAGTGTATAAGACTAATATGTTTGTATGCAGAATTTAGCATTATCAGCATTAGAACTATTTGTTAGGTAGATATTAAACTGATAGTAACAGGAAAACAGGGCCCAGTTGTTCAAAGCTAACGATGTCGTTAGTTAACGATTCGTTAAAATTTACATCAAGTGATACGCAAATATACTGAATTGTTTTGCTGAAAAAATGTGAGTAGCTTTTGCAGTGCAAAAGCTACTCACAAAAAATATCAGAATTTTGTATATTGAATCTGCTAAAACAGTTAACGAAATGACCCTTAACGAGCTTGTTAAGCTAACAACGCTTTGAACAACCGGGCCCTGATTGTTGAAAATGTGGTACATTAAATCTGGTGGCGTTTTGGTAACCACCCCACAAAAAATGTTATGTCACGAAAACATGCCTATATAATTTTGACCCCCTTAAACCCCACTTTTATATAGTAAAACTGGGGTTTACAGGGGTATACATTATTTTTCTTATTTCTGCTCAAAAACATAGATTGTGGGTATTCGTTAGAACCGCCTCTGTGAGGCAGTTCTAACAAGTACCCACAATCTATGTTTTGAGCAGAAATATGGAAAATATTTGATTTTTTTGTCTGGAAATTTTCAATTTTTCGGTGATTAACTTTTCAGTATATTTGAATAGGCAGGTTTTCGTAATGAGTAGGAGTAATTGATGATAATTCTGGGATAATTTTCTCCAACCCTTTCTAAATTGTTTTTATTTTCTTGGTACTCATTTGAAGTGAATTTGAATGTTGTTTTATCTTCTTGCCTGATAGATAATACTGTTAAGTCGGCAAGCCAACCTTTTGAAAATTACGCCAAGAATTTCCAGGTCCTTTTTGCTTTAAGAGTTTACATGAAAAAGAAAAAAAAGATCTTATTCAGTGATTACAGTAATGCTGTAGTAAAGATTTTAACTTATTTTCTTGCAAACTCCTAAACCAGTACCTAATTAAACCCTGAAATATAAACAGTTTATAATTATTTTTGCAGGCTAAAGACCAGATATTGTTGGACACTCTAGAGACTATATCAAAACACAGACTGGAACAAACAAAGGCTAATGCTGTCAGGTAAGAGTTCTAATAGTTGTTTTGGTGTTCAAGTGTTCCCCATACCTTATTTACAATATTGACCGGTACAGATAATCAGACTGATAACTGAAATCATTATATTTAGAACAAAAAAAAACAAAAAAACAGCATGAGCCTGCCTGGTCAGATATAAGCAGAAACATTGTATTTTGCCATTCTGCAATTATCTTTTAAATAGTTCCAGATAAGATGCATTTTTCAAATGAAAACTGCTGATATTTTTCTTATTTCTCCATGAAAACATATGTTGTGGGTACTCATTAGAAGCACCTCAGTGAGGCACTTCTAATGAGTACCCACAACATATGTTTTCATGAAGAAATAAGAAAAATATTTATCCGATACCCTTTCCTATCTGGAGCTATGTTTCAGATACATCAGCAGGTGATCAAATGGGTCTAGATAAATATGATAAAAAGTTCTGGGCCCAGTTGTTCAAAGCGTCGTTAGCTTAACGAGCTCGTTAAGGGTCATTTCGTTAACTGTTTTAGCGGATTCAATATACAATATTCTGATATTTTTTGCTGAAAAAAATGTGAGTAGCTTTTGCACTGCAAAAGCTACTCACATTTTTTCAGCAAAAAATTTCAGCATATTTGCGTATCACTCGATGTAAAATTTAACGAATCGTTAACTAACAACGTCGTTAGCTTTGAACAACTGGGCCCTGGTGCTAGAATATTCAGGGTAAATATAGTTCTTGATATGACCCACTTTTCTACTACAGATTGGAGGGCAGAAAGAAAGGAGATCTTCCTAAGAAGATGGAGGTACAGACTGAGGAACTGTCTGCACTACAGAAACGCCTCGATGAGAAGAAACGACAGAGAAAACAAGAACAGGCTTCACAGAGAATAGGAATGAGCACGGAATCTGCACAGAGAACCAGGAGTTTAATTAATCAAAAGGTTTGTTTTCTCATGCTTCAGATATTGTAAAGCAACCATAACTGCAGAGCTGCAGATAAGAGGGAGTATTCACATGTTTTTTTTTTCTTCATGAAAACCTACATTGTGGGTACTCATTAGAAGTGCCTTGGTGATGTGCTTCTGATGAATAGCCACAACATATGCTTTTGTAGAGAAATAAGAAAAAAATATCAGTACTTTTTGTTTGAAAAAAGTGCCTTATCTGGAGCTATGGCAACACTTAATTTTTCCTGTGGGGATGAGTTTTCACATAATAATGGTTGACACTCTGGATAAGATGATAATTCTAATAAGTACCCACAAGGTATTTTTTGATGTCAAGATAACAAAAACAACAAAAATTGTCACAACTTAGTTGTGATAATTTTTGTTATTTTTGTTATCTTGACATCAAAACATACCTTGGGGTACTTATTTGAATTGTCTCAATAAAGCAATTCCAGTGAGTACCCTGATCAAATGCCAATATCTGGATAATCTGATCTTGGTCTACACTGTTTGCCCAGACCGGTCTGTCTAAATACTTAGGGTAAGTAAGATTCATGTGTGGACATGTCCCAGATTGACTATAAAGTGGATAGAGTGATCCTTTATGATAGAGAATGGAATAAAACGTGAAGACAAGAAAAAACAAAATGAAGTCATAGCTCAGGGTAAGAGGGGGTATCCATATAATATTTTTTTTTTATTCCATGAAAACATAGGTTGTTTTACTCATTAGAAGCACCTAGATGAGGCGCTTCCATTGAGTACCCACAATACAGTCGACTCTCATTATTTCGACCTCGCTTATCTTGAAAAACTGCTTATCTCGAAGGGAAAATCTTGTCCCTGTTTTCACATGGAAATCTAACTACAGATAACAAAATATTGTGGAAAAGAGGAGACATTTCTCTTCTTTTCCACAATATTTTCAATATATCTCTAACTTCAGGGGTCAAAATACATATTCATTTGTGAAATGTGATTGTTTGATTTATTGTTTTCCTCAATTCTGCAAATCTGATGTCGAGGAACGGATATCTCGAAGTATTTCAGAGATTCCCTTGGACTAACGAGAGTCGACTGTATATGGAAAAAAATATCTACTTTCTGGTTGGAGCTATGTCTGTACTATTGCATGCAAAATGTTCCCATCATTAGTTGGATACAGATTAAATGGGCCATGTCATGCAAAAACGTGTCTTCGGGCATATGTGGACAGCGAAAGCCCAGATCAGCCTGCACATCTGCACAGTCTGATCAGGGCCTTCACTGTCAGCTAACAGAATAATTGGATACTACAGAAGGTATGAATGGAAAGCATAGGCCCAGATGATTGTGCATGTGCAGGATGATCTGAATCGGTGCTGTTTGATAATGTTCAAAGGCACCATTTTGCTGGATGTGGCCGAAATACTTCTGAAAGAGCAGTGAAACCTGAGACCACCAGTCTCACACTGCTTTAAAATATTGTTCCTGTATTTAATTGTCCTTATTTCTTCTTTCAGAAAAGATTAGAAGAAAATAGATGGAAGGAATTAGAAAGCACCAGAGAAAGAAATGCGGGGATGCTTCAAGGATACAGTAAATCTGCCAGCCGATTGGCCAATCCTATCACTGCATCTTAACCAATAGAATTCTTACAATATGGGACAGTTAAAGCTCATTTTTTTACTATTTTTTTTTTTTTTTTTTTTTATATCTGACAGTTTGTGATTTATAGTGACTCCAATACTCCAATATCAGTTTTCATCAAAACAACCCTCTTTAGATTGTTGTAAAGAAAATTCAGTTCTACCTCAAACAGTTAAGCAGTTCCAGAAGTTTCAGCTTGAAAATTTCATTCATATTGTCTCCAAAAGAAAGCTTAACTCCAGTTAAGAGGGTATCTCCACTTAATATTTTTCTTATATCTCCACAAAAACATATGTTGTGGGTACTCATTAGAAGTGCCTTGCCAAGGCACTTCAGATGAGTACCACAACATATGTTTTTCTGGAGAAATAAGAGAAATTTCAGCACTTTTTGTCACAGCTGCATTAGCTACTTAGGCATGCAGGTTTTCATCTGTTTGTCCATTTGTTCGGCTGTGTACCTCCATCCACCCTAGCGTCCACCCTGGGGACCACCCTAAATGAAGTGTACAAACTGTAAAACTTTATAGTTAATTTCACTTCACTGATCACTGAGCTAAACAAGAATGACAATTCTCACTCTTCTGGTCTTTGTATTCACATTTTAGTATGCAGGTGCGACATAAACTTATCGTTCTTTCTAAATTTTTCTTGAAAAAAAAGCACATTATCTGAAGCTATGGAAAGGAGACAACATGAAAGAAACGTCAAGCCTTGTTTTCTGTGACAAATAAGGAAAAATATGGCTCAGTTGTTTATGGGTAATTTAGCCTACAAAGGACTAAGGTAAAAGTTCATAGATGTCATTGTCAGCCCTATATATCATAAGTACCCTAAATATTTAGATGTCTTCATACCTAAACATATGCATTACGAAAACACACCTATTCAAATATATAGAAAATTTCACCTCCAAAAACTGAAGATTTTCAGATAAAAAACTGATATTTTTCATATTTCTGTGCAAAACATAGATTGTGGGTACTCATTAGAACTGCCTCAGTGAGGCAGTTCTAATGAGTACCCACAATCTCTGTTTTTGAGCAAAAATAATAAAAATAATGTATACCCCTGTAAACCCCGGTTTTACTATATAAAACTGGGGTTTAAGGGGGTCAAAATTATATAGGCATGTTTTTGTGATGGTATCCAAAAATGTTCAATAAATGCTTGAGACTGCCCATTGCTGTGTTAAAAAAGTGATGGCTAAATGGCTAACAGTGCAAGCAGAAGCACTGTTTGCTCAGGCATGTATGCCCAAATATTTAGAGTGAATATGGTAAGCTTTATCCAGGGAAGTTTTGATGAAAATCAGTATTTGAAAAAAAAAAGAACAGTTGTCACAAAATTCAGCTATAAAAAGATAAACATAGAAAATATAATATTCAGGTATTCAGGTTTAATATCCAAAAGAAAAAAAATAAGAGGAATGCATACTCTTCCAGATGAAACAACTCTGTCAGAATCTTTACCTCCCTTCTTTGGAGGGGTCTTTTTTTAAAAGGAAGGACTTTGTTCCATAGGGAGCAAATTCTTATCTTTTAGAGTAGACCCATTTTCAGAAGAGGCTTGGTGTACAGAATTCACAGTTGTCTCCCTTGTAAATGATGGAAGAAAATTTTCCTAGTGTATCCAGTCCCCTTAATTATAAAAGGTATTTTGGAAGGTCTGTCAGCATCAGTGTATTTGTGTATTAGTTTTCTTACATTATGCTACATATGTGAACAGTAAATATCTCATGGAACCTCACTGTGTAGGGATGTTGCAGAATTGTTAAAAGCAAAATTTCTGGAAGCCAGATTGAGGTTTCAGATCTTGCTTATTTATCACTTGATTAACTTTGTCATGTTCAGAAGAAATGAACTACAATTAAATTATAATATAACATTTGTTTCTTGCATAAAACCATAAAATATAAAGTTTTAAAAGGGTTTTTGATGCACTTCAAACAGCTTTCTTTTTGTAGCACATGCATCCAGTTTTAGTAGATCTTCTATAAAACATCAGATCTGGGAGATTGGAGAACAGTGCTTAATATGGCATGTATATAGAAATTAATCCATTTGCAGGGTGGCCACGCACTCTGGAAAACAGGGAAAACAGGGAAAATGGTGAAAAAATATTCCCTGCAGGGAAAAATCAGGGACTTTGAAATTTTGCTGAAAAACAGGGAAAAATCAGGGAATTTAAAAAAATCTTATCTTTGTAAGGTCAAAATATTCAAATTTTATAGCTGTTCAGATGTAGCTACTGGTGGTTTCTTTCTGCCATATGCTTAAAATATCTGCAGATCTAATCTACCATGAAAGTAAATTAGCACATGTACATCATATTTTAGATAAATTTTCATTTAATTAAGAATATTGTGACAGCATTGTGTATAAACATGTCACTTGACAGCATTTGAATCAGTATATGACTTCTAAAAGTAGGGGCCATTGCGATAATATTAAGGTTTTTAATCAGGGAAAATCAAATCAAATCAGGGAAAAATCAGGGAATTTGATTGCTAAAAATGTGTGGCCACCCTGCATTTGTGAAGAAGCATCAATCTCCTGATTGGGTAATATTTTACAAAATGTTATTTTAAGGGGACTGGGTATACCTGGTGGTAGATTTACTACCATCTATATAAGGGAGACAACTTCTGTGACTTTTTTAATGTTTTTTTTTGCGCAAAATGGCCCCTTTAAAATGAGGTCTACTCTAAAAGGAAAGAATTTGCTCCCAATGGGAGCAAATTCTTTCCTTTTAGAGTAGACCATTATCAGAAGGGAGCAAAACAATTTGGGCAGAGTTGTCTCCCTTGCAAGTGTATCAGTTCCCCTTAATATATTGTTCTGTTTGGTCTGTGATATATTTAAAGAATTGTAATTTGTACTGTGCCAAGTGAAAAGATATCTTCAAGCTATATGAGGACAGCAGAGGCTTAAATCCTCCAGAACTGTTAGCTTACAGAAGCATTGGATACAATAGAAGGTGTCAAGGAAAAGCAGAGGCCCTGATGATGCTATGAGGGTGCACAGGATGATCTGAATCTGCACATGTTATGTATGCTTGAAGACAACCTTTTGCTTTATGTGACCTATTAATCTTTTCAGCACTATTAACCCTTAGCCTGCTAGAAAAAAAATGAATCAGGCCTGTAAGAGGGGATACCTCTACTCGAGAAGTCATTACTCCCTTAATTTTGCCTTGAATTACATGGAAGTTCCACATACAATTTGCCGATCATAGGTGGCCATTTTACCACAGAAGGGATGGTCATGTGACTAGGAAGTCATTTGACAGTCACGTGTAAACTGGGAACCGTTTAAGACACTTAAAAAAAAAAAAAAAAAAAAAAAAGTTACAAGAGACCAGCGCCTACAGTGTACTATTGCGAATGAAACAAGTGACATACAAAGGTTCTACTGTTATTCCTACTTCTTCCTCACTGGAAATGATTCAGGTGTTATGGGCTTTTTTTCCAGAAAATCATGATCAATCTGTTGGAGTGAGTGCTGAAATTAATGGCAGCTTGAAATTTGGTATTCTCGGTCTTTTTTAGTGGGGGTAAAATCCAGCACCTGACTAGCTAATGAAAAGTGGCATGTTTGTATGAAAGTAGGTCCACTCCTGTATGAGAACACTTGCTCTGAATGGTTACATCTGGTATATAGTAAGTATGACAGGCTTTAGAGTTGGCAGACCCCTCCAGCGCAACAATAGTCGCAATTAGCAGCCTAAGGGTTAAAACAAAATTGTAGCAGACAACACTCTAATTTTTTTATCATTTTTCAGAGAAAATAAGACTTGGCATTTCATGTGAATTATCTGCTAAGCAAATGATTCACATGAAATGTCAAGTCTTATTTCCTTTGAAAAATATAATAAAACAACAAAATGTTGTCTGCTGTAGTTGTAATGAGTACTTTAAGGGTTAAAAGGAGCACAAACCTACAGTCTGCATGTTGACAGTGAAGATTTTTTTTGTTTGCCTATGAGATATGTTTGCCTTTGTTATGCCTATGGGTTTTATCTAAAGGTTCAAGTCAGATCAGTCTGGTCTGAAAGTATTTTCCTCCCTTTTCAAAGGAAGCTTTACTTAACGAAAATGATTATTTGCTCACCTTCGAGAAATTCTTCCCTTTAAGAATAGCCCCTTTTGGAAAGGTTTTATTGGAAGAAACAATTATTTTTTCTATAGTTTGCCTTTGGAAAGAGAGGCAAAAACTTCAGTCAGCCTTGAGTTCTCCTTCTTAAGTTTGGCTTCGAGTGGTTAGTGTTCCCTAACTTCGGATCATGAAGACCCGTGTTTGATTCCCATTGGAGGCAGAATTCAGCTCATGAATGTATAGCACTTAATTGTACAGAGTATTTCATTGTCACTCTTCTGTCAGCTTGATGTGACTTAAATAATGTTGGAAGGGATGTAAAACACCAAATCATCATCATTTTCCTTGAGGTACAGCCAGTCATCAAAAAGTAATCTGTAAGCAATCATTCCTGTATTGATTGGTACAAATATTGGAGCCCATATGAAAATAATATTCCCTTCATTTTTTAAATAACTACAAGTAATATAATACATATGATATATGACAAAAATGGTCCACAACATATCAATCAACATAGAAATTTAGCCAGTTCAGCTGGAACTTGGCCAATAACTAATGATGTTTAACCCTTGTCATGCTGAATAAATTAAGATGCCACACCTACTTCTAATTTCCAGCCAATCAGATTACTTGATCTGGGTTTTTGATAGAGATTCACATATTTAATGATAAACAGTGCAGATCCAGATCAGTTGGCTTCTTCAGAAGCCAACTGATCTGGATCTACACTGTTTGCTAAGACAGGGCGAGCTGTGTTCAGCAAGAGAAGGGTTAAGAATGAAAATAACATAATTGATATTGGCAGAGTTCTGGCTGTATTAGCTGAAATTCTCTGTATTGGCCAAATTTGTGACTGACATATGTTAAGATTTGAACTGATGTTAGTTCTAGAGGAGTCAATTAATGAAACTGTCATTAGTCAAAAATATGTGCATTGGCTAAGTAACAAGTCCTGCATCTGCTGTATTGGCCTACAGCCTTGGGCCAATATAGCAGATTGAGGACCTTGACTGGATGAATAAAAAAATTCTTGATTAATAACATCATAGTGTAAGCATAATATAAGCCAGAGCATGACAAACTCTACAAAGTGGCATGTGCTCCCAGCGAAGACTCAGATCAGCCTGGGCATCTATCCAGTCTGATCAGAGTCTTTGCTGTCTGCATGAAGAAAGCTTGGGTCCTTAGCAACCATTTGAATGCACAGCGAAGACTCTGATCAGACTGGGCAGATGCTCAGGCTGATCTGGGTCTTCACTGGGCACACATGACATGTTGGAGGTTTTGTCATGCACTGACTCTTATCGTGACAGATATCATCAGAAAAGAATCAAATGACCATGTATTCAGTCTAAGCTAGTTATTCATTTAGGCTGCAACATGAGAAAATGTACCTTTGGACATGTGTTATCAGGGAAGACTCCGGTCAATTAGTGCATATACACAGTCTGATCAGTGTTTGCTGGGCACTTTTTGGATAACCAAGGGTCCAAGATTTCTTCAGGAGGACAGCAAAAAATCTGATCAGATTGTGTGGCTGCACAGGCTGATCTGAGTCTTTGCAGCATGCACATGTCCAAACGTATATTTTCTTATGTTTGGGCTTACAGACTCTTCAAGGGTCAAACATAATGTCAGTTTTTGTTTGGAAGAACTCAGACTTGTGTTTGTATATCTTTATGTTCAGCACTCTCTGGACAAAACCAGCAGATGACAGATTGATATTATTTTCTAATTATACCCCACACAAACTGTGTTTATGGCAGGTATACTGTTTTTACATTGTTCATCTGTTCATTACGTTTTGGTCCTAACAAGTATAGCACTGCTTCTTGATTGATCTGTCTTGTTTTCCCTAGAAAACAGGGCTTGACATCATGCAAATAGCCTCCATAGATGACAACTTGCAGAAAATGTCAAACCATGCTTTCTGGAAAAAAAAGACAGACATATTAAAAATTCTTCTTCTACACTAGTGGTACAAAGGTTAAAAAGTTTAATTTGACAGATGCAATTCATATAATGCAATTCAGTAAATGGCTTGTGTTCCATGCACAGCTTTGCTGTCTGCAGATGGCGTTCTGAAATAGTTTTTTTTTTGGTTATTTTTCAGAGAAAATATGGCTTAACATTTCAAGTGAATCATCTGCCAAGCAGATGATTCACATGAAATGTTAAGCCTGATTTTCTTTGATAAGTAAAAAAAAATAATGTTGAGTTCTACAGTTGTGCATGGCACTTTAAGGGTTTCTGGTAGAACATATCTTATGAATTCTGAATACTATAAAGAGCCTGCACATTTGCAATTTCATTTAGCATGCGACAAACAGAACATAACAACAAAAACAGTCTCACAACAAAGACATTGTTAAGAAGTGTAAGTAAGAAATGTATATAATTATTGTTTTATAGAAGTATTTTGATGGCTATTTACTTAAAATGTTGTTTTTTTATGAATAAATTGTTTTTAGAAACCCCATTTGTTCTTTTTAGTAAACCTTTATTACACTGTGATTACATCAGAATGGTCGTAGATATCTTCTGGAACCAATAGACATCTAAACAAGCTGTACACATAGATAGTTCTACATTTGGACCCCAAAACAAAAGGTATGAGCCACAATGCAATGTTCACCATGCAAAGATCCAGATCAACTTACACATTCACACAGTCTGATCAGAATCTTCATTGTGCACAATTTGGATAGCCAAGGATGCGAAATTTCTTCATGTGGACAATGAAAACTCTGGCCCTGAGGTTATAAAATTTTTTTCATGCTTAACTCAGCTGAGCATGAATTATTTCCTGCTAATAAATCTCAAATTACTAACAATTGGAAATTCTTTCTTGCAAATCAAAGCTGAACGTGAAAATTTCTCTGCTAATAAATATGAAAATGCCAACTATTGGATTAGCAGAGAAAATTTTGTGCTCGGCTTAGTTGAGCATGAAAAAAGTTTTATAATCTCTGGGCCTGATCAGACTGGGCAGATACGCAGGCTGATTTGTTTCTCATTATGAAAAACATGCCTATTTAAATATACTGAAAATTTTATCACAAAAAAAAAAAAAAAAAATTCAGATAAAAAATTCTGATATTTTTCATATTTCTTCTCAAAATATAGATTGTGGGTACCTAATGTTCTAATGAGTACCCACAATCTATGTTTTTGTGCAGAAATAAGAAAAAATATGTATCCCCCTGTAAACCCCAGTTTTACTATATAAAAGTGGGGTTTAAGGGGGTCAAAATTATATAGGCTTCATTGGGTGCACATAAGAAGGTACATTTTCTCTCATTGTGGCTATATCTTTGATTTCTTCAAGCATATGTAAAATCTTCAGATTCAGGTCATTTCGACATCCACACAGGGTCTTCGCCATCTGTTGATATATAGTTAATATTCAGTGATTCTTGAAGCAAGCAGCAAAGCCCAGACAGATGTTCAGGCTGAACTGGGCCTTGGATGTTCCCATATCTCTCGGGAGACAATATAATTGCCCGTCTCCCATAGCAAAATTGCTTTCAGTGCATGCATTGCCCATTTCTTACATTCCTTTATCATAAAACAACCAGTAACGGGATCAGGAGATATTGTGTTATCATGGTCCTAAAACTTTTGAGTCCATTCTAGTAGCTTTGAAAATCGAGTTCCCCTTAAGCCATTACTAGGGGCTTTATGCAGCCATGCAAACTACATTACTGTTTTATGAAGAGCCTCAATGGGGACTGATTTTCTTTCATTTATTAGTCTATGTTTCCATGGGCAATCTTTTGTTTCTAGCGGCAACCTTTATAGATTTTATTTGGCTTTACTGTAGCTTGTGCTAAGTGCCATGTGGGGGCCATAAAAAGTCTCCCTATGCTTCATCATAGTGCAGTTTTTACTTTGTTTTCCTTGAGCCATTTGGTATCTTGGAAAATCGAGTTCAACTTAAATTGGCTCTGAGGTTATAAAACTTTTTTTATGCTCAACTCAGCTGAGCAGGAAATACAAATAAAAATAACAACAATTAAAACTTTTTCATGCTCAACTCAGCTGAGCATGCTCAGCTGAGTTGAGTATGAAAGAAGTTTTAAAAATTTGTTTTGGTATTTTAAGACTTAATAAGCAAAAAAAAAAAAATCATGCTCAGCTGAGTTGAGCATGTAAAAAGTTTTATAACCTCCTGGCTTGGTGCAAGGATCCTGTACAAACTACACTGCTGTCATTTGAAGAGTTTCAACAAAAACAGAGACCGGCGCAGTGGCTCAGTGGTAGAATGTCCGCTTTGTGACCGGGAGGTTGCGGGTTCGATCCCTGGTCGGGTCATACCAAAGACTTTAAAAATGGTACTACATGCTCTTTCGCTTGGCGCTCAGCATTAAGAAAGTAGAGCTAGGAATCAGAACTGGTCAGCTCAGTGTCAGTATAATGTGACTGGGTGGAATATCATGTCAAAGTGTCTGGGGCGTGATATTTCAGTGCGGCAGCACTCTAAAAGTGATCATTGAGCTCCCTGCCACATCCAGACACCGTCGCGATATGACTGACAGATTGTTGAAAGCGACGTTAAGCCCAAATCAAACAAACAAAAACAAAAACAGAGAGTGATTTTCTTTCTTTTATGGTTTTTATGAGATTTTTTTGTCATGAATCTTTACCACTCTCTGGTCTAATTCAGCACATTTATGATAACTATATAGCTTTGGGTTTGTCCGTCCGTTCCATCAATACGCTTTTGAGATCTCTCATTTCTTAGGAACCATGTATGCTAGGATTTTGAAACCACATATGTATATCTTAAGAATAATTAGCTGACCCGCCCATATTTGTTTTTTTCTTTTCAGTCAGATTCATCATAGTGGAGTTATACCACTTTTAAGACTTAGGCATTTTAGCAAATGAAAATTTTGTAAGCAAAATATCTAAGAAACCACTTAAGTTAAGCTCATGAAAGTTTCCAAGCAGTTTGGAACTAATATGTAGATGACCTGATCAAATTTTGGTAAACTTTTATAAACATTTGATCAACTTATGCCCCCTTTTCAGACATAGGTATTTTAGCCTAAGAAAATTTTGTAAGCAAAATATCTCAAGAACCCCTAGACCTAGGTTCCTGAAATTTTGTAGGCATTTAGGGATCATTGTGTATATGACCTGGTTATGTTTTGGCGAAATTCTATAAATATTTGTCCAAATTATGCCCCTTTTCTGACTTAAGCATTTTATTTTCTTTTACAACCTCTCATATCTTTGGAACCTTGTATGCTAGGGTTTTGAAATTTCATATATGCATTGCTTGTAAAAAATTAACTGACCCATATTTTTCTCTTTACCACTGCAGTCTTCATTCCTTTGGATTTGTTCTTCCTGAGTTATGCCCCTATATCGACTCATGCATTGTAAGCCTATGAGACATGATAAAATCTTGTGAGCAAGATATCTCGAAAACTATTTGAGCTAGGGCCTTGAAACTTGGTGCAATTATTGGTGATGATGAGTAGATCACTTGATTAATTAAAAAATCAAAGAGTTATACCCCTTTCCAACATTGACATTTTGTTTGGACAAGTGTATAGTTGGGAGCATAGTGTTATACAAACACATTTATATTTTTCTTATTTTTTTTCTCCAGAAAATAGGCATTGACATTCCATACAAATTGTTTCTTAAGTCGACAATTTTTATGAGATGTCAAGGATTATTTTCTGGGAAAAATAAAGTATTTCAAAATGTCCTCTGCTGAAGTTTTACCCAGCGTGCTATTCTTTAAGACTTATGATACTTTGTACTGATTTATAATGGTCACTTATCAAAGTTAAAAGTAATCTTTGGGGAATAGTTTATTCAAGAGTAACCGAAGTAATATTGCTTCATTAAAATCAGCAGTGTAATCTATATCATTACGAAACTTTTGAAAATTTATATGCGGGCCACTGATATGGCCTTAATGGACAAAACTACCCAGCCAGCATTCTTTATAAATCTATAGCGGGCCGTTATCGGCCCGTCAGGGTAGCTGACGGGCCGATAACGGCCCGCTATTGATTTATAAAGAATGCTTACTGGGTAGTTAATCTGGTCCAGGAAACACAGGCACCACAGGTATTTCCTGTT
This sequence comes from Anodontia alba, assembly GCA_964016985.1. Taxonomy (NCBI): domain Eukaryota; kingdom Metazoa; phylum Mollusca; class Bivalvia; order Lucinida; family Lucinidae; genus Anodontia; species Anodontia alba. The sequence goes on along the minus strand of OZ024821.1, from coordinate 67,003,218 downwards.
CTGTGTTTGTGTGTGTTCCTTCCTGTCACGGGTGATTCCCTTTATAATTTATTTATGTACAATGTGAGTTTTGAATTCATTTAAGAATCTACATATTGTGTTGGTGCCCAAAAGCGTCTCTACCCATACTTCACTGTAGTGCAGTATATATGTTCTTGTCCTTTGTGATGACCCCATTTACCGGTAGGGATTTTTGAAAATTTATGTGAGGACCACTGAGGTTTAATTGACTGAAATGACAAGGGATTTTATGTACAGGGATGTAATTATTCACTTAACTGTGACTAAAGATATGCATTTTATTTATGCTGTGCCTCTAGTGGTTGCAGAATGATACGTCAAAAGATTGAAAAAAAAAAAATACTAGCATGCTAAAAGTAACGTAATGTATATGAGACATAGTCCGGATGGTTCTTTGTTTCACCTTGTGGCTACTCGCTGTGGGACTTTTTTCGTTTTTTCCCGTTCATTGTCTTATTATTGTGTTAAATGGATCCTGTCTAGCATTGTGATCCATTTCGAAAACACGCCTATTCAAATATACTGAAAATTTTACCACCAAACAATGAAAATTTTCAGATAAAAAATTCTGATATTTTTCATATTTCTGCTCAAAACATAGATTGTGGGTACCCGTTAGAACCGCCTCGACGAGGCGGTTCTAACGAGTACCCACAATCTATGTGTTTGAGCAGAAATAAAAAAAATAATGTATACCCCTGTAAACCTCAGTTTTCCTATATAAAAGGGGTTTATGGGGGTCAAAATTATATAGGCATGTTTTCGTGATGCATCTTATTGGGGAAGAGGGAACTGGTGGCATAGTTTCTTATGGTTGAGGCTTGTGTACTGTCTGTCTTGGCTTGTGTACTGTCTGTATTGTCTTGGTTTGTTAACTCTTCCTCTTGGTGTCATCGGTTGGCTATGTTCTGTTATTATTGCTCTTCATGGACATCTTTTATTCTGTCTATCATAAGTAGTTATATTAAAATATAGATACTGTATATCGGGGAAGATATATTGCATTTATACAAATAGATACTTTAACATTATGCAATGTGTCTACTCTTTGTGTACACCAGTGTCAGATCTCTATCCAGTTGGAATGATTTGGCTCCGCATAGCAAAATGAGTACAAGAACAAGCAATAAAGAGCACAGCATTTTTTTTATTAGAAAACCGTAAACAAACAACTGTATAACAATAATTATGAGAACTGGGCACGCTTGGTAGATTGTCCGCCATTTTCACAAGGAAGTAAATTTTTATGACCTGTTAGTTTTCCTACACTGCAAGTCCCTTCTATAAAGGGGTCTACTCTACTAGAAAAAAGATTTTTTCCTACGTGGAGCAAAGCATTTCCTTTTGGAGAAGATCGACCTTCAGAAGGCAGACGAAACGCTCTTCACAGAGCTACCGCTGCTGATGGTAAATAATTAGACGTCTCGGGCGTCTTTCTACACACAGACCATATAATCCGATGAGAGAAATATTCTTCATGTTTCCATCTTGTCTTAAAGCACATGAGTAAAACATGAAACTCTTTTGAAATAAAGCACTTCTGTTTTTGTTTTTCAGTAAAGTATTTACGTGAAAGTAGCAAACATAAAGCCTAAAGTCTCAAGTTTCGCAATATTCTTCACGTTTTTTATGACTGTGAGAAATGAGTTCACAAGTTCCATCGCATCTGACGTGGAATGTATGTAGGCATAAGTGAAGATTCCATCACACAGATATTAGTTTTGTTGGAATGGTGTCACTGCTATACACTGTAATATTAAAGAGTTTGTGAATATTCAGGGTTCATACACATCAGGGAATTTTCAGGAATTTTTACTTTTATTTCAAGGTCAGGAAATTGTCAGTGAATTCCGTAATGTGTCGGGAAAAAATTTGCAAAAATGTAAGGGAAATGTAAGGAGCTTTTACATTTCAGCCTGATGAAGCTAGAATATTTGGCCCCGGTGTATCTTTCTTGCTAAATTAATAAAATTTCCGGCTCCAATATTGTCAGGTAAATTTGAATTTACATCAGCCTCAAGGAAATGTCAGGAAACTGTCAAAGAATTTGGTCAATTCGAAATGTATGAAACCTGATATTGTTCCGAGTGGATATAATAGGACACAAGCTTGCAAGCTTGCAAGCATCCCCAACGAAGAGCACTTTTACCAATAACATTGTTATAACGCTTTTATTATATAGCTGTAAATATTTTGCGTTATTTTCAATTTTTGGAGTCTCAAAATAGGCATTTGTCTAAAATTCATAGCCTGCACAAATGCAATACAAATTTTGGCACGACGTCATTGCCATTAGACATCATCAAAAGAAACGTCATGTAACGGTAACATTCAAAGGCATCCGAGTAAACGTGCAATGTCATGTGAGCTTGTCGATATGGAATAATATCTGCACATTTGTTCTTCTGATTTTGTCACACATGTTAATCACTCAGTATTTATAACTATATAATGATTGTTTTATACCAGGTTACTATGGTATCTTAATGTGTTTCAGAAAAAGTGATACCCCTATACCCGATAAGGCACACATAAAATGAAACAATGTATTTCATTAACGTTTAAAAGAAAATGGTCTAAAGCATGGGCACACATTTATTGAATTTTCAGTTATTTAAAGGCTTTTTTATCCAAAAAAGGTAATAAATTGACATATGGAATTGACATATGGTATTAACACGATCATAAAATGTGGCATCTGACAACCTGTAAAATTTCAGTTAGTCTCTCGTTTTTGAACTGGATAAAAAATGAAATGATTTTTATTGTATCTCTGAATCAATGTTGGCAACATTAATTCAGAGATTCATAAAAAAATCATTTCATTTGTCATCCAGTTGACTAACTGAAATTTTACAGGCATTTAGGTGCCACATTTTATGTTTGTATTAGTTTTACATATAAATTTTTTTAACCTGACTTGGATAATAAAATATATATTTTTTGAGGAATATGGCGCCTTTAAAACTATATAAGCAGATTGTTTAAAAGAGCTGCCAATCACGAAAAATATTTGTTCATATGTAAATCTCAACACGTTTCCCCAAAAGACTTGGTCATCAGATCATCATTGGTAAAGTCATATTTGGCCACATCAATGTTCAGTTTGGGAAAGTCATATTAAATACTAGTTGATAGAAAAATAGAAATTTACATCATTTTTGTGAAATATAGTAATAAACGTGTTACGTTGTAATTACTGGAATGAATCTAACTATATGAGGATAAGACAAGAATTAGTGAGACAAGTCTGACAATTTTATTGATTATATATATATGAGCCGCAACATGAGAAAACCTACCTTCTGATGTGTGCCCAACGAAGACTCAAATCAGCCTGCGCTTTTGCACAGTCTGATCAGAGTCTTTGTTGTTCGCATGAAGAAACTTTACATCTTTGGCTATTCAAAATGCGTCAACTGAAGATTCTGATCAGAATGCGAGAATGCGCAGGCTAGTTTGAATCTCTGCTGGGCGCACATGCCCGAAGTACATTTTCTAGCGGTCTGGCTCATGTTAATAATATTAGATTAGCAAAGGGAGATTGAATGTTCTTGTGTATAAATCTGTCCCAAATATTACTCATATTTCATACTTGCTGCTTAGTAAGATGGAACATCAGCAAAGTATTTATGGCCATGTTACCGAAATACGGTTTCAAAAATTAATCTGATACACACCTGGGGCAAACACCTGGTTTCTATGATAAATAAAATTGTAATTACGGAACATATTGCAAAAAAAAAACAATAAAATAAAACGGCTAACTGGGCTTTGAAATCGGGGATGATAGTGTCATGTTTGTCATAAATAAGTTAGTTGAAAAACTGACTTATTTACAGTGTATGAGAGACACAGTGTATGAGAGACACAGAAACTTGGTTTTGCCTAGCAGCAGCAAAAACATATTTAGTACAGAAAATCCAATATTTTGATAATGATGTTGCGAAGCAACCATTGCTAAATTTGTTAATTAGACAGAACCACACTTGTTATCGAAATTTAAGATAAACACAAACATGTAAACAAATTTATATTATGTGGCATAAATGGTCAGTATTTGTTTTTGGTCTGCCGGGCTGAAGGAGTCCGGTTAAACTTGATAAAATGCATATGTCTCACCTGCTGACTGGATTTCACACACAACACATTTTGTCACTAATGCTTGACTGTCCCTCGTGCAATAGTGCGATAAAGCCGACTCGAGTCTTAAATAGCACTTATATTCCTATAAATGATAGGTAAAATAAGAACAACCAATAACTAGGAAAATGAGCATTTCTAAAACAATATCAAGTCATTCTGCAATTGGAATGCTCCTTATTTAGTTCATACACCCAGTACGTTTCTGATTAATAGTCAAACATTGAGAGAATATAAATCTTAGGTGGAATGACACATTACTAGACAATGTAGCATTACTGTATTTTTTCTCTATCAAAGCTATGTCTAGTTATGCGTTTTGGGTAACTATTCCCCTCTTTTAACTTGTAAATAACATATTGGCCCTTTTGATGAATAGGAGTTTAAATTTAAACGTGTGTACGTATTCAACGCTGTCTTTGGATAAAATATAGAAACATCAAACTTATCTTTATAATGCCTGTAATATTTGGAAGGAAAGGATTATATTCGATAACACATGATATTTTGTCCGAATCCGTGATTTATTTTCTAGTATATTTAAGAGTTTGTTCATAGTTTTTACAGTTTTAGTTTTGTCACAGGTTAAGTTAAGAAAGTTATGTCTTAGACAATACGAGTATCACAGGCACTGTATAACACTGACACTGTGAGTATGTAGCCTTCATTCTGTTTTATATTTCTGAAGTTATAGAAACTAAAATATGAAAGGAATTTTAAGCTAAATCACCTTTTCAGATATAGCAAGTGTCAATAACTGAGGAACTGCAACTGCCAGAGTAGCAGTCCTTGGCCACAGTATGTAACGGTAAGTCGTCTCTATATCTATGAAGATCCACCGAGCTATTCCGTATAGCAAAATAACAATAGGCCAAAGTCTGTTACCCATCCACATCAAGGGCAGATAATTCAAGAACTGGAGCAGCCAGAGTAATTATCATTAGCATAATATGTATCCTTAGGTGATCTTTTGTCTAGATATTCTATACAATAAAGGAACTAGAAGCGAAAACATTTATTAGACATTGACAGGGCTATAAATGTGTCAAAAATGGACGTATTTACTCATTAATGATCCAATGCACTCTTACTTGATTCTAATATATAGGCAAGATTTGAACGAAATAAATACTAAAGTTATCGACCGAGAATGAAAACATAGTATCGATCGGAAACAAAGTACGGACGAACAGATACCAAAAGGTGTACCTTAATACATCGTCACTATGCGTTGGTGGTGCATAACAACTGCGTAGTGTGATATATATATGGCAATAAGTCCTCGTCATCTGATATAGATAACCCTTTTGTAAATAAAATAAAAAATAAAAATGGTTGCAAGATATATTCTTGGTCTGATGAAATGGTATACGACTGCGTATAAGTTTGGTCAACATGATGACATTCCACATATAAGTACAGATTAGAAGATTTTAAAACAATATGCGACAGATGATCCTTATAGTAATACATGTATACACAAAGAACATATACTCTCTCTAATTAAAGAGGAAAAGACAAGTAATTAATTTCAGTTTTAATTATGATTTCATTATGTGATAACAGGTTTTAAATATTTGCATCATTAAGGTGTCAGTTCAAACGTGCACTTTCACAGCTAACTTGTTGAAGCGATGGCTTTTTAGGCCAGATGTCGTGGATTCGATTCTTGTTGTGATCCGTTATCATTCGTCTCGTGTTTATAAATTTTAATACCCTCTACATTCTAAAACATCGTGGTCGATCTTTGTCCGACAAAATGATTTACTTTTACTCTGCCTCTTTTTTTGATCACAATATTGTGCATATTTGTGTTAAATGGTCATGTTTCAATGATGAGGTAGGTTGTAATTTGGAACTGCATCGAAATTATGGGGAGGTTTCGATAGAATAATAACTGTCAAAAAGATTGCCTTTGGAAACAAAGAACACACTACGGATTAGAAAATGGGAGTCTCGGTTTTATTGAGAAACCTGTGTAAGCCCCAGTAGCTTTTCTGCTGTCCGTTCCGATGTGGTACCTGTGTTGCATGTCTTCTTTCATTGTATGTTATTGCAGCTGTGCTGTTTTGTCATTTTGTTGCTAATCACTTCTTTCCCGTTTCTGTGGCCTTTCCTGGGTAGCTTCATTTATATGTTATAGTGAATGGTCAGACAACGGAATAGAATACACCAAGGAAAATCTACAGAGAATAACGACAGCCATTCCGAGCCATCAAGTATATAAGAGACACAAACAGAAACACAATAACAGATTCACATCCCATACGCCACACTAGACTCGAAGACAATAGAATAACTAACCAGACTAATATATTTGAAACTGCAATGGAAGACCCTCCTTGGAATTGTCAGTTGTAACAGGCATTTTCAGCAATATATTCCAAAATTCGCCTATATTCAAAATTATTGAAAAGTTATTTTGCTCCTCGTTTTAGTACGTTTTATTAAAACAACAACTAAACTACTTATGATCAGAATAACAGCAGAATAGTATTTTAATTTGTCCTGTTTTAAAATACAACTTGTATAAATTCGATTGCAATAGGAACTCTCATATAGAATCAATTTAAAATGAAAACAGAATCTATAAAAAGCATATGATGTTCCAAGCTATTAATGATTACACGGTTTTACCGCTGCTCCTCTCTCATTTGATGGCTACTTCTATCTTCAAGTAGCAATAGAATGATGCATGATAGCAAACATACATTTCTGAAATCTTTGAAATTGCTTTCTCAATGCATTTTTATGTGTAGTATTTCATTTTAGACTGACGTGAATTTCTAAGTGCCGTATTTCATGTCACGATGGATAACAGGATATAGAACTACATTTATATTACGCATTGACGGACACATGTAGTACTGATTTGGCGAATACCAGGTCTGACCAGTAATGCGTTAGTCCTATAAATACTTAATACTTTTAAGACCCTCTCAGGCAGGCCAGTAGAGGCTGTCTGACAACCTGGCAATCTCGAGATAGACGGGCACGTCTCTCTGGTAATAAGTGCTCAGTACATAGCAACCTGGGCTATGGAAGCGTACTTCTACCACACAGACTCTGCATAAACCTTAATCTGGCTGATTCAAAACCAACAGCTCACAACACATATGTTATGAAGCAAAGTTTGAGTTACAGGTCTTCCTGGACATCTTCTGTACTATGATGTATTAAATCATTATGTACAGAATTCTGAAAATTGCAGCACAGTCGTTTAGATATTTAGTTCGCACATACATGAACAAATTTTGCTCTTATAACTAGTTAGCACTGACAAGGCCTTGAAAATTACAAGAAATGATCTTTAAAAGTGTCGTATACCACTGACACAAGTGATTCTGACAGATATACGTATAATGTCTCAACGAGAGAAATAAATAGAAGATACCCAGTAAATTATGAAAACGTAATTTAAGATGTTTACAATAAGATAATAAGTGCTAGATCTCACTGATTTAGTACATAGCAACTAATCTACGTTGACAAAAATATACTGTCTCAGATCTTATTATCAATTTTGTTAATGGATTGCGCATAGTTAAAATGAGACCAAAAGTGATACCACTCACTAATGATTTTATTACCCCTAACTGTGTAGGGGAGATCAAAGGCGTGTCATAAAGAGGTGATTATTTGATCCCTGCAGAAAGTGATAAAGAGGCCTTGGCCTGAGCGGTAATAAATATTTAATCCAGCTTGTTACAATCTAGATTTTGTTCATCTTCTATTTTATGGATTACTGCTTGACGAGGCTTTACTTGTATTTGTTTTACATTTTGCATTTTGTTCAAAATCTGAAATACATTGTCGTTATCAGGATTTTTTCTTTCTCCTGTCTTACTTGTAATCTCATCCTTCATATTTGGTGCCTTTATATCTAGGGCCGATTGCTGCAGTATATGATCATTGACTATAAATTGTCTCTCTTTTACTTCAGTTAATATGTCATGTATATCTGGATGCAGTTCTGAGGCCTGAAACAAATTAATATTATTGATTTCCGGTAGATCATTCCGTTCAGTATTGATTTCATGTATAGGATTTACTAGTATTTCTGAAAAAGTTAAATTTGCTTTCGGTGGTTGAACGAAATCTCTATCAGAAGATCGACCGTCTTCCTTTTCAGTAATTATCCCGTGCGCACGCTTCTTGGTATGTAAGTTCGTCTTTGATGGCTGAAGTAATATACCAAGACCAGAAGTGTCTCTCTCATCGATTTCACTGAAACTCGCACCCACTATGTTGACCTGCTTTTCCTGTATATTTGGCTTACTCTCCAAAAGAACAAAATTGTCTTCAGAGTCTCTTATACTTTCCGAGTTTTTCTGTATTGTACTCACTTCTACATTTGTGTCCCGAGTCTGACGCAACAACGCATTTTCCATATCTTTGCCTTCTTCGACTTCTCTAGGTACAAGTTTTACTTGTAGTTCTTTTATATTTGTGCTTGCCCGTACAGGCTGTATTCGTCTCTCGACCGTATCACTGATAAAAACCAGTTCATCCCTTGGAGCAGTTGTATTATCATGTACTTCTTTCTCCATCTCCTTTTCATCTTTGTTACTTTCTTTTGCTTTAACAAAAATTTCAGGAAGATCCTGTAACTGACCCAAATTTTCATTTTCTAATTCATTTTCAACTTGGCTACAAGTGTTTGTGGTCATCGAAGTAGTCAACTGTGTATGATCTGCATTATGCTGAACGGTACTTGTAGATGTCAAGCCAACATTTCCAGCATTAACATCAGGATACTGTAAGCCAGAATTTAAATCCACTGAATGTGAATCAACCTGATCATCATTAGCTTTGTATGACTGTGATATTAAAATACCTTCTGAAAGACTGCTGTGTCTGTTTATGTTGTTTGTCTCTAGATGAGATCGCGATGAGTCCGAACTTTCATTATTCGAGGCACTAAAATGAATTTAAAAACAGTCAACTAAATTACAAATGAAAATCAAGTATTAAACGGCAACGCAACGAGTTATACATACATACATACATACATACATACATACATACATACATACTATTGACTGGAAACAAGTAAAAATTACAATTGCTTTTAAAGTTAAAAGGATTTCATATAAATGTATACTGTCTTCATATTTATTATTCTTGTTTCTTTCTTTAAAAATAGTTCATTCCATTATAAATATTGCTCAGATCAACACAAAGAGAGCATTATCCCGTTGATCGGGAAACCAAAGGCTTAAGATGAATGGATACACTTGGTAAATTTTCGGCCATTTTTTTGTCAAGGGAGACAATTTTTGCTTTCCTGTACACCAAAACCCTTGTGAAAAGGGTCTACTTTATGAGGAAAGAATGTGCCGTCTGTGGTAGCACATTAATTCTTTAATGAGTAGACCCTTTTTTAGAAGGGACAAAACAATTTGACAGAGTTAACTCCCCTTAAGATATGTCCGCGCCCCTTAAGTCACAATCATATAATATACATAAATGGTCAGTTAACTCTTTGCAAAGAGATAATTGACCATTTATGTATTTACATTTACATAACATGTTAAGGTGTTGCAACAGAAGCATCGCCTCGGAAGATCAACAGTAAACAATACTTAAACGAATGAATACGAGTTCGTCTAGTCGGTGATCTTAAACTGTCTTTGCAGATATGCTCAGGTGAGCGTAAAATTTATTTTGAAATAAATGAAGCTGGTTATATTATAGTACAGAAAAATTTCTAGACATACACTTCATTATGATGTATCAAAATTAGGTAATAAAACCTTGAAACGATAATACCCGCCAGTATCGTGTGGTGGGCAGATAACTGTCAAACTTGACGAACTTTGCCTATTAGCAATCCCAAACCAGATTTGCATATCAGTGCACATACTAATTAAGTTTGGTAAAAATCGATTGATCCATCAAAACTTTTCAAGTCAGAGATGACGGACGGAAGAATGGACACTCGGAGAGGAAAACATAATACCCCTCTACTATCGCGTGGCAGGGTATAACATCAGCCATAAACTATTTACATATTACAAAAACAAACAAACAAACAAACGCACTTTTTAGCCTGATAAAAATCTTAAAGGTTGCATTTGGAAACAAAGAACACATGAAAGAACGAAAATCCTACAGACAGATGAGTTGGCTGACTATAAAACGATAAAAATGAACTTTATAGTGAGCAAAATAAATTCTGAGCACAGACAAAACTTTTTATGCCAAGTTGATATTTTTGTCGTTTGTAGACTGACAAAGCATACATCATGTATTGATAAAATTATGACCGGTTAATACACAAAAGTACAAACATAGTCATGCAACACGTTATTTCTTTTTAAAATGACGGTATGTACTTGAAAAGTCTTCAAACGACTCTCTATCATGTTATCATAAATTCTAACATGTTATCAAATATTAATATATAACAAAATATACGGCAAAACTAAGACTATATTGATGATAAACATATGCAATATTTATCTAACAAACAATGCAGCAGAGAACCTTCTTATATGGGCAATACACAAAGCTTTTTACCTCCACAAAATAAGCAGGATGGGAATGCAGATACCAAACATTAGTATTATTCTACAGGACAACAATTGTAACCACTGGTTACATTCATGCTTTTCATACATGCGCCTAACTATATACTTATGCATAAAAGAAACAATACACTGTAAAACTAATGAAACTAACACTTTCTGTTTGCAGTTGCAATAAAACTGATCCAGTGTCAAAAGGGATGCATTTATCACTGCAGTTGACAGCTTATTCGACTTGCTTACTCTCGGTACACATGCGAGGTATGGTAAATCAAGATGTACAGATTAATTTAATAAGTCTTGTGTAACCCCTTGCCTTGCTGAATAAATTAAGATGCCATGCCCACTTCTAATTTCCAGCCAATCACATTATTTGATCCGGGTTTTTGACAGAAATTCACATATTTAATGACAAACAGTGCAGATCCAGATCAGTTGGCTTTCTCAGAAGCCAACTGATCTGGATCTACACTGTTTGCTAAGACAGGGCATGTGTAAGACAAGAGCAAGAGAAGGGTTAAGAGAGTTTGCGCTTCATTTGCGAAATCAGTTTAAAACAAACCCTCAATGCAGAAAACACTCCATTTAACATATATGACCAGCGGAGACCAGATCAATAAACGCAGTCAGATCAATGATTAATACTTTGAACTCCCGAGACAACGACAGCATTTGTTCCCGAAGATGCGACCATTAAAATGAAATTGTTGTAAAGAATCCTTAATAAGCAGAATGGTATGCATGAAATGCCTAGTCTTACTCTTATTACCACACTGAGGCGATGCTTACACATATCCAAAACATATGTTTCTTGAAGTATTAAATACACTGCTCTCGTAGAATTTCTGATCAAACGTCACCTTTTGATCGAAAGTTTCGTGCTCGTCAAATTATCATTATAACGAATTTCGTCGTTATGTTGAGATTCGGTATAAATAGGGTGGACTGTACTTGCTTGCGAACCAAAGAAAACACTGATGATCATATGAACCAAGAATTTTATTTTCACCGCGCTGTACAGGTGTGAAGACGGATACTGATCTACTCTGTTCACAATGTAATAAGGTCGTGTTTCTACTTGGAGGGCACATTTATACAGTAGTGATTCTATGACTAATATGAGCCGGAACGTGAGAAAACGTACCTTCTGACATGTGCGCCCAACGAAGACTCAAATCAGCATTCGCATTCGTACGGTTTGATCAGATTCCGCGTTGTCCGAATGAAGAAACTGTGTCCTTGGCTATGCAAAACGCGCCCAGTGAAGATTCTGATCAGACTGCGCAGGCTGATCTGAATTTTCGCTGGGCACAAATGTCCGAAGATATGTTTTCTGACATTGCATCTCATAAAATAATTTGTTTTTTCATTTAGAAGTTCACTTCAGTATAAAACTAGAAGTTTGCACAATCCATATTAAAAGTAAAATGCCATAATACAATGCTCAATAATTGCCTGATATATATATATATATATATATATATATATATATATATATATATATATATATATATATATATATATATATATATACCAAAGCAGAATGTAATATACCTTATGAGCATTACAGCAAAACGTATTCCTGTACTTCATCATAGCGTAATTTACACTTTATGGTCCTTTTGGATCAATATGTCTATTTGGAATAATTTGAAAACAGAGTATCGCTTAAGCAGGAGATAGGACGGATGAGTAATATTGCAAATTACATTACTAAATAGACTTAATGAAATGAACAGACTCAATGAAATCGAGTCTCGATTTAAAAAAAAAAAACAAAAAAAAAAAAAAAACGAACAATATTGTAAGTTAATTATGTTTACGCACTACATTAATGCTCGTGTCTCTTTGGTATGTATCGTTTTCCTATTTTTACAAAAAATACACTTCTCTATAGCTTTAGATTGTCATGTAAAAGGGTAAGCTTACGGTGTGTGGAAAGGCATAGCCTTTCCGCACACCGTAAGCTTACCCTTATACATAAGAGGCATGCATTGACGCTTTACGTACTGGGTACAAATTTCAACAAATGACGATTTGAATTGTTTTTTCTTTCCCCCAGAAAATAGGCTCTGACATTTTATTCCAATTCGGAGTCAATTTGCATGAAATATGAAAACCTTTTTCTGGGAAAAAATGATTAAACAATATATCAATTTGCCGTCCACTGAACATTAACCAGAGATTGGTAAAGGTTAAAGATGGTCTAGGATATGGCGATTAGATCCAATCAAATTTACAGTTCGAGTATTGAAATGAAAGAAAAATCTTTTCTAACACAAATTAAATGCAACAAGACAGCACATGCTAATCACGGTGTAAGGCGTATCACAGAAGCAAACGGATACGGGTCACATCAGCAGACTAATGTGGTTACCATCCGGTCCCATCGGAGTGGTGCACTTTATTACTCCTGTTCAAAGAGATAAACAAAGGTTATAAATATTTTTCTTCTAACGCATTAATGGCAGTAATTCAAACGGAATATTAGTAAGAAAACAATATGAGGTGCCAATTGTCTATGCACTGGAGTAGTATGTTAATTAGTTCAGTAGCCCATTTTGTTTTGGCTACAAGTCAAAAAGTATTATACGATTATTTTCTAATTTTGTATATGAATGTTTCAAAGACTGCAGTATTAACCCATATATGTCTGAAGACCCCTGAAAGGGCTATTGGCAAACAGTGCAGACCCAGATCAGACGCCAGAGACTGTGGCGTCTGATCAGGGTCTTCACTGTTTGCAAATAGTTTAGCCATTTTCTCTAGGAATATCTAAATCACATAGCCTGACATACCTTAAATCAATATGGAACTTTTCCAATATATGGTGTGTGTGCGTGTGGTGGGGGGAGGGGATGTATTCAGTCTAAACATGTGAACATAGGGTAAAAAGTGCTATGTAGCGACAACTAAATAGGTGATAGATATATATCACCAAGGTCTTTCTTTTGTATATCAGTTTTACTCCATTCCTCTCTGTCACGTTACGATTTAGCATTTACTTAGACAACAATGCTAATGTGTTTTATTTTGTTCATAGAGTTACAAAGTTTTGTATGCTATAGAAGACCATAATTGGCTGAGCAGAATTATTCTAGTTTATTCGCATCTTATGCTTCTTATCGGTTCGCTAACAAATTAACAATAACAATAACAAATAAACATGTAACACACATAAGAAAAATGAAAGAAAAGAATATGTAGACGAAACGAAAGAAATGAAGGACAGTCTTCCAATGCCAAAATCTCAATAGAGTACAATTCAAATTTACTGGACAATACGTACCTGAGCTTAAACATTGGTTTGTGAACGTTATCCACACTGAAAGTAAAAAGCAAAATATGAAGCATAAAGGCAAGACAAGCATAAATACACGTTAATATATGTATCGTATTTAGAAAATTTAGCCCCAATTTTGTATGATATGTGCATGTTTTAACATTTGACAGGCAATGTCTTCACCAACCATTTTATTTTACGCAAAAGAAAGAGACAGCTAAATCCCAACCATTTGTTTATCACTGAAAGAAAGGTGATAAGAGTAGCAACATTTTAGCCCTTAAAGCGCTGAGAAAGAATGTTGATGGTGCCATTCTAAAATAGATTGTTTTGTTTTGTTTTTCAGAGAAAGTAAGAATCAACATTCCATGTGAATCGTCTGCTGCAGACGATTCACATGGAATGTTGATTCTTACTTTCAAATGTCAAAGCTTATTTTCTCTGCAAAATAAATAAAATATTTCAAATAGTCATCTGCTGTAGTTGTAAGTAGCACTTTAAGGGTTAACTGAACTGATTCAGAAGGTAACAAATGTTTAGTAGGAAAAAGGCATTAAATAAAAAATGTTTGGAATTTGCTCTGATGTAATCATGATATCTTCATCTGTACCAAAAACAAACAGTGGGCATCATTTCAAATAATTCTAATCTATAATTCATTTGCCGAAATCTTGATAACCAGAAAGCACTTGATTGCCCAAAATGGTGCATACCCTTCTATGTACTATAAATAAAAAGCGTGAAACGATAATACCCCAGTACCATATTCAGGGCTGATAACTCTGTCAAAAATTGACGAAATTTGCCCCTTAGCAGTCCCAAAGCAGACCTCTACAATATCAATGCACATAGCAAGTTTGGTGAAAATGCATTGATATTAACTGAAGTTATCGTCTGGAAACGAAAATCCGGACGTGTCGCGGGCAGATAACTCTGTCAAAATTAATGAAATTTGCCCATTAGCAATCCCAAATCAGATCTCTACAATATCAATGCATATACCAAGTTTGGTGAAAATCCATTGATATTTACTCAAGTTATCATCCGGAAACGAAAATACGGACGGGCGTACAACAGACGGATGAATAGACATTCGGACACACGGACAGCCAACGTGATATCATAATACACCGCAACAACGTGTGGCGGGGTATAAAAACGGAAAAACGAAAAGTCCATGGAGTGCCACAATAACAAGTCGCAGCCAATCCCTGACACCAAGAGGAAGAAAAAGGACACGCGCAAAACAAACAAACGAACGCAAAGCGCCCAGACCAGCTCTTGATCTCGAAAACAAAGGACACATAAAGGAGTAAAAATCAGAGTATCAGTTTTATTAAAACTCTTCATATGACAAGTCAGAAAGAAAAGAAATAAAATTACAGCATTGTGATGGATATTGGGGGCATCTTAACTGAGTCGACAAAATAGTTTGCACAAACAACAGAACAAAAACGCATTGATGGACAAGTCAACATCAAGGCGTCCCTACAAAATATTTTAGCCATATAGCGCCCCTCCACCCACCAAGCTATACTTCCATCCCTATAGCTCCTAAAATTATACTTCACTATTACTGAAGCAATTCAAAAAGCTTTAAGGTTATAACTATATCATATATAACGTCTCTCAACTCGGTGGCAAGATTATTTAAGGGGAAATATATACACATTTAAGGAAGGCTCAGAAATGGTTTTGCGTCCCTTCTGCAAAACAAAAGGTTCAACAGGAAAGAATTATATCTCCAAGTATATCAAGTCTCCTTAGGTTCGTAAATGTATCATAAGTATCCTCTGGTAACTCGCTGGAAAGTTCTTTAAACAATCTTTATAAGACTCGGTTATAAAACGCTATTAAAATAATTTTAGTTTTCTATAGAATAGTCTCCTTAGGTTCGTAAATGTATCATAAGTATCCTCTGGTAACTCGCTGGAAAGTTCTTTAAACAATCTTTATAAGACTCGGTTATAAAACGCTATTAAAATAATTTTAGTTTTCTATAGAATAGCATCATTTTGTGGTAAAGGGTCCGACTATTGGCCTCGCTCTACACTAATCGTATAATAAAACGGTTATCAGAACATATAACTATAAACATTTTATTGAACCAAAGACAACTGATCTTATTGTAAAAAAATCTTAGCGAACGATTTCGACTCAACTTATTTTATTTTGCTTCAATCGTATGTGTTCGCCGTGATGGGCAAATCCTACTTCATGTATCCGACTGTCTTGTTCCGCGGATCACAGCAGCGGATAAGTGCTCGTCCGGGGCTAAAGCGCAGGCGTCTCCCATTTAATTGTTGTGGCTGCTGTGCTCTGCGGCTTCTGGCAGTTGATGCGTATTCATTGGGAGTTGTGATCTGCTAGTCATTTCCTGCTCTTCCGCATTTTATTTCATCATTTGTGCATTAGTGTTGTCGATGAATTTAATAACAGAACGGAGTTGTCAAATTACCACAATAAAATTGATATGATACGAAATTGATAACTGATATGATGTTTAAATACAGTAAAACTTCAATGACTCGAACACCTTTTGCTCGTTTACAGTAGTTAATTCGAACTCGCTTTTGAAGCACTAGGACATTCTTCCGATACCTCAAGAAAGCAAATATTTAGATATAGTTTAGAGAAAACCATGTATTTTATCATTAAAATGTAAGTTGTGTGTACTCATTAGAACCGCCTGATCGAGGCGATTCTATCGAGTACACTCAACATACCATTTTTAACAGAAGATCTTAAAGACATTCCTAAATTATCTCCATTCCCCACCCCGCACCCCGACCCCCTGACCTGGCGCAGTAATTAAGCCTCAATGGCGCGAACAATCCATATTTAGAACAAATTTCCACGATCCAAAATATGTTCAAGCTTTGATGTTTGACGGGTTTTTTTTTATAAATCATAAAGTTCGATTAAAACAGCTACCTGGCATAGAGTTTGCTTACAGCATGATAATTTAGTTCTGCAACAAGTCGGTAACAACAGTTGTTGAAAAAAATGAATTTCATTATTTTCACCATGTGAGCGATATGGAGACTTTTACCTTTACAACTCTCTGGGCTAATTCAGCAGACGACAAATTGATGATATTTTTCTAATTTTTCCCAGAAGACAGGATTTGACATTTCATGCAAATTGGGGACAATCTGCATGAAATGAAAAGCCTATTTTCTGGAAAAAAGAAAAAAGAAAAATACTTCATAATGTCGTCTGCTGAAGATTTTACTCTGAGTGTTAAGCTTTAACCGATTAGTGATAAGGCTAGTTTACCAATCACGAATAATCCAGTCCATAATAAGATAATAATGTACTTACACTTTTGGTGAAGCAATATTTCTGAAATGACAATAAAGCTGTTTTCATTTAATCAGTAAAGATATGAATTCTAACAATGTGAAACTAACTTGGAAAATATATCTACATGTAGTTTTTATTCTGCAATGTTTTAGGAGACTGGACACACTAGATAGACTTTCTGCAATTTTACACAAGGGGGGCATGTTTTGTGCCATACTTTTTGTTTTCCTACACACCAGCCGCATTTATGAAAAATAGTTCTGTCTTTTAAATTCGTTCCTTTTAGAAAAGAAACCTTTCAGACTTGCTACCCCCCCCCCCCTCGCACCCCCCAAATATATCATTTCCCTTTAGGAGCCTGAGCTCAGCTGGTTGTTTTGTCCGTCACGTTTGACAAGAGAACCAATTTTGTCACTATTTTTTTTTTTGCACACCAATTCTATTATGAAAAGAGATCTACTAATACAAAAAGAACTGACCGAGCAAGGTCTATTCTTGAAGATTAGATCCCTTTTCACAGGAAAGACAAAAATATTTAAAATTTTTTTCTCCCTTGAAAGTATATTGACTTCCCTTAAAAGGATTTATACGACTCTCATTATTGTAGAAAGAGGGACAATCAAAGACAATAAATGTAAACCAGCTTATGTGAAATGCTGTCGTCATACTACTTTTTATTCAGTAATACGATAAAGACTTGAGAGTAATCTCTCCCACCAACCTTAGTCAGACGTACGACAGACGGACGGACGAATGTATAACGGACGGACAGATGGTCGGAAGGACACACAGACGACCAATGTGAACCATATTACCCCGGCACTATTGTGTAGCGGGGTATAAAAACAGTCAAATTTAAAATAACTTTTTCATGTCGTGCAGTATTAAATCCACATATTCTGTTGGCAGTATCAGCAGTTTTTATCAACTGGTCTTTGCAAAAAATTCATGCTTACCTCTTCTGTTTCGCAGGAATTTTATCAGCTGGAAGATCCTCCGTTCTACGGAAATGCTTGGCTAGTTTAACAGAAAATATTATACCAGGAATGAAGAAGAAAATACACCATCCTAGGGAGAACCAGAAACCATTCTGAAAAAAAAAACAAAACAAAAAAAAAAAAAAAAAAAAAAACAGACAGGAATCAACTCTGCAAAATGATAAAATATTCAATTATTGATATCAATATTCATCACACGACTATAACATATCCCGATTGTTTTCAACGTAAACTGAATTGCTTGTTCAGCTGTTCACGTTTAAAGCTTATGTTAGTAAAACAATTAAATTGTAGATGCGACCGTGGCTTTGTTAAAAATGCGTTAGCTTTCATATGAACGATGGTCACACGCGTACTACACTATTTTTATGATAATTTCAACAAAACGTTTCCATTATTGTTATCGCAGTTACGACAGATTACATGTTATTCACAGTTAATTATAATAAGATTACGTAAAACCAATAATAAATATTAAAAATTAACCTTTTCTAAAATTGATTGGTGCGATAAGTTCTTACATACTTTTATTAATATGGTAGGTCGAAATACCTTAATGCCAAATTAACTCACATTTAGAGTCGTTTACTAAGTTGGTCCTTGATGTCAGATGAGTCAGAGGTCAACAAACCAAACTCGTACTTCGGAAAAATTATAAATGGTCGATATACACAAAGGCAAAATTAGAAATGTTCAGACAGACAGATGTAGACCTAAAATAAATAGGGTATAATCAGGTGTAATGATATAAATTACTAACATGTTTTTTAATTGATTCTCTGGCAACGTATTTTACAATCATCAAAATAACACTAAAAGCTTTGGTACCATACTTACCAGCGTATCCAGGAGATTATAGCAGAATGTGTAAACCAAAAAGGAGTTGTATACATTCCATATGGGAGAGCATACACCAAGTTCCGTTTTAACCTTAAAAGAAAAATATATCGTAATATTAGTGACTGCCGTATTTACCCTAAGTATCCGTAGTCCTTATCTCCTTACCATATTGTCCTAAGATTTGAAAGTCCATTTCACTACCCGATGATGTGACTAAAATTCTGCTAGATGAGTGGTAAACAGAGTAGACCCATATCAGAAGTTGTATTCTACAGCTTCTGATCTAGAACTACTTTGTTCAGGCCATTCTGTCCGAATGTGTTAACACAGTTGGATTCTGTATTAAGCACAAATGAATGTCCATTCTTCGAAGGTTTGCTACTGGAATAATTATGATAATTGAAAGTGCTGCCATAAACTTATCAGTAAATATTTAACTAAACTAGCTGTCAAAATATCAGAAACTGACATTTAACAGATAAAGGACAAAGCAATGCACACTTTCATCGTTATAAGTTTATATATCTTAATGTTTGTGCAATGTTTATGGTTTTGTCTGTTTGTTGATAGGCGCCCTCGAAAAGTGCCTTGAATATAACTGAAAAAAAAAATGCAAAAATTCGAAAAATCTAGAGTTCAGACATCTGATTTTCAGCACTATTTGTACAACAGTTTCTCCAGTAGTATAACTGTGTACGCACATGGGGTAGACATTCATAGAGTTTGATATTGCCCTGAAAGCACTTTAAAAGGGTCATGGACTGATCCAACGCTATTTTCCGTGGACTGCTCAACGTTATTATAACCAAGTATTAGCTGTGACAAACAGGCTTGGTCTACGCTTAGCACACATTTATGTGCTGAGCGGAGAGCTCAGCACACATTTATGTGCAGAGACCATTTTTTTGCCAACGCTAACATTTGTCAATCTATTGGTCATGTAATCCACGTATAGTTCATATCAATTTTAATGATTTCGGTGGGTTTTACAGGTTCTTTACTTATCAACAACTGAAGGTATCGTTCTGAACATTTTTCTTTTTTACATTTCTACCGAATTTCCCCTATACACATGACAATAACGTGCGGCGCGCGATACATTAGTCATTTTTCTGAAGCCTAGTATAAAGTTTCTAATATTTACAGTTAAGACACAATTAGACAATAAATATGAAATTGCCTAAAATAAAAATGAAGTTAACCAGGATGGACAGCAATCAAGAAGCACCGGTTTCCCGAGGCATGGAAAGAACCGCAACGGTAGCCTTGCCACGGAACAGTCAACAGACACAACAATGTGCAAGAAACAAGTGCAAGAAATCAACCGAATTGCATGCTCACGGAGTTTCAAGGGAGATGCAATAACGAAACTAGAAATGTGTCAATACGACACAGATATCCTTGCCCAGGGACCATCCTCATCAAGAAACAAGCATTTTGCAAAAAATGAAGTTGAAAAGAGCCATAACTCCCATAATAATTGGCGGATTTTACCCTAAATCGAAACTGACTTATATTTTATGAATATATACCTGTGTATAAATTATGAATCCAATACACTAATCTTTTCAAAAGATATCAAACGGAGACTATTTTTCGTACATATGGACGGGACGTACGGAATACGGACAGCGGTGCTACTATATGCACCCCGCCCCCATTGAAATGGCAGGGGCATAAAAACGATTTCCTTTGGTGGCCATTTTACACGCCGGAACGCGGCCATTTTGTTTAGACATAACTAGACATTGTGGAACATTCCTTGATCTAGACATTGGGGAACATTTCAATTTAACGGGATAACTAATCCAGTCTTCTCGGAGGAGATGCGATAACTAGACTGCAACAAAATTTGGCAATAGACCATTAGCATTTTTCAAGCTGGTGGAATACGGCTGTTTCGACAGGCCGACAAGAACGTATTATATTTAGAATATAAGGCAAAGCATGTTATAGGCTTCGCTCAAATACCTCCTGTAGGTTAAGAGGAGACGAGATAACGAGAAAAATCAAAGATGGCCGATGATGGGCATACTATCCTATGGACCCGCATTATTTTCGTTTAGGCATAATTAGTACTTACGGGTAACAACCCTGGCAAATCTCAAGAAAACCCTCCCAGTATTTCGGAAGAGAAGCAATAACGAGATTGCAACACTGGTTGGCAATTGTCGAGTTTCAGCTATCAACATGGCTATAGTAGGAGCGTTTTGTTAAGCTTACTCTGACTGCTAAAGATCTTCGTTTAGATATAACCAGCCAATGAGAGGAAAGTATATGCAAGGTTCTCAAGTAGTTAAGAGGGGATGCGATAACGAAAAATCAAAGACGGACATCTGCTACCATATTGTCGACGGACCAGAAATATTTTGTTAGGCAGACCTTGAACATCCATGCCAAGTTTCGAAAATACCTCACGTGGTCTCGGAGGAGATAAGTAGGGAATAAAAGTTTTTATGCACAGAGGTACAAAAGAACAAATAGATGCCGGAGTTCCCCTTTAACACGAATAGCTTTGCTAGATTCCTTCGGTAAAAACCAAAATGTGTCACAGTTTTGTTTGTCTTGATGCAAAATGTACACAAGCTGAATCTAAGAACATTAAGTGTTCTCAATAGGCCTGACTTTTAATTAATGCATTTAATTGTAATACTTATAAACAGGAATATTGTTAGTATTGTGGTGAGTCATCTTTCTTTTATATTCATTGTCTTCCAGGCTTATGGATTTTAAATTTAGGAAGTCTTAATAGTTTTCCTGCTGACCCTTTCAAGGCGGTTCCTCTGTTGCAGTTCTGCTTTGTTTCTGCGTCGGTGGTCCCATATGTGGCGTTTGTTATGTCATTATGTGCTTTTCATCTCTCCTTCGTTTGGTGCCTCGGGAAAGCTGTGTTCGTAATTGTGGCATTTCCTGGGTATCTTCACTTATATTTTTACAAAGTGCCACACCCTCTTATGCCAATCGTCATCATTTTCACTGTAAGAAACTAATTTGATTTTGAAAAAACAAACTAATCTGAGCTGATCGGATACTTACAGCGTTATCCGTGTACGTCACATAAGAGTCTGCAATACCGGTAAGACGACTTGCATAATCTCTGAGCAAGGACTTCACTAGGTCAGATCCATTATTCTGTATGAACTGTTCAGTAGTGTTTAAACCATTTCCTATATCATCTATCGTTGCCTGCAAATACAACGTTAATGATTCATTCAAAGGACACAGGATATATATGACTCATAGATGAGTTAGAAGACCTCCACACGGACCGAAAAAATATATATTTTCATCACTATGGAACTCTGAGGGCGAGGGTTGGGATCCCGTAAAGCTAGTTTTAGCCTGCCCCCCCCACCTCACTCACTCCTCTAACAGTCATTATTGACCGTTCGAAGGTAGTACTTTCGTTCTGGTACTTTTTGTTAATTGTTATGTTGTGGTTCACTTTTTAATGATTTTATTTTAACAATTATGTAGGTTTAAGATATATTCGGTTAAGTTTGGGTAATAGAGTTGCCACCTTTTCAGGGACGAATTGCCAACTCTTTCCGCCATCTGTTCATTTAAAAAGTGAACTCAGGAACTGATGCAATCAGATCCACATCAAGCCCCCGACACCAAAGGGAAAGATAGACAAATACAATTAAGTAGCCACTTAATTGTATTTGTCTATCTTTCCCTTTGGTGTCGGGGTCTTGATGTGGATCTGATTGCACCAGTTCTTGAGTTCACTTTTGTTTACTTTGCTACGTTAGGTACTATTTTTACCAGGTGGATAACTTTTGTGACGTCCTGTTTCTTTTCCAACTCTTCTGGTCTGGCTTCACGCCCCGAGGTTATAAAACTTTTTCATACTCGACTCAGCTGAGCATGAAATTATCTCTGCTAATAAATATGAAAATGCCAACAATAGTTGGCATTTTCATATTTAATTAGCAGAGAAATTTTCATGCTCAGCTATGTTTAGTAAGAAATAATTTGGCATTGTTAGTAATTTGAGATTTATAAGCATGAAAATATTCATACTCAGCTGAGTTGAGCATGAACAAGAAATATCTTTAAAAAAGATAAACGGCGTAAGAGGTACTGGAATATGAATATTGAAACAACTTTGTGGTTCAATATAAAAAGAAGAAGGCCTTTAAAATATAAACTTTATTACAAATTAAACAGAATCAAGAAAGCTTTAATACTGTATAACATTGTATATATTACAAGAGTTGGCAGGAAAGAGAGTGTACTCAGATTTGTAAACATCTGTGCTAAATAATGAAAAGCAATTTAGCATATAAATGTAAAGCATATAATTTTGTGTGTTAATTTGTATACTTTACTAGTATTAGAAATATCCTTGCCAATCATGCACCTTTTTGATAAAGAACACTGACCATGAAGATTGGCAAAACTGGAAAAAAACATACATTATGCATTTAATTTGTAATAAGAGGGTCATGATGGCCCTGGATTGCTCACGCGGGAAGCAGATTTTTTTAGCCTGGTGGAAGGATATTTTCAAAGTTTTCTGCATATATATATATATATATATATATATCAGACCCTGCCCTTTGTTGGTGATTTATGTTTTTTTTTTTCTTTTGGTGATACAAATTAATTTGAAAAATTTTGATGGATGGTTAATCCAGTTATGTTTGTGAGTATTATTGAAATCTAATTAGTTGCTGATTACAAAATGTTCGAAGTGTTCTGGACAGACATATGAGGAACCAACCAAAATAATTTGAACAAATTTGACAGACATTCACCTATGGAACATTTGTACATAATTTTTGAAATTGGACCATAGGTAGTGCAGAAGAAGAACTGTCAAGTTTACTCTACATAATTCCATATATAATGAAAAGTAACCACGCCAACTGGAAGCATATTTTGAGACAGAATTCTTTTAACAAGATTTAAAGACCTTCTACTGAAGAAACATTTCTGTGAAAAACAAATTCAACCAGCCCGTACTAGGTTTGGTTGCTATTACAACAAGAGGGATAACTCTCAGTGCTCCAGCTAGGATTTTAGGGCAGAGGGGTGCTGGGTAGGGCACTTTTGCGCGTGCGGGCAAAAAAAATAGGGCACTTTTTTTTCTTTGAAATGGTCAATTATCAGTACCATTATGATCTATAGTGTACTGTGCAATTCAGCCTCATGTAACATAGATCTATTACTTTATTTTTGATCTAAGAAACAGTAAGGGTAACAGAGAAATAAATTAAATGGGGTCTTACAATTTATATTTTTTATTTAGGACTGAACTTTGGGATTACCTCTTTTCAATGAGAGAAAATTCTGTGTATCACAATAGTAGCAGACACTTATTTTTTTTTCCTTTGTAAAATGTCGACATTTCACGTGAATAGTTTGGTTCAGTGAAGTCATTCCCTATGTAAAAAAGGTAAGAGAAAAGTCCAGGGAGTGCCACAATCACAAACCGCAGCCCTTCCTAGACCCCAAGAGGAAGAGGAAACCGACAAATCTAAACAAGCACAAACCGAACAAACGTACGAAAAGCACTAAGATTAGCTCTCTCTTCCCCAAGTGAGGTAATCGCAATACTAAAAGGACTGAAAAACACAAGAACAAAATGACACTCGGAAAGACATACAACAAACGCCTCGTAGAATAAACCACAAAGCAACAATGAGAAAGACTAACACCGGGTAAATTCGTTTGAGGGCAAACGCTTGGGTCAGGCTCTCAATTGAATATATTTACATTCCCAAGACTTTTACAGAAAAAAAAAACAGCTACAGTCAACTATTGAGGCGTAATAATGCTATTACTTCAATGAATACATTGACTCACGCAATGTCACATGATCATTAAGTGATGTCAAAATGAATAAGCAATGCTTAGCTCCAATATGATTTGACGATGGTGACGTTACGATGTCAACGCGCTGTTCCGCTTTTAATACGAATTACAACTATTTTCATGTTTTATTTTTAGCTCTCGAACCAGATTTTATCGTCAAAATTGACGAAAAATAATAAAAATATAAATAATAAAGGCAATTTTTTTAACGCTCACTGAAGTATGAACAACACTGGGTCGCGAGCAAGATTTACATTAACCCCTTCGGGGTTCACACACTTTGCTCGTGAAATGTTTTGACATTTTTGGAGATTTAATATATGGTGTTTCTGTTTATGTTTCCAAAATAATTATCATTGAGGGAAGCACTTAAGTGCCATTTCCTCACTTTATTGATTTTCAGTATGTAGTCGAATTTGAATTTATTTAAAAACAAGTTATAAATACTGCCTCATCAGATTACTACAAGTACTTACCGGCAAGCCAGACACGGCATCCTCCATTGCTTTCACAGATGTATTAAGTGCAGTCTGAAAATATAAACAATGCAAATGTAATTATGGAATGATATGTTAGTGCTTTTAAAACGAACATTTTTGTTGTATATTAAAACATTTCAGAAAGCTAGTATTTTTAAAAATGCTTCAAGGGACAAATATTACATTCGCACTAATGATACATATATTAATGCAGGATGGCAAAAGAATATACTGCAACAATTACGACGCACAGCCAAGATACATAAAGACAGAGAGATTAAGTATAAACAATGACAAAACAAACGCCACATATGACACCACCGAAGCACGAACAAAAATTATATGCAACAGTAAACCGCCTTAGAACGATCATTTGAAAACTGCTGGGGATTAAACCAGTTTTTCGCGCGAAACGTCACCCTAACTTAGAATGCAGCTGTTCGGTCCGCACATGGGGTCCTCTACCTCATCAGAGAAACGTGCTAGTAAAACACATATAATCACAAACACTGTGGTGAAACAAGAGAGCCAAGATGACCCTGTATCGCCCACCTAATTACCAGACAAGTTTCGAGTCAATTGGCCTTTCGGTTAAAGAGTTCAATATAGATTTTCAAGATGGCGGCCATCTTGGATTTTCTATCAGAATGACTTATCGCGAACTGGAATACATTACAGTCCCGCATTGAGGATAAGGGTATCAAATATTTTACAAGCTTTGAAGTTTTGTTATTCGTAGGGACGTTTGTCTTCAGATCTGGTGACAGAGAACTTAATCCTGGTTAAACAGCAATAGCCGTGATAATTTGAACAGCAGCAACACTTCAACTAGTAGTTTAGAGAATGACAGCCTATCTGATATCTACTTTATTTCAGAAATATTTTTCTCTTGTACACTACAACGTCCAAAAAAAGGTAAGAGAAAAGTCCAGGGAGTGCCACAATCACAAACCGCAGCCCTTCCCAGACACCAAGAGGAAGAGGAAACCGACATATCCAAACAAGCGCAAATCGAACAAACGTACGAAAAGCACTAAGATTAGCTCTCTCTTCCCCAAGCGAGGTAATCGCAATACTAAAAGGACTGAAAAACACAAGAACAAAATGACACATGGTAAGACATACAACAAATCGCCTCGTAGAATAAACCGCAAAGCAACAAAGAGTAAGACAAACACCAGGACCACCGCCTTAGAACGGTCAGTAGAGTAAACCACCGGGGGGTTTAAAGCACTTTTACAGCTAGCTAACTTCACCTTAGGTCCCGATGCTACTCTTAATACAGAAATACATAAAAAAGCCTTCTACAAAAGTTAGACTCAGTCGAATTAGAACTTAATAAGTTTGACGTGATTTCTTTGACCAAAACTTGCTTACACCAGTCTAATCTAGATTCTGATATCAAGTTTCAAGGCTAAAAAAATCACTGTTTCGTCATGATAGACAAGCGGATGCGCACGGTGGAGTAGCAGTTGATGTTAAGGAAGCGTTTTATTTTCGACGAAGAGATGATCTTGAATTATGTAACGTTGAATGTGTTTGGGTTGAAATTCTAATAAAAAACAAGGCTGTACTTATAGGGACATTTTATAGACCATCTAACTCTAACGCATCAGTCCTTTCTGATATTGAAACGTCTATAGATCTTGCATATGATACTGGTATCAAAGATATTATTATTACTGGTGATTTTAATCTCGATCTATTAAAGCAGAATACACGCAGAAAAATAGATGCTTTCTGTAATCAGTACAGTTCATGTCAACTGATAGACGAACCTACTCATTTTACAGAACATTCTTCTTCACTTATCCATATATTAATTTCAAGTAATCCCAGAAATGTTGTTCTAAGTGGAGTAGATGAGCCTTTCCTGTGTCAGAAAAACCGCCACCATTGTCGCATTTACTGTTTTTATAACTTGAGAAAAGAACATACTAAGATTTTTAAAGGAAAGTATGGTTATATGATAAAGGTGATTATGATTCATTAAGGCAAGAAACAAATAATACAAATAGGGATGAATTTATAAACGAAGACTTAGATATTTATGCAATATGAGCTTAACTATACCTAATTTAGTGCCACAGAGGCATTTCTGTTATTTACACATCATCAGTGTGGCTATACCCCAAAAGTTTGGAAATGAAACGTATGAAGCGCATGTCTAGCAAGCAGCAAGATATACAGAAAGCAAAATAGGCCTAAAACGTGGATCCTGAACCCGCTAAGATACATGTCAATTTGACAAGTCAGTCTTTGTTTTAGAAAAGAAATTTGAATTTGTACTATATCAAAGATTGAGGTATAAAAATAGTTGTTTAATTCAGTACTGACGTTAACACCGCAGTATCAACCTCAGCACTTAGGAACTGATACTGAGCTGATGATATCCCCGGGAACTAATTTTTCAATCATATAATTTCGCTAGCCGAGAAACACATACCAAACAAATACGAAACAGTTAAAAATGCAGAACCAATGTGGTTAAACAGTCAGCTACGCAGAGTGATCAGAAAACTTAAACGTCTCTTCAATAAAGCTAAAGGAACAAAACTATCTCAAAGCATGAATACCTACAAACAATACAGAAACGAAGTTTAAATACTAATTCGCAAGTCAAAGAAATTTCACATCGACGAAATAGCAAATGTTAAAACTAAAACAATAGCAGTAACGATTGGTGGAAATTTTTGAAACCTTTTTTTTTTTTTTTTTAATCTTCAAGCAATTCAGGCATTTCTATGCTTTTTAAGGACGACATAATTTACTCCAATGACATAGAAAAGGCTAATATTCTAAATGATCACTTTATAGGATAGACAAACCCTCAAGATAAAAACAAGAAAATTCCAAAATTGAATATCAGTGATAATACACCCTCAATCCACGGTATCAAATTAAACACTAATGAAGTCAAAGATATACTGCAGAATCTCCAGCTAGGAACTAAAACGTAAGAGAAAAGTCCAGGGAGTGCCACAATCACAAACCGCAGCCCTTCCCAGACACCAAGAGGAAGAGGAAACAGACAAAACTAAACAAGCGCAAATCAAACAAACGTACGAAAAGCACTAAGATTAACTCTCTCTTCCCCAAGCGAGATAATCACAATGCTAAAAAGGGCTGAAAAACACAAGAACAAAATAACACAAGGTAAGACATAAAACAAATCCCCTCGTAGAATAAACCAAAAATCAACAAAGAGTAAAACTAACACCGGGACCACCGCCTTAGAACGGTCAGTAGAGTAAACCACCGGGAGGTTTAAAGCACTTTTACAGCTAGCCAACTTCAACATGGTCCCGATGCTACTCTTAACACAGAAATCTTCCGGACCAGATGGAATAAATAACAGACTACTCAAAGAGCTCTTCTGAATTGGCCAGCTCATTATGTTCCCTGTTTAACTCATCTCTGTCCCCACAGGCTATGCCTTCTTTCTGGAAAGAAGCTAATATGACTCCAATCTTTAAAAAAAGACGACATATCAAATGTTTCGAATTACAGACGTCCAGTATCTCTTTTGAAGGCTATAGGAAAGGTCATGGAAAAACTTATGTGCACAAATATGTCTTCAACTTCTTTCTTTCAAACAATGCAATTTCTAGCTTTCAATAAGGTTTCGTTACGGGCGATTCAACCGTAAATCAGCTTGTAACCATTTATAATACTTTTTGTAAGGCATTAGACGATGGTAAAGAGGTGAGGGCGCTCTTTCTTGACATAAGCAAAGCTTTTGATAAAGTTTGGTATCGGGGACTTCTGCATAAACTAAATTATGTGGGTATCAGAGGACGTTTGTTGGACTAGTTCTCCAATTACCTAACAAACCGAAGACAAACAGTTGTTCTTCCTGGTTCTTTTTCTGATTGGTCTTATTTAAAAGCCGGTATATCACAAGGAGTTGAGGTGTCCGAATACTTAGGGTGAATACGGTATTGCAACTGAGGCTGATATATGAGAAAAGCTGGAACAAACAGGGTTCATATCAATAAAAATGCATTGATCATATTGGAAAATCAATCATAGGCACCGAGTACATTTTACTTTGCTCATGTTTACTGTTTTCATTCTTCAGTTTTTATTTATTTTATGGAAACATGGCTTAATTGTGCCTTGTCTGAGGCTGTGCAACATATAATTCTACATGTATTATGAAGAAGTCAGAATGAGTTCCAGTCTAAGTCTATTTAATTTGACGCACATCATTGTAGTATTGTTGACCCTTTTAACCCTAGTCCTGCTGAACCCGGATATACCCTGCTTTTGCAAACAGTGAAGACCCAGATCAGTCGGCTTCTTCAGATATGGATCTGCACTGTGTGCCATTAAGTATGTGAGTTTAATATAAAAAACCCGGATCAAGTCATCTGATTGGCTGAGGGTTGTTACTTTGCCCATGTTTACTGTTTTCATCCTCCAGTTTTTATTTATTTTATGGATCCATTTATTTTATGGATATATGGTTCGAACAAACAGGGTTCATATCAATAAAAATTCATTGATCATATTGGAAAATCAATCATAGGCACCGAGTACATTTTACTTTGCTCATTGTTAACTGTTTTCACTCTTCAGTTTTTATTTATTTTATGGATACGTGGCTTAATTGTGCCTTGTCTGAGGCTGTGCAACATATAATTCTACATGTATTATTAAGAGGTCAGAATGAGTTCCCGTCTATCTAATTTGACGTACATCATTGTAGTATTGTTGACCCTTTTAACCCTAGTCCTGCTGAACCCGGATATACCCTGCCTTTGCAAACAGTGAGGACCCAGATCAGTTGGCTTCTGAAGTAGCCGACTGATATGGATCTGCACTGTTTGCCATTAAGTATATGAGTTAATATCAAAAACCAGGATCAAGTCATCTGATTGGCTGAGGGTTGGAGGTGGGCGTGGCATCTTAATTTATTCAGCATGGCAAGGGTTAACATGTTTATATTAAGCTAAACAACGGTGCCATAGCCAAACAAAATGTATTGATTATATAGAATATTGACTGTTTATGATTTTTCCCTCTATGCAAATTATTTTTTTTTTTTTTTTTTTTTGAAGCTATCGTTAAAAATTCTGGAGCTCTTTATGCCTACTTAGTGCACTATGGGTTATTATGAGTTGTTATTGGAGGCCTTGTTATAATGCTATGAATGATGCATATGGTATTACCGTAATGTGTTTTTGCTCGCATATTTTTTTTTTTTTTTTTTGCTGCAATTTGTAATATAGAGCTGGCAATAAGAAAGTACTTTTTCTGTATGTAAGCAGTTTTAGTCAATATATCTAATTAAAATGTGTCGATTAGATGGAAAGAAGACAATCATTGCCACCTTTCTAAATAATCTATACATTTTCTAGCTTTGATAAAGCCTCAGCACAGATTTTCACTGAAATCTGATCTAGCGATATTAAGAATGTTTGTTGTACTGTTCAAGATGTGGCTATTTGTGAAAAATTTCATTTAGTTCCCACCTTGCCACCATAATTCTCTTGTAGCTTCCAAAGTTTGTTATCATGATCATGTTTTCTATAAATGTAACTTCTTATATGGTACCTAAATTTATGATCTTATTATTTTCATACTATCTTCATTTATCATTGTCATGCTGGCTGGTGCTCGATGTAGTTGTGAGATGGACCAAAAGAGACCCCAACCCAAATCACTCGGTAAACATATTGTGCAATGGGCATTTCCATTGATCAGTGGAGGGTCTCTATTGGGCTGTTTCATCACTGCATCTCAAGCAGCAAAAGTTTGTTCACAATAACCCTAAATCTGTACTCGCTGTTTATTCTTTTTATGTCGCTTCAAAAGCTATTTTCATGCATTTGTCGCCATACGTATACTCTCATGGTTTTTAATTTTTGCAATCTACAATGCTTCTTTGTGATTCTTCTTTTATTACTTCAAGCCGGAGATATTGAAACCAACCCAGGTCCTGAAATTGTGCATGAGCTTTCAATTTTGCATTTAAATATCAGGAGTATTAGAAACAAACTAGATTTTATACTTGATAATTTTTCTGATTTTAATATTTTGTGTTTTACGGAAACCCACTTAGATGCAAACGTTTCTACAGACATGCTTTCTCTCTCCAACTGTTACAGTACACCATACCGAAAGGATAGAACAAATCATGATGGGGGTGTTATGGCGTACATAAACTCGAGCCTTCTTCATGTGAGAAGACTAGATCTTGAGATCTTTTGCGAAGAATCAATATGGATAGAAATCAAGGTAAAAAATGAAATATTTTTAATAGGTTTATTTTATAGCCCCTCAACAGCTGATGCTCAGTTCTTTAACAATTTAAATTTAAACATAGAAAGAGCCCTTGAACATTCCAAAAACCTTATTATTGTTGGAGACCTAAATGAAGACCAACTTAATCCTAATTTTCATAACTTAAAGGATGTATTACTTATCAACTCCATGTCAAATGTTATTAATGAACCGACCCGACAACAAGCACTTCTTGACCCAATTATTATTCCAGAGGACTTGCCTTTTCTTGACTCTGGCACCATAGCTGTTCCAGCCAATATTAGTGACCATAAAGCAACATATATAACATTACCCTTTCAATATGATACAGAAGGTGTTTTCAATAGATTGATTTATTTATATAAAAGGGCAAATTTTACATTACTGAAACAAAAAATATCTAATTTTGATTGGACTTGTCTAAGGGAAGGAACTCTGGATGAAGCCTGTTCTAAGTTTAATAATACTTTTCTTAACTTTGTTAACTTGTGTGTTCCATCAAAAAATGTACTTATCAGACCTGACGATAAACCTTGGTATGATTGTGAAATAAGAAGAGTGTCTAGAAAAAGAGACAGGTTAAAACGTAAATTCAACAAATCAGGAAATCATAACATTTTGGCAAGGTACAAGTTTTTTCGCAATAAAGTTAATAATTTAAAACAGCATGCAAAAGAGCAATTTTACAATAACTTGGAATTTTCCATATCTGACTTTCACTCAAATGATAGAAAACAATTTTGGAAGGTTGTACGTCACTTTGTTAAAGGAAATAGCAGCTCTTCTTCAATTCCACCTCTCAATTCCTATCCGGTCACTGGTCAAAACGACTTCTGTTTTTCAATTGAAGATAAGGCTGAATTGTTAAATAAATATTTTACATCTATCTCCACTGTAAATGATGAAAATGCAACATTGCCTGCTTTTGAATATAAATGTCAAAATAGAATATCCAGTATAACATGTACATCAGATGAAGTTGCTTCCCTCATTGAACTTTTAAATCCCAACAAGGCAACAGGGCCAGATGGAATTAGTAATAAAATGTTAAAAGCTGTTTCTAAAGAAATTGCTGTACCCCTTAATATTCTTTTTAATAGATCTTTCAGGGAAGGTAAGTTTGGAGAAATCTATAAATATTCTAATGTAATACCATTACCCAAAAAGGGAGATAACTCTGATCCTTCAACATTTCGACCAGTTTCACTCTTAAGTAACGTTGGTAAGCTGCAGGAAAGAATAGCTTTTAAACATATTTTTAACTTTTTACATGAAAATGATTTACTTTATAAATATCAATCTGGGTTTTTGCCTAATCATTCTACAACTTTCCAACTTATTGACATATACCATCACATCTGTCAAACTTTTGATAATAATCAATTTTCTTGCAAGGTTTTCTTAGATGTTTCTAAGGCTTTTGATAGAGTGTGGCACAAGGGACTTATCTTCAAATTAAAACAACTTGGTATAGAAGGGGAATTACTCGAATGGATAAGTGACTATTTAAGTGGGAGAAAGCAAAAAGTTGTTATAAGAAACAGCTCATCAAGCTTGAGGAGAGTTAATGCTGGGGTTCCTCAAGGTTCTGTTCTGCAAAAGCCCATCATCGAGTATTCTTGTGTTGGCCCTTTATTATTTTTGGTTTATATCAATGATATATCTGAATCTTTACTTAGTCTTACACGTCTATTTGCTGATGATAGCTCTCTATTTTACTCTGCAGCAAACATTAAAGACATTGAAGGTATTATCAATCACGACTTACGTATGTTAGTTAGCTGGGCTGCTCAGTGGTTTATCAATTTTAATCCCCTTAAAACTGAAGCAATGCTTTTTACCCTAAGACTTATTGAATCACTACCAAATTTAATTTTTGACGGTACACGTATCAAATTTGTAACAGAACATAAACATTTAGGTTTAACATTTAGCAATAATGGACAATGGCATAACCATATTGAAAATATCCTTAAAGGTGCTTCTAAAGTTATTGGTATAATGAGGAAACTCAAATATACATTTAGTCGTGTTGCTCTAAACCAAATATACCTTTCATACTTACAGCCCATCATCGAGTATTCTTGTGTTGTATGGGACGGCTGCACAGAAAGAGACATTGAGTCTCTCCAAAAACTTCAGAATGAAGCTGTCCGCATTGTTACAGGCTTAACAAGATCAGTTTCCTTAGATAACCTTTACAAAGAGAGTGGGTGGGTGTCACTTATCGAACGACGGAAGCAGCAGAAACTTATCTTCATGTATAAATCAGTTAATGGTCTTGTTCCTTCATATGTGTCTGATTTAATTCCTCCGCTTGTTGGAGAAACAAATGCCTATAATTTACGAAATAATAACAATATTACTGTTCCCTTTTGCAGGACAGAAATTTCCCGAAAATCATGTATTCCTTCGACTATTTTGGCATGGAATTCGCTTGACATAGAATTACGTAATTCACCGTCTTTGTCTAGCTTTAAGTATCAGTTGAAAAAAAACACAAAATAATTCAATAGTTCCAACATACTACAAAGTTGGTAGTAGATACATCTCAGTCCTACATGCAAGAATTAGAAACAACTGTAGTAATTTATTTTTTGATCTATATATTAACCATCTGTCACCAAGTCCTACATGCAGCTGTTCTGAAGAAGTTGAAGATGCAGAGCATTATTTCTTTAGATGCTCACACTTTATCAATGAACGAATTGCACTGTTTCGATCAACGAGGAATTTCAACCCACTAAATGTTAATAAACTTTTGTTTGGAAATGAAAATCTCACACCAGAAGAAAATGTTACTATTTTCAAAGCCGTCCAAACTTTTATCAAGGACACCAGAAGGTTCACCGATTAGTCTGCTGTTCACTAAGGCCAGTATGACAATTCATCTTATGACATTCCATTCCATTATCTTATTATTTATTTGATTTGTATATTATTTACATTATTATACCTTTCACTCCATCACCTTTTCGTATTTTTGTAGTGCTTACATGTTTACTTTGCCATTATCATGTGTCTGAATATTGCTGTAATGAAGTTCTGTTAGGGGAGGGCCGTAACTAATGTTGGTAGAACTTGTGGCCCGACCCTATTGCTTGTTTAAATGCAATAAAATATGTTTAAACTAAGGTTTGATACTTAGTCCTCTGCTATTTCTTGTATTTATTAATGACATTAATTCGAATACCAGACTGTTTGCTGATGACAATAGTCTATACATTATTGTCGATACTCCCCAAAAAATACTGCATCTGTTATGAACAACGGCCTTTCAAAATTTAATATTTGAGCAACAAAATGGCTTGTCACTTTCAACCCTGCTAAATCTGAATCTCTTTTAATTACAAGAAGACGTGCTAATCTACGGCATTCTCAAATGATCCTAAATAACCAACCGATTGAAAACGTTACCTCCCACAAACATCTGAGTTTAAATTTGTCAAATGATGGAATCTGGCATAATCATATTGAGCTTATCACATCTAAAGCTTGGTCAAGAATCAATATAATGCGCAAACTCAAATTCCAGTTTGATCGCAAAACTTTGGAGATTCTTTATTTTACGTTTATACGACCCATACTGGAATAAGTAGATGTCATATGGGACAATTGCACTCAGTTCGATCAAACTTAAATTGAGAAGGTGCAACTGGAAGCCGGTAGAATAGTATCTGGAACGACAAAGTTAGTCTCTCTTGCTTAACTGTATAATGAATTAAGATGGGAAGAGCTTAACTCTCGACAAAGAAAACATAAACTTGTCCCAGTGTTAGTCTTACTCTTTGTTGCTTTGTGGTTTATTCTACGAGGCGATTTGTTGTATGTCTTTCCGAGTGTCATTTTGTTCTTGTGTTTTTCAGTCCTTTTAGTATTGCGATTACCTCACTTGGGGAAGAGAGAGCTAATCTTATTTTCGTACGTTTGTTCGGTTTGTGCTTGTTTAGATTTGTCGGTTTCCTCTTCCTCTTGGGGTCTGGGAAGGGCTGCGGTTTGTGATTGTGGCACTCCCTGGACTTTTCTCTTACCTTTTTTGTTATTTTTTACAAAATGATTAACAGACACAGTTTGTTCCAGATCAAGTCGGTCAAGCTTCTTCATACAGTCTAAGAAACGCTGAGAATTTGCAAAACATCCATGCTGGCACTCAGCTATTATTACAAATCATTTCTACCTTCAGTAGTCAGAGTCTGGAATGCTCTACCTGTTTTATCAAGAAACTCCCCCACAGTAGAATCTTTTAAAAGGTCTCTGAATACTAATTCACTTGAAACACCATCCTTTTTCTACGTCGGTGACAGACTAGGTCAAATACATCATACAAGACGTCAAACTAACTGTAGCTCTCTAAACTATTATCTATACCATAAAAATACCATTGACGATCCAAGATGCACATGTGGACTACCCGAGACCAACAAACATTTTCTGTTAGAATGCCGGAAATATAACACTATAAGAATGGATATGATGCATGAAGTCTCGCAGTTCTGCCAACCAACATTACATACCCTATTGTTTGGGAACATGGCTTTAACAGATGGAGCGAATGAATCAATTTTTAAATATGTACATAAATTTAATCAAAGAAGCAAACGCTTTGAAATCTCCTCTTGATCTGTCCTACAGACGGACATATATCAAAACTAATTTCCATAAAGCTAAAAACATAATATGTTGTCTGAATATTGCTTAGTTTTCTTATATACCTATACACTTGTAGCTTAAAATCGGATATAATCCATAAGTCTATATGCTTGAAGTAAGATTTGATGCTTATTTATTTAAAGTAGGATCCCCACATCACTCGCTTTACCTCTCTTCTATATTACATGATTGTGCATGCAAAACAATTTCTTATAACTCGTATTCTGACACGTCTCTATTACACATCTACCATTCTCTAAGCTCTTAAATTACACTCTCCTTTATTTTCTTTTCCTTCACCTTTCTTTCCCTTCGTTATTTATTTATTTAGTTAGCTAGTTAACTACTTGTATATGCATGGCCACGATGTTTTGATTTAATGCTCAGGAACTGAGGGAAACGAATTCATATAAGCTCTGTGGCTTTTTTCGAATCCTTTTTGTATATTTATCTTACTCATGTAATGTCTCTGAAGATATATTAATGTATTGACGAAATATATAAAATAAGATATATTTAAACTAATGATTTTAGCTACTTTTGATCTACAAGTCACATTGATACTTCCACTGAAATTTCGAGTCAATTGGCCTTTCGACTCAGGATAAAAAAGTTTAAAATAGATTTTCAACATGGCTGCTAGGGCGACATTCTTGGACTTCCGATCAGAATGATTTTAGATATTTTTGATCTGCAAGTCACCCTGATGCTTCCTATCGAGTCAACTGGCTTTACTGTTCAGAAGAAATTCAAAATAGATATTCAAGCTGGCGACTATGGCAGCCATATTGGATTTCCGATCAGAACAAATTATGCTTTTTTTGATCTACACGTCTCCCAGATACTTCCTACCATGTTTCGAGTAAATTTGCCTTTCGGTTCTGGAGAAGAAGTGCAAAATAGATTTCTAAGATAGCGGCCGTGGCGGCCATCCTGGATTTCCGATCGAAACAATTTTAGCTATTTTTGATCTACAAGTCACCCTAACGCTTTCGACCAAGTTTCAAGTCAAGTGGCCATTCATTTCAGAAGACGAAGCGAAAAACAGATTTTCAACATAGCGGTCATCTTGGATTTACGATCGCAACGATTTATTGCTATTTTTGATCTACAGGTCACTCGGATGCTTCTACTAAATTTCAAGTCAACTGACCTTTCAGTTCAGGAGGAAAAGCGGCCTTTCAGTTCAGGAGGAAATGCGAAAAATAGATTTTTAAGATGGCGGCCATCGTGGCCATCTTGGATTTTCGATCGGAACGATTTTAGATTTTTTTAATCTACAAGTCACCCAGATGCTTCCTACCAAGTTTCAAGTCAATTGGCCTTTCGATTCAGGAGAAGAAGCGAAATATTGATTTTCAAGATTGCGGTCATCTTGAATTTCCAATCAGAACGATTTTAGCTAAATTTGAGTCACCCCGATGCTTCCTACGGAGTTTCAAGTCAATTGGTCTTTTGGTTCAGGAGAAGAAGCGAAAAACAGAATTTCAGGAGGGCCGCCACGACCGCGGCCATCTTGGACTTCTGTCCGGAAATATTTTAGCTATTTTTGATCCACAAGTCACCCCGATGCTTCCTACCATGTTTCAAGTCAACTGGCTTTTTGTTTCAGAGGAGAAGCGAAAAATAGATTTTTATGATGGCCACCACGGCCGCAATCTTGGATTTCCGATCGGAATGATTTTAGCTATTTTGATCTACACGTCGCCCCGATGCTTCCTGCCAAGTTTCAAGTCAATTGGCCTTTCCATTCAGGAAAAGAAGTGATAAATAGATTTTCAAAATGGCGGCTATGTCGACCATCTTGGATTTCCAATCAGAACGATTTTAGCTAACATTTATCTACAAGTCACCTCAATGCTTCTTAGAGGAATAGGAATAGTCTATGTACAACAAGTGCCCCCGCCCCCCCCCCCCCCCCCCCCTGGGGTGGCACCATTTTTTACCACAGGGCTATAATATAAACAAGCTTGGTAATGTTCCAAAAGATAAAGATACATTCCAAATATGAAAGACCTGGGCCTTCTACTTTCAGAAAAGAAGGTTTTAAAATTTTTGCCTATAGGAGTCTATGTAAAAGATAGCCTTTCCGTAAATTGGTCAAGGTGAACCTGAGATTATCATTTTTTTCAAACTTTATATGGCACATTTCCCAAATGTTATATACCATTCCCCAGGGCCATAGGCACTTTAGTTCCGGAGAAAAATATTTTAAAGGGTATTTTACCATATATGGGCGTGACGGCCATCTTCATCTTATGACCTAGCTGTCGTGAACAAAGTTCCTTTCCCCTATCCATTAATGCTCCAAATGAAATTTGGCTTTGATTAGTCGAGTGGACTTCGTAAGGCGTTTTCAAAATTTTATTGCAGACACAGTGCCTTGGTAGAAAAATATAGCGTCAGTCTAAAAACACTTCTGCAACAAGGTATATCGGAACCAGAATTTTACGGTGACTTAGTGTACAGATTTAGAAAAATTTGGGACAGAAAGCTAATTAACCGTTATAAAAGAATTGGCTATAACCTGGATATTATGCGGCTGGCTGCATGCCTAGTTGTCAACCTATTCATTGTTGATGGCTAAGCTTCACTCTTTAATTGCTCGACGGCGTTTCGGGCCTCAATCTCAATGACGGCGTCTTCCTAAAACTTTAACCAGTGGGATGGGGCTTGACGATATGTCTTTGGCTTGGCCCGCCGCGGTTCAACTACTGGTGTTCATTTACTCTGGCATACAGTAGAATTAGCCATGAGTACTCGGTCTTTGTTTATCATTGTGATTAATTTGATTTTTATGTTTTCTCTTTGATGCATTGACTGAGTTGGGAGCATTTATGCGAACCGAATTTTTATGTATTTCTGTATTAAGAGTAGCATCGGGACCCAGGGTGGTTGGCTAGCTGTAAAAGTGCTTTAAACCACCCCGCCCCCTCCCCCGGTAGTTTATTCTACTGACCGTTCTAAGGCAGTGGTCCCGGTGTTAGTCTTACTCTTTGTTGCTTTGCGGTTTATTCTACGAGGCGATTTGTTTTATGTCTTACCTTGTGTTATTTTGTTCTTGTATTTTTCAGTCCTTTCAGCATTGCGATTACCTCGCTTGGGCAAGAGAGAGCTAATCTTAGTGCTTTTCGTACGTTTCTTCGATTTGCGCTTGTTTGGTTTTGTCTGTTTCCTCTTCCTCTTAGTGTCTGGGAAGGGCTGCAGTTTGTGATTACGGCACTCCCTGGACTTTTCTCTTACCTTTTTTTTCTAATGAGAAGCTGTTTGAAGAGTTTACCCTATATGAGTCTATGTTAGAAAGTTACCCCTTTGTTAGAGGTCTACAAGATAAAGCTACATACCAAATATCAAACGCCTAGGCCTTCTACTTTCAGACAAGAAGTTTTTAAGGTTTTGCTTATCGTAGGAGTCTGTGTAAAACAATTTAACCTTTCTGTAAAAAAAGGTCGAGATTAACCCAAGATCATCATTTTTAACCTATATTGGGTCCATATATTCGACATACCAAGCACCACGGCCATTGGCCCTTTGGTTCCGGAGAAGAAGATTTTTAAAAGGGTTTTTACCATATATGGGCGTGGCGGCCATCTACCATATTTGACCAAGATGCGATGAACAAACTTTCGTTCCCCTTACCCATAGAGGCTCCATATGATATTTTGCTTTGATTGACCCAGTGTTTAATACACTTAAGACTCCAGGATTTGTTGCAGCACGGGAAGCTGCTAGAACACTAGACAAGGTCCTTGTGTTTCTAAGTACAATTTAAATTACGGCCGTCCAACTTGACTGAAAGAAACGTCATTTAAGACAAAATAATGCCAAATACGAGACCTTAAAACTTGACAGGAAATAATGAGTTTGGGAGCCCCTACGTGAAATGAACTATTAAGAATAGCTGAAACTTAATAGTTCAGTTTGTTGTTGACCGTTCCAAGACCGTATTGCTTTTGCTGTTTTTCGTTCTGTTTACGTTTGAATGCTGTTTTTGGTGTCTTTAATGTCATTCAGACTATCTTTGGTACCACTGGAAGGTTGCGTTCCATGCTTTTGGCCTATCCTGAGTATCCACATATTATATAATTTTCAAAATAACCCATAGTGCATTTCTGACTGTATAGCAACAGATAAGGCGTTTTTTCCATCCGAAAAATGTTGATATCTTTCTTATTTCTCAATGAAAACATATGTTGTGGGTACTCTTTAGAAGCGCCTCGTCGAGGCGCTTCTCATGAGTATCACAACATATGTTTTGTGGAGAAATAAGAAAAATATTATGTGGATACCCCCCTCTTATCTGTAGCTATGGACAGGTTTAGAGCGGCGTGGTTGGATTATACGAAGTACGGCGAACCGCAATTTGTTCTTACAATTGTTCAAGAAATAGCCCAACATGCCTTTAATTCACTGGTTAAAAATAGAACAGTCCTCTGACTTTTTGGATTATGAATTACAGGTTGGAATTCAATTGTAATAGAGATCAAATTACGAGCGCGTAGCAGCTGATGTGGCTCGCTGTGCGCCGAGGGAGATCTTGTCCACCACCTGATTTATTTTGTCAATTTTAGCGACACTAAGAAGATAAAATCAGTAATGCGCATCTGTCGCACTAAATTTGGTATAGCTACGCAAATATTATCACTCAACAATTCACGCGCTAGAGCTGTTCTGTTTCGATACCTACACGTTAAAAAATCGACAAAAATGCCATTGATTCTTTCGGATTCGCCCAACACTCCGCCATTGTTCGATGAAACCCCGCTAACTTCCTGAACTGTAGCACATGCATTTACGTTTATATGTAACGTATCTGATGCAAAGAAACGTTACACAGTCTAACTACCAGGAAACTTAAAATGATGCCAGAAAAATTCTTAGATACGTCACGGCGGCTCTTCGCGTCACCCTCTTCCACCCAGTGATTTCTTGCAGAATAAAACACAGTTCATCTCTGTTGCCTACCTAGGTGTTCTATGTTAGAATAACATTTCACGTAGCGTCGGAATAGAAATGGATTCAGCTGCATACTTGTCACTTACAATCTTTCACACATTTGTATATATCTTTAATATTACCTAGGATTGCTGTAGTGTCCACCCTACCCCTCCCACCCCACAAACCCCGTCCCTAAAAACAAAGCGTCTTCATATAGCAATTTATATTTTCTGGTCCTTTGTGACCATCGATTTCATTTTAGGAGGTTTGAAAATTTATATATAGGGGAAGGGGATGGGGGACGAGGGGGTGGGGAGGAGACACTGAAGAGGCCTGAGATTGTTTACTGCTATCAAAGGTCATGTGTTTAAGAATCCATTTAAATCACTAGGTCAGTGCCAATGCAGGTTTGCTGATTCTTACCTGATGGTGGTGAGGCTTCTTTGAGAAAGTTAATATGGAGATACCCAGTAAATGCCACAAACACGGAATACAACCCTACCAAGGAACCGGATAACGGGTTGTCTATGATGTCTTTTATTGTAATTAAACCCTTATCTTGTGCCTAGGGACTGCTGTGTTTCATGATCGTAACCTTTCCTATGCATCTCTATATTTAATTTTCATTACAAAAAATAAGTCGTTATCACCCATGTTCCTCTATCACACAGCTGACTTGAAATGTGGGTATGGGGTCCGTCGAAGATCACTCGCTATCAGATCTAGTTTCAAAGTCTTTTTTACAAACGAAGTAATATACATTATGCAAAATGAAAATAAAACGACGATCAGGTAACATAGAATTTTTGAAGTAGATCAGGACGGGAGCTGATGTTTTACCATACAGTAGTAATTTTGAGCTTCAATAAGGGCTAGCATTCAACATTTATTCTGGAGATACCCTAAAAAGGCCAAAATAACAGAACACCGACCTCTCAAGAGATCAGGCAAGGAACGAACGGCGTTAAAATGAAAAGTGACAATAAAACAGCAACATTGAAAACAGGACAAACAAGCGAAATGGAACTGCAACAGTAATGGTCCCTTGGAAAAGCCAAAAGAAGCACTGTTGTAGGAGAGTGGGGTGGAAGGCTCAAACAAAATTTTGCAGGCTCCAATCCTCAACATTAATTCAGGTACAGTTCAAGCTGCACATAACTGTTCGATTCGTGTAGGGGTTCCCAACTCATCACTGAATCTAAACAGACAAACATATAAAAGGAATTTTTCTGCACTATGATAAAGCTTAACTTACTATGTTCGCCTCCACATATGCTAGTTCTGCGGTCTCAATTCTCCGGAGCTCAGCTGTTTGGACCTTTATGGCATTCTAAATAGAGGAAGAAATCGTGGTGAAAATAAGCGTAAAATACGAATCTGTAATTTATCCTAATTAAACTAAAAAAACTCCCTCACACTACATATTGGGACAGTCAATTTCAATTTAGATATGTCATGCTATGTGATTTAGACATTCCTAGAGAAAAAATATTTTTAAATGATGGCCCATCTTGTTCAATGGCGCGGAACCATCTGAGCAAATTGTCGATAGCATTGGACAGAAGGTCCCTTGTGAAATTAGTTGAAAAATGCTCAAGCTGTTTTAGAGAAGACAGTTAAAAATTACACTATTTTATACATGCATATAACTTAGTGGCAAGGGCAGGTAACCCCCGGGGAACAAAATATTTATTGTAACTAAAAATGTATACTACTTTAGATATACATTGTAAGTTTCATCCATTAGTCCTTTATACATTTTGAGAAAGTGACTTCACAACAATTGATCCATACAAATGTATGGCTGCGAAAAATTGATAAGGTCAAAGGTCAACCTACGATCATCATTTGAACAAACTTGGTAGACCTTGAGTCCCCAACGCTATATACCAAACTTCAGCCTCAAAGCTTTCTTGGTTCTGGAGAAGAAGATTTTAAGTGTTTTTACCATATAGAGACATTGCAGCCATCTTGTTCAATGGCGCACAATCTTTCGAACATATTTTCAATATCCTTTCAACAGAAGACCCTATGTGAATTTTGGTGAAATTTGCTCAAGCGATTTCAGAGAAGATATTTAAAATTTTCACAATTTTATACAATTTTATATAGCCCAAGGACAAGGGCAGATAACCCTCAGGGTACACAATTTTGATTGTAACTGTAAAGTTTAAAGAATGTAATCATACATTGTATGTTTCAGCCATAAGTCTTTTATACATTTTTAAAGAACGATTTTATAACATTTTCCCCATACAAATGCATGGGGGCGCAATTTTGACCTTGCTGTAAAAAAGTCAAGGGTCAACATCGATCATCATTTGAACAAACTAGGTAGACTTTAAGTCTTTAATGCTATATACCAAGCTTCAACCTTAAAGCTTTCTGGTTTCTGGAGTAGAAGATTTTTAAGTGTTTTCACCTTATATAAGCATGGCGGCTGTCTTATTTAACGGACCGTAAATATTTGAACAGTTTTTAAAATCCCTATTAACAGAAGGTTTTACGTTAAATTTGAAGAAAACTGGCGTTTGGGTTTCAGAGAAGTCGTTCAAATGTGTTAACGGACGGACGACGGACGGCAAGTTATAACAACAGCGCATCCTGAGCCTTCGGCTCAGGTGAGTTTAAACATTCAGTATTTAATACGATATGACTATTGTGTTAGCAAAATTGTAGGTAAAGTTATCTAGGAAATGAAACAATCACAAAGCACAGCTCCCCCACCCCCTCACCCTCGAGGCACTACATGAAGGAGAGATGAGGACCAAATAATACCAAACAGGTTTTTATCCCACCCGAAACTTACCACTAATTCTAATGCAGCTAAAAAATACAAACATATGTTCAGTCCGCATAAATGGCATCTACCTCATCTGTGAAACAACACAGTGAAACACCTAAGTAGCAAAATAAATGTCAAAATGGATTGCCTTTGGAAACAAAGAACACACAAAATCACGAAAATCGGAGTCTTGGTTTTATTGAGTCTCTTCTTATGCAACACTGTAGCGAGGCTGCATACGCGCCCGCACCCCCCCCCCCAACTCCCCGTACACACACCCTAGCGCTAGGCTTAAGCGGTATTCGATTTTCAAAATAACCAGGATGTGCTCAATGATCCCAAAGGAAATAAAATATAACCTGCAATATGATGATGTACGGGGAGACTTTGTACGGCTGCCACATGCCCAAACACAGCAAGCCTTGTTTATTTCAAAATCTAACCAGCAATATGATGATGTACGGGGAGATTTTGTACGGCCGCCACGTGCCCAAACACAGCAAGCCTTGTTTATTTCACTTTACGGGGACTTATTAGTGTCTAAATACCACAGGCTGAATTAAGTGTCTATAAAATAATAAATTATGCAAAGAAGAGAGTACTTAAAGATTCAGTTAAAGACTATGTTTTTACCTCAAACGTAGAATTACTAGTTGCAGTCGTAATGTTAGAACCAAATGTATCTAACTCATTTGCAACTGCAGTCATACTTTGATTGGTTGGAGTCTTGCTTAACTACAAAGAGAAATAATACAAATAATGCAATACTAGTGAAACATTTGCAGCACAGCCAAATTTCCATGTCTTTGTACAAAACTTGAAAGCATTTACTCTTTTATTAGGTGTAGCTTTTCTA
Source organism: Anodontia alba (assembly GCA_964016985.1). Classification (NCBI taxonomy): domain Eukaryota; kingdom Metazoa; phylum Mollusca; class Bivalvia; order Lucinida; family Lucinidae; genus Anodontia; species Anodontia alba. The sequence continues at coordinate 66,958,296 of OZ024821.1, read as the reverse complement.
TGGTTTAAGGTTATAAGGACATGCACATTAATTTACAGTCGAACTTCAATTGCTCTTACATCTTTGGGAACATGGAAATTTGAGGATGAATCACAGATCCAGGACAGGAGGCCAGTGGGGATAATTTAGAGAATTTTTCGATCTTCTATGAAATAATGGTATGTTAAGGGTATTCATTAGAATCACCATCATCAGTCGATTCTAATGAGTATGCACAACATCCATTTTCATGATGAAATGAATACTGTTCTAAAATATCCCTACATATTTGGGTTTTTTTTTCGAGCTATTGAACGAATTTTCTGGGGAACCAAAAAGTATTGCATCAAACTGAATGATCATTAGACATCATGTAATAAAATAACTGATATAGCTACATACTTTGATATATAGCTGAGCTGAAGAAAAGAAATTGCTTTTATTTTGAGTTTTTAACACAGTTTAGTAACGCAATGATATAATGATCCACTTTTATAAGTATATTTTAGTTTTTAACATAATATAGTAACGCAATGATAAAATGATTCATTTTTGTAATGGTACGAGGGTCTTGCAAAACGTTCTGTCACTAATAGGCTTCTTTAGTTTTATCCCAGGTATATTTTATAATGCTTCCCCGTACTTGAATAGTGTGTTGAATAGCTACCGATACCCGTTCATTTCGTCCAAATTGCTTTCCAACTGACCGAGTTATTTCCAATTGAAATAGTTGCAGTCATATACACTGACCAATCTACTTGTTACAATAAGAAACGACCAAGCAAAGGATGGTCAGGAGTCCACCTTTTACATGACAACGCCTCCTCTCATAAGTGCGAGGTTGTTAAGTCTCTTTTGGCTTCTGAAAAGGTGAAAGTTTTAAAACATCCACCTTATTCACCTGACCTGAGTCCCTGTGACTTTATTTCCAAGGCTTAAGAAAATGCTTTCTGGAAATAAGTATACGTCTAGAAGTTCTCTTGGCAGCGCTGTTTATCAGTGTCTCCAACAGATACCAAAAGAAGACTATTTATCTGCTTTTCGCGATTGGGTAAAAAGGTTACAAAAACGTGTTTCAGTAAAGGGGGAATACTTTGAAGGTTTGTAATAAAAATATGTTTGATAAAACGTAGCACTGAAGTAATCCGAACCCAGTGACAAAACTTTTTGCAGGAGCCTCGTATATATACCCAGAGGAAATAATAAACGTTACAACATTAAGATATATTGTATCATTCATACAATAGATGATCGTACATATTTATTGATCACTCGATTTACAACTTCCATTAAAGACTGAGAAAGATCCGTGCTCAAATAAAGCATATCAGTGGATTGAGTGTTAATGCCAGATATACAAGGATGTAATAGTAATTAAAATACTTATATCGGTAATATCACCTAATTTTACTTGGTTGTACATATGATACACTAAACTGCATGTGTTTGCCAAATCTAGCGGTGAAAGCCCCGTATAAAAATATTCAAAACACCAACAAAGTTATTGAAATTTGAAGTTGTTTCTCGTTTGCATCCTATCCATGTCCGCAAGGAAATAATGTCGTCATTATTGCTTATGAATAATATGAAATTGTTTTAAAACTAGTTTGAAAATAGTCTTATTGTATATCTATAAACCAATCACTTTCCTACATATTTACATGAGTGGATATAATGCAGATATATTTTCACAATTTTCATCAGGAAAACATACCTATATAACTTTGACCCCCTTAAACCCCACTTTTATATAGCAAAACTGGGGTTTACAGGGGTATACACCATTTTTCTTATTTTTGCTCAAAAACGTAGATTGTGGATACTCGTTTGAACCGCCTCGGCGTGGCGGTTCTAACGAGTACCCACAATCTATGTTTTGAGCAGAAATATGAAAAATATCAGAATTTTTTATCTGAAAATTTTCAGGTTTTTGGAGTGAAACTTTCTATATATTTGAATAGGCATGTTTTCATAATGGAAGGCAAATTTAACATAGAAATAATAAATATAAAACAAAAATGCCGTTATTTAAATTCCACTTTCCATTTTGTTTTTGTTTTTAAAATGATATAATTTTTTACAGGCGGTAAATTTGTGGTACATCATTTTTCAGCATAGTGACGTGTATCTTGCTATTTTAAAATTTAAAAAAGATAGTTATTTTTTAATTAAATCAGTTTATGAAATAAAAATTGCTGATTTGAACTATAAAACGTTAAAACAATATTCAATATTTTGTTAAAATACCGATCTGGAGTAAAGTTATGGGTATCACAACAAGAGCTTATTTAAAATAATCACGTTATTATTGAATATAGCATTGTGAGACAATATTTTTACTAATCTATACATAGTTACTGCAAGTTTCTACAGGTAGAACGCATGTGACTTTTGATCCAGAAGCCATCTTTACATGCGATTTTCAACACTATTTGCACAAATATGTCTTTAATTGAAGTGTTCTAAAATTAGGCAATTCGTCATCTCTTTGAGGAGTATTTTCCCCCTTTTTTTCTCTCTCCTTTATAGCATCAATTGACTTTTAAATTAATTTAGCCTAAATATCTCCAAGAAGTTTCTCCCAAGTCATGCCGTTTTGGCCACAATGTTTTGAATCATGTTTGTATCAAAGTTATTAACAGAAAATGCAAATGAGATCATCATTCGGATTGGGATTTCAACATTATTGTCTAGACGAAGCGACTTTTACGACATGATAAACCATGTCCGAGGAAATTACTTTACAAACCTCTGTGTAGAAGTCTTGGAAGTTGACGTTAACTGCAGTCTTTATATCAGCCATTTGGGACTGTAAGGATGCGGGGAATACTGTTATTCCACTCAGATCGACATTTACTTGATCAATCTCCGCGTTAACGTCCAAAGTCTGTAAAAGCAAACAAAGTACATAAATTGTAGGGTTTACACAACTTCGTCTTTATATGCAGTTCTTAAGTGCGTCGGTGGTTTTTTATGTAGAGTTTGTTTTGTCATTATTTGTTCCTCATCTCTCCTTCTTTTGGTGCCTCGGGAAGGTTGTGCTTCCTGATTGTTTCATTTCCTCGATATAGCACCCATATATTTTTATAAATGAGCCGCAAAAAGAGAAAAGGTCTTTGCCAGATCAGTCTATGTATTCGCTCAAACTGTTCAGGACCTTCTATGCCAGGTTACTGAAACACTCGATATTGTAAATTATATGTAAATGAACGGAGAGGAACCGGAGTATTGTGTATGTGCAGCACGGCAACCGTAAAACGTCTCCCTGTACATACAATTAATGCTATTGTTATTTCATCTTCAGGGATTATATCAACAATCACTGATCACATTCCTGTGTGGCATTTCCTGGGTATGTTCACTTTTATTTTGGCACTGCCAGTCGATGATGTATGTAAGGAAAACAATATGAGTCGCATCATGGGAAAGGAGCCGTTATAGCATATGCAAACAACAAAGGTTCAGGCAAGCCTGCGCATGCGTGCATTCTTGTCAGAACCCATGATGTTTGCCATGCGAATAGCCTTTTTTCGCGACGCGGTTCATATTATCAGGTGAACCTCATTATTTTTGCACCAGCTCATCCAGATTCCTCTGTTTTATTATATGAAGGGGAATATGGAGTCTTTTTTTCTTGTTTTTTTTTATTTTTTTTTTATCATTTTTATTATTGCATTCAAAACTCAAAAACACTCAGAAATAATTTATAAAACCGTTTTGTTTATTAAACAACCTATTAAAATTGACGGAGCTTAACTTTTTTACAAAAAGTAGAAAGTTCCAAAGTTGAATTATTAAAACTTTAACCTGCCGATTATAAATGAAAGCTGATATTTAAAACGTTTTGCCTCGATTTTTAATAGAAAAAAAGAGACATATCATTTCATTCAGTTGTCGCAGAAGAGATCAATATGATTTCAAATATCATATCATTTTGTGTGAAAAACATAAGAAAAATGTCATTAATTTTCATCAGGCGATTTAGCCCCCCCCACCTCCACCCCCATCCCTCCGAGTCAGAAAGCTTAAAATAAATAAGACGGAACGTTATGTTCTGAGGAAGCGATAATCGGACGTATTGTACTCATATTTGTATGGTTTCTGCCGTTACTTCAAAATCTGCGTTATTCGGGGATACATCTTGTAGTATCGATTTAGCGCATGTACAATAAGGGGACTGATCAAACTATATTGACTAAGCAGTCTATTTAGAAACTTCAATGTCACAAACGCCACAAAGCCAATTTCAGAAACTTGGTTCGTATGTGAATGAACAGGTATTTTTTATCCAAGAATACAACATACCTTTGAGTAGTTCAATATATCTGTTATGTCAAACTGTGAGCTGAGCTGGAAAGCGTCAAATGCACCCTTGTTGTCTTTACAATCCCTAAAATATAAAAGTATTAGCTTTCATAAAAAGCGTAGTCTTCGCTGAGCACATAATAAATATTAAAGCTGATATTGATACCGAATAGTCCTAGGTTATTTACATGCAAACGTTTGCGGAATCGGCTAAATTTTATAATGCAAAAGGTACATTCGAGAGGTCCCGTTGCCTCAAGAGTAATCCCAACATTACAGCTTATTTCATTTGACATTTAAGGCTTACCTCATCAAAACTAAAATACGTAGTTAAGACGAATATCAAATTATTGTCACGCTGTCCTGTAAGTGCTCTAAATTGCGCTTAGAAGTGCCAATGTTTCCTTCCACAATAAAACTGAAATTGACAAAAATGTATATCTCATAACCTTTGTTAAAGTGTTGCAATTGTAACCTTATTAGTATATCTGCATAAGTGTGGTGTGCCAAAGCAATGCATGTGAATGGAGGACACCTTCTATTCATGTAGGTTTCCAATAAATATTATTCTGTTCTATTCAGTGCTCCAGCTAGTCCCGGGTTTTTTTGTAGACAAAAAAGTATAGGTCAATTATACAATGCGGATCAATGATGGTTTCATTTCCGTGTTGGTTATCTCTATGCAGTCACCGCCCATGGCGTGGACAATTCTTAAGGGCAATAAACACATTTTCTTGGGAGGCAACCCTGTAGAATTGTTTCTGCCGCCAGAAACTAATTTACTCCCCTTTGGGACAGAGCTTTCCTTTTTTCCTTTCCATGTCTTTTCAGAAGGGGCTTAATTCGCTGGAAAGCAAAGAGAAAGTCACAAAAGTGTATCCCTTTAAAATGTTAGAAACTGTTTCAAGTGTATCCAGTGTCCTTAAAACATATTAAGACAAGCGTATCAATTTTAGTGTCCATTAGTTATTTAAATTCGTCGGCAGCATTTAATCCCCAATTTGAGTTATCCCCCACCAAGCACCCATCACACCTGTTAATTCTATGAATCAAAAGCAGAATATCCAAAATCAGTAATACCAGGATCTGAATACTTATATGTTTTGTAAAAAAAGTGCAAACATTAATGTTCAAAATTCAAATATTAAAAATGTGAACTGTTACGACACTTAAATAATAACTAATGAGTCAAGCAACTGATGGTCACATTATTTATAATTCATTTCCTGGCAGGAATGATCTCAGTGAGTATTCATTTGTTTCTAGGATGCATACTCATGTGAACGGTTTTGATAAAAGAATGAATTTCAAATGGTGGATTATATCGTTGTGTAAACTCTCAGGGCTTTAAATTAATTTTGTATAGAATTGCACCGGCTATTTATATATCGCAACTAACTCGGTTTGCCAGAGTGACTAGTTTTGTTACTGACTTCAACACTCGAAATAAATTATTAACTACAGAATTTATAAATCAGAACTATCGGTACCCTAAACTCCGCAAAGCCTTTTCTAAAGTTTATAGACGTCATGTCGATTAAGTTTCAAAATTCAATGTTTGAGAAATCTTTTCTGCAACAAGGCCTATCGGAACCTGAATTTTATGGTGACTTAGTAAATAAATTCAGAAATATATATGCTTGCAATGATTTTGGCATTCAATTTCGTAAAAAAATCTACGATAGCTAAAGATTGTGTATAACATATATGTAATACGACAGACTGCATGCATGGTAGATAACCCAATCATGGTTAATAACTTTGCTTCCCTCTTTGGCTTCACGCCGGCAGGTCGGGCCTCAGACTCTATGACGGCTCCGGCCTAAAGACTTTTAAGTAAGTCGTTTGGTGCCTGATGCTCTGTCTCTGGTCGGGCCCAACGGAGTCCAACTGTTTTCTTTTGCTTCAGACATTTCTTGCTGTCGAGTCCTCATCGTTGTTTCATCTCAGTGTTCGTTTGATTTTTATGTTCACGGAGATGCTGCACTGATGAGTTAGAAATTTCACGCGGATTGAACAAGGTCTTGTGTATACCAAGGCAGAATTAAGGGCAAGGGCTGTGGCAACGTAAAATCGATTTAAGTCCCCCCACCCTCAGTAAGGTTTTTACTGACTGTTCCAAGGCGGCGCTTCTGCTGTGGTTTACTACTCCTGTCATTGTATGTCTTTGCATGTATGTCCTAGTGAATTGTTTATTTTGGATAGCCGTTTAGCCAAATGTTTTGGAAAGAAACTGTCCTTTTGGCTTTCTGCTTGCAGTGTTTGGATTGTGGTGCTGTTTCTTTAAGTGGGTTCTTCTTTCCGTTTGGTGTCTTGAACGGAAGGTATTAGGTAATTGTATCGATTCCTAATCATTGCCTTCCTTTCTATATTTATTCAGTATGTGAGTGATTCTCCCAAATTTTACAGATCTATAATATCAACAAAAATAAAATTCATTCCTGTAATAAAATGCTCAAAAAATACATCTATATTTCTTATATCTCCAGCTAGGTCATAGATACATTGAAAATATAAGTAAAGAGATCATTTTAGAAATATGCATGAAGAGCATAGTTCCAAGATTTCTGCTAGATAGATTTATTTAAGTATAAAATGACGTTTGTAAACTGAACTCGACTAAATGAATTGTGCTAAAGGTAAGCCTGTTGAGTTGTCACTATTCTGCAAATGCGGATAACGAAAACAATTAACATTTTTTCGAAGATTTGTACTTCAAATTACGGATAGAGAATTCGATGTCTGACGAATTGATGAATTTATAATATATATTTTAGGGCATTTCTAAAATCTAAATTTGGTATGGAATGATTACAACTGCTGTCGGTCAGGTAACCGACATAATATTGAAAATATATATTACCTGAGTATACCTGTAAGCGTCAGAGGAATAGAGGAGTTTTGGTAAAACATATTTCCGAGGAAATATTTTCCATCCCCAACAGCAATCTTATTATAAGTGCCATCAACCCACTGAAAAAAAGGTCATGATGTTACAGTATGTTTGATTTGTAAAATCTAAATAATACTTTAAGGCTAGAATTTTGGTCGACACATAGATAAAATAGTTTCCATCACCCTCTTTAAATGAGCCGCAACGTCAGAAAACGTAATTTCGGATATTTGCGCACAGCGGAGATTCAGATCATTCGCAGTCTAATCTGAACTTTACTGGGTGCATTTTGGATAGCCAAGGGTGCAAAGTTTCTTCATGAGTGCAACAAAGACTCTGATCAGACTACGCGGATGCGCAAGCTCATTTGAGTCTTTGCTTGGCGCACACGTCAGAAGGTACATTCCCCCAAGCTGCGGCTCAATTACTGTAGCAACTTTCGTGCCAATACAGCAGTAGATGAAGCAACGGTCATATGATGACGGAAAATTTTCAATATCGCTAATTCCTTCTTTAAGCCCTTTCACCCGTAGGATACTGAAATGGAATTTCCAATCTCTTAATTTAAACACATCCGTTTTTGCGAATAGGGAATCCAGTAAAATTCAATAGCAGAACGGCAAACAGTGAAGATCCAGATGAAATGGCCCGAACCAAGCCGTTTCACCTGGATCTACACTATTTGCAGTGGTATCCATAAAAGTTAAAAAGATTGCCTTTGGAAACAAAGAACATACTAAGGATTAGAAAATGGAAGTCTCGGTTTTATTGAGTCTCTTACGCCCTCTAGCGTATACATGAGCAGAACTCCATTTTCAAATATACCACAATGGGCCCAATGATCCCAAAGGAAATGAATTTTATAATCTGCACTATGGTGATAGTTAGTCTGCAGGGATGAAAGGGTTAATAACTGCACATGGAAATCAGACCGAAAGACTGCCATTTCTTTATCCTGTTTCAGAAGGCTGGCGTATGAGTATCAATTTCTTGGGTCATGCGCGCAGTGCTCCTATTTGTGGTCTTCTTTTTCACTGGCTTCAGATCGCCTTTGAGCCCTCTTCTTTGTGTATATGTGGTTATATGTCTTACGATGATGTTTCATTCAGATGACCTTTTAAATGCAGTTCCTGTGATGTAGTTCTTCTTTGCTGGTAGATGTTGGTTATTGCAAATGTGCTGTTTAGTTTTGTCATCGTTTGTTTCTCATCACTTCTTTTTTCGCTGTCTCGAGAAGGCTGAAAGGGGGAGAGAGGGAAGCATATGTAGGACGTTGACCATTTACTTGTCCGTTGCCTGTGCAGCGCGATTCTCAGAGTGTCGTCCAAACTTTCTGATGCGCTGTTGTGGTCTGCTTTTGCTCGGGTTTCAGATCGCCAATGAGCCCTCTACTTTTTATATGTGGCTGTTATGTCTTATGATGGTGTTTCATTCAGATGACCATTAGATGACCATTTCAATGCCGTTCCTGTTATGTTGTTCTACTTTGCTCGTATGTTGGTTATTGCGAATGTTCTGTTGTTTTGTCATCGTTTGTTACTTATCTCTTCTCCTTTCGTTGTCTCGGGAAGGCTGTGCTTCTTAATGTTGTCCTTTCTTGGGTAACTTGCCTCACATATTTATTTTATCAACAGATATACAATGAAGTCAAACTAGAACACGTCAGCTGTGGAATTACTTCATGTCATACAACATTGCCTTTTCAACAAGATAATGCACTTAATGATTATCATTCTTTTGGGTGTTCCTTGTTTCCAAAGGTAACCTTTTAGATTTTTATTTTACTTCAATGCAGCTGGTGTTAAGTGCCGTGTCACCGTACTTCACCGTACTTTACTATAAGGCAGATTATATTTTTATTTCCTTTGGGATCGTTGAGCAAGTTCTGGTTACTTTGAAAATAAGATACAGCTCAAGCCGATGCAAGAGAGGTGAGGGGAGCATATGCAGGATTTTGACTATTTACTTGTCCGCTTTTTGCGCAGCGCGTTTCTGAACTGGTCCCAACTATTTGATGCGCTGTTTAATGTTATCCCGACAATGTTTGATAGCGATGGCCAACTGCAAAGAACTCGGACGTTGACTGACTCAACAAGTTAGTTACTCTGCAAGTTGTCAGACGTGCAACTTTTGGCCTTGAGTTATCATGTTGCAGCATTATACCAGGATGGCAGCAAATGATCGGCACTGCAACTGGTCGTAAAACGTCGTCGATATATCGTTGAGCCGTGAGTCCTCTACTAGCACGTTGATGCGCACCTCTCGCAAAATCGTCATCATAAAATACTAAATCAGTTTTTATTTTCCCACCGTAGCTAATCTTTGACCAAATCATAGTACAGGCTCTACTCCACCTATCAACTTCGCGTATACAGGCATCGATGAAACGTTCTCCGTTGCGTCCGCAGAGGTGTTGACGCTTATCACTAGAATCCACCATTACTTCGCATTCATCTGTAAACAGAACATCCTCTCAGTCATTACGCCTCCAACAAGCGTGTGCAGCCATGGAGCTTAAACGTTAATGTGATGACCTCTTGTGAAGCGCACACCATGATACGCTCAGCGGCAACCTATACCGGCGTCTCGGAGACTATGTCGAACTGTCTGAGCGCTGATCCTTTGTCAGTTGCACCCTGGAATCCCTTTGGCGGTTTCCGTTGGCGGGCGAAAGCGTTTTCACATGTGTGCTAGACCCTATCTGTGCGTTGTTGTCACGCATGGTTGACCAGACCGATGTCAATCTTCTACGGGTCCGGTCTGGATATAACGTTGATGGAAGCTATGACCAATTGCAATTCGGATGTTTGATGCCGACATGCTGAGGCGAATAGCTTCAGCAGCGTCTTTGAGCTGTCGGCCAGCCTCAATTTGCCCTATTGCGCAGGCCCGATCGGCAATACTAAGGCTCATTTCAGAAAAGTTTGAATACTTTTCACTAAAGTTAATCCGGCAAATGTGTACATACGAAAACCCATATAATACCAACCAAAAGATACATTTCAATACCTACCCGTTACAAAGTTTCACGTGCTCTACATCAAACCAACATTGCTCGAAGAAACGGGTTTCTGTGCTTAAAGTTGGCATGTATACAATGCAGATAACACTTTGCGACAGGCTAACATTTTGTGACATTTTTTTACTTGCAATGTTTACGATTTTAAGTATATTTAAAAGCGGCATATTTATTGCAATATCCTTACTAACTGAGGAAACAATCGTGCTAAATGTAGACTATCGTTAAAACAGTGGTAATAAAAATATCAATTCCAAACAAACTTTACTCACCTTTTCGAGTTGAGTTAAAGACGTATCAGTAATAGTCTGACAAACAAACCTCTCCATCGGAGCCCCAATCATAAACGTTACTATAGTCAGTAACATCAGTAAGTCAGCAAATATAAAAACAAAAGCGGTTGATCTGCAAAGGAAATTAACTATTTACATTACTTCTTCAAAGAGACTACAACAGCAGTTCTGATCTGTAATATATTTGTAAATCTTCGCCTTGATATTATATGAGATATACATTTATACTCCTGTAATACGTAGCTCGGGCAGTACGTAATGTAAAAGTAAGTGCGAGGAAAAGATTCAAGATTTTGATAAGCATAATGCACCGTTTGTTTTCTTTGATAAAGCAAGCTTTACGCAATAGTATATTTTAAGGCAAGGAGTTTTTTATTACCCAGTTTGCATATCGGAGAAGAAAATGAAAGCATTCAAATCAGCATTCAGATTCAACACTTTAGTGTAGTTTATATTTTAAGATACCTTTGTATCACTCAGCCCTTTCCATTTTGTTTTTACAAATTTTATGAGGGTCATTGATGAAGCCAAATTGGCCGAAACTAACTAGCCTGGCCCAGAACATTTGACACTTAAGAATTGTTTACAGTATTCATCACGAAAACATGCCTATATAATTTTGATCCCCCCTTAAACCCCATTTTTATATAGTAAACATGGGGTTTACAGGGGTATACATTATTTTCTTATTTTGGCTCCTAACATATATTGTGGGTATTCGTTAGAACCTCACCAAGGCGGTTCTAATGAGTACCCACAATCTATGTTTGGAGCAAAAATATGAAAAATATCAGGCTTTTTATCTGAAATTTTTCATTTTTTGGAGAAAAATATTCTATATATTTGAATAGGCGTGTTTTTGTAATGGATGCTTGTTAATAAGTCTGCGACTGATTTGTTCCGTCTCTAAGGCTAAGGCAGTATAACCATCAAAATGCCTGGTAAAATCAACAAACCTGTAGCTTGTCTGGCCAAAAAAAACTCGGGACGCAGCTGTTTCCAGTTATATGAGTTGATACATTGCTCTCAAGACATTTGGAATCGTTTTATATATAAAAAAAAAAACTTGTAATAGACGTATGGAATTTTACACTAAATAATATACATTATACATTTCTTAAAATGAAGTCTGTTGCGGCATATCTGAACTACGCTATCTACTGTTTTGACGTAATAGCATTCATGTTTTTCTATTACGTAATAGATTTAGTATCCATTAGCAAATATTTATTTTGTCAAGGTGTTATTGCCATAGGAATCACTAGAAAACTGTACTGGATTTATAAGACAGTAGTAAGTTCAGGAAACCACTAATAACGAAAATGAATAAACAAACGGATATACCACATTTGATATAGCAAAGCACAGTATAAGTAGGGCTGCCACTGGACATGATGAACTTAAATGTTGCTTCTGTGATTTGATGCAACGATAGGTATCACGGTTTATATCAACTTATTCAAAGTATCTTTATACATCACAAAGTTATGTGCAAGACACGATGTGGGGTGCGGGAGCGGTAGCGGGGCTGGTTGCTTTGATCTTCATTGGCTTTAGGCGTGTATGCTCTCTGACTATTATGCTCTTCCTCTTGATGTCATTGGTAAACTCTGTAATTGTGGCTCTTTCTGACATCTTCTTTCAATATTTTCTTGGTAAACTCGCAAATAGGATACTAGTAAACCACCGGTTTCTACTTTCCTCAACATACGACCAGGAATGAGCAAATCCTTTGCAACTGAACTAAGACATTTCATTTTTAGACTGTGCTACAGGTTATACAGTTCTTTCATATGCTCAAATATTTAAACATACCGAAGCCCGGTTGAAAAGTTTAAGGATAATTAACTGGGAGTTACACAGTATAACTTAAGAAATATTAAGCGTCTTTGAAAGTGCTGGGAAAGAACTTTGTCTACCATTTGTTCATTTTGTGGCTGCTTAATTGTATTTGTCTGTCTTTTCCTTTGATGTTGGGGGCTTGATGTGGATCTGATTGTATCAGTTCCTGAGTTCACTTATTTACTTTGAATGTTTTCCAGAAAGCTTCATTTGATGCTGTTGCGGTACTGGCTTACCGCACCTACGTATTTCCTTCCATACTATTCGTTCACCTTCACTACCGCTGGTGTTATTGCCATGTGGCGGCCGTGAAACGTCTCCCCGCCCCGTACTTCACTAAAGTGTAATGTATATTTTCTGGTTCTTTGTAGTGATTTAGCCCACTCTAGGATTTTTCAAAAAGCTATTTGAGGGTCACCGATGAGGCCTCCTTGGCCGAAGGTAGGTAGTTTGGCCCAGAAAATTCGTTGCTCTAAAGGGTCAAATTCTTTTATAATTTACTCTCTTAACGTTGATGAAGTCCATATTGTTACCTGTTTATGTAAATAAAGACTGCCTGATGAATAGCAAACAGTGTAGACCTTGATCAGACGTCATGGTCTTCACTGGATCTATACTGTTGCATCAGTGCTCCAGATAAGGTTTTGGTACAATAAGTATTTTATCCCTGCCTTAAAGCTAACTGCTGCAATGCAAATTTGTAATGATTAACTCTAAAAGAACCAAGCAAATTTGTAGCATACATTTTTTCAGAGAAAATAAAGATATCATTCTATGTATCATTTCATGTGAATTGTCTGCTAGGCAGACAATTCACATGAAATGACAAGCTTTTTTTCTAAAACTGTTCAGGCTGTCATCTGCTGCATTGTCATTGGCACATTAAGAGTTCAACCCTTTCTCATCTAATATACCAACTGCTCACAAATTACTCAGTGTGTGGACAAGTACTTAATATATAAAGGGAAAATGTCTCTGCAGAATAGATGTTAGCCATCTAAAATTTACGTATACATAATTAATCATCAAAGAGCAAGCTAAAATACTCTGACAATGATCATTTTCCTACTATATACAAAGTTCACTGAAAATGTGTACCTTTAAATTTGACGTCAATGAAGAAATAAAAACAAAATCACTGAGTACTTTTACCCCCTCAGCTTCAATTTCAATGCTGATTTTCAAACTATTAATGCTGCAATACGCTTTACTTGCTCATAGCTGGAGCTCTGTTCGTTTAGGCCTGTTAAATATATATGGTACTAGTGAGTAGCAAAATATATGAGCCGGAGGACAGCATTGTCTACAAGACTAGTTGTGCGTCAAGCGAAGACTCAGATCAGTCTGCCCATCCGTGCAGTCTGATCAGAGTCTTTGCAGTACACGTTGTGGATAGTCAAGTATCCAAAGTGTCTTCAGGCGGACAGGGATGACGCTGAATAGACTGTGCGGATGCGCAGACCGATCTGTCATCGCTGGGCGCACATAGGAAATGCTGTGTCACGGCTCAAATTATTACGCAATGAGCATATTTCCTCCGGAATTCGACAGGCATCCCCTCTCGGTAGGTTTGGCGTCGGAGTCATGTCCAAATACACCAAATAACAATCCAAACACTCCCAGTACTACGACAAGAAGAACAATACACGCCAAGCCAATACCACCATACCACCTGCAAAAAAAGCCAAAGTTTTTTATTTAACATTAACATGCTAGAATGTATTTGCTTTTGAGTCGTTAATCTTTCAAAATTGCACTGGATTTTGCTTAAGTCACGACCGCTCAAATTTACACAGCATCCGTTTGGTTCCACACGAATATACCGTAATCGACCTGATTACCGTACATACTCCTATCAGCGCACAGTCAAGCAATTTAGTAGTCTAAGTGTACTTTTATCAACTTCTTTATAAAAGCATATGTTTTGGGTACTCGTTTGAATTGCCTCGACAAATCGAGGCAATTCAAACGAGTACCCACAACATATGCTTCCGTAAAGAAAATCAGAAAACAACATCGCATAGGCAGCATTAAATACGCTCCTTATGAAGTCCTCTGCTGATCTTTCTTTAAAGTGTGCCCTTATTAGGTGGATATCTGTCCTACACGTTTTTCTAGTAGTTTTGAAAAACCAATTAGCGCAAAGTGCGGTAATTTGATCGAATACGGTAGTTCCATAATAAATAGTTCCAGCATGTTTCTAAAAAAAGTTTGTTTGGTTGTTCCAGTGTTTGTCTTACTGTTTTATTGCTTTGTGGTTTATTCTACGAGGCGATTTGTTTTAAGTATTTCCTTGTGTTATTTTGTCATTGTATTTTTTCAATCCTTTTAGCATTGCGATTACCTCGCTTGGGGAAGAGAGAGTTAATCTATGTGCTTTTCGTACGTTTGCTCGATTTGCGCTTGTTTGGTTTTGTCTGCTTCCTCTTCCTCTTGGTGTCTGGGATGGGCTGCGGTTTGTGATTGTGGCACTCCCTGGATTTTTCTCTTACCTTTTTTAATGTCAGAACCAGTTAAAATGTATAATTCAGGCAACTCTGTAGTAGATATTAGAAAACATGTATATTTTGGGTAGCTGCATTGAAGATGAAAGTACAGTGAACCCTCATTACAACGACTGCATTTGTTCCCAAAGACGTTGCGTTTAATTGAATTTGCTGTTGTACAGAATACTTAATGAGCAGATTGATATGTAAGAAAGTCTTGTATTGTTCTTATTTAATCATAGAACATATGTTTTTGGATTTTTGTTAGAATCGATTCTAACAAACATCCAAAACATATGTTTCTTTGAAGTATTAAATACAATATTCCTGCATAATTTGTGACTAATTGTTACGAGTCAAATTGTCATAACGAATTTTGTCGTTTAATCGACTGTCGGTATAAAGAGGACTGTCTGTATAATCATAGTAGTTACAAACTACCCTTACACCTGCCATGATCTTCTACGAGATCTGTGTCAGTGTCTTCGAAGCGGTAAAAGCTGACACATAATCTACCATTCCACTTCTTGTTTTGAAAATTTTAGAGGGACTGCTGTCAGGTAAGTACTATGTGTTGTCTATTTGAACTTAAAACAAAAAAGCTGTAGGCTGTAGATCATTTGCAAAAAATGTATTAAATATATAATCAAAATCAATGATAGTCTGTAGCCTAGAATACACGCCACAAATATTTTAAATAATTTCAAGTACATACATGTTTGTTTTAAGTAGAAATTGTGTTGAACACGCAGAAAGAAATGACGCCATGTCAAACATATTGTAATCGAAAGTAAAAATGTGAAACGATAAAATCCCATCACTGTCGTGTGGCGAGCAGAATGACGAAATATGCCAATTAGTAATCCCAAACCGGATCTCCACAATATAAATGCACATACCGAATTTGGTGAAAATCCACTGATATTTACTCATTATCATCCGGAGACGAAAATACGGACGAACTTACGGCAGACGGACGGACGGACGGACAGACAGATGGACACAAGGACGACCAACGTGAAACCGTAACACCCCGCTACTATAATGTGGCGGTGTATAAAAAACAACAGAACATCACAGATTTGCTTTGACTGTCTGACCGTCAGCGTGTCAGTAGACATTACTTTAGAATCTATTTATCTTCGATACAGCTGGTGTTAGTGCCAAGTGGTGGCCGTAAAATGTCTCTCCGTATTTCAGTATAGTGAAGCTTATAGCTTATCCTTTGTGGTTAATGATTCCGGAATTTTTGTAAAAAAAAAATATTAGCGACACTGATGTCTACTCGTTTGGAAAGACATTTATATGTAAAGTTGAAAGACTGAATGTCAAACAGCGTAGATCAAGATGAGATTGAGCCGTATAATTTGGATATATGCTTTTGCAAAAGCCTATTATTATCTCCTGTGGCAGTGAAAGAGATAATGATTTCGGGATTTTTGAAAAAAAATATTAGCGACACTGATATCTATTTGGCCGAAACTCGCCTGTTTGGTCCAGAAAAATCTGATGCTTAAGCTCTGTTTATTAATCTGTGTGAGTTCTTTGCTCTAAAGTGTCATTCCCTTTAGAGAGTATTTATGAAACCATGCCACATTGATATCGCCTTCTTGCAGCGCAGTAAAACTTTATTTCCAGGGCCCAGTTATTCGAAACTAACGATGTTGTTAGTTAACGTATCATTAAAACTTTGATCATTAAATATGGCATATGCGCTGATATTTTTGCTGAAAAAATGCTTGTGAGTTAGATATCGTACTTACTAGAACAATTAACATTTTGACCACTACCGAGCTAGTTAAGCCAACGACGCTTTGAACAACTGGGCCCAGTTCGCCACACGGTCAGGTTTATTGATTTTTAATCACTTTGAAATGGGGGATATGATATGTGCTTGATATCAGGTTTTGTTTTATAAAGAGACCGAGTATTTAATCTAAAAAGCAAATTCCATTTAGTTGCAACAACGAACACTATCAAGCTATCGACGATTTCTCTTCGCATCCAATAGTTGACCTCATCGTAACCAAAAGCCAAAATTATTTTTGTTTGCTAATGACGATCAAGCGTTTCTTAAATCTTATTTTACTGGAAATCTTTTTCGGGGCGTGCAACAATTTTGTGACTTCGTTATACAGCATGACTTAAAAAGTACGAATTCTTACTTAAGGCAAATAAAATTAGTAGTGCATGCATTGTTTGGTTGTTTAACACAATTTGCTTTAGCCCATTTTAGTCTGGAGACTCCCAAAAGGGTAACTGACAAATAGTGCAGATCCAGACCAGACGCAGCGTCTGATTAGGGTCTACATTGATTGCAAATAGTTCAGCCATTTTTCTCTGGGTACATTTAAATCACACAGCCTAACATGCCTATAATTGAACTTTGTCTCTTCCACTATATAATGTGGGGGAGTTTATTCAGTCTAAAATGGGTTGAAGTGTAAGTTGTTTGCGTATCATCTACGGTTGAATATGTCATTGTGTTATGGTGTATGCGCTTTCTCTCTCCATGTTTGCACGCGTACGTGGCTGTTGGAATGTGACATGTGCAATAGCCTCAGGCTCAATGACGGCCTCTTCATAAAACTTTAACCAGTGGGTTGGGGCTTACGATTTGTCTTTGGCTTGGCCCGCCGTGGTTCAACTATTGGTTTTCATTTACTCTTGCACATAGTAGAATTGCCATGAGTACTCGTCTTTGTTTATCACAGTGATTAATTTGATTTTATGTGTTCGCTTTGATGCATTGTCTGAGTTGGGAGCCTTAATACGAACCGAATTTTTATGTATTTCTGTATTAAGAGTATCATCGGGACCCAGGGTGAAGTTGGCTGGCTGTAAAAGTGCTTTAAACCGCGGTGGTTTATTCTACTGACCGTTCTAAGGCATGGTCCCGATGTTAGTCTTACTCTTTGTTGCTTTGTGGTTTATTCTACGAGGTGATTTGTTTTAAGTCTAGCCTTGTGTTATTTTGTTATTGTATTTTTTTTAGTCCTTTTAGCATTGCGATTACCTCGCTTGGGGAAGAGAGAGCTAATCTTAGTGCTTTTCGTACGTTTGTTCGATTTGCGCTTGTTTGGTTTTGTCAGTTTTTCCTTCCTCTTGGTGTCTCGGATGGGCTGTGGCTTGTGATTGTGGCACTCCCTGGACTTTTCTCTTACCTTTTTTGAATTATAATCGTTTTCATTACTAACCTGTATTTATCGTATTTCGCAGCAACCTCAGCGTATTCGTCAATCTTATCCTCATATTCGTCTAGATTTACAGTTGCATTTTCTCCATAGACCTTTCAAAGAAATGCAAAAATATTTTTGTTGAATTTATCCTTGTATGCTTGGCTTCAATATAATTCTATTGTGATTTTTGGCGATCGGAAGTTTCAGTGTATGATTATTTTATATGGATTTATTGTTTTTTTTTTTTTTAAATAACCAACATACCTGTTATCCAAGTGTTGTTTTCCTTGTAAAAAGAAGATAAAATCTTATCCCATATGCAAACAGTGAAGCTACAAGCACCCTGCGTATGTGCGCAGTACATTACGTGTTCCGTCTCATGTACATTTGAGCCGAAACGTAAAAAAAAAATACCTTCTGACAGGTGCGCTCAATGAAGACACAAATCAGCCTGCGCATCCGGGCATACTGACCAGTCTTCGTTGTCCTCGTGAAGAAACTTTGCATCATTGGCTATCCAAAAGGTGTCCAGTGAAATTCTGATACGACTGCGCAAAATCTTCGCGTGGCGCACATGTCCGAATATTTTCTGACGTTGTGGTTCATTTTCAGCTGTAGCACACTGGAGGCTAAATCATCAGTTGAAAAAAATATCTGGTATTATCTTTCGGAGACAAATAGAATTAAATGTCAAGTCTTATTTTTTATATGAAAAAGGACAATACATTTTTAAAAGTTGTCTCTTTCTAACGTGCTTACGCAAATTTAAACTCCGCCCTTTTTCATGGTGTGTGTGCGGGGGTGAAGGGGTGGGGGTGCGGGGATGAGGGCGTGCGCGTGGTGGCGGTGGAATGAACACTAATGTTTCAAATTCAAGTATTGGCTCCGAGGTTTAAACACAAGCATAAACAGAAATGCTTCATTTATTCAGAATTCAGGCACGATCCGCCAATTCACCACTTTATATATAAAACATGAGATTCAAGTGAAAGGGACAATAAATGAAATGAAGGTCACGGAATTTAGGGTCTTCAAACCGGTATACTATAAGCCGGTAATGAAAGCTTAGATCAGACTCAATCAAACCGAGACTCAATCAAACCAGAGTCTCCGATTTTCGTGATGTTGTGTGTTCTTTGTTTCCAAAGGCACATCATCATAGTGCAGGTTATATTTTACTTCCTTTGGGATGATTGAGCCCGTCCTGGTTATTTTGAAAATCGAATACCGCTTAAGCCGGTGCTGGGAATGGGGGTGAGGGTGGGGGCGTATGCAACCTCGCAAACTACAGTGTTGCGTTGGAAGGGACTGAATCAAAACCGAGTCCCCCGATTGTCGTAATTTTGTGTGTTCTTTATTTCCAAAGGCAATCATCTTTTACTTTTATTTAACGAATGCGTAGGCTGCTCAGGACCTTCGTTTTCCGCGTATGAGATGAGAATTTTCTACTTGTTCTGCAAAATATATTAAAGCACTTCAATAAATAAAGTTGTATATACATTACAATAACCTCAGACTAAAACAAATTCAGCATACTTCATTTATATCCTTATTTTCTTTTTGATATGGAATACGCAACTTAACAGTCCTATTAGCATTGCGATTACCTCGCCTGGGGAAGAGAGAGCTAGTTTTGGTGCTTTTCGTACGTTTGTTCGATTTGCGCTTATTTGGTTTTGTTTGCTTCCTCTTCCTCTTGGTATCTGGGAAGGGCTGAAGTTTGTGATTGGACTTTTCTCTTACCCCTTTTTTAACGTTGTCTTACCATATTATTTATTTCGTCAATTTTATTCAACATAGGATCTATATCGTCACTTAGGTTGCCAAGACTTGTTTTCATGTCTGGAAGTGGAAAGAATAAAAAAAAATAAATAAACAGATTCTAAAAGCAATGGTCACACTCATAAAACTATAAAAAAGGCTTAATTATTTTTCCTAGCCCAGAGCAGCTATTTTTTTTAATATAATTTGTTTAGTCTTGATACAGTAATTAAAAAAAACTGATGCGTGCGAGAAAATTCCCCCAATGACTGCATAAAAGGTTCGTCTATGAGTAAAAAATCACCAGCAGTGACATCCGGCTAGCAGGTTGAAAGCTAGTAATGTACCAATATTTAAGGCAGGCCTCAAGACTAAGATGTTTTGAGATTTGATATAACACTTAAATCATTTATGCAGAGGAGCTCTTCAACTTGCACTCTTTAGGCAGTTTCATTTCCAAGAGAAGATGTGTCTGGGTAGTTTTTGGGGCAGCCTTCCAATTGTTTTTCGCTGTAGCTGGTGTTCAGAGTATACGTTTATTTCCTTCGGGTCATTGAGCCCATTCTGGTTTCTTTGATAACCGAATTACGCTAAAGCCGGTGCTAAAGGGCGTATGCAACCTCGCAAACTACTACATTGTTGTATATAAAGGGACTTGTACTCACCATTACGACTAGTTTCAGAATCATTATGTACGGTCCATGGTATATTATTCAATTCTTGTTCAGCCTGTAAAAAATACGATTTATGAGCAGTTGATATGTTACGCAGGAAAGGCCAGAGCCACAAAGCACAACCTTCCCGAGGCATTGAAATAAGAGATTAGGAACAAGGAATGACAGAACACAACAGTAGTAATAAACGGCATATAAACAAAGCGGAACTGCAACAGAGAAATCGCCTTGGAACGGCCAGCAGAAACACTATTGTGGAGCTTAAGCTAGTTTTACTCGATCGAAACCGTGACCGTAATTCTGATGCAGCTCCAAACTACACAAATGTGTCGTTGTGTCTTTTCTGTTTGTATTGAAAGTATAAACTTCAAATTAACGGTCGCACGTGTAGTGTCGTTTACTTGAGCTATAAAGAGTATAACACAACATTGGAATAAACACATCAAAATCTACAAATTGGACCTTTCGATCAGTTTTAATAGTCAACTCTGTTGTGTTTGGTTTGCTTAATTCTAGAAAGGTGCCTTGGTCTAATGCTTATAGCGTCTGGCTGCGGTGCTGAAGGTTCGAGCCCAACTGAGCCCATTGACTGAAATATGTTCGCACGTCAGGGAATATGTATCCTTTGTAGGGAAGTAAAAGTAGGTGAAAATGGGGGATTGGGCCTGTCCTTCATATGTTGTAGCCCTAAACACCGTAGAATCTTAATTCCCACCTCCCCTGTGGCCGCAAGGCTCTGGGACACATTTACGTTTTAATTCTAAATTTAGGCACTCGCAGGCCTTAGGTAAGGATCAAAGCATGCATTATCAAATCTTTACAGAGACAATGAAATAGCGTCAAACTTCAGATTGCTTTTAAATGACATTGTGCAAACTTCGGCATTCTTAAATTAGGAACTAATGATTGTTGTAGCTTTAAAAATAAATGGTTATGGTACTTACCTCGGCTACCTTAACTGTTATATTCGTACTTGTGGCAGTTGTCATGTCAGCGGTTTGGCTTGTTAAGTTTGGAAACTAAAATAAAAACACACTTAAGTCCTACCTAACTAGTGATAATAGCAGCAGTCAGAAGACACTATCAGTTACTTCAGTTATTGACACGGGACGATAGGCGGGGTGAACATGAGCCCATGCCCTTTATCAAGAATCAAAGAATCAAAACAACGCATGTGTTGTACTTTAAAGCTTTTATTGAGCGTTTCCGTAAGTTATTATTCCAAATGACATCAGTCGCGGATTAAAAACAACATCAAAGAGCATGCGACGTCAGTAAAACGTCACAAAATGACATGATAAAGATTTCCAAGGCTAGACCAGAACATATAAACATATTAATGAAATGAAGTACGGGAAATCTATCGTCACTTTGTTCGTATGGATCTATATATGTGTTAAGAAACACCTCACACAACAATTCAATTTCACCTACAGATACATAGATGATGTATTGTCTCTGAAAAACACAAAATTTGCAGAGTATTTAGAATTCATCTATCCACGTGAACTTGAAATAAAGGAAACAACGGAGACTGCAGCCTCCTCCTCATACTTGGATTGTTATTTCTACATTCACAATGGAAAGCTTACTACTAGGCTTTATGACAAACGGGATGACTTCAATTTTCTCATTGTTAACTTTCCATTCCTGAGCAGTAATACCCCTTCTGCACCAGCATACGGCGTTTATGTATCGCAGTTACTCCGTTATGCCAGAGCCTGTTCAAATTATCAGGAATTCATGGAGCGTGGGAAAGTGCTCACTACAAAGTTGTTGAGCCAGGGGTATCAAAAAACAAAACAACAACAACAAAAAAAAAAACAAAAAAAAAAACAAAAAAACTGGTAGCAACACTTAAGAAGTTCTGTGGGAGACATCATGATCTGGTCAATCCCTACAATGTGGCAGTTTCCAGAATTGTTTCTGATGTTTTGCCAGTGACACGCCATAAGTAGACTTCCCAAATCCCGGACATACGCTTCTACCGATATTTCCCTCGTTCAGGCCTATGGGCATGGTGGGCGAAGCTTGCTTACCAAGTAATGCTTACTATCCGCGGACGCCTGATTACACCTTTTATTCTGGGGTCCATGTCTGTTGGACTGAACATTCTGATTCGTCATTCGTTTATGGATATATCAGTTTGGATTACGGCTTAGACCATGACCGCAACTACTTAACGTAGCCTCGATTAGTACAGATGCAGACAAACTATTCAAAAAGATGACTGATGATACAAGACAAAGATACATTACCTGACTGGAATCTACTCCAACGCCTACATTGTAATCTGGTTTATTGGAGTGACCAGTGCATGGAGCGCCACAGTCTGTAAAGGCAGTGTCCAAGTTGTTTGTAACGGTATCCAGGGCGTTATTCAGTGACGTAATTGCAGTTTGCAGATCAGTTAATTTAGTGTTAACATCAGTCAAGCTGTTTGCAGCAGTGGACAGGTCTGTACAAATAGACAGAAGGCATATGCTAAATCAGAAATCTTTTTCACATACTTCTTGATAAAGCGCGTTTTTCACCCAAACTATATGAATGTTTTTTTTTCTTATTTCCCCATAAAGATGTTTGCTGTGGGGACTCATTAGAAGCGCCAGAGTAATGCGTACCCAGAACGTATGGTTTCGTGGAGAGATAAGAACGTATGTTTTCGTTGAGAGATGAAATAGAGGATCTTACATGAGCGGCCATTTCATATAAATAGTTATGAAACGAGCCTTCAGCGAGTTTCACAAATTTCATATGAAATGATCACGAATGTAAAATTCTGGGCCCAGTTGTTCAAAGCTAACGATGTCGTTAGTTAACGATTCGTTAAAATTTACATCGAGTGATACGCAAATATTCTGAAATTGTTTGCTGAAAAAAATGTGAGTAGCTTTTGCAGTGCAAAAGCTACTCACATTTTTTCAGCAAAAAATATCAGAATATTGTATATTGAATCCGCTAAAACAGTTAACGAAATGACCCTTAACGAGCTCGTTAAGCTAACGACGCTTTGAACAACTGGGCCCTGTTTATCATATGACTTTTAAACTGCATTTTATGGTTGTTGAGGTTGATCCGTTTTTCAGCAGAAACATATCGTTGTCACAGATGGCGTAATTACGTAACTTACGTAACGGACCAGTAACTAAATGATATGTGCAACGTGTGTTCATATTATTTTTAATTTTTATGCGTGACGTTATCCATTGAACGATAGCATCGTCAGATATATATATATATATATATATATATATATATATATATATATATATATATATATATATATATATATATATATATATATATATATATATAATAAAATAAGAGTTGATGTTACATGTTTTTTTTTTTGTTTAATTACAACAATGTTTAAAAACGTGTTAACGCGTTTCGCTCAGCTCGTCAGGACTGTTGCATAGTAACTTAGTAACGTCGTCATGTGACGCGGCGTCGCATCACGTGACATTAGTTTACGTAAATTGATTATTTGTTCATAGAACATTTAATACAAATAGCTTATAATACCAATAGCCTTGTAGACTAAGTTTATAACACTAGCAGCCTTGGTTCTACGAAGTTTATAATACCAATAGCTTTGCTTCTACGAAGTCTATAATACAATAGCTTTTTTTCTACGAAGTTTATAATACTAATAGCCTTGTTTCTGCAAAGTTAATAATATCGAAAGCCATGTTTCTACGAAGTTTATAATACCAAAAGGCTTGTTTCTACGAAGTTTATAATACCAATAGCCTTGTTTCTACTAAGTTTTTAATACTAAAAACCTTGTTTCTTTGAAGTTAATAATGCCAACAGACTTGTTTCTACGAAGTTAATAATACTAATATTAGCCGTTTTTCTACGAAGTTTATAATATTGATAGCCTTGTTTCAACGATGTCTATAATGCCGATAGCCTTTATTCTGTGAAGTACATAATACCGATAACCTAGTTTGAACGAAGTTTATTCATGTAATACCGATAGCCTGAAATAGCCTTGTTTCTATGAAGTTTAAAATTCCTATAGCCTTGTTTGTATCAAAAGTATAATACGAAGTTTACAATAACGACAGCATTTCTACAGGTTATTTTAGTTGTTAAGTTGATTATCCAATTTAAGCCGAGTGGACTCTTCTGAATTTGCCAGAGAATAGAAAATACTATATGCTAAAAACTGGAGAATTTATAAGCATTCTTACCATTTTCAAGTGAATACGCCTGTGTCAAAACACTTCGTATATTTGTAGAATCTTCAATGGCGGTTCTCAATGGTAGTCCAACCAAATAGGCAATGTCTGTAAAGGTAGTCGAAGAGATAAAACATACAGAGCATCTGCACTCGTGGTGAAACGCATAAAGCCAACAAACATATGTAATATATGAATGTATATATTAATGCTTAGCATGTTGGGTAAAAATTTAAACAGAAGTCACTGCGAAAGATTTTTCTTATTTCTTGTCTCCTTTGGTGACAATTTGCTTGCTATGTCAAAGACTATTTTCTGTAAAAATTAAGAAAAATATCAATTTGTCGTCTTCTGAATTTTCCCATGAGTAGAAAAAGTTAATTAAATCCGTATAAAACCATGTTTGATCCCTATATTATAAGAAAATCAGAAGCATCATAAAAGGCCACGCGATGAGGACCGTCTGATCAGGAACTTCCCTGTCCGATACACAGGAATACACGAATGACAGAATGTGTGAATATAGGGATCAAACATGGTTTTTCATGCATTAACATTCGCCAGGTCCCGTGGTAGGTGTTGAAAACCGAGGCCGAAGGCCGCGGTTTTCAACACCTCCCAAGGGACCTGGCGAATGTTAATGCATTGAAAAACCATGTTCGATCGCTATAATTGCATAAAAACTGAAAACTTTTGCTACATTTCGCGTTATTTCTTGCACTATTTTGTTTCGCCTTTTCACCGACATCTCGCGAACGTAATTTCCACGGACTATGCTTGTTCTAGGGCCGAGCAGTACACATCTCGTAACGGCAGCAAATCTGTGGCCCCGGTATAGGCATATTGAAAGTTGCGTAGCCCTGCATTAACAGCGCGTGAATTTCCTTGTTAATACACGGCTTTTCGCCGGTTAATGCACGGCTGTTAATAACGTGTGACACTGCTTTTTATGCAATAATGGAGAGCAACTTAACGCATGCACAGGTGATCTGAATATGCGCAGTTTTCGCACGTTCGAAGGCACCTTTTCGCTTGACGCGGACAAAATAATCATCTCATGAAGTCCACTGCTGATCTTTCTTTAACGTCTGTCCTTATTCGGTTGATATTTTGGGTTTTTGTTCAGTGATTTTGTAAAACCGAATCGCACGGTGTGGTAATTTGGTCGAATACGGTATGTATCAGAAATCAACTTACTATCAATATCTCTTTCTAAGGCCAGTTTCAGGAAATTAAAATTGGTTCTTCCTATGTGATTGGCTTGCTGTAAAAAAGAGTAGGTCATAAAATTAAAAAAATATTTTTAAACGAGATTGCTTATAACTCTTAGCATGCTAGAATCTCACTCTTGGGACCATGAAAATTTGTTCGAGACATGGGTTATTCGAGTCACTGAGGGTTAATCATAGCGTCAAGTCAGGAAGCAAATGGCGATAATTTAGGGAAATCTTTTCCATCTTCTACACAATAATAGTTTGTTGAGTGTACTCATTAGAATGCCTCGATGAGGCGATCTAATGAGTACACACAAAATAAAAAATAAAATTTCATCATGAAATGAGAAAATTTCCCTAAATATTTGTTTTCTTGAGTTATCGGAAGAATTTCACATGAACTCAAAAACGAGTTCAAATAAGCCATGGTAAACGAGTCATTAGTGTTCGAGCTATTGTGGTTATACTGTAATGAAGTACAGTAACATTAAGCATTATTTAAAGGAAACGGGTACACTTTCAAGTGCTACAACTCTCTTAAAGTAATTCTACCTCGTTCTCCATTTTAAAAAAGGAGTCTACTCTAAAAGGACAGATTTTTTAGAGTAGATCCTCTTTCAGCAGTGGCTTGATGATCAGAAAGGCAAACAAAATGTCACAAAAGTTGTCTCCCTTGTGACATATGGCGTAAAAATTACCATGTATATTCAGTCAAACGGCAATCCTGTCCAAATATTGTGCCTCTTCTTTGACACGAAACGCTTGCAGTTTTGAAGCTAACACCAATACATACTGACAGAAGAATTAGCATATACAAATAAGTATTTGTGACGTAAGTAATTATTGTATAAGATGTATAAGAGAATGTCAAAAACAAAACAAGTGTTTTGAAATATGAGCCCTACCTCAACTGTATTGTTCACGAATCGTTTAATATCTTCTAGATTATCCCTGCCCGTAGAAGAGATTCCGTTTATTGCTGTACTGGTATTATTGTTGTTTATAAACGCGCATATCATACCAACCCTGAAAAAAACCCCACACATATCATACCAAGTCGGAAACAAAACACATATACCAAACCTAACAAGAAAACACACATACCATACCAACCCTGACAAGAAAATCACACATTTCATACCAACCCTAAAACTAACACACATATACAATACCGACCCTAAAACAAAAATACACATATCATATCAGCCCTGAAAAATAGTTTAATGGGGGTTGATGCTCTCATAAGGAAGGCAACTATGTCAAAATGGTTTTGGCATCTTCCAAAGTGGGGGTCTATTCTAAAAGAAAAGAATTTGCTCTACTTGGAAGCAAATGACTTACTTTCAGAGTAGACCCTTGTTCCGAAAAGCCATGGTCCGCATGAAAAACAAAAAGGAAATCACAAAACTCTCCCATGTAAAACACAGTGAAACCTGTGTTAAGCAAGCATCTAAGGAAAAGCCAAAAGTGCCAAAAGTGTATTCTTAAGACAGGTGCTTACGAGATACACTTATTTTTCATTTACGGTACCCTGAAAACTGGCCTTTAAATACAAGTTAGTGTTTTATACAGGTGGCCATTAACACAAGTTTGACTGTAGCTGAAGATCTACAAAATTTTCCTGTCCCCTTAAAAAGCCACAGAGTCCCTTAGTTTGCTGTATCTTATTCCATAGACAAAACTGGTAATGGTAAATAGTTCAGAAAGTCACATTCCAGCCCAGTGTAGCCACCCACAAAGCAAAATTGAAGTACATGTTATACTTTTGGTTTCTTTAATTAATAGTTAATATACACAGACACTTTAACTGGCAAGTTCAGTTAAGGCCACAGACTACTAATTTGAGACTGAGACAATTATCCGGGGAAATTCCAACTTACGCTTACCTCTTATCAACATAAAGACCATTTTCATATTTCCAAAAGTACTGTATTACATGTAGTTTATAAATAGTATAGGGCGGCCAGACAGTTCACTCCCTATACTACTTACATTACGTATTTACTCTTAAGTGTTGGGACAGACAGGCCTGAGCAAACAGTGTACACCTAGATTAGATGCCGCAGAATCGGCGTCTGATCAAGGTCTACACTGTTTCCATTCATCCAGCAGTTTTAGACATATCGACAGGTACTGAAATAAGTAAACGGCCCCCTCTACAAACGACCATCATGTTGTTTCCAAAGACTATTGCTGTAGAGAGACTCAACTGTGCTTCCCATCACGAAAACATACCTATAAAATTTTGACCCCCCTTAAACCCTACTTTTATATAGTAAAACTGGGGTTTACAGGGGTATACATTATTTTTCTTATTTCTGCTCAAAAACATAGATTGTGGGTACTCGTTAGAACCGCCTCGCCGAGGCGAGGCGGTTCTAACGAGTACCCACAATCTAAATTTTGAGCAGAAATATGAAAAATATCAGAGTTTTTTATCTGAAACTTTTCAGTTGTTGGAGGTGAAATTTTCTGTATATTTGAATAGGCATGTTTTCGTAATGCGTTGGCTTGACGGTCTAATATTACTGGCAATGGCCATCGTTATTACTTACAGTGCTATTACTATTGTTATACAGTAAAACCTCAATGGCTCGAACCCGGATGGCTCGTTTACCCTGGATGATTCGAACTCTTTTTCCAGTCCCTACAAAATCCTTCCAATAGCTCAAGAAAACAAATATTTAGGGATTTTTTCTTATTTTATCATGGAATTGTATGTTGTGTGTACTCATTAGAATGTCTCATCGAGGCAATTCTAATGAATACACTCAATATACAATCATTGTGTAGGAAATCGAAAAGATTTCCCTAAATTATCGCTCTTTGCTTCCTGAACTGGTGCCATGATTAACCCTCAGTGGCTCGAACTACCCATGTCTCGATCAAATTTCCATGGTTCCAAAGATGTTCGAGCCATTGAAGTTCGACTGTACTTACGGTGCCATTACTATTCTTCTATATGCTTAAACCTAATTTTATGTGTATCCAACCTCTCTATCCTAAAGCAGCTCTATGAAATTCATTATTGGGTCGGTTGCCAAAGCGCTACCAGATTTAACAAGCCACATTTCGACAATCCGTTGCCGGCCTCGGTGGTCAGTTGGATGCACGTCCGACTGGTGATCAGGATGTTGCGGGTTCGACCCCCGCCGGATCGGCAACATTCTTTCGTGGAAACTGATCATTAAATGTTTTCTACGGTCATTCGCTCCCATCCGCTGATCCAAGATGGGCAGTTGTCAGTTTCTGATGAAAGAATGTGCACAGTACTGATTAATTTGCTTAGAGGACTAAGCCTGCCAAGTAAAAGTCTGGTTAGGTAAATTAACCGCGCTCGACGTGACCCCAAATGAGTTGACCGGGTCGTAAAACCTCAATACAAACATACAACCGACAATCCATTCTTGTTACTACCAACCTAATAACTACCTAACAAATATTTCCATAACGCTGATAACGCTAAATTTTCTGCATTCAAACTAATCACTTCTATACATTCTGATGCTTGTAAACAGCGAATAAATAAACAAACAAAACAATACTTCAAACTTTTGAAGAAATGTGATTTTTGATCATACTGAGAACAATATCGGCGGACGAATATGAATACTCCAGTAAAACGCGCCAAATCTACAGTGTTGGGTAAAAAGTGTTACCCAAGCCGCGGTCCTACCAAATACCGAAAAGTATATTTTCCACCAAAACGGGGCTATGTATATCAGGTATCGAAAAAAGGGTTTTAGAAATATAATATTACAATTCAGATATGACTTTTGACACTGATCATTCTCAGTGCTTTGGTTACTATCTATCAATGTGTCTAAAACTGATAGTTAAGTGCAAACAATGAACATAATCCTGAATACAAACTTTATGTTCTGCTGTGTCTGTTCTTGGTCTGCATTGTTTGCTCATGTACTTAGCGTAAGTACAATACCGGATATTACCGAACGCGGGTTCTCTACTGATTGCCACACACTAAGTAGTGTGTAGCCACATCAACTGGTAGTTATATTGACTTGTCCAATTCAATTTTTAGGACAAGTATGGTAAGGACTTTATGTGGTTCAATTACTAAGGGTCAGTTCGGTACACAGAAATCGTAATATAAAACACAAACGCATGCGCATGCGCGCACACACTATACTTACGTGGTAAACGTGAGCATTATGGCCAGCATAATGGCGAATGAATTGCGTTTGCACTTGTTCGTCGCATCTTTTTCATCTTGTATTCGCTTGCCACCACAATTTCCACAGAGCCGACAGCAACAGAAACAACACGCAACGATTGGAAATATCAGGAGAAATAATACACCAATCGCAACACAGATTGCGTAACCTATGAACAGGGGTGTGTACTGAAAATAAAAGAGTTTACGTGTTTCATGTTAAGGAGAGGCAACTGCCTAAATTGTTATCCTCCCTTCTCAAAAGGCGTCTACTCCATCAGGAAAGAATTTGCTGCCCATGGGAGAAAATTCTTTCCTTTAGAGTAGACTCCTTTTACAGAAGGGGTTCAATGTGTTGAAAAGCAAACAGGAAGTCACAAAAGTTGCCTCCCTTGTTGAAATTGGTGGAAATACGGAATGCCATGTGTTTGTTTGCCGAAATTATTATTTTTTCTTATTCCTTCACAAAATCAACATATGCTGGGTGGGGTGGGGGGGGGGGGTACACATTAAAAAGTGCCCCGCGGGTCACTTCTAATGAATACCCACAACACATGTTTTGTAAAGAAATAAGTAAATACTTATTTTGATATCTCTTTTATCTGAGGCGATTCAAGCCATGAAATTTCGCCATATAATATGGGAAGTGAAGGAGAATTTGGTTATTTAGCACATACAGACATGTTTATGCAGAAAAATGTTGCTAAAAGGGAACATCAAATTGGAAAGTTTCTATAAAAGTAAAAAATTCTGAAAGACCGTCTTAAGATGTTTCCTCTTTTCACTAACTATATATAAATATTATAGGGGAACATGTAGGAACACTTTACATGGACTTGTTAACGTGATGTTCCAATTTTACTGTTTAGACCACTTACGCCTAGTGCCCCATATAAAGAACACTGGCAAACAGTGTAGACCCAGATCAGACGCCGCAGAACGCGGCGTCTGATCAGGGTCTACACTGTTTGCATTAAATATAGGAATTTCTATAAAACACGGTAATAATAAAAAAAAACTGACCAGAACCCTACCCGCCTCCCTCCCCCTCGGCTTCTGTTGGAAAGGGGCCCGTCCAAAGACTTGAGACAGAAGAGTCTACTCGATATCAATGGGTTTCTCCAGAAAAAAAAAAAAAAAAAAAAAAAAAAAAACAAACAAAAAAAAACAAAACAAAAAAAAAACAACAAAAAAAAAAACAACAACAACAACAACAAAAAAAAACATGTTTATTCATACTCCTTGATATATGTCGCCGTGTCTTAACTTCTTTAATACACATTATCTTGCCACAAGCAATTTCTTTCTTTCTTTTTTTTGTTTTGTTTGTTTGTGTCTTTTTCCATCAGAAATCAAAGGAACATGTTATGCACCGATCGTTAAACAAGGATGGCCAGGAGAACATCATCTCAAATTGGGATTAGAAAAGGCCCAGTGTAAATTTACTATTGATATACACCGCGTCAAAAATTAATCACCATTTGCATAACATTCAGTGTTAAAATGCTCTATTTTAGATCGTAAACTGAGCGCTGAAATCGAAATGGAT
Organism: Anodontia alba; assembly: GCA_964016985.1. Taxonomy (NCBI): domain Eukaryota; kingdom Metazoa; phylum Mollusca; class Bivalvia; order Lucinida; family Lucinidae; genus Anodontia; species Anodontia alba. Next base: position 66,926,741 of record OZ024821.1, on the reverse strand, counting down.
TCTAAAAGTTGTCATCGTAGGTGTCTAAAGGGTTATTTATCATTTGAGCCTGGGCAGTGTATTTCCTACAAGATTGCAGCGAAGACTCATTGCACCTTAGCAGGGAGAAGAGCCCTTATTCTAAATGAGCGGGCACAGCATTTCCTGCAAGATTGCAGCGAAGACTCATTGCACCTTTTCAGAGAGAAGAGCCCTTATTCTAAATGAGCGGGCACAGCATTTCCTGCAAGATTGCAGCGAAGACTCATTGCACCTTAGCAGGGAGAAGAGCCCTTATACTAAGTGAGCGGGCACAGCATTTGCTGCAAGATTGCAGCGAAGACTCATTGCACCTTAGCAGGGAGAAGAGCCCTTATACTAAGTGAGCGGGCACAGCATTTCCTGCAAGATTGCAGCGAAGACTCATTGCACCTTCGCAGAGAGAAGAGCCCTAATACAATGTACTAAGTGAATGGGCACAACATTTCCTGCAAGATTGCAGCGAAGACTCATTGCACCTTAGCAGAGAGAAGAGCCCTTATACAAAGTGAGCGGGCACAGCATTTCCTGCAAGATTGCAGCGAAGACTCATTGCACCTTAGCAGAGAGAAGAGCCCTTATACTAAGTGAGCGGGCACAGCATTTCCTGACAGATTACAGTAAAGATTCATTGCACCTTAGCAGAGAGAAGAGCCCTTATACTAAGTGAGCGGGCACAGTATTTCCTGCAAGATTCCAGCGAAAACTCATTGCACCTTAGCAGAGAGGAATCCTTATACTAAGTGAGCTAGCACAGCATATCCTGCAAGATTGCAGCGAAGACTCATTGCACCTTAGCAGGGAGAAGAGCCCTTATACTGAGCGGGCACAGCATTTCCTACGATTGCAGCGAAGATTCATGGCACCTTAGCATGGAGAAGAGCCCTTATACTAAGTGAGCGGGCACAGCATTTCCTGCAAGACTGCAGCAAAGACTCGTTGCACCTTAGCAGGGAGAAAAGCCCTTATACTGAGTGAGCGGGCACATTTCCTACAAGATTGCAGCGAAGACTCATTGCACCTTAACAGGGAGAAGAGCCCTTATACTACGTGAGCGGGCACAGCATTTCCTGTAGGACTGCAGCAAAGACTCGTTGCACTTTAGCAGGGAGAAGAGCCCTTATACTGAGTGAGCGGGTACAGCCTTTCCTGCAAGACTGCAGCGAAGACTAATTGCACCTTAGCAGGGAGAAGAGCCCTTATACTGAGTGAGCGGGCACAGCATTTCCTACAATATTGCAGCGAAGACTCATTGTACCTTAACAGGGAGAAGAGCCCTTATACTACGTGAGCGGGCACAGCATTTCCTGTAAGACTGCAGCAAAGACTCGTTGCATCTTAGCAGGGAGAAGAGCCCTTATACTGAGTGAGCGGGTACAGCCTTTCCTGCAAGATTGCAGCGAAGACTCATTGCACCTTAGCAGAGAGAAGAGCCCTTATACTAAGTGAGCGGACACAGCATTTCCTACAAGATTGAAGCGAAGACTCATTGCACCGTAGCAGGGAGAAGAGCCCTTATACTAAGTGAGCGGGCACAACATTTCCTACAAGATTGCAGCGAAGACTCATTGCATCTTAGCAGGGAGAAGGGCCCTTATACTAAGTGAGCTGGCACAGCATTTCCTACAAGATTGCAGCGAGGACTCATTGCACCTTAGCAGGGAGAAGAGCCCTAATACTAAGTGAGCGGGCACAGCATTTCCTGCAAGATTGCAGCGAAGACTCATTGCACCTTAGCAGGGAGAAGAGCCCTTATACTAAGTGAATGGGCACAGCATTTCCTGCAGATTGTAGCGAAGACTCATTGCACCTTAGCAGGGAGAAGAGCCCTAATACTAAGTGAGCGGGCACAGCATTTCCTGCAAGATTGCAGCGAAGACTCATTGCACCTTAGCAGGAAGAAGAGACCTTATACTAAGTGAGCGGAACAGCATTTCCTGCAGATTGCAGTGAAGACTCATTGCACCTTAGCATGGAGAAGAGCCCTTAAACTAAGTGAGCGGGCACAGCATTTCCTGCAGATTGCAGCGAAGACTCATTGCACCTTAACAGGGAGAAGAGCCCTTATACTAAGTGAGCGGGGCCAGCATTTCCTGCAGATTGCAGCGAAGACTCATTGCACCTTAGCATGGAGAAGAGCCATTATACTAAGTGAGCGGGACCAGCATTTCCTGCAGATTGCAGCGAAGACTCATTGCACCTTAGCAGGGAGAAGAGCCCTTATACTAAGTGAGCGGGACCAGCATTTCCTGCAGATTGCAGCGAAGACTCATTGCACCTTAGCATGGAGAAGAGCCCTAATACTAAGTGAGCGGGCACAGCATTTCCTGCAGATTGCAGCGAAGACTCATTGCACCTTAGCATGGAGAAGAGCCCTTATACTAAGTGAGCGGGCACAGCATTTCCTGCAGATTGCAGCGAAGACTCATTGCACCTTAGCATGGAGAAGAGCCCTTATACTAAGTGAGCGGGCACAGCATTTCCTGCAGATTTCAGCGAAGACTCATTGCACCTTAGCAGGAAGAAGAGTCCTTATACTAAGTGAGCGGGCACAGCATTTCCTACAGATTGCAGCGAAGACTCGTTGCATGTTAGCAGAGAGAAGAGCCCTTATACTAAGTGAGCGGGCACAGCATTTCCTACAGATTGCAGCGAAGACTCATTGCATCTAGGCAGAGAGAAGAGCCCTTATACTAAGTGAGCGGGCACAACATTTCCTGCAAGAATGCGTGTGCGACTAGCGAAGACTCCGGCCATCCTGCTCTTGCGCGAAGACTGATTAAAGTCTTTGCACAGCACACTGCCAATAGACAAGGATTCAAATAGTCTTCAGGCGGACAGCGATGACTCTGATTAGCCGATGCTGATGTGCAGGACGATCTGAGTCTTCGCTGGGCAAGTTGTTTGAAGCATAATTGTGACGAATGAGCTCTTCTTTTTTTTCGACACAGACTTTATTGACAATAGAAACACAATGGAAATTATTTTTTCTTTATTCATAATAGAAAACTTTTTTCCCTTGTGAAAAAAAAATCTTTGTTCATTGCACTTTGAAGGGCGATGTTTATCTTTTTATTATGACAAGACAGGTTTCAGGTTTTTAGCATAGATCCGTGTAATAATGGATACATGTACACTCACTGCTCTATAAACCTGAAGGCTTTCGCCCCATACCCTCTTCTTGCAGAATGAGCCACTAGGCAGAAACCTCCTAAAATTTGTAGTGGTAGCCGGCGGTACCGTGTATATTATTACAGTCGACTCTCGTTATCTCGAATTCCAAGGGACTCACTGAAACACTTCGAGATATCCGTACCTCGACATATCAGAGTTGAGAGAGTGAGGACAACAACAAATTGAATAACCACATTTAACAAATAAATATGTAATTTGACTCCTGAAGTTAGAAATATATATATATAATAATGTGGAAAAGAGGAGAAATTGCTCCTGAGGAGCAATTTCTTCTCTTTTCCACATTATTTTGTTACCTGTTGTCAAAGTGTCATGTTAAACCAGGGACCAGATTTTCACTTCGAGATAAGCGGTAATTCGAAATAAGCGTGTTCGAGATAACGAGGTTCGACTGTATCATGTTTAGTCTCTTATAAAACAGTTAACTGCACGGCCCGAAGGGATGCCCCATCTTGTGTGTCCGTCCGTAGTCAGTTACAGAAAATGACCATGCCGCTAAAAACATTAGGCATACTTTGATAATTTTGGCATACTGATAAATACCAATAAGATCTAGCCAATGGACTTCCCCATCACAAAATAAGTGTTTTACTTAAAGCTGCCATTAATTGCAGGTCGTACACTTTAGCCAAAGGTTGATTACACAACTGATCAGAAGTTTAAAAACTCTTTAGTCTGGTTTTAAAAACTGTTTTTTTTTTTAAAGTTTAGAAACATCACGAAAACACGCCTATATAATTTTGACCCCCTTTAAACCCATTTTTATACAAGGAACCGGGGTTTACAGGGGTGTACATTAATTTTCTTATTTCTGCTCAAAAACATAGATCGTGGGTACTCGTTAGAACCGCCTCGCCGAGGCGGCTCTAACAAGTACCCACAATCTATGTTTTGAGAAGAAATATGAAAACTACAAGAATTTTCCATCTGAAAGTTTTCATTTTTTGGTGGTAAAATTCTCAATATATTTGAATAGGCGTGTTTTCGCAACAATTTGTGATTTTTCATTAGAAAGCGTTCCTGTAGAAATGGCAGAAAACCCACCAAATGTATCCATTCATCTTAAGAGTAGCCTTCAATTTAACCCATGTCAAGCTGAATAAATTGGGATGCCACACCAATTTCTAATTGTCAGCCAATCAGATTACTTAATGCAGTTTGTTGATATGAATTTACATACTGTATGACAAATAGTGCAGATCCAGACCAGAAGCCAACTGATCTGGATCCACACTGTTTGCAAATGCAGGTTATATCCGGGCTCAGCAGGACAAGGGTTAAAGGCAGGTAAATGTGCCTGGGAAGGTATGAACAAACGTGAATTACGCATTTCCTAGGTAGACTGTGCAATCGTACAATCTGATCTGGGTTCCTGCATTTCTCATATATCCGAACATGTGTTTTTGTCAGGGTACGGTTAAATTTGTGAAATCCACATGTTCTCATCGAGGAAAAAGGGGCCTTATTACCATAAAGGAAACGCCCTTTTCTGGATGCGAATTGCCGCTTACAGAATCCATGAAGATTGCGGAATGTACCAGCGACCACAAAAGGCAATGATCAGGCTGTGCAGAAGAACAGTAACCCCTTGGCCTTTCTCTCACTGCTTTCTCTGTTCCAATATGACATAAGGGCCTTTGTTCCACGTTAGATTTACGGTATTTTATGCATGCGCTGTAAACAAGGTGTTTCATTTCTGTTGTTAGTTACAATTGAGTATTTCAAGCTACAATTACTGATTTAACTGAAGAAATAACAATGCCATTCTGTACACTTAACCTTTATCACACTCTGGGCTAAATCAGCTGAGGCGACAAATTGATGACATTTAGGTGTGGGGAGGCGGGGTGGAGGAGGGGGGAGGAGGGGGGCGGGGAGGAAATTAAAATGACTTCTACTGACTTTTTTTACCCAGAGTACTAAGCATTTAAAAAAAACCCGTACCGAACGAAAGTATACAGTTAAATAAGGTAAAAAAAAATATCACTCAAGAGAAAATGCTCAACTGTATATCATGACAAGGAAGCCTGCATTGAAGTAAGTAACGGCTGAGTCATGCCCCCAAGATGTTAAGGAATTGGCATACAAAGGGTCGGTGCGACAAATCCTGGAGTATGCTTGCCGTGTTTGGGACCCACAGTTGTCAGGTACAATAAGAAAAAAGTTTAGAATCGTGCAGCTAAGTTTCTGACTGGAAAACTACAACTTTTTAAAACTGGAAGTATGACTAGAATTCTTGAACAGTTAGGATGGGGGTCTCTTCACAGGAGACTCAAAGGTAGTAAAGTCATGCTACTGTTCAAAGGTCTAAAAGGTAGTTATACCTTGTGATAACCTTCGATCCCAAAATAAGCGCAGTAGGGATCAGCATCCAATGACATTTCAAGTGCCATATGCTAGAACTGACATTTACAGGTAGAGTTTTTTTTCCAGACACCATCAGGGATTGGAATGCACTCCCTGCGTCTATAACATCCTCTGCTGACAGTTCTGAGGACCCTGTCGCTAGATTCACGTCACTTGTGAGATCTAGAGACTAGTCTCACAATCGTTGGCCCTGGTGAATGAATGTCTATTATTGCATAAAAAGCAGTGTCGCACGTTATTAACAGCCGTGCATTAACCGGCGAAAAACCGTGTATTAACAAGGCAATTCACGCGCTGTTAATGCACGGCTACGCAAAATTTAAATTTGATCGTACCGGGGTATAGATTTGCTGCCGTTACGAGATGTGTACTGCCCGGCCCTAGAACGAGCATAGTCCGTGGAAATTGCGTTCGCGAGAAATCGGTGAAAAGGCGAAACAAAATAGTGCAAGAAATTACGCGAAATGTAGCAAATGTTTTCAGTTTTTATGCAATAATAGCGACCAAACATGGTTTTGCAATGCATTAACATTCGCCAGGTCCCTAGGGAGGTGTTGAAAACCGCGGCCTCCGGTCTCGGTTTTCAACACCTCCCTCGGGACCTGGCGAATGTTAATGCATGAAAACCCATGTTTGATCCCTATATTGATGTGTCACCAGTTTTCTGATTCTCATCTGCCTAAAACTGATGAACGAGTGGCAAACCGTGTAGACCCTGATCAGATGCCGCGTTTAGCGGCGTCTGATCTGGATCTACACTGTTTGCTCAGGCCTGTCTGCCCAAATACTTACGGTAAATATGGTAATCGCACGTTCCTTTCCAGAAATAATGAGATGTGCGTCCGACTGGTGATCAGGAGGTTGCGGGTTCGACCCCCGCACGGTTGGCAACATTCTTTCATGGAGATTTGATCATGAAATATTTTCTACGGTATTTCAACGAGGTTAGTTGTCAGTTTCTGGCGAAAGAATGTGCACAATACTGTTTAACCGCTTAGAGGACTAAGCCTGTCCAGTAAACGAGTGGTTAGCTAAACTGACCGCGCTCAACATGACCCCATGGCCGTAAAATCTCAAAACAAACAAATTCAGAAACCATTTAAAATAATGATATTATTTCCTCTCTGAGTAGCCTGCGAGACAGTGCACGACAAAACCTACAATAGGACATGTGTGACCATCAAAGACTCAGATCAATCTATACAACCACCCATCAAAGACAAGTGACAAGTGTTGGGATCACAAGTGGCTCACAAGTGACAAGTGTTGTTTTTTAGTTTTCAAATTTACATATTGATGTAAAATGATACACTTTCAAGGCAGAATACCCTGGCCTGAAAGTATTTTTCTTCCTTATCATTATCAAAGAAGCTGCCCTTGAATAATAGAATTAGCTCTTTAAAGAAGCGAATTCGCGTCTTTATTAAGACTATGATGTATGTATGTATGAATTACGCGACGAGAAAATGGACCTTCATTGTATATATATATATATATATATATATATATATATATATATATATATATATATATAGTCGAACAATGGCTCGAACATCTCTGGGACATAGAAAATTGTTCGAGACATGGGTAGTTCGAGCCACTGCCACCAAAGGTTAATCATCGTGCTAGGTCAGGAAGCAAATAGCGATAATTTAGGGATTTTATTATTTTCATTCCTTCACAATAATTGTATGCTGAGTGTACTCATCAGAATCGCCTCGATGAGGCGATTCTAATGAGTACACATAACATACAATTTCATGATGAAATAAGAAAATTTCCCTAAATATTTGTTTTCCTTGAGCTAGCGGAAGAATTTCGTAGGGACTCAAAATGAGTTCGAAATAGCCATGGTAAACGAGCCATCGGTGTTCGAGCTATTGAGGTTCGACTATATATATATTATATACTGAACAAAAGTGAAAACGCTACACCTGAATTGTTGGTCCTGTATCTACAAAACGAAACAAGCCTGGACATTGAATTACAATGTACCTTGTGACAGGAGTCCAAAAATTAGGTATGTAAATTTGAACACAAATCTTGTCAAGTTTTGGCCAGCAGAAACCCGAAAGGAAGAATCAAGACCAAGTCCTACTGCACGAAATAGTAAGCTGGACATCAGACAATCGGCAAATGTAAAGTTCTCATCACAAATGTGTTTGGTCGCCTAAAAATTCAATTTTGAAAAGCGGTTGTTTCATCAAATTGCAAAGCTTGAAAAGTTATCAATGCAATCTCCATAGGAAAAACAATGTGTTGTCACATCGAACGCTGGTGCCATTTCTATTCGAGTGGACGATAGGAATAATGTGGTGTTAGTCTACAATTATACTGGAAAAGAAATTCTTCGAAACTTGTGATCAATCAAAGAATATCAAACGTTTCATATTCCCTATTTGTTTTTGTCAAAGGGAGATAATTTACAACATTGACAAATTAGACATTGATTTCTGAGCTTGACTCAAAGGATAGTTCAGTTTTTTATGTGTTTTAGTGCACCTTTATTATGACACTTTATGATAAGCAACAAACATTTTATCTGCGCATGCGCATATACACACTTCGACGAATAATGCTTAAATCGCATACATAAGCATAACTCGAGCATCAAAAAAAGACAAATTGATGAAAATTCGACAAATCGTTTGCTGAATGTCTGGGATTACCTAACCGTATTGTATAAAATTTGTCTATAACTTTACCAAGGAAATCAAATTTTGTAGTGTAGCGTTTTCAATTTTGCTTAGTATATAGTTGTGCGACCAGCAGACTCAGCTCAGCCTGCGTATCCGCGCAGGCTGATCAGAGTCTTTCTCTGATCGCATGTGCCTTCTACAGCCTCCGGGCTATCCTAAGAGGGATAAACGAGAACCTTTGCCAAACTGGGTTGGTGTATAGGCTGACCTGAGTCTTTGATGGCCACATGTCTTATTGTAGGTTTTGTCATGCGCTGGCGCATTTACATCACGAAAACATACCTATATAATTTTGACCCCCTTTAACCCCACTTTTATATAGTAAAGCTTGGGTTTACAGGGGTATACATTATTTTTCTTATTTCTGCTCAAAAGCATAGATTGTGGGTATTCGTAGGAACCGCCTCGCCGAGGCGGTTCTAACGAGTATCCACAATCTATGTTTTGAGCAGATATATAAAAAATATCAGATTTTTTATCTGAAAATTTTCATTTTTTGGATGTAAATTCTTCAATGTATTTGAATAGGCGTGTTTTCGTAATGATGTTATGCTTAACCCTTTGTGTATGATGAATAACTACTAATATCTCATGAATTGGGGCTAATCCGACCTCTCGTGACAGATATCAGGAAGTTGTCATCTGAGCAAAGATTTTTGCTAGGGTTGTAAGGATAATTGTTAACAAAACGTTCCACGCATCAGTGTGTCTTTTGTAAATAGCGGATCCTTACAAACACAACCATAACCTTCTCTGTACGCATATAACATAAGGTCCGTTTATCCTATTGATATTACGATGATTTGGTAGACACCATTATAATATTTACATATATAATATTTACATGAAAAGCAAATGAGCTTGATTTGATTACATAGATTTTTTTTTCTAAACAAACATTTGGAAGCCGAAATGCCTTACTTTGTTCATGATTTCATGGTTTCTTAAAGTGTGTTTACAACAAAAACATGTTATTTTAGCTCCAATTACGAAGGTAAGACAACTTACTGACTTTTTTCCTCTGTAGACGAAAAAGTTTACAAACTCTGATTAAATACTTACAGTAAACATTTTCACATCAAATAAATATAGCAGTCAAATGCCAGTTATCAAAACAACAACAACAACAAAAAGCAACAGAAAAACAGCAAAAAGAGAAAAATCTTAAACTGGACCTAATGTCCTTTTGACATCGCTCGTAAAGACGGTTTCATTATGAAAACACGCCTATTCAAATATATAGAAAATTTTATCTCCAAAAACTTAAAATTTTCAGATAAAAAAACTCTGATATTTTTCATATTTCTGCTCAAAACATATATTGTGGGTACTCGTTAGAACCGCCTCGCCGAGGCGGTTCTAACGAGTACCCACAATCTATGGTTTTGAGCAGAAATAAGAAAAATAATGTATACCCCTGTAAACCCCAGTTTTACTATATAAAAGTGGGGTTTACGGGGGTCAAAATTATATAGGCATGTTTTCGTGATGTTCTTAAATGAACATATTTTGTTCTGACTGACCATACCTTATCAGAAACCATTTGTCTTTTCTAATTTTTTTCCCAAATATTTACCCTAAAGTTAAATATACGGCCAAAAATTGGTCTGACCTGTGCAATTTCTATAGTAAATTGGACTTTCGGAAGTTTTTGTCAGAAAATACTTTTGCTTATCTTTACTAAATTTGAATTATTGATATTCCATAACAATATTGTGAAACTTTCAGAAATTTTGAACAAACAGAACTTGTTGAAAACCTGCCTCCAAGTTACCTACCCTACCGATTTCTGCATAATTTGCAGCCATTTTTAAAAACGAATGGCTATAATAAAAGATATTTGTGCATCGGTAGTTCTGACGAATGGTTTTGCATCAAATCATGACAAAAATTTGCAAATTTACTTCTTCTGTGTAAAGCGCAGTTTCTGAAAGATGTAGAAATGTGCAGTGATCTCATGAAATTTGACAAACACTTGTACCGGTTTTAGTTCTGGTGTATTTTTTGGACCAGAAGATGTGAAATCAAAGCACTGACAGTACTGGTGGATCGAATGTCTCTGAGTGTTGACTGGGAAATAGCTCATGAACGGCGTCTTAAGACTGTTTCATTTTACTCAGTGCAGAGCACGATCAAAAGCCGCGTTCTGCAGCGTCTGATCTGGGTCTGTACTGTTTACTAATGTCCCAGCACTAAGCCCAGTCCAGGTTTTATAACTATTCATTCAGATATGTATGTCCTAATATACTCTGCAGATTTACTCAAAGTATTAAAATTCTTTAACTCCTTGCTATACTTCTATTTCTTGTTTGTTTATGTTGAGGTTTTAAGGCCCAGTCAACCCAATGGGGTCATGTCGAGCGCGGTCAGTTTACTTAACCACACGTTTACTGGGCAGGCTTAGTCCTATAAGCGGTTAACCAGTATTGTGCACATTCTTTCGCCAGAAATTGACAACTGCCCTTCTTGAATCAGCGGAAGGGAGAGAATGACCGTAGGAAATATTTCATGATCAGTCTCCACGAAAGAATAATGCCGACCTCGGCGGGGTTGAACCCGCGACCTCCTGGTTTCCAGTCGGACGGCGCATCCAACTGAGCCACCATGGCCACTTCTATTTCTAACACAATTTGACCACCCGTTGTGTGTATAAAACAGCTGGATAAGTGGCAAACAGCGTAGACCTTGATCTCAAACGCATTCTGCGCCGTCTGATTTGGGTCTAGACTCATTTGTCCGCAACGCAGGGGAAAAACGGCCCACTGTAAGTATTTACTATCCTTTTTTAGAAGCTATACTTGTTAAAAGGTAACGCCCACACAGCCTCAATTGCTTGTCTTAGATAATTTACACTGTTTTATAGTTTTCCTTGAAATAAATTTAAAATCAGTTTTGTTTTACTTTTAAATGAATTTATTTTCGAAGCTTTGTCTGACAGAAATTACGGTTTTGTTGTATATATTTAATATTTTTGGTTCAGCACAATATTTAAAAAAACTGTTTTCAGAACTTGTAGCCCAACCCCATTGCTGTTTGGGGCAATAAAATGTGTTTAAACTAAACTAAAAAAAAAACAACAACAAAAAAACAACAACAACAACAAACAAACACAATTTACGGGAGAAATGCAAATCAACTTGTTTTGGGTATTTATTTAACTATTCATTGTATTAAACATGACACGCGGTTTGATTTTATCGGTCAATGCTAATCACGCGGACAACAACCTTAAGGAAATTTTGGTGTATGTATACTATATATCGACCCAAAACTGGACATTGCTTAAGGCTGCGAAGGAACATGCATCACCCCGAGTGTGAATAAGTGATACCTGAATAGTAGTAAATTGACAAAAAGTTGGGATATTTTACTGCCGTTCAAGTACTGCATTGAAATGCATTACGAAAACACGCCTATTCTAATATATTGTTAATTTCACCTCCAAAAAAATGAAAAATTTCACAGGAAAAACTCTGATATTTTTCAAATTTCTGCTCAAAACATAGATTGTAGGTACTCGTTAGAACCACCTCAGCGAGGCGGTTCTAACGAGTACCCACAATCTATGTTTTCGAGCAGAAACGAGAAAAATAATGTATACCCCTGCAAACCCCAGTTTCACCATATAAAAGTGGGGTTTAAGGGGGTCAACATTATATAGGCCTGTTTTCGTGATGAAATGAAGCGCCTCCGTACTTCATCTTATTTTTTATTTCCTTTTAGATCATTGAGTCTATTCTGGTTATTTTTAAAATCAAATGTCGGTTAAGTAGCCGCGCAAAATACATGGTTGCATATGAAGAGACTTAATAAAACCGAGTCTCCGATATTCGTTCTTTTTGTGTTCTTTGTTTCCAAAGGCAACATTTCAGATCTTTATTTTATTTCACTGTAAAACGGCTCCTCGTACTTCACTATAGTGCAAATTATAACTTTATTTTCTTTGGGATCATTGAGCCCATTCTGGTCACTTTATAAATCGAATGCGGCTTAAACTGGTGCTAGGAAATGTACGGTGGCCTTGCAAACTACATTATTGCATAAAAAGGAGTGCCGCACGTTATTAACAGCCGTGCATTAACCGGCGAAAAGCCGTGTATTAACAAGGCACTTCACGCGCTGTTAACGCGCTGTTAATGCACGGCTACGCAACTTTCAATATGATCGTACCAGGGCCACAGATTTGCTGCCGTTACGAGATGTGTACTGCCCGGCCCTAAAACGAGCATAGTACGTGGAAATTACGTTCGCGAGACATCGGTGAAAAGGCGAAACAAAATAGTGCAAGAAATAACGCAAAATGTAGCAAATGTTTTCAGTTTTTATGCAATAATAGCGATCGAACATGGTTTTCAAATGCATTAACATTCGCCAGGTCCCTTGGGAGATGTTGAAAACCGCGGCCTTCGGCCTCGGTTTTCAACACCTCCCACGGGACCTGGCGAATGTTAATGCATGAAAAACCATGTCTGATCCCTACATTGTTGCATATGAAGAGACTTAATAAAGGAAACCACGTCTTCGACTTTCGTCCTTATGCGTGTTCTTCGTTTCCAGTGGTATTCTTTGTTTCTAAAGTTAACCTTTTAGATTTTTATTTGTATTGTTTTTTTTTTTTTTTTTTGGGGGGGGGGGGGGTGGGGGGGGGCGGGGCGGGGAGCTCGTAGATATAGCATTTCCCATACAGATGACAACTGACAGCACTTTTCTTAATTTTCAAAGTAAATACAGTCGACTCTCGTTATCTCGAATTCCAAGGCACTCTATGAATTATTTCGAGATATCCGTACCTCGACATAACAGATTTGCAGAATTGAGGAAAAAATAATTCGAACAACCACATTTAACAAATGTATATGTAATTGGACTTTTGTTAGAGATATATTGAAAATATTGTGGAAAAGAGGAGAAATTGCTCCTTAGGAGCAATTTCTCCTCTTTTCCACAATATTTTTTTACCTGTTGTTAGATTTTCATGTTTAGGTAGGGACCAGATATTCACTTCGAGATAAACGGTTATTCGAGATAAGCGAGGTCGAGATAACGAGTGTCAACTGTATATGTTGATATTTCATGCAAATTTTGGAGACGATTGCATGAAATATCAAACTCTTTTTTTTTTTTTTTTTTAGAAAAGTAAGAAAAGAAGTACCTATTAAACCCTATTTTCTGGGACAAATATTGTGTTCTGAGAAATTGTTTGAAAATATCACTGAGCAAGTGTGCTGAGCATTTAAACGCAAGTAACTGATTTACATAAAGCAGTTGCGAGTGTTGATATGTGAAATCATATCATAGATAGGAACTCTGTGACTTGACTGCCCAATGTCAATTATGGAAATAAAGAATTTGTGTTCTGGGCAAAGATATTTTGGCAAGGTTGTAGGGCTTATTACCAAAGGAAGATCTAAACGAACAATAACGAATCAATTAAAGTTTCCGCTCAGATGACGTGCATTGTCTTGAAAATAAAGCTTTGATTTGTTCTTTCTTTCAAGAACTGCCTCCTACCGAAAATGTTCTTTGGATTAGAAATTCGATCCAGCCCCACCTTATGGGGAAAAAAGTAGTACTAATAGTGGTAGTAGTAGTAGTTATTGTTGTTGTTAGTAGTAGTAGTAGTAGTAGTAAGCAGTAGTTGGTAGTAGTAGTAGGAGGAGGAGGAGTAATAGTTGTAATAAGTAGTAGTAGTAGTACCTGTTGTTGCTGTTAGTAGTAGTAGTAGTAGTAGTAGTAAGCAGTAGTAAGTGATAGTAAGAGTAGTAGTAGTAGCAGTAGTAGTAGTAGTAGTAGTAGTAGTAGTAGTAGAAAGAGTTGTATAGACCGACCAAACTGATGTGTTTGATTGCATACGTTTAGTGCGTAAACAGGCATCACCTATGAAACGAGTGACTGTCTTTTCATGTGAAATGCAAGGCTGTTTTAATTGTATAGTCAACGTAATTTGAAAGGTTACGGTCAAAGTGATAGGTTAGTTTTGTTCATCTATTATACTACTACTAATGATAATAACAACAACAATAATGATAATTATAATAATTATAAGTTTTATTCTTACTATAAATCTTAGTAATTGAAGCAGTTTCCATTTATTTATCTATATCATTTATGATGAAAAAGGGCTTTCTTTAAAAGGTACGATTTGGTTTGACTGAGTTGCCCCTTCTAAAAGTGTATCCAATAATCTTAAGACTAAAGATGAATGAAGGAGATCACTCTCACCTGGAAATAGTTGTCTATTTTTCACAGTGGAACTTAATTTCTTTCATTGAAGAGGTATCCCATTGGGAGCAAATTCTCTCCTTTTAGAGTAGACCAGGGGAGCAAATTCTTTCCTTTTAGAGTAGACCTCTTTGCAGAAGGGATCTGATGTGCAAGAAGGCAAAGAGGAAGTAAATAAGTTGTCTTCCTTGAAAAAAAGTTTGAAAATCTACCGTCCCTTTAAAAGCTATATAGTGTATGACTTGGCGATCCTAATTTATTTGTTATTGGTGTCACGCGAGTGATCACATCTTGGTCGACTTGATCAGATTGTTAAATTTAATAAAGCCAGATAGCGTCTTTTTTGTTTTATATTTCATTTTGAAATACACAATATATTTTTAGCCCTTTATGAATAGCTTCTGTAATTTTATATTATGACTTTACGCCAAAAGAACTACAAGAGTCCGACCTCCAGTGACAGAATTAAGGAAGTTGCAAGCTCAGTTAATATTTTTGTGGGAATGTAGGGTTTACTACGAAAGCGGATATCCACTTGGAGCGCTGCTGTGCAGTGATAAAGCGTCGAGAGTAAGTGGGTTCGATACAAGCGAGCACCAAGTCTTGTGTTCTTGAGCAAGACACTTTTTTTCACATTGACTAGTACTGCTTTCTACCCAGGAAGACCCGCATGCAATACTCAGAAAATGAGGGTGGCTCAGTATAGATAAATTACTTTCTGTAAGGTAGACCCTTTTTCAGAATGGCAGAAGTGTGGAGCATTACGAAAACATGCCTATTCAATTGTACTGAAAATTTTACCACCAAAAAATGAAAAAATTCAGATAAAAATTCTGATATTTTTAATATTTCTGCTCAAAACATAAATTGTGGGTACTCGTTAGAACCGCCTCGGCGAGGCGGTTCTAACGAGTACCCACAATCTATGTTTTTGAGCAGAAATATGAAAAATAATGTATACCCCTGTCAACCCCAGTTTTACTACATAAAAGTGGGGTTTAAGGGTGTCAAAATTATATAGGTATGTTCTCGTGATGGGAAAGCAAACAGGAAATCACAAATGTTGTCAACCTTGTATGAAATGGCGGAAAAAATACCAGATGTATTCAGCCCTTTAAGGATAATCCCACGCTGAAAAGAATTTTATACGAGTATACTAAGGAACAAAACTCTTTTCTGATCTTTTCTGTTAAATAGCTTTCCTTTGAGAATCAAATCGGCAACGTTTAGGAACCCGGAGTTTAATTACGTTTCCATAGGCTTTCATATAGCTTTTTGCTGAATTCTAACCCTCACAATATTCCTTGACTTTCAGCCTTGGTCTCAAAAGAACGGCTCTATCAATATGTTGGCACTTTTCTGCCCTTGAACCCATGTACCCTCATGTGCGTGGAAAATAAACACACACACACACACAAAAGGTTTACCAGGTCTGATTTTTCAACAATAACACTAAACTACCACTGACAAATTTAAATTTAGTCTGGAATTAATGAAATATATTTTTGTGTAAAACTTACATAAATTCAAACAGTCTCATCTATCAATGTCCAATCAGAGTCAAACTTTTTTTTATATCAAATATAGCCTTTGGCTTCCTTAGGTCTTTGCTAGTTCATTAGTTCATGTCATCACCACCCTAATTGGTACCCTTATCCCTTTTTGATATATATTGTTTTATGCAAATGACGTCATCCTGATACGCTCGTACGTTGCAAGTTATGCTTAAAGGCCCTGTCACACTACAGCGTGTAGCACCAGCGTATGCCGACGTATGAGAATTTTGGCAAACACGTTTGCGTAAGTCGAGTAAGTAATAGGTACGTTTTAAACAAGTTATGCGCACGCTAATACACGCTGCCATACGCCATATACGTCGTAAAATTTTGTGCATGCACAAAATTTTACGACTTATACCGGCGTATTGATTATACGTTAGTCATACGTTAGATACACGCGGTGGGTAAGTTATGATAAGTTCAAGCACGTTAAACCAACGTAACTCATAATTTAAAGGACGTCGGCAACCTACTGCGTACGTGTAACTTATTTCTAACCTACATGTAACGTACTTCCAGCTTATCTGTAACTTATTTCGGGCGTTCCCGCAACGTTCACCGACGGGTTCAACGTTTGCCCGACGACCCTGGGACTTTCTCGACGTGTTAAGGACGCACTGAACGCACAAAAAGCGTACCCGAAGGCGTTTTATGGCTCACCTATATATTTTGGGAGTGGGAGAGCAAATAATCAGTTTTGTTAAAACCACCATGGAGGACACTGAAAGGCTGCGAAGAAAGTATCAAATAGCTGTCTTACAACATCAAAACAATCTCATTGACTTGGCTTTGTACCTGTTGCGGGTCAATGGGACCCGTAGGATAAGAGGTCAACATAGGAGACACTGGGTCAGACCATGGATTGGGAGGCGACGGGAGTATGCCTTGTATGATCAGCTTATGGTTGAACTCCGTAATGAGGACCCTGCATCATTCATTAACTTCCTTCGCATGCCCCCAGAAATGTTTGATGAGCTGCTTGAAAGAGTGGGCCCAAGGATAACCAAGCAGCATACGTGGTACAGGGAGCCTATTGATCCTGGTTTGAAGCTAGCCCTGACTTTGCGTCATCTAGCCTCAGGGAACAAGTATGCCTCGTTAAAGTTTGCTTGGAGGGTCCCCCACAACACCATTTCACTAGTGGTGAGAGAAGTCTGTAACGCCATCATTGATGAGTACATGGATGAAGTACTTGTTTGTCCTACCACTCCTGAGGCTTGGCGTATCATAGCTGACAAATTCTATGAAAAGTGGAACTTCCCACATACGTGTGGGGCTCTTGATGGGAAACACGTTGCCTGCTGCTGTCCTCCAAAAAGTGGGTCACTATATTATAACTATAAAGGATTCTATTCCATTGTTCTAATGGCGCTAGTGGATGCGGACTATAAATTTATCTGGGCTGATGTCGGCGGTGCTGGGTCAGCATCAGATGCACAGATATATAATGACTCAGAGCTTAAGCAATGTACTGAAGATGGTACTCTTGGGTTACCTGATCCAGAACCTCTTCCAAATGACACCCAAGATGTGCCATATTTCTTTGTCGGCGATGATGCCTTCGGCCTACGACCCAACATGATGAAGCCATTTGGTCACAGAGAGCTGAATAATGCAGAACGAGTCTTCAATTACAGGCTTTCAAGAGCCAGAAGGGTTGTGGAAAATGCGTTCGGCATTCTAGCTAATCGTTTCCAGGTTCTGTTAACAACCATGCAACACGATCCCTCAACAGTGAAACTCATCGTCAAAGCATGCCTGATCCTCCACAACCTAATGAGGATCAGATATCCAGGACTACAGAACCAGCATCTTGACACTGAAGAGAATGCGAATCGCGAGTTTGTTCCTGGAGCCTGGAGAGAGGGTCGTAACCTCGAGGACACACAGAGAGCTACAGGCTTTAACACAGCTTCAAAGGAAGGAAAAAAGCAGAGGAATCTCATCAAACACTGGGTGAATTCCCCAGCAGGTTCTGTTTCGTGGCAAGACAGAATGATTTGACCATGGGGATGCTATATGTTGTTTCTCAATGGGTTACTTACAATTTAAAATAAATGACTTTGTTTCTGTGAACAACGCCATGGACACCCCCGAGATTTAAGTGAAATAAAACAGTAACAACAGAGCAAATATTTAAGATCCTTGTTAAAGCAAGTGTTACCCAAAGATTATTAAGGTAGTCAAACCAGTTTTATACTTTATAAAACTGGCATTTCTGTTATTTGTCACCTTTGGTTTGACATGTTTTGTTGGCCTGTCCAAATTGAAATCTGTCTCTTTAATGCTAGTGTGAGCTTTGCCAGTCAGTAAAGCCAAGCATCTTTCCTCCGTTGATTACACGCAGATAATTAATCGCATGGTCAGTTTATTGAATGTTTGTTTTCATTTTAGTTCAACAATAGTCTTGAGTTAAGAATGCTCGATATAACGGGACTTACTGTTATAGTGGGATGTACTACTGTTAAAGTGTACGCAATAAACAGAAATATATCAAATAAGAAGGTATATTTATTTTCTTTCATCATCATCAACAAGCTACAGACCTCTATAATCTAGTTGTGGATAGAACCGAAATTTAACCCCTTATCCTGCTGAATAAATTAATTTAGCCATAATAATCGCTGACTAGAAACTAAAACTCAATAATGTATCCAAAATTCACAAAATGCAGAACAGAATTGATTCTGATCAGATAACTTCTGATCTGGATCAACACTATGTTAATGTGTTCAGCAGGCTAAGAGTTAATCATTTGCTACCTTACCGCTGCATTCTGAGTCTTGTTCTCAGTAGTCAGTAAGACGGTAAATTCTTTGTACTTCCTTTGGGAACAAAGGTTTTCGCTACCTCCGGCTAACCATCGGTTCGAAATTGATTCATTTGTTGTGGTTGAACGACACGTCAACACTATAACACTTGTGGGCCACTTTTGTGTCGTCTGCTTGAGAAATGGAGAACAGATATAGAATAGACAGCAGAGATGAAAGTGAGTTACAGAAGAGGAAGAGAAAATGAATGGAAGAACAGAAACACAATAAAGTACAACACTCCCCAACTACCCGTACCTGCTGCAAGAACAGCAGGCATTGCCCGACTGTAATCCACTGTCAGTTGGATGGCCCAGTGAGGCAAGATATTTGCCTCACCCAGCCACCCATTCGTTCGAAATAAGTGAACTATTCTTGAATGGGTTGTATTCCCAAAACCTAAAAATCATGTATACACTATCTGTGCACTCCCCGCACATCGGGGCTCGAAGAAATAAGATTGGGCTGCATGGTGCTTTCACGCAGAGCTGAATCAACCGTACAGAAAAGTAAAAGTAAAGCAATGATCAGGAATCGATATAATTAACTTACGCCTCCCATCAGAGACACCAAAGGGAAAGAAGCAGAAACATGAAGCGACTGGACCCTTATGGAAACAATAACAGAGGAAAGCCAAAAGGACAGTTAATTTCCTACAAAATGGCCAACTGGCTATCCAAAATAAAAATAATATATATATAAGAGATACGTACAGTTACTGACAAAGAATTACACAAAAAACCCACAACAGAATAACCGCCTCGGAACGGTCAGTAACAAGAACTCCACTTAAATCGATTTTACGCAGCTGTAATCCTCGCCCTTACTTCTGTTGCGGTTTAGACAATAAATTTGTTTAGTCCGCATGACAGAAGTAAGGACGAGGATTGTGGCCACGTAAAATCGATTTAAGCCCCCCCCCTCCCCCCCCCCCCCAGTGGAATTCTTTCCACTGACCGTTGCAAGGCGGTTCTTCTGTGGCGGTTTATTAATGTTATCGTTCGTGCTTATTGTATCACATGTGTCTTTTTATTTTGGATGGCCATTAGGCCATTTTGTGGGAAAGTAACTGTCATTTTGGCCTTCCTCTGTTTGGGTTTCTCTGATCGCTTCGTGTTTGTGTTTCTTTCCCCGTGGTGTCTTTGGTGGGGGGGGGGGGTAAGTTAATTGCATCGATTCCTGATCTTTGTTTTACTTCTACTTTCCTTACTCATCAGTGTAGCATCTCCGAGAATATACAAATTAAAACAGCAACAGAGATGAAACAACGTTGAGGACTCGACAGCATGAAACCACTGCAATGCTGGATCAAAAGAAAACTACAGTGAGATTCCGAGGGGTCCGACCAAAACGGAGCATTAAGAACCAACCAACGTAACAAAATTTGTAATAAATTCTAAGCATGTTTTTACGCTGGAACCGTCATAGAGTACGGGTGAACCGCTGAGAGGTTCTAAGCTTGCCCAGGAAAAGTGTAGCGAGTTTAACCGCCCATGTATATAACTCTTCATACTTTGACTGATTGGCAGGCTTGAGAAGTCATTTCATCTCAATGTCGGGTAAAGGTCCGACACAATTTGAAGCAACGTCTAAAAGTGACCTATAGTGTGTTAACGGGACCGTTAAACCTCAAACCAAAAAAATACTGTGCAATAAGAAACACAACTACTGTCTCAGGTTGTCCTCAACCTGTCAAAAGGAAATCGGTGATAATAAGCAGAATAGTGTGTGCGACAAATACACCACATTCAAATACACCACGTTGATTTTTGATCAGATACACACGATACAATGAAGTTTTTTAGGTGGTCAAAATTTACCATAGTTTAGAATATTATTGGTGATTTTATTCACTTATAAACATAGTTATAAGTGAATAAAAACACCAAAAATGTTTTATAGGTAGACAAAATACACCATAAATTTCCACATATGAAAGCAGCCCAATCAAATTATTCATTCGGTTAATACCACAGTACGGTGTATTTTGCCACCTACGAAATTTGTGCGGTGTATTTTGTACACTTGTTTGGTGTTATTTGTCTATGATGTACTTTATCAGGCTCAAAAAGAATATGATGATTCGTGTCCTAGTCTTGAGCAGTCTCTTTATCCATTGTGTCAGTAGAAACGCTGGGGGTTCATTAGAGGTCAGAGATGTTAGGGCTCTGGTTGAGGACCTGTGACGCAGGACCCAGAACAGCTGATAAGTAGCCCATGGATGTCTGCGGTGACAATATGTTTTGCTCCTGCTGCTGGGAAGGCTGCTACTGAGGAGGCTGCTGCTGAGGCTGCAATGGCTGCTGCATATACTGCTCCACGTATTCTGGGGAGGCCGAGGCCCACACCGAAGCCTGGGGTGGCTTGTGTCTCCACATGTGGGGAGGTGGCTGGTACATCTCAGATTGGGATGGACTTAAGACAGCTGAAGCCGAGACTTGACGCACTGGAGGAGGCATATTATGCAGCACATCAGAGGGTGTTGGCAGTTCTTCTTCATATTCAGTGTCATCTTCCATCGCCTTGGTAAGAACATTGTTGATAGCAGACCTTGCCTTCCTAAACTTAGGTTTGCTCATCGTCAAAAGGCTATCACGGACGTAGTTCGCAAATGCTGTGCGCTCATTCATTGGCTGTGGCTGGTTGAGGCATTTAAGTAGTTCCCCGGACTGGCGCACTTTATTCTGGAGTGACTGTAGGATGTCTTCCTCTTTGGCCCTCTTGTCCTTGCGAACTGTGTTACTGGATCGAGTAGAAGAGGGGGCCCTATCCTCAACGTCAACCAACTCTTCAAAGGCAGCCTCTGCAGCTACCAGGTTTCCTGGGTAAGCATCAATAACGGCTTTCACCTGCAAGAAGGAAAAATGACATATATAAGGACGAAAAAGAAACGCAGGGTTACCTTTCAGGATAGTTTTGGGTGAATAACTTAATTGAATAATTAATAGGTACTGTCAATAAGACTCCAATGAGTAACACTGAAATTTAATTGCGCCAAAATATTCAAAATGATTTGTAGTAGACATAAAATAATTATTTTATATTCAATTAAGTTATATACACAAAACTACCCTGAATGTTACCCTGCGTTTCTTTTTCGTCCTAGTATATAAACCAACATCACGAAAACACGCCTATAAAAATTTGACCCCCCCCCCCCCTGTAAACCCATTTTTATATAGTAAAACTGGAGTTTACAGGGGTAAACATTCTTTTTCTTATTTTTGCTCTAAAACATAGATTTTGGGTGGTTCTAACGAGTCCCCACAATCTATGTTATGAGCAGAAAAAAAAAATATCGTAATTTTTCATCGTATAATTTCCATATTGGGCCAAATAATTTTTACTATGTATTTATATAGGCGTGTTTTCGTAATGAATGGCAAGCAGACTAGGGCGGTTCTGGGCATCCGTCTGGTAAGGGCAATTTTGGCAGACATTGTGTAATTTAGTAGAGTTAAGACTACTTTCCGGATCTGCGCAAGCTCGACGGAAGTCGGCAGACGTTTAGCGAGCCTGTGCTTCAGCACAGTCTTGCTAGAACTGACATGTGCGTTCATTTGTGTGGTTGCAGCTGGCATTTGCATCCATGCAGTCCTCAGGGACGGTGCTAGGGCGGACTATACTAGGTGGGTGAGCCTAGAAGCCATGCGACACACGTTGATAACTGTTTACGCTGTGTTTTGTTTGTTGTTTCTGTTTATTTTGTTGTTGTTGTTGTTGTTTGTTTGCGTGCGTGCATGCATATGTGTTTGTATGTGCGTGCGCGCGTTTGTGTCCAGCAGCCGACTTATGAAACTCAGTGGATGGAATTTTTGCTAAACTTTGGCTAATTGAATTGTCATCATAAAGGGGAAAAATACTTACACTGTTCACCGGCTCAGGTCGATGTCTTGTAGCCGCTTTCAAGAAACTGAAGTTGTCCTTCACCCACTGCTCCCTCTCTGTCAGTTCGGGGGCACCATCTCCACTTTTCTTTTTGTCGAGCCGCGTGTAAATATCCCTGAGAGACTTGAACCAGCCCTTCAGACAGTCAGCTGTCTTGTCCAGTCTTGCTGCCTGGTCCGCCCATAGTCTGTTCTTTTTTTCTGTCATCCTGAAATCTGTCAGTTTGATGTTCCAAATCATAGGGTTTTCCTGTAGGAATTCAAGCATGGACATCTCCTCTTCTGTATTTAATGAATACGGTGTCTTCTTGGCCCGCTTTTGTTTGTCTTTCTGGGCTTGAGAGGAGGTTGAGGCATCAGATGCCGCAACAAACACCGCCCCGGATGCCACTGAGGAGGCATTAGAGCCTGAACGAGAGCGAGGTTGGTCATCCCCGTCTGAATTACGGTCAGGTGAAGATTGGGACGAGGGAGGACGTAATGGTGGTGAAGGTGCAGCTTGCTTTGGTCGGCCCCTTCTTCCAAATTTTCTTGACTTTTTTGGAGGCATGTTAATGGTTCCGTGTCAATTTCAGCAATGAGAGTAGAGTGTAGAGAGACGCTGTCACGTGATCGTCGCGGTACGTTCCAACACGCCATGCGTAAGTTCGACATAAGCTAAGCTAACGTTAGCTATCAGTCGAGCACGCTAGAGAAACGCTGGGTAGACGTTTGCCATAAGTTTGTAGATCATATACATACGTTAGGAATAAGTTATGAATAAGCTACCCATACGTAACACATAGGTTCAGCTCGTTAGCAGTACGTTATACATACGTCTGAAAAGAGACTTTCACTTGATTTTTTTTGGCAACTTCAGCGTACACCAGCGTGTTCGGAAAATTTTTCATACGTCGGAATAAGTTGGCTAAAACGTTATAGTGTGACAGGGCCATAAGACAGTTTATATATAGTATAAAAAATGGAGACTGGCAGTTAATCAATTTATGCTGAATGGACTCTTCTTCATTCACTATTTGGACGGATCAATTTTAATAGAAGGACTGTCTGGTTAGTTTTTATTATTACGATGTTTTATAAAAAATGTTCTGTATTTAATGCAAACAGTGTAGACCAAAATCAGACGTCACGTTCTGTGGCGTCTGATCTGGATCTTAAATGCTTGCCAATGTCTATTTTACGCGACGCTAGGCATAAACCTGTAAATGGAATAAATCCGGATAAGTTTTAGAACTTCGTCAGAAACCAGGGCCCAGTTTAACGATTCGTTGAAATTAAAATCGAGTATGCTGAAATATTCTGAAATTATTGTATATTAAATCCGCTAAAACAGTTAACGAAATGACCCTTAACGAGCTCGTTAAGCTATGTTTTCGAGCAGAAATTAGAAAAATAATGTATACCTCTGTAAACCCCGGTTTTACTATATAAAAGTGCGGTTTAAGGGGGCCAAAATTAGATAGACATTTTTCAGTGATGTTAAAAGTACTTTAGAATTTAATAAATGGGCATCTTAAAGCTTAGCACTCTGGGTAAAAAAAAGCAGACAACCTTCTGATTTTTTTTTACATTTTTTTTCCTTTTTTCCAGAAAATAGGTTTTGACATTCAGGCGAATTGTCTCCTTTGAACACAATTCGCATGAAATATCAAAGTCTATTTTCTTGGAAAAATAAGAAAAATATCACCAATTCGTCGTCTGCTGAATATACCAAAGAGAGGTAAAGGTGAATATGAAAAAAAAAAAAAAAAAAAAAAAAAAAAATTAAGAAAAAAAAATAGAAAAAAAAGCAACTTACTTCTGAATAGTTTGAGATAATCTTGGTCGTGGTTCCGTTGGCTATATTCTCAATAATGCCTATAGAATAGAAAAAAAAAAAAAAAAAAAAAAAAATAGGTTAACAAGTCTATAGAATGAACATCCCTTGTTTTCCTATAATATATAGTGGAAATAGATTTACATGTATGTAGGTGCGTTGAAGCACCAAAGGCAACAATGCACCAATGGCAACAATTGCTAGCTTTGGTGCCAAAAACTTCACCAAAGGTAAAAAAAGTTATACCGATGGAAACAATTTTTCACGTTTTATTTCGCCTATAAAACACTATTGCACCAAAGGCAACAACTACATCGTGACAAAGGGACATCCATCACGAAAACATGCCTATATAATTTTGACCCCTTTAAAGCCCCCTTTTATATAGTAAAACTGGGGTTTAAATGGGTATTTTTCTTATTTCTGCTCAAAAACATAGATTGTAGGTACTCGTTAGAACCGCCTCGCCGACTAACGAGTGCCCACAATCTATGTTTTGAGCAGAAATGTGAAAAACATCAGTTTTTTTTATCTGAAAATTTACCGTTTTGGAGGTGAAATTTTCTATATATTTGAATAGGCGTGTTTTCGTAATGGATTCACTCAGCCTCTTATAGCCTGTTTGTCTATTAGGCAATAATGACATCCGTGACAAGGGATGATCGATTCATTCGGCACTGTTATAGCCTGTTTATCTATTAGGTGACAGAGGGTGATAGTTTCATTCAGCACTGTTATAGCCTGTTTATCTATTATTTGATCAGAACGTTTAGCTGTTATGCAGTTCTGAATAGTTAAATCGGAACCCGGACGTTTCAGGCCAGACAAAGTGAAACGTGATTCAAAAGTTGGGACAAAGACGTTTCGGACCAGAGAAAGTGTAAACTCGATTTTAAAGCTGAGAGGTGAAACTGAAACTTGAATCGGGACAGGGCCGTTTCGGGTCAGACAAAGAGAAAACTTATTCCAAAAGTGGGACCGGGACGTTTCGGAACACACAAAGTGAAAGTGAAACTAAATTGGGGCCGTGACATTGGTATAATATTTTTTCATTATTAGGGAGATTTACAGAATTTTGCATTCTTTAACCAAAATTTTATTATTTTTTTCTTCTTTTGTCTTTTTATTTCTCGCAACTGTTGTTGATGTGTTCAACAATCAAAATATTTCTCACTGCCCTGGTTATATGGTGAAAATATCGTGGCTAGCATAACTACAGCTACTAGTAAGAGATGTTTCAAGATTAATATATTTTTTATTACTTCATAAAGACTTTTGTTGTAGGTACTCATCAAAAGGGTCTCTGTCTAATTCGTAGGGTTGTTGCGGTATTTTTTCTTACATATGCATGAAGGTTAAGAATGCTGTAAACACATTTTCCAGTCGCTCTAGGACTGACTTGCCAAACATAAGGTCATGGTCCAGCTAGCATTCTTCTTAAATCTATACTGGATCACTATCGCCGTTACAAAAACATGCCTATACAATTATAATGAAAATTCTACTACCAAAAAATGAAAATTTTCAGATAAAAAAAAAATCTGATATTTTTCATATTTCTGCTTAAAACATAGATTGTGGGTACTCGCTAGAACCGCCTTGATGAGGCGGTTCTAACGAGTACCCACAATCTATGTTTTCGAGCAGAAATAAGAAAAATAATGTGTACCCCTGTAAACCCCAGTTTTACTATATAAAAGTGGGGTTTAAGGCGGTCAAAATTATATAAGTATGTTTTCGTGATGGC
Source organism: Anodontia alba (assembly GCA_964016985.1). Classification (NCBI taxonomy): domain Eukaryota; kingdom Metazoa; phylum Mollusca; class Bivalvia; order Lucinida; family Lucinidae; genus Anodontia; species Anodontia alba. The sequence goes on along the minus strand of OZ024821.1, from coordinate 66,900,421 downwards.
CCCGACAGGAATCCTGTCAGTTCTATAACAGTCCGATAAAGACCTAAATATAAATCGGAAAAAAAAAGAAAAGAAAGAAACAACGAAAGAAAAAAAAGTACAAACAAGAGGGCCCAGAGGGCCCAAATTCGCTCACCTGAGCATCATTGTCTCCATCCATCATCAGTTACTTCAACAATTTAATGCAACACAGTATATTCTAAAAGAATATCATCTTCTTTTCATAGGACTCTCTATGCTTTAATAGACTGTCATTCAAGAAACATTTCTGCCGACTTATTTCAAAATCTAACTAGTAGTTTTAGAGGAATAGCTTATTTGCCACTTATTTGTCTATGTAAAAATACGGACCCACTAGGTGTGGCCATTTTTGTCCCCAGGGATACATGTATAATTTGAACAATCTAAGTAAAGGTGTACTAGATTAAGCTACAAACCAAAATCGGTAACCTTAGGCCTAATGGTTTCCGACAAGAAGATTTTTCAAGATTTTCACTATATATTAAGTCTATGTAAAACTAATGACACCGGGTAGGGGCCATTTCTGACCCCAGAGCTAAAATTTGAGCAGTCTTGGTATAAGGCCACTAGATGAAGCTACATACCAAATTTGGAAGCCCTAGGCCTAACGGTTTCAAACAAGAAGATTTTTCAAAATAAGCCCCGCCTCTTGGCGGCTATGATTTTTTGACGAATCATGATGGCTTGAACAATCGAGCTAGAGGATCATCAAAAGAACATTTCTGTTGTATTATACTGAAATCGGTCAAGTGGATTCTGACAAGAGTTTTTTTTTTTTAAGTTTTCGATATAGATATATAGGGAAAATAAGCCCCACACTCTAGCGGCCATGTTTTCTTACGAATCATGACGGCTTGAACAATCTTGGTAGAGGGTCACCAAAGAAACATTTTTGCCAAGTTATACTGAAATCGGTCCAGTAGTTTCTGATAAGATTTTTAAAGTTTTCTATAAAAATATATAGGGAAAATAAGCACTGCCCCTTGGCGACCATATTTTTTTACGAATCATGATGGTTTGAACAATCATGATTATTAGAGGGTCACCACAGGAACATTCCGGCCGTATTACATTGAAATCGACCCAGTGGCTTCTGACAAGAAGATTTTAAAAGTTTTCTATATAAATATATAGGGAAAATAAGTCCCGCCCCTTAGCGGCAATGTTTTTCGACGAATTATGACGGCTTGAAAAATCTTGGTAGAGAACCATCTAGGAATCCTTCCTGTCAAATTATAATGAAATCGCTCCAGTGGTTTCTGACAAGAAGATTTTAAAGTTTTCTATATAGATATATAGGGAAAATAAGCCCCGGTCCCTACCGACCATGTTTTTGACAAACCATGACGGCTTGAACAATCTTGGTAGAAGGTCACCAAGGAAACATTCCTGGAAAGTTATATTGAAATCGGTCCAGCAGTTTCTGACAAGAAGATTTTAAAAATTTTGCTATATAGATATATCTGGAAAATAAGCCCCACCGCCCCTGTCGGTCATGTGTTTTTGACGAATCATGATTGCTTGAATAATATTGGTAGAAACATTTCTGCCAAATTTTATTGAAATCGGTCCAGGCGTTTCTGACAAGAAGATGATTTTTAAAGTTTTTTTTTTTTGTGTGTGTGTGTGTGTGTGTGTGGGGGGGGGGGGGGGGGGGGTTTGTATGGCAACCATAGTTCTGCTTAGATTCCAATTCTTTGAACAATTTTCAGTTTGTACCTCCGGGAGGCTCCCAATGATCATTCCTGTGCAGTTTGGTTCAAATTGGCCCAGTGGTTTAGAAGGAGATATCATTTGTTGACAGACAACGGACGCCGGACGCCGGAGTAGTGGCCTATTAGAGTAGCTCATTGAGCACTACATGCTTAAATGAGCTGAAAAGTAGAATGCTAGCTTGGAGATAAGTCATTTGTATGAGTACAAATAATTATTATCATAACGAAATTATTACAACCTGCAGTGACCTTTATGTAGTTTGTGCACGTAGTAAAAAAAAAAAAAAGACACTTATCACTGCCTAACAACGGAAACAAGTAAACCCAGCAGGCACATGACGTTAATACAACGTCGCCTCAACGTCGATGCAACGTCATGACGTTGCATCGACGTTGAGCCGATGTTGTATAAACGTCATGTGCCCGCTGGGAAGATACCTCCAGATAAAGCACTTTTTAAACCAAAAAATGTTGATACAGGGAAACTCGGACAATACAACTGGGACTCGGCCAATACCTATAGACCATGTTCCGGCTGTTTTGGCCGAGTTTCTCTGTATTAACAGAGTTTGTGTTCAGGGTTGAAATTACATTAGACCTAAAGAATTAATAAAATTGTCATTAATCAAGAAATGTCATATTGGCCCAGTTACAGGTCCTCGTGTCGCTATACTGACCAGCGGCCTTCGGCATCGGGCCAAAACAGCTGACCTCGGACCTTTAACCGACCTGTAACGAAATTTCTTGATAAATAACATTACATTAAGAATATCAGAGAATATAAAATCTTAAACAGGTAGCTGAATATTACTTACTGTCGGGAATATCAACGGGAAATATAGTCCTTATAAAAGCGTGAATGAGACTGTAATAGGGTCCCAGCCCCTCGCTAACCCTGGAAGGTTCGCCAGCATTATACGGGCTACCCGTCGGCAGGTCAGCCCATGTTACGGTGGCATTTGCATCCGCCGAGTTTCCCGAAGCGTCAGATATCGAAGCGTTACTGTATACCGGATCAGCACCATTAGTTCGTATAATCAATAAAGACACGATTATAAACGTCACTTCCCAGGGCTTCATTATATTACGCATGTTTTAGCTCCCTTCCTTCTTTGGTTTCGAACAAGTATTGTAAAAACACTAGGTCCAATCCATCTTCCTTCTTTATTTCTTTTCCTGAAAAGCAAAAGAAAACATAGCACTGGATAAGGTGTTTTTTTTTTCAATTAAATAATAGTACTATTATTTCTTATTTTACCATGTAAATATATGTTGTGTGTACTCATTAGAAGCGCCTCGCCGAGGCGCTTCTAATGAGTACCCTCAACATATGTTTTCGTTGAAAAATAAGAAAAATATTATGTAGATATCCGCTCTTATCTGGGGCTATGTGAAAATTACATTTCATTGCATTAAGTAGTCAGCTTTGTGTAATGTTTACCCCAGTATCTTAAAGTAAAAATACGGGTATGCAGAGTTTCAGATTTTTCAGAATTTTTTCAGCATTGTGCATTTTTTAACTAGCTTTTCAATGTGTTTAGTTTTTTTTACTTCCAGAAATCTTTTTTACTGCATCAATCAATCGATCGACCAATCAAACAATCAATCAATCGATCAATAAATCGGTCGACCGATCGATATAACGGTTGGTCAACCAACCAATCAATTAATCATTCAGCCAAATGATCAATCAGTCAGTCAATCAATCAGTTACAGATACCATCAACTAATAATTATATTGACACATGTTTGCTATAAATTTAACTGTGATTGTGATTTAGAATACAAAAAAAGATAAAAAAGTCAAGATAAGATATGATAATAAATCATTCCAATATACTATACACATCTACCACCAATTGGATATTTTAAGTCATTTGGCATTACGAAAACGAGCCTATTCAAATAAACTGAAAATTTTACCACCAAAAAATGAAAATTTTCAGATAAAAATTCTGATTTTTTATATATTTGTACTCAAAACATAGATTAAGGGTACTTGTTAGAACCGCCTCGGCGAGGCGATTCTAACGAGTACCAACAATCTGTGTTTCTGAGCAGAAATAAGAAAAATATTGTACATGTATACCCCTGTAAACCGCATTTTACTATAGAACAGTGGGTTCAGTTTTTTTTTTTTTTTTTTGTTTTTTTTTTCAGATTTTTAACGCTGCCAGGCAACTGAGTCACATAGAGGCATCAACTGGTGGATGAAAACACATTTGAGGTTGACCTTGTATTATAAACTGGCCATTGCTGAGATTATTACTTTTAACTGAGGAAACCAACACCGAGGCACAATCCACGAAATTTAAGGTGCCCGATAAAATGGTATCTTTTTTTATCTACAACTGGCCAGTATTCTCGCAGACAAGCACACTTGAAAAGGTAAACCAAACCTTAACCTATACAGCCCAATACGGATTTACACTAAAAATTGCTTTAATTTTAGTCTATGAAATATCCGAACGTATCAATCACATACAACCCCATGTATTAATCATTTTCATAAATGGAAACATGTGATTCCGTCGCTTTGGATGTACCCCTAGGTTTTGCTGAACATTTTTTTTCTCTTCTTAATGGCAGAGCTGTAATTATGAGCCCAGTTGATTCAAACCTCAAAATGCTCAGGTTCGTACATGATTGTATGTATGTATGTATGTATGTATGTATGTATGTATGTATGTATGTATGTATGTATGTATGTATGTATGTGTGTTTGTTTTGTTCTTTTTTTCAAATTTGGTCTTGTAATTGTTTATCTTACTCTATGTACAGTTTGGTGCGTCGTGTGATTATGGCACCACTTGAGCCGTCCTTTTTACTCTTTATAGAGCGAACTGTCTGAGCGTTTTGGGTTATGAATCAACTCCGGTATACTTCATCTACTAAAACTAAGGCAATTTATCGTATCGAACAATCGCGGTTTTAGGCTGTGTAGGTAAAGTCTTCTTTTTCAAGTGTTTCTGGCCAGTGATTCCATTTTATCCGGCATGACCTTAAATTTCAGTACAAAAGCTTGATCAATCAATAGGTTAACACTTAGCACTTTGCGTAAAATTTTCAACTAATGGTACATTAAAACATTTTCTTCGTATTTTTCCCAGAAAACTGGATATGACATTTCAGGCAAATTGTCTCGACTTGAGACAATTTGCCTGAAATGTCAAATCCTGTTTTCTGGCAAATAAAAAAATGAGAAAAATATATTACCAATTTTATCGTCCGCTGAATTTGCCCAGAGAGTGGTAAAGGCAAATATAACAGAAGTGGAGATGTGAAATTCAATTACATAGCAACAGATAAGGCGCTTTTGCATCCGAAAAATGCTGATATCTTTCTTATTTCTCAACAAAAACATATGTTGTGGTACTCATTAGAAGCGCCTCGCCGAGGCGCTTCTAATGAGTACCCACAACATATGTTTTCGTCGAGAAATAAGAAAAATATTATGTGGATACCCCCTCTTATCTGTAGCTATGCAATTAGTATTTAGTTTAAGGTACCCAGCCCCGTCGTAGCTACTTCTTTGTACTCGAAGCTAGCGTTGGCTCATGTTACAAAGCTGGTTGTAGTCTCTCAATGGGTTAACGCTTAGCACGCTGGGGTAAAATTCTCAGCAGACAAAATATTGAATTTTTTTGTTTTTATTTATTTTTCCAGAGAACAGTTTTTCACATTTTATGCAATGCATGAAATGCCAAATCTTGTTTCTAAGAAAAATAAGAAAACAATATCATCAATTTCTCGTCTGCTTAATAAGCCCAGAGAGTGGTAAAGGTTAAGGAAATACTTCATTTTTCCTTATTTATCCCAGATTTTATATTCCTGCCGTAAGGTACATGTATATATATATATATATATATATATATATATATATAATATATATATATATATATATATATATATATATAATATATTATAATATATATATATAAATATTAATATAATATAATATATAATATATAGGCACAGTTGCATGTCTGAATAGGTTGAGTAATTTTTGTTATCCTTCAAAAGATGACAATAATCAATAATGATAACGCTTAGCATGCTAGGTAAAAAACATTCAACAGAAAATTGAAATATTTCTTTCTTATTTTTCAATAAAAGAATTGAAAATAAAAACAAGTAAGGTTTGGCATTTTATGCAAATTGTCTCCTAAGGACACTTACGTGCATGAAAGGTCAAAACCTGTTGTTTTTTGTTTTGTTGTTTTTTTGGGTTTTTTTTTTAGTAGAAAACAATCATTAAACTGTCATCTGCTAAATTGGCCCTGTGTTGTGTGCAAAAAGGTAAAAATACCAAATATGGAAATTGACACACATTTGAATTTTAACAAACATCTTTGGTTAAATACCCAATTAAAGTTTACAATATATATATATATATATATATATATATATATATATATATATATATATATATATATATATATATATATATATATATATATATATATATATATATATATATATATATATATATATATATATATATATATATATATATATATATATATATATATAGTCACATTGAAAAATGCCTATCCTTTTTCATTTGACCTTGAAACAAAACATAAACATATTTAAAAGAAATATAATTGTTGAATTTTTACGGCAGAATCATTTATAGGTGAGTGGGCATTGTAAGGGCAAAAATTTAACCCAAATAAGCCTGGTGTCCCTTTTGTTGGATATAGGCAAACGATGCAGATCCAGATCAGACACGATAATGCGGCGTCTGATCAGGTCTTCACTGTTTGGTTACAGGATCTCAATTACAAAAATAACAAAAAAAAACAACAACAACACCTGACACCCCTTAAATGACAAATGGACTCACCCAATGTATAAGGATGGGAAAATCCATTAGGCTTATTTGGGTTAATAGTTAAGCTACAATGTCAGAAAACGTACTTTTGGACATGTGCGCCCAGCGAAGACTCAGATCAGTCTGTGCATCCAAACAGTCCGATCAGGATCCTCACAAAGCACATTTTGGATAGACAATGTTGGATGGTTCCTTCATGCTGACACACGAAGACTCTGATCAGACTGCGCGGATGCGCAGGCTGATCTGATTCTTCGTTGGGTGCACGTCAGAAAGTACGTTTTCTCACGTTGCGTCTCATTTTGTTTTAGGTCCAGGTCTGATTGCTAGATAGCCTGTTTCTGCATTAAGATACAGCTTCGCTTTTTTTCAGTGACACCCACAGATACCACGCATTTCCAGTAAGTTTAGGCGAAAATGGAAGAAATGCGTGATTCAGCTGCTTGGTACGCCTTTTATGTGATATGCTGGAGATATTCGGTGGGTTTGAGGTCTTGTTTAGCACTCGAGATAGTAGGTGGTGCGCTTCAGATACTAAGTATAGCGCTCAATATCCTAGGTGATGTGCCTGAGATACAAAGTCTAGCGCTCAATATCCTAGGTGATGTGCTTGAGATGCAAAGTCTTACGCTCAATATCCTAGGTGATGTGCTTGAGATACAAAGTCTTGCACACAATATCCTAGGTGATGTGCTTGAGATAAAAAGTCTAGCGCTCAATATCCTAGGTGATGTGCTTGAGATACAAAGTCTTGCGCACAATATCCTAGGTGATGTGCTTGAGATACAAAGTCTTGCGCACAATATCCTAGGTGATGTGCTTGAGATACAAAGTCTTGCGCTCATTATCCTAGGTGATGTGCTTGAGATACAAAGTCTTGCGCACAATATCCTAGGTGGTGTGCTTGAGATACAAAGTCTACCGCTCAATATCCTAGATGATGTGCTTGAGATACAAAGTCTTGCGTACAATATCCTAGGTGATGTGCTTGAGATACAAAGTCTTGCGCACAATATCCTGGTTGATGTGCTTGAGATACAAAGTCTTGCGCTCAATATCCTAGGTGATGTGCTTGAGATACAAAGTCTTGCGCACAATATCCTAGGTGGTGTGCTTGAGATACAAAGTCTAGCGCTCAATATCCTAGGTGATGTGATTGAGATACAAAGTCTATGCACGATATACTAGGTGGTACGCTTGAGATACTAAGTTTAGCGCTTGAGATACTAAATCTAGCATTTGAGACACTAGGTGCGTATGAGATACTAAGTCTAGCGCTAGAAATACTAGCAGGTGGTGCACCTGAGATACTAAGTGGTGCGCTCGAGATACATGTACATGTACTAGGTGGTGCGCTTAAGATAAAATACCTAGCACTAGACATGTTAAGGTATGTCTCGATGCTTCGCATGACTTAGACGCTTAGAATACTGGGTTAAAATTTCAGCAGACGACGTTTTAAAAATATGATTTTCTTGTTTTTCCCAGAAAATAGACTTTGACGATTTGCATCAAATGTTAAAGCCTATTTTCTGGGGAAAAAAATAAGAAAACTTGATACCATAAATTTGTCGTCAGTTGAATTTGTCGGGCGCTCAACATAATAAGTCGAACGACTATGTATATCGTACGTACACTCACAAAAAAACAACAACAACAAAAAAAAAAAAAAAAAAAAAAAAACAACAACAAAAAACCTGCACGTGAAACCTGACTGACACTGGAGATATGGCCTTTTTAAGTCGAAAGTACTGTTTTGTGAATAGTGTGCTCGACTTTGTAAATCGTCCGCACGACAAAGTACCTCAAGCGCTTCACTTGACTTGATCCATGCATTTGGAATGCTAAGTAGAGCTTCAAATTTAGCAACTCGACTGCAAGACTTAGTATCTCGAACCCTCGACTTTAAGTTGATATTATCTCGACCCCACGGATTATGTTTAATCATTATACAGTCGAACTTCAATGGCTCGAACATCTTTGGGACCATAGAAAATTGTTCGAGACATGGGTGGTTCGAGCCACTGAGGGTTAATCTTGGCACCAGTTCAGGAAGCAAATAGCGATAATTTAGGGAAATCTTTTCGATTTTATATACGATGATTGTATGTTGAGTGTACTCATTAGAATTGCCTCGATGAGGCGATTCTAATGAGTACACACAACATACAATTCCATGATAAAATAAGAAAAAATCCCTAAATATTTGTTTTCTTGAGCTATTGGAAGGATTTTGTAGGGACTGAAAAAAGAGGTCGAATCATCCAGGGTAAACGAGCCATGCGGGGTTCGAGCCATTGAGGTTATACTGTAATTTTCATTTGAATCCTGTACTGTGTCCCTTATCATTGACAAGGTCTAGACATTTGTATGTGCTATATTAGCCAGTGCACGACAAAACCAACAAAATGGCATGTGCACCTAGCGAAGACTCGGATCAGCCCGGGCATCCGCCCAGTCTGATCAATCTTCGCTGTCCGCATGAAGAAAGTTTGGGTCCTTAGCTATCCGTTGAGCGCACAGCGAAGACTCTGATCAGACTGGGCTAATGCCCAGTCTGATCTGAGTCATCGCTGTGCGCACATGCCATTTTGTTGGTTTTGTCAAGAAGTGGAAAAGGTTAATGACTTTCAAACGTAGTTTGACAGGTATAGAAATATACGGCATACTTCTCACTGCACATGCAAACATGCCATTTTCAGCCTTTTGTTCCCAAGTGAGATGGATAAAAAATGTTAATCCATGATCAAAATCATGATTTCGTGGCGCTTTTCTTTCTTTTTTTTCTCGTCTTTTCGCGTGGTGTCTTCGAAATGGCACCTCGTGGGGGAGTAGGGGGGGGGGGGGGGGTAATTGTGTACGGGTGTGCGAGCCAGTATTTCAAAACCTACCCCATTCATATATCTAGCCTTTGAAAAAACGGACCCATTCATATACTTGATCATCCGAAATGTTGACCTATTCATATACTGCCCTTTGATTTTTTGTACCCATTTATTGCTGGTAGTTAGACAAATATCACAGTCAATTCATTGAATACCAAGAGAACAATCAGCCTAAAAAAATATCTGCTCAAAAAATATGTGCATATACCAGGATATCAGAAAAAGGGGCCTTTCACAAAGGAATCCAGAAAAATCGGGTCATTCATATACTGTTTGTTGAAAAAAGGGGGCCAGTCATATACCTGGACGCGCTGAAAAAGGGGGCCTTTTTATATAGGAAGTTACCCCCGCCCCCAACGAGAATGGCCCAAACCAGCCACCATAGGAAAAGGCACTACTTTAATAGTGCAGTGCAAGATTTTATCATTGTTAATGGAAGCAGAGATCTGTTGGAAGTGAAGTCCCGGATGTATAGTGAGGAATGTTTTGGTCAGGGAGAAAATTACATTACACTGACTTGTTAACGCACTGAAGGCAGGATTAGACTGGTATTATAAAACTCGATCACAATATGTCAACAAAGCAAAAAGTCTGTTAAATTAAGGGATAATCCTTCGAAGATGTTAAAGTCAATTTTCTGATTAAGGTAATTGTTAAACTGTACAGAAATTATGAAGATCTTGTGCAAAGCCGCCCTTTAATGAAATCTTTTACATGCTTACAATTAATTGAGAAATTTAAATAAAATCTTTACAAGTATTTGCCGGTAAAATTTGACAAAAACACAAAAAAAAAAAAAAAAAAAAAAAAAAAAAAAATAAATAAAAATAAAACAACAAAACAAGCACACCCCAAAAACACAGGCATCAGCGTTTTGACAGAATTACTTTTTACGGACATAGATAGAGTCTAATTTACTTATTTTCATTAAACTCTAAAACATATGTAACTATGCATTTAATATTTAGATGGTAGATATCTATAATTATAGCCACTAATAAGATGTTATGTCCTACACTAGTTGAAAAAAACTGTTCAATGCAAGAAAACCTAAATTTGATCAGTGCCCGTATCACTAAAAAAAAGGTAAAGACCCAAGCTGTCATTTCTTTACCGACAATTCTTTTGAACCCTTGTCCTGCTGAACCCGGATATACCCTGCCTTTGCAAACAGTGTAGATTCAGATCAGTTGGCTTTTGAAGAAGCCAACTGATCTGGATCTGCACTGTTTGTCATTCAGTATGTGAATTTATATCAACAACCTGGATCAAATAATCTGATTGGTTGAAAATTGGAAGTAGGTGTGGCATCTTAATTTATTCAGGATGACAAGGGTTAAACATAAGAGATTAACCGTAACGTCAGAAAACGTACCTTATAACACGTGCGCCCAGCGTAGATTCAGATCACCCTGCACATTCGCGCAGTCTGATCAGAATCTTGTTGTATGCGCGTCCGACTGGTGATCAGGAGGTTGCGGGTTCAAATCCCCCCTCGGGTCGGCAACAATCTTTCGTGGATATTTGATAATGAAATATTTTCTACCGTCTTTTTCTCTTTTCCGCTGATTCAAGGAGGACAGTTGTCAGCTCCTGGCGAAAGAATGTGCACAATACTAGTTAACCGCTTAGAGGACTAAGCCTGCCCAGTAAAAGTGTGGTTAGGTAAACTGACCAGGCTCGACATGACCTTAATGGATTGACTGGGCCGTAAAACCTCAACACAAACAAACAAAGAATCTTCACTGGGCGCATTTCGGATAACCAAGGACGCAAAGTTTCTTTACGCGGACAACGAGACCCTGATCAGACTGCGCTGAGGTGTCTCTGAAGATACGTTTTCTCATGTTACGGCTCAAATAAGTAGTCTGTGTATATCAGTTACATAATACATGTAAGACATCATGGTTACGTCTATAAAATTGCCGCAAAACAAACACAAGTCAGGACAAGATTTAAACGCTGGCTTTGTCAAATGATTTTTTTTCCCGCGTGTTTACACTAATAAAACATATACAAATGTATCATTATATAACGAGTCTTTATAATGTGTTCTATGAGCTTAATGTTTCCCTATAATATGTTGTGACAATCAAAAACAAGGATCAACAACATGATCAGTCGGACGAGAATTTTCATCACGAAAACATACCCATATAATTTTGACCCCCTTAAACCCCAGTAAAACTGGGTTTAAGGGGTAAACATTATTTTCTTATTTCTGCTCAAAAACATACATTGTGGGTATTCGTTAGAACCGCCTCGGCGAGGCGGTTCTAACGAGTATCCAAAATCTATGTTCTGAGCAGAAATATGGAAAATATCAGAATTTTATCTGAAAAGTTTCAGGTCTTTTATAGAGAAATTTTGAATATACATTGTATTTGAATAGGCATGTTTTCATAATGACTGTTTTTAACCCATTTCAGACTCCATAAACTCTTCCACACCCACACTATATATGGAAGTGCCGAATTTCATTTTAGGTATGTCAGGCTATGTGATTTACATATGTAGATATTCCTAGAGAAAAATGGCAAATTATTTGTAGACAACGGAGACCCTGATCTGATGCCGCATTCGGCATCTGTTCTGGGTCTGAACTGTTTGCCAATTACCCTTATGGGATGTCTCCAGACTAAAATGAGTTAAACCAGATTTTTAATGCTATTTTTAGACGTTTAGTAATATTTTTACCACATTTTGTCTTAATTTGCTGAATAAACAAAATATTACTCATTTTCCTTATTATAGGGTGAAAATACAATGACTTACATAACCCTAGATAAGATGGGCATCAAGGTACATCTTTTTTCCGATTTTCCACTAAATCGAAGGTATGGGTACTTATAAGAGCGTGTAGATATCAGAAAAAAATCAGCATTTTTGGTTAGATATTATCTGGGCCGCATTACGAAAACACGCCTATTCAAATATACTGAAAATTTTACCATCAAAATATGAAAATTTTCAGATAAAAAATTCTGATATTTTTCGAACTTCTGCTCAAAAACATAGATTGTGGGTACTCGTTAGAACCGCCTCGCCTCTGCTAAAAACATAGATTGTGGGTACACGTTAGAACCGCCTCGCCTAAAGGCGGTTCTAACGAGTACCCATAATCTATGTTTTTGAGCAGAAATAAGAAAAATAATGTATACCCCCGTAAACCACAGTTTTACTATATAAATGTGGGGCTTAAGGGGGTCAAAATTATAGAGGCATGTTTTCGTGATGGTGCCATACGAAAATGTGTCTTCGGGCATATGCAGACAGCAAAGGCCCAGATCAGCCTGCGCATCCGCGCAGTCTGATTAGTGCATTCACTGTCCGCTAACAGGATGATGTGCTTAGGATGAATCATTACTCTTGTTGAACACCTCTACAAATCACACAAATCTGTCTTCAACCTTTATCATCGATTACAACTTAAGGCTTATCTCAGACGTATCTTAGTATTAGATATGCATACTTTAGCATGTGGGTTCTTGTAAAGTAAAATGCTCACAAATGGTGTGCCCGAACTCATTACGAAAACACGCCGATTCAAATATATAAAAAAATTCACCACCAAAAACTGAAAGTTTTCAGATTAAAAAAAATGATAGTTTTCATATTTCTGCTCAAAAGATAGATTGTGGGTACTCGTTAGAACCGCCTCACCGTGGCGGTTCTAACGAGTACCCACAATCTATGTTTTTGAACAGAAATAAGAAAAATAATGTTTACCCTGTAGACCCCAGTTTTACTATATAAAAGTGGGGTTCAAGAGGGTCAAAATTATATAGATATGTTTTCGTAATGTGAATTTATTTAGATACTCAAAATGATTTTTTTTTTTAAATTTACTAAACAGTCGAACATCAATGGCTCGAACAGCTTTGCGATCATGCGAATTAGTTCTAGACATAGGTAGTTCGAGCCACTAAGGGTCAATCATAGCCAGGACAGGAAGAAAATGGGGGTAATTAAGGGATGTCTGATAGATTTTCTAAAAAATGATATGTCATAGTTCTAGATAAGAGTGGGTATCAGGTTGATATTTTTCTTATTTCTCCATAAATCATATGTCGTGGGTAGCGTCATGAGTACCCATAACGTATGTTTTCGTGAAGAAATAAGAAAAATATCAATAATGTAGGATTTAGAAAAAAAATCATCAAGAGCTATGCTATGTTGAGTGTTCTCATTAAAATCGCCTCATCGAGGCGATTTAAATGAATCCACACAACAAATATTTCCGGTTGCAATACATTAAACTCTGCCATCAGCGCTGACTAATTTGCAGCAAGTAAAATCGATTGTCTGTTCCAATACATTTTCCAAGAACTGACTCTGTCAACACTTTTTTCCAAGAACTTAACTAAACCATTACCTCTGACAGTACATTTCCCAAGAACTGACTCCGACAACACATTTTCCAAAAACTGAACTTAGCAATCTTTTTGACGTTTATTTTATTACACTGCAGCTGGTGTAGGTGCCGTATGGCGGCGGTAGAACGTCTCCCCGTGCATCACCATAGTGCAGATTATATTTCATTTCCTTTGGGATCATTGGGCCCATTGTGGTATATTTGAAAATGGAGTTCTGCTCATGTATACGCTAGAGGGCGTAAGCAGTGTTGCAAGCTTCATTACTGGTTATGAAGAGTCTAAAAAAACAGAGACTCAATTTTCTAATCCATGTTGTGTTCTTTGTTTCCAAAGAAATCTTTTTGGCGTTTATTTAACCATCAACTCTGACAATTTAAAAAAAAAAAAATGAAATCAACTCTAGAACAACACATGTGCTAAGAAGTGACTGATAAATTTCCATTTAAACTGAACTGAATCAAATGTCTCTTCCAACATATTTTCAAAGAACTAAACTCAAACATCAACTCTGACAATTTTCCAATAAATGAAATCAACTCTCTGTTATAACACATTTTGTCTGTTTCAACACATTTTCCAAGAACTGACTCCGAAAATTTTCAAATAACTAAACTCAACTGTCCATTCCAGCACAATTTCCAAGAACTGAACTGATGCATCAACTCCGACAATTTTCCAATTAATGAAATGAACTCTCTGTTACAACACATTTTCCAAGAACTGAGTCAAACAAATTTCGAATAATTGAAATCAACTGTCTATTTCAACACATTTCCAAGAACTGAATTCAACTATCAACTCTGAAATTTTTCCAGTTAATGAACCCAGCATTCTATTACAACACATTTTCCGCCGGCCTCGGTGGCTCAGTTGGATGCGCCGTCCGACTGGAGACCAGGAGGTCGCGGGTTTAGCCCCCGCCGAGGTCGGCAACATTCTTTCATGGAGACTGATCATGAAATATTTTCTATGGTCATTCTCTCCCTTCCGCTGATTCAAGAAGGGCAGTTGTTAGTTTCTGGCGAAAGAATATGCATTATACTGGTTAACCGCTTAGAGGACTAAGCCTGCCCAGTAAACGTGTGGTTAGGTAAACTGACCGCGCTCGATATGACCCCATTGGGTTGACTGGGCGGTAAAACCTCAACACAAACAAACAAACACATTTTCCAAGAGCTGACTCTAACAAATTTCAAATAACTGAAATCAAGTGTCTGTTTCAATACAATTTATCATCAACTAAATTCAACTATCAACCCCAAGCAGCGCTCGAACAAGTTCTAAGTACATGTACAGTAAAACTTCGATGACTCGAACACCGATAGCTCGCTTACCGGTGCTGATTCGAACTAGTTTTTGAGTCCCTAGGAAGTAATTCCGATAGCTCAAAAAAACAAATATTTAGTTATATATTTCAAGAATGTTTTCTTATTTTACCATGAAACGGTATGTTGTGTGTACTTTTCTTTGAAACGATTCTTCACACCTCAAGAAAACAAATATTTGGGGATATTTTTAGAGAAATTTGCTCATGTATGCTGTGTGTACTCATTAGAATCGCCTCATCGAGGCGATTCTAATGAGTACACTCAGCAAGCCATTATTTTATATAGGATCGAAAAGACATCCCTAAATTATCCCCATTTGCTTCATGATTAACACTCAATGGCTCGAACTACACTGTCTACAACACATTTCCAATGTCTCAAAGCTGTTCGAGCCATTGAAGTTCAACTGTATCTGAAGTCAATTCACATTTCCAATACCATTCTTAAAAATGAAACCAACTTTTAGTTTTAATGTTGACGTGACACAGTCCATGCAGCTACAACGCATTTTCCGGAGACAAAAATCAATTAATAGTCCTTAGACACATTTTTTTTCCATCCTCAAATCTAGCAGTTTTTAACTATCAGCCCCAACACATTTTTATCCGAAAACTTCAACAGTATTCTAACTGGATAGGATTCATTTTGTTTATAAGTGAAATAAATATTTTTGAAAAAAAAAAATAAATAAATATACATAAGTATAAAAAAAACAAACAATAAAACAAAACAAAAACAAAACAAAAACGGAATAACTGAAAGCGTACATATCAAGTGTTAAAATTTTACCTTTTTCTTTCCTTTTTTAAATACTGACATATATTGTTTCTTTATTACATACTCCACGCTTTAAAACCAACTTGAGGTTTTATATATATTATGCCCATCCGTTCGAGTTTTACAATTACTACTACTATACGTACAATAGGTATTGTTGAACAGCCGTTTGGTCTAAGACAAGTTTAAAATTACCCTTCATTTAGTAATAGATCACGCAAGCGCAATGAAATATTAAGAATGGCTAATCAATCGATTAAAAATTATCGATCTCAAGTTTACCTGTTTACCGTTTACCATCATCGTTAATTGCCCACATGTAGAAACGATGGAAACAAATGATGCTCAATGCAGAAGAGGCTCTTATTGCACATGAACAGTCTGACTAGGGGCTTTCTAATATTACCCCATTGTATACGGAATAGATTCTCAGACACTATGTATTGGAAGGACCCAATTTCAATTTTAGGTACGTCTGGCTATGAGATTGACATATTCCTAGAGAAAATAGCCAAACTATTTGCAAACAGTGGAGACCCTGGGTTTGCATTGATTGCAAATTACCCTATAGGGTTTCCCGACTACAATGGGTTAAATAATAATCTTATACAATTTTTGGGCCCTCGGTTTCCCCTTTTATCATATAAATTGATGAAATGGGGGATTCACCTCAATTCTGAATACCATTTTTACCCTAAATATTGGGACACCTTACTTACTTACCATACTTGTCCTAAAATTTGCAACAATCCCTTCTACTATCTCTTGATGTGTCTAAAATATTGCTGTATGCATGGCAAACACTGTTGACCCGGATTAAACGCCGCATCATGCGGCGTCTGATCTGGGTCTACATTGTTTGTAATGACCTATCTGTCCAAATACTTAGGGTTATTACGCTAAACGGGGCATTTCTTTTTTTATCGTTGTGTTTAATCTTTACCACGGTCTGGCCTTATTAAACAGATTGTAATTTGATGATGTTATACTTATTTTGCCAAAAAAACAGGATTTGACATTTCATGCAAGGAGAAAATTCGCATGCAAATTCAACAGAAACAATTTGTTGAGACACTTGAAGACCCATGGGTTGTCAAATAATACCTCTGGAATACTGAAGCAAAAGAAAACCATCAGTGTTTTCTGAGGGAAAAAAAAAAAAAAAAATAAAAAAATAAAAAAAAAAAAAAAAAAAATCACTATATCGTCTGCTGAAAATTTTACCCAGAGTGCTTCATGTAAGCGTTGAAGCCCCGGGAATAACTAAGATAATAGTATTTTTTTTTGTTTATTCAACAGCACATTAAAAATGCTGGAGCCTAAATTTGCGCAAGCGCGTTAGAGAGGTTCCAATATTAAACACTTAAACTTTAATCTGCTGCCTATCTATAACATCAATAAGCCTTTTAAAGTAATTTTCTTACTTTTTTTAGAGAAAATAAGGCTTGGTATTTCATTCATATTGTCTCCTGCCCATTTGAATGAAATATCATGCCTTATTTAAAGTGAAAAATAAGAAAACAAATATCACTATTTTTCATCCAGTGTTTTAGTTTTCATAGTGATAAAGCCTGAAATATTTATGAGACGGAAAACAACGTGTAGAGAAGTATATGATCGGACTGTGTGGATGCGCAGATTGATTTGTGCCTTCACTGTTTCCATGTGGTATAAGAACCTTTTCTCAAGCTGCACATCAAAAAAGATCTTAAGAGTTTATTTAATGTAATTTAATATTTGTCAGTTATACAAGAGTAATATGCGAACACTTTTAGTGCAAAAATGGCACACCAATGGTGGTTTCTTAAAGACTAATACAACATCTCTTAACTCATCATTATTTTAAAGACATACCGTATTCGACCTAATTACCGCACATACCCCTATAAGCGCACAGTTAAGCAATTCCGTAGTCTTCAGATTACAGCAAGTGTATTTTCTCGCTACTTCTTTATAAAGGCATATGTTGTCGGTACTCATTTGGATTGCATCGACTTGTCGATGCAATTAAATGAGTACCCACAACATATGCTTTTATAAAGAAAATCAGAAAAGAAACCGCATAATTATCATTAGACAAGTCTGTCGCTATCTTTAAGTTTTCTCAGTAGTTTTGAAAAACCTAAGCGCACGGTGCGGTAATTAGGTCGAATACGGTATTCTCAATACATACTCATTACATACAGTGGGTCCTCGTTACAACGATAGCATTTTCCCGAAGATTTTGCAATTAAAATGAGTTTGTTGTTGTAAAGTATCCTTAATGAGTAGAAACTAAAAATATTTAACGAGAAGAATAATATATAAGGAATGCAGCGATTTGTTCTTATTTCCTCTTAGAACATAATTATGTTTTGGATATTTATAAGAATCACCTTAGTGAGGCGATTCTAACAAATATCCAAAACATATGTTTCTTGAAGAAGTAAGTACAATGTGCATAATTTCCGATGAACTCTCAACTCTTGGGCGAATGTTTCGTGCCATTGAAATCATAATGTACCGTTATAACGAATTCTGTCCTTGTATCGAGTATCGGTATAAAGAGGGTTTTTGACTATTTGTGGGAATGTCACCTCTAATATAGAAGGAAGGATATAATTATACATGGGTCGAAATACCGAGAACCATAGCAGTAGAGTAGTAGGACAAATAAACAGTGTAGACCAAGATCAGACGCCGCAGAACGCGGCGTCTGATCATGGTCTACACTGTTTGCAACTCATCGAGCAGAATACAAAATGGAGTGTTTTTCAAATATTAGGACAAGTATGGTAAGTGGTTAAGATATCCAGTTACAGTTACAAGTCTATGTGATTTGTACATCGATGTTCCTCTATAATATATAGTGGAAATAGGGCTGTTGGGGTCTACATTTTAAGCGGTATTTCAGAGTTTTGCAGCTTTCAAACAAGTTTGCCATGTCTTTTGTATCTCTAGTAACTTTATGTTGTTTGAAAAATGAATTTTATGGCGACTTAGACTATAAATCGACTAATTATAAATACAGAAGGATTGCCGACCATGCTGACTTTTAAGAACAATTCATTACGAAAACATATTTGAAGGTTATAGGGTAGTCGTAACCGAGGCGGTTCTAACGAGTACCCACAATCTGTGTTTTTGAGCAGAAATAAGAAAAATAATGTATACCCATGTAAACCCCAGTTTTACTATATATAAGTTGGGTTTAAGGGGGTCAAAATTATATAGGCATGTTTTCCTGATGAAAATAAAAATAGAATAATAAATAAATAAATAAATAAATAAATAAATAAATAAATAAATAAATAAATAAATTGGTTCACTCTGCTACATAACGACAAGATCATTTGGGTAGGTATAACCATTCACCTCAAGATCTTTAAAGGAAAAGTACAATTAAGGTTATCGAAATATGTGTTTGCGATCAAATATCTTGAAAAGCTATGCAATTTGATGTACACCTGATCAAACTCTTGCAAAAACTAAAAAAAATAACGGTTTTTGCAGATTTCAAAACTGTACTGAAGGAACATGCAATGAAAGTTCTAAACATTTTGAAATATTATATAAAATATTCCTTCTAACAGATATCAGTATTGGTTTCAATCAAAATCAATAGAGGTCTAGAAAAGTTATGAACATAGATATTAAGAAAACCAATGTTGCTGCAAATATTATTTATTTTAGCTTTGCATATTAAATTAGGACTCTGTGACGTCATAAAGACTCACTATATTCAAATTGGCAGCATCTATAAGAGCAATTTTGAAATCTTCAGACCTCGATAACTTCCCTATTTCCCCTCCGACTTTTATCAAATTTGTATCAAAATGCATGGTTTGTCAAGAACGTTCATCTCAGGTACATTCTTAGAAAACTTTGCTTTTCCCTTTATAATCAATATATGTATATAATATTGTCTTTTCAAGACAAAGGTGGGTCTTATATCCTGAAAATATTTTTCATACATCCTGTTAATGAACGAATGGGGTTTTATTTTTTATCCATAGCAAATACACATGTAGTTACCAAAGTGTCACAAAAACACTTCCTTAATTGTTGTCTTCATGTTTACACATCAAACAATTATCAGCTGAAATAATCATAAAATATAAGATCAAATGATCGAATGTTTATATATTCAGCGAATTGTCTGCACGAGGCTTGCAATGTTTGCTCAACTTATTCGTGTTTATATTGTATTTACCCAAGGATTCGGACAGACAGATCTCGGCAAACAGTGTAGAACCAGTTCAGACGCCGCATAATGCGGCGTCTGATCTGGTTCTACACTGTTTGGCACTCGTTTAGATGCAACAGGTAGTAAAATTTAATTGTTTAAATTTTAGGACAAGTGCGGTAAGGATTTTAGGTACCCGAAAACTTAGGATAAATATTGTATTCATTATTCATGTTTCTGCAAGTTTGTTATTAAGTCAAAATACTTTGAAATTATGAGACATTGAAATGCACCCTGTAACTTGTAATAGTCATGACCAAAAAAAAAAATAAAAATAAAAAAAAAAAAAAAAATAAATAAAACAACAAACCCCCCCCCCCCACCCCCCCCAAAAAAAAAAAAAAACAAAAAAAAAAAACAGATTCGTGTCGACAAATTATTTGCAAAAATAAAAAAAAATAAAAATAAATAAATAAATAAATATCGTTTATTATGTTAAAAAGTAACTTCACAGCACGTAGTCATTCTCACCTGATTAGTATGTTTGCTTTAATAGTACAAATCTGAAGGCATTAGCCTGTTTCAATGTGCCCTTACCCAATCTTCCGCCCTAAGAAGTAAGTTGTATGCAAAGCTTAATAAGTCAAACGCCTCATCTTTACACATTCATACAATTTCATGGGTTGAGGGAAACGTGGTCCACTTCAAAAAAGTACAGAGCAGGAACCCGTCGGCTCTATTTTCCTTCACCTGTCTCGAAAGATTGACATTGTTTGGCAACGTTTGCAACATTTTGATGAAGTAAGAATTATAAAGACTGAATTGTCATTTTTTTGTGGATTTTATCGATACGTAAACTCCGGCGAATCACTCACAAACTGAACATAAAACACTTCACTGCTTACGGGCATTATCTTCAGTTTGTGGGTAATTCGCCGGAATTTACGCATCGATAAATTCCACGAAAATATAATTAATTCCTATACTAACTGTAAGATTAGACTGGCTCCAGTTTCCAGTGACTAAATATTTCTCTCATAATCCTGTTTGATAATCCACTAAAATAAAACCAAAAAAATATCATGACTATAAATGCTGGTCACTTGTGACCAGCCTCTATGGTCATGATATTATTTTTGGTTTCATTTTAGTGGATTATTAAATAGGATTATAAGAAAAAATATTTAGTCACTGGAGACTGGAGCCAGTCTACTGTAAGATCTGAAGAGACGCGAAATCCTGCTTATCGACAGAGCACCCGGCGAACACTTACCCAGACTGTGTGGATGCACAGACTGATCTGGATGCTCGATATGTGCACAGGCCTAAAAGCGCATTTTAACACGTTGGAGCTGTTTATTTTCCGTATTTTTGGAAAACAAAATGTTCAAATTTTCAACGGAATTATCTTCTAAAATCGCTTGAAATGCCAGACATTGTTTTCTGTAGAAATGTCACTTTTGCTTATAATCAACTCTTTCACTGCCACAGGCGATAATAATAGCTTTTGCAAACAGCAGAGATCCAGATGAATGAGCCGTCTCATCTGGATCTACGCTGTTTGACATTAAGTCTGGTAACTTTTAATATAAACGTCTTTCCAAACGATAGTTTCTTAAAAAAAAAAAAAAAAAACAGACGACAAATGTCGCCTGAAATACGGCACCGTAAGAGTTAAAGTATCTTCAGTATGGTAAAGGATATATACTGTAGACAAATTCAATACCAGTTCTATTATTGTACATCGCGAAAACATACCTATATAATTTTGACCTCCTAAACCCCACTTTTATTTAGTAATACTGGGGTTTATAGGGGTATACATTATTTTTCTTATTTCTGCTCAAAAACATAGATTGTTGGTACTCGTTAGAACCGCCTCGGCGAGGCGGTTCTAACGAATACCCACACTTAATGTTTTGAACAGAAATATGAAAAATATCAGAATTTGTATATGAAAACTTTCAGTTTTTTTTTGGTAGTGAAACTTTCAATATATTGAATAGGCGTGTTTTCGTAATGTATACAGCTTGCTACTTTGTAACATATAATTATTATAATTACGACTTCATTCAATTTGCCAACTTTGTTTGGTGCAGTTCTTGTACATTTGTATTTTCTTTTCTATTAGACATTTGTATGTAACAGGTTAGAAGATAAACCTTTACTTCTCTTTCAGCAAAAATGGATGATTCTTTTTTTATTCATTTTTACCAGAAAAATAGACTTGACATTTCAGGCAAATTGGCTCCATTGGAGAAAATTTGCATGAAATGTCAAATTCTGTTTTCTGAAATAAAGAAGAAAAAAAAGACAAAAACAAAGAAAAACAAACAAAAAACAAAGAAAAAAAAAAATAAAAAAAATAAAAACTCATTTGCTGAAATTTTTACACAGCATATCAAGCGTTATATATTACGTTATAGTGTGACTAGAAGAATTGACGTTGGTATAAGTTAATAAGAAATTGTTTCCGCACGAGTTTTAGTGAAACCAATGAAAGTAACAGGTAATATGGAAGACCTTGGTGATAGAATACCGGAGACAGGATTGCCCGTGACAAGCAATAAATTAACCATTAAAGCACTAACCACAACTTGAGCAGACAACGCTTTAAAGTATGATATTTTTTTTTCAGTTTAATTCAGAGAAAATGAGGATTGACTTTTCATGCATATGCAGGAATTCTCGTACTACAGGTACTAATCCGCACCAATCGGTCCCTTCTGTGACGTCACAGCATGTCGCTAGTTCTCAGACAGATACTAGTGTGGAAATGTATAGAATTATATAGGAGCCCATCATTTAACTAACAAAATCATTTATTTTCAATAATACGAGATATTATTATAACCTCGCAATAGATGGGAAAATGTATCTGCTTCAATTTGATACCAAATTTGTTGAAATAAGATAAATTTTAAAATGGCCCAGATTGTAATGAATGCTACAAGGGTTTTTCCTTATTAAGTCTTTGTATTTTACAACAAAAATGAAAAATTGCCTTGATTCAATCGCCCAAAAGTCATATTTTTTTAAATTTCTCCGTTCATTATAACCTCTCATTCGATAGATCTATTTAATATCTATAGTTATGTAATAAAATATTGAATAAATTATTTTATTAAAAATGGCCCACAGGTTGCAGAATATAGCTATATTTTAAAAATGCGGAGAGAAAATGTGTAATGATTACATAGACGCAGGTCTTGTGTACACATGATACAAGCATGAATTGCAAAAGAGGTTGTAAGAATTGGAAAATAAAAAAGAATTGGTATCCATTGATAGTATTATAAAGATTATTTAGCTTCAAAAAGGAAAACAAGGATATATATTTATGATAATATAAACTTATTTATTTAATTTTTGTTTGTGTCGAATTATGTTTTTATTCGACAATTTATTGAAGCTTTAATGAAAATTTGATATAATTACTTTTGACCATAGGAAAACTACAAACTGCTTAATTACTTGTTTGTTTTTTTGTTTTTTGTTTTTTTTTGTTTGTTTAATGATGAAAAAAAATGCTTTGTCGGGATACAAGAAAAATACCTGCGCGGCCACTCTTGCGATGTTTTCATAATAACAATTACTGCTAATGAATGACAATTATGTCCTTATCTTGACAAAAGAAAACAACGAAATCACTTTTTACATAATTGACATACATGCTTATGCGCAATTTTAATTGCACAAACAGAATCAAATCCAATATTTGATCTTTTTGCATAAACTAGCACTTTAATTGTCATGATTTGCTCATTTTAGATTCCTGTACACAAATAAGGACTAAATGAATGAGATTGAGTCTCTCTCTCTCAAACGTTCTCTAAATCTGTGAATAACAAGAGTCTCTCCAAATAAAAGCAGCATTAAATATGACGTGCAACCATTGTAGTTCCAGATCAGCATGTGCATACATTTTTTTCTCTGATAGAATGTGCAAGCTCTATTCAACATGTGGTGTTAAATATGTATATTTAATAAAAAAAAAAATTATAATATTTAAAACAAAATACATTAAAACAAAATGATAATTGATATTATTTTCAGAAATTTTGTTTCATAAAATGGTTATCTAGGAAATTAAAACATAATGATACTAATGATATTATTATTATTATTAGTAGTAGTAGTAGTATTTACTACTACTATTATTATTAGTATGTTGTACATCACAATTCCGAAGAATAAATATTATTAAGCTGGTCATATTCGAAATGTTTTATTTGTAAAATAGCCACATGGACAGTTTATATTATCGTACATGTGTATTTAGGGGTAAAATATTGGTAATTACCGAATAAACCCTTTTAGACACATTAAATTACTATCATACTGAAATTTGATCAAGTCCGTTTGGCTACCTATTGACACAGCTTATACCTGCTATCTGAGTGGCAAACAGTGTAGACCTTTGTTAAGATACTCTGTGATGTAATGTCTGATCAGGGTCACTGCCTTTTCTTATGGTGTGTTTATCAGAATCCCGAGGTTAAATACTATAAACCACTTTCTCAGTCAGATTCAAAAAATTGTTGAGTACACACCTTTTCAAACATTACTCTAAAGACCAAACCTGGGATACCAGATGATTCGATCAAGTTCTACTCTTTACAACACTTGCCCTATCTTTTTAACAATGACATTACAGAACCAGCTGATTTGTCTAAACATTGCTGGGTAAGTGTAAAATAGTGTAGACCCTGAACACACAATGCGTAATGTGGCATTTGATCTGGGTCTACACCGTTGGCACAGACCTCTCTGTCTAAAAATCTAGGATAGTAGTAACAGTCATAATCCAAGGAAAACGACATTTTATCCATATTTGCTAATTACCCAACACACAAATAACACTAGTCTCTCCAAATAAAAGCAGCAACCATTGTAGTTCCAGATCAGCATGTGCATACATTTTTCTTTGATAGATTGTGCAAGCTGTATTCAACATGCAGTATAGACTGATCAATGTATTTCAGCGGACACAGACTAATCGGGTCTACATTGATCGCATAATTCATAAGGCCCATTTTTTTTTTTTTTTTTTTTTTTTTTTTGAAAAAGATTCAATCATTATTGTTTCTTATGTTACTTGAAGACATCTCAAAGTTCTTGAAACGATCAACAAAACATTTTACTTTCATTTGTATTAGCATTAAAAAAAATGTTCAAACATATATAAATACAAGTTAAATAACAGCACGTTGTTTATTTTCTGGTTCCATTTGTCTACCATTATTATTATTATCCCGTGGGAACTAGAAGCCTCAGGCCACTGGACAATGTAATAATAGCTTAATCTATACCTCATGCAATAAAAACAAAGTGGTCAAAATATCAAATGAACATCAACAATTGAAAAGGACCATTATGACTATGATCAAGGAATATGGGCAAACAAAGCACCATCTTTAACCCTGTAACTAAATAAACACTAATTACTGTAGAATATACTGATTAAGATTTAAAATCCTGATCAGAGTGTGCAGATGCGCAGACTGATCTGGATCTTTAGTGTTTGCATAATACATAATTTCCCTTTTTTTCATAATCTGACACAACTGCCCTTTATCTGAGACAAGTCACATGGTCCTGCAATTCTTGAGATGATAAGATAAAACTAGAAATAGCATATTCTACATTAATTTTTATGAAAGTTTTTTGACAGTTTGTCTATTTTATTTCCTTAAGTTTAAATGATTGTTAAACAACGTTAATGCATCAAGGGAAAAGTGATGATGATATTCTTATTTTTCACAGAAAGTAGGCTTTGACATGTTCTGCGAATTGTCTCCAACAGAGACAGTTTGTATGGACTGTCAAACTTTATTTTTTGTTGGTTTCTTTTTTGTGGGGGTGGGGGAGGGGTAAACATTTTAACCCTTAACCTTTTCCACTCTCTGGGCTACTTCAGCAGCAAAAAACTGGTGATATTTGTTGAATTTTCCCCAGAAAATAGGATTTGACATTTCATGCAAATTGTTAGCAATGAAGATGCTTTGCAAGAAATGTCAAACCATTTCCTTTTTTGGGGTGGGGGTGATATTTGATCCCTAAACGTTTATCACTTTCTGGGCTAATTCAGCATGCGATAAAGTGGTTATTGGCTTAGTTTATCCAGAAAATAGGATTTGACACTTCATGCAAATAGTCTTCATTGGAGACAATTTGCATGAAATGTCAAATCCTAATTTGAAAATAAAACATACGGAGGAAAATTGTTCAGGATAAGTATTTGGTGATTGTATTTTTTTCTCCATAAAAAACATATGTTGTGGGTACTCATTAGATGAGCCTCACCAAGGTTCTTCAAATGAGTACTCATAACATGTTTTTGCTTCACCGAGGTGCATCAAATTAATACCTACAACATATGTTTTAATGGAGAACTGGAGAAAATTGTCCCATATTTATGTTGTCTGCAAAACTTTTACCCAAAGTGCTAACTGATAAGTACTATGCTAATTCGCGCCACCAATGGGTCCTAAGTTAATGAAATAGCTAATTGTCTTTATGCTGTGAACAAATAGCCCAAAGCTATTTATGTACCTCTCTTGAAAGAAATGTCCTGTATGTACACCTCTGTCCAGCTGATGGTCTGTGTGAGCTTTGCAGACTGGTTTCAAACTACTAAATTATCAAATTACCAATAATTTAAACCTCTAAATTTGCGTGTTTTTTTTTTTTTTTTTTTTTTTTTTTTTCTAATCATGTATGTACCCTAATACTACTACTATGCTCAGGCACAGAATGGCCAGTAGGATTGTTTAGCATAAGCATCTGCACATACTGATCTTAACAATCAGATCTGTAACACACATTAAGCAAAGAGCATAACCTTGCTCAGAAAGCGCAATGGGATCTTGGTCCACAAAGGGCACATACCTGAAGGTTGCTTAAAACACAGTAATATTTGATATTACTCATTTATGCTAAAAAAGGGATATTGACAAATAGATAAGAACTTTAGACCCAGATCAGACGCCGCATATCATGGTGTCTGGTGAGCATTGATTAAACACACTTGATTGCATTCTGATTAATAGGTTTCTTTAATCTGTGGTGATAGTACTGATGTGAAATAGGTTACCTAGATCACCTTAAAGAGTAGGTAGCTTTAATTACTGTACTAACAAATGTCTTAGGATAACCTAACTTAATAACGGCCCTTTGAGGTTAAGAAGTGGATGACGTAGGCCTTTCCCCTGTACTCATTATCCATATGCTTTTTTTCTTTCTTTCTTTCTTTCTTTCTTTCTTTCTTTCGTATTGTAACAACAAATGTCTTAGGATAACTTAATAACGGAGGTACGCAGACTGTCCTATGATGTTAAGAAGTGGATGACATAGGTCTTTCTCCCGTATTCATTATCCATAGGCTTCTTTCTTTCTTTCTTTCTTTCTTTAGTTTATGGTTATCATAAAGTATTTTTTTTTATTCATTCATTCATTTTTTTTTTCAAATTACTTATATTTAATTAAATTTTCCCATTTGTTTTCTCCAGGTGAAATGATCGTTTTTCTTTCAAAAATTGTACCAAACTATCATCAGTAATTAAATACAACCTTAATAAATCAACTCATTTGTTCTCTTAGATTAACTATTGTTCTTCATTTTAAAATCTTATTGAATTACCATTCATTAAATATAACACTTTTTTAATTTATTAATTGCTTTTGTTTTCTTAGGTTAAACTATTTAATTCGTTTAAAAATCATATTGAATTATCTATAACTAAATACAACACTTTTTATTCAATTTGAAATAATGAAATAATAATAATAATAATAGTAATAATAATTTATTTTAATCAATTAATTAATATTTTGTTATTATCATTATTATTCAATTCTTAGGTTAAACAATTGATATTCTTTTGAAAATCATACTGAATAATCTGCTGACATTCATTCATTCATTCATTCATTCATTCATTCATTCATTCATTCATTCATTCATTCATTCATTCATTCATTCATTCTAACTCGGACCTATTCCAGTGTATATTGGGTCCAAGAGCAATGCATCCACACATGATTTAATCTGAATTGTAGTAGTACTGTAGGTGTGTGACACTGGGTTGATTACACACCAGCTACACAGGTAAGACGACGCTTACGGGCCTCCAGTCAAAGGGAATTAATCGAAAACCGATCTAAATTGGAATATCGATAACCTGAGTGACAGTTCCTGTAGTACGATAATTCCTGGTAGTGTGAATAGTCTCTCATCACGAACACACACCTATATAATTTTGACCCCCTTATACCCCATTTTTGTATAGTAAAACTGGGGTTTACAGAAGTATACATTATTTTACTTATTTCCGCTCAAAACATAGATTGTGGGTACTCGTTAGAACCGCCTCGACGAGGCGGTTCTAACGAGTACCCACAATCTATGTTTTGAGCAAAAATATGGAAAAATCAGAATTTTTATCTCAAGACTTTCAGTTTTTGGTGGTGAAATTTTCAATATATTTGAATAGGCGTGTTTTCGTAATGTTTAGCAGATAGATCTTCTCTTTTAGACAAAATAGAAGGGAAAGCAATGGTCAGGAATCGATACAATTATCCCACACCTCCCATCAGAGACATCAAAGGGAAAGAAACACAAACACGAAATAACTAGACCCTAATGAAAACATCACTAGCAGAAAGCCAAACGGACAGTTACTTGCCCACAAAGTGGCCAAATGGCTATCGAAAACAAAAATATGTAAGCGACACACACATTCAAAGACGAACTATAACAAAAAAAAAAAAAAAAAAAAAAAAACATGACAGAAGAACCGCCTTGGAACGGTCAGTGAAAAGTATTTCTCTGGGGGGCTCAAATCGATTTTACGTGCCCACAATCCTCGCCCTTACTTCTGCCGTGGTTTAGATGCATAATTTGTTCAGTCCGCATGAAGGCTTCCTTACTCACCAGTGCTACATCTCCGAGAACACAAAAAATCAACTAATTACAGAGATGAAACAAGGATAAGGACTCGACAGCACGAAACAACTGAAATGCTGGAGCAAAAGAAAACCAACAGTTAGACTCCGGTGGGCCCGACCAAAGTTAGAGCATCAAGTACCAACCAACATTACCCAAAATTAAATTTCAAGTAAGCCTTTACGCTGGAATCATCATAGAATCTGAGGCCTAACCCGCCGGCGTGCAATTAAAGAGGGAAGCGAAGTTATTAACCTTGATTGGGTTAACAACCATGCATGCAGTCTGTCGTATAACATTTATGTTGTACCCAATCTTTTTATATCGAAGAATGATGTTACGAAATTGGTAGACTAGCTCCTAGACCTCGATGTCATGTTTTATCACTCCTTACTATAAGCTGATTCAAATTTATGTATGACATCTTGTATAGCTAGTCTCTAATAGTTGGTCTCTGACATCAAGTGGATATCTCCAAGATTAGTTGCTGCTATCAAAGAGGTGAGGCAAGCAGTAAGTAGTAGATGGCCCTAGTTCATTAAGTGAATTAATAATTATAATTGATTGATGAAAATAATATTGGTATCCGACTAGTAGCTAGTCTACGAAATTGGGTACTGAAGTCATTGCAAGCATATATTTTTCTGAATTTATACACTAAGTCACCATAAAATTCGGGTTCCGATAGATCTTGTTGCAGAAGAGATTTTAGTCCAACATTGAATTTTAAAACTAAATCGGAATGACGTCTATAAAACTTATAAAAGGCTTTATGATACCGATAATCTGATTAAGAAGTTAAGCAGTTCGCAATATTTATTACGAGTGTTGAAGACAGTTACATGACTAGACACTCTGGCAAATCGAATTAACTGTGAAATATAAACACCGTAGGATGCCGCACGAGGAACATCACCATCCAAGAAAAGGAAATTAACAATCTCAAAATCAAAATCATCGCGTTTATCATAAATTTTGTAGGAAACAAACCCCATCTACAATAGATAAAAGTAAATCCAAAAACGCGGCTTCGGTATCAGAAGAATTAGCTTTATTTAACTGAAGTTCTGGGGGGTAAACTTGACTGATTAAACCATCGAAGTAGGTATTGTCAATATTCAATAAATCATCCAAATATCTTGAAGTCGAGCTAAAAATTTCAATGATTACAGATTGGTTTTCAACGGAAAGGGACATCATGAAGTCTCTTTCACATTACGAAAACACGCCTGGCGGTTCTAACGAGTACCCACAATCTATGTTTTTGAGCAGAAAAATAAGAAAAATAATGTATACCCCTGTAAACCCCAGTTTTACTATATAAAAGTCGGGTTTAAGGGGGTCAAAATTATATAGGCATGTTTACATGATGATAACAAAACAAGACCACTTTTCAGAATGTGGTTGATGTGTTCGAAAGCAAACTGGAAGCTACAAGAGTTCCCTTGTAAAAAAATGCGAAAAATCTTCAAAAAGTATAGTCTCTCCATGCATTTAGAAACGATGCTAGAATGATTAATATTTAAAAATATTCTATGCATAATGTAGAGAAAAGTCGAGTTAATTATTACATCACCGATCGAGTTGCTGGAAGGTCGGTTCCCGCTTTGTTATTTATAGTTTAATTTTGGAAAAGTCTACACTGGCAGTGTTTCGATTGCACACAGAAGGGATGTTATCCCTTCTTCGTGCAACCCAAATAATCTCAGTGTAAACCTTGCAAGCAAGTTTGCGTATTGGTTACGTACCACCACGAAGCAGATGATGGCCAGCTGAGCGAGGAAACTGATACATATACATGTATATGTACATTTTGGAAATCCTAGTCATTTTGGGATTCCCACGAGATTTATTTTATACATTATTAATAAAAAAAAAACAACAACCAAAAAACAAACAAACAAAAAAGAAAAAAGAAAAAACATGCCAAAACTTAAATAGTGACCAGATCTGGAAGCTTATTTCAGCTTGCGTCAGATATGAATGTTTGAACTTTTTAAGTATTTGAAAGGGTCTTTTTTTTCCAAAGTCCAAGTATATGAATGAAGGGGAACAGACAATAGCCCACTGGGACAATATCCCATTAGGACAATAGCCCATTGGACAATAGCCCACTGCATGAAAATTTCTGCCTATCTGAATTGGAGCAGAGGGTTTACGCCATTTTCAACATTAAAATTAATATATATGTGAAAAAAAAAAAGTAAATAAAATTTCTGCCTATCTGAATTGGAGCAGAAGGTTTACGCAATTTTCAACATTAAAATTAATATATATGTGGAAAAAAATCTGCCTATCTGAATTGGAGCAGAGGGTTTACGCATTTTTCAACATGAAAATTAATATATATGTGTAAGAAAAAAAAAAAAAAAAAAAAAAAAAAAAAAAAAAAAAATTAAATTTCTGCCTATCTGAATTGGAGCAGAGGGTTTACGCATTTTTCAACATGAAAATATATATGTGAAAATGACTGGTGTTTTCACAGTCTAAATAATGTCATATCTGATGAAATATGAGATAGATTTACCTAGAAAGTACATATCTATTGTACATATTTAATGTTGAAGGAAAGTTTTAGCCGTAACATTTTCTCGGGCACATTAAATATAGAATGAGATATTTGTCAAATTTAATTGTTTTTGGAAAAAAAAGTTTTTAAAATAAAATAATGTTACAGAATTCTACTAGTAAATAAAATCAAATCTGCTGCAATATGAGATATATTTACCTAAAAAGTACATATCTATTAAACATATTTATTGTTGAATGAAGGTTTCAAGAATAATATTTTCTTGAGAACATTAAATATAGAATGAGACATTTGTCTTTCATTGTTTTTGATAAGAATTTATACAAATCTTATTATGTTTAATTTAGGATTGTCTTAATTTTATTTTATGGTACTACCAAATTAAACAGTATTTAATAGGTATCAAACTTTCAAATTTTTGTAATTAAGTATGCATATAAGTGGGCTATTGTCCTAGTAGGCTATTGTCCCCATAACGAAAACACGCCTATTCAAATATACTGAAAATTTCACCACCAAAACCTGAAAGTTTTCAGATAAAATTCTATTTTTTTTTCATATTTCTGCTCAAAACATAGATTGTGGGTACTCGTTAGAACCGCCTCGGCGAGGCGGTTCTAATGAGTACCCACAATCTATGTTTTTGAGCAGAAATAAGAAAAATAATGTATACTCCTGTAAACCCCAGTTTTACTATATAAAAGTGGGGTTTAAGGGGGTCAAAATTAAATAGGCATATTTTCGTGATGCAGTGGGCTATTGTCCAGTGGGATATCGTCCTAGTGGGCTATTGTCCTATTGGGCTGTTGTCCTACACTCATGAATGAAGTGGGTTTTCAGATTTTAGCATGCAAATCTATACCAAAATCACCTGTAGAAACTCCCCCACCACCCTAGTCTTAAACACGAACTTTGTTTATCATTTTTGTATGCCTATTCTTTAGACTCTTAACATTGAAATGCATATCACGGTTTTCTTTTATTTCTGCCATAGTTTTCCGATATAGGAGTCTTTAGTTAGACCCAAGTCTGCTGCAGTAAAACCGGGAAATAAAATAAATCACCAACAAGATAAACACAGAACAGTAATAAACCACAACAAAAGAACCGACTTGGAACGGTCAGTTATAATCCTCGCCCTCAACTTTCACTGTGGTTCAAAATACTTATTTGTGCGGCTCGTTGAGCGATCTTCTAACTCTTTGCGCAATTGTGCAATCACGCCAGAACCTTAGCTTGTTGCTCATACGAGCATTCTCAGCTAAACAACCAGGTCTTAATGCGTATTCAAAGTTAGACATTACCGAAACAACAAATTAATAGCTTGGATGAAAAGTCAGACACTGATGTTCCCGACAGTTTATTTGTTTGTGTTGAGGTTTTACGGCCCAGTCAACCTAGTGGGGCCATGTCGAGCGCGGTCAGTCTACCCAACCACACGTTTACTGGGCAGGCTTAGTCCTTTAAGCGGTTAACCAGTATTGTGCACATTCTTTCGCCAAAAAACGGACAACTGCCCTTCTTGAATCAGCGGAAAGGAGAGAATGAACGTAGAAAATATTTCATGATCAATCTCCACGAAAGTATGTTGCCGACCTCGGCGGGGGTTGAACCCGCGATCTCCTGATCTCCAGTCGGACGGCGCATCCAACTGAGCTACCGAGGCCGGCTGTTCCCGACAGATACAAACACTTAAAGGCGTGAGTAAAACGTACAAATACATACAGTCGAACTTCAATGGCTCGAACATTTTTGGGACCATGGAAATTCGTTCGAGACATAGGTAGTTCGAGCCACTGAGGGTTAATCATGGCACCAGTTCAGGAAGCAAACAGCGATAATTTAGGGAAATCTTTTCGATTTTCTACACAGTGATTGTATGTTGAGTGTAATTAGAATCGCCTCGATGAGGCGATTCTAATGAGTACACACAATATACAATTTCACGATAAAATAAGAAAAAAAAAAATCATTAAATGTTTGTTTTCTTGAGCTATCGGAAGAATTTCATAGGGACTCAAAAACGAGTTCGAATTCGCCATGGTAAACGAGCCATCGGTCTTCGAGCCATTGAGGTTCGACTGTATACCACATTCTGGTCAACAAGGATAAAAAGGCAATGTTCCATCAAAGTAAACAAGTGAACTCAGGAACTGATGCAATCAGATCCGCATCATGCCCCCAACCCCAAAAGGGAAAGACAGGCGAATACAATTAAACAGCCACAAAATGAACACATGGCAAGCAAAGTTGGCAACTTTTTCCCAGAAAAGGTGACAACTCTGTTACCCAAACCTAACTGAATATATCTTAAACTTACATAATTGTAAAAAGAAAAACATTAGAAGGTGAAACACTACATAACAATTAACAAAAAGTACCACAATGAAAGTATCGTCTTGGAACGGTCAGTAATGAATAACTTGGGGGTCTAAGCTAGCTTTACGGGCCCCAGCCCTCGCCCTCAGCTTCCATAGTGGTAAATATATAAATGTGTTCGGTCCGTGTGGAGGTCATCCATGAATCAATACGGGCAACAAATAAATCACAGAAAAAGCCTATAATCATTACGTAAACACGCCTATTCAAATATATAGAAAATTTCACCTCTAAAAACTGAAAATTTTCAGATAAAAACTCTGATATTTTTAATATTTCTGCTCAAAACATAGATTGTGGGTGCTCGTTAGACCCGCCTCGGCGAGGCGGTTCTAACGAGTACCCACAATCTATGTTTTGAGCAGAAATGTTAAAAACATCAGAGTTTTTTTCTGAAAATTTTCAGTTTTACTATATAAAAGAGGGGTTTAAGGGGGTCAATATTATATAGGTATGTTTTCATGATGTGAAGCAAAGATGAGCATTCAACAGAAACAATGTATTGAGACACTCGGAGACCCCTGGGTTGTCAAACAACACCACTGGAATACTGGAGCAAAAGAAAACCATCAGTTGAAACAAGGTGAGCCGAGAAACAGACATAAAATCATTCAAGTCTACATTCATGTACCTGTGTAGTTACTAACATTTAAGGTATATAGTAATCGTATCTATTGTTATTTATCTGTTTTCTCATACTTCACATCGCCACTTCACCTAATACCAGTCATTTGCCCCACTAATAGTCAGATTAGAGACTTCCTTTCATCTATGACTGACGCTCTAACAGATGAGCAAATGAGTGGTCAGTATTTGGGAGAGTTGCATCTAGACAGGAATCCTCTTCGTCTTTAAGTACCTCAAGATATATTTGTGCAGTACAAGATTGATAGATATA
Organism: Anodontia alba; assembly: GCA_964016985.1. Classification (NCBI taxonomy): domain Eukaryota; kingdom Metazoa; phylum Mollusca; class Bivalvia; order Lucinida; family Lucinidae; genus Anodontia; species Anodontia alba. The sequence goes on along the minus strand of OZ024821.1, from coordinate 66,865,563 downwards.
ACAAACATATTGGAATAAGGACCAAAAACTGCTAAATTCGCCTAATAACATACGCACCCCTTCCCCTGATATTCATGTTTTCACTATATATATTATGGGGAAATAGTGCGGTTTATATAACATAGATACATTACTGTAATGTATACATATTTACACTACACACAGTGAAACACACTGTCAACTGACATTTTGTAGAAAACAAGTCAGTCTATTTATAGCAATGAGGAAGTAAGTAGCAGTCTGTTTCTATAACCAATCTGTACTAAACTCGTGGGGGTAACTTAGGGGTAATTTTGGTACGGGTGTGCGAGCCAGTATTTCAAAACCTACCACCTGGCCTTTGAAAAAAACGAACCCATTCATATGCTTGAGCATCCAAAATGTTGACCTATTCATAAATTCCTTTGAATTTTTGTACCCATTTTTTGCTGGTTGTTACACAAACTTCACAGTCAGTTCATATAATACCAAGAGGATAAGCAGCCTCAAAAATCTCAGAGCGAAAAATATGTGCATATAGCAGGATGCCAGAAAAATAGGCCTTTTAACATAGGAATCTAGAAAAATCGGGCCATTCATATACTTTTTGTTGAAAAAAGGGGGCCAATCATATACCTGGCAGCGCTGAAAAAGGGGGCTATTCGGCACGCACATCCGTACTATGCCATATATAGGAAGTTACCCTCCCCCACGCCGCGAGGTATTAAAGACAGTTTGTGTTATTGAAGCAAATGTCTTACCGCTTAGTTTACGTGTTCGACCATATTTATAACCACCACACTTAACGTATCCTTTGCTTACAAATTATCAGCGTCTTCTGGTCAATACGGATGCTTCGCATGTACTATTGATGTTGAAATCGATTTCATAGAAGAGCACATGATATACCTGGTAATCAGCCGCAGCAGGTGTAAACAACAGCTTCTCATAGTTTACGACTTTTTCATCGATCTTTGTACACAGGGCCTCGCCATGGGTGTCTTTGGGTATATGCGGGCAGCGATGGCCCTGATCAGACTGCGCATCCGCGCAGTCTGATCAGGCCCTTCACTGTCCGCTAACAGAATTATTTGATACTACAAAATGTATGAATGGAGGACAAAAGCCCAGAATATACGTTGCGCCTGCGAAGGATAATATGCATCTACCCATTTTGCACATGTTTGAAGGCATCTTTTCGCTTGATGCGGCCCAACTGTCATTGAGGGATCTTACTATTACATGTAGGTAATTCTGCCTCGTCGGGCATAAAATATTTTTATAATCAATCATCCCTAAATGTACTTAGTGCAAAGATGGAGTTTTCTTTTGCACAGATTTTGCTGTGAACTCATTTTTTTTTCTTTAAAGACGGTTGCATTTTGCAGTTACAACTTAAGCTAGGAATGGCAAGTTTGCCATGTCATAGACGGAGGCCTTTCAGAACATGAAAGACGCCGTTTGGCAAGTTTGGCATGTCATGTGCGGATTTATTTTGACATACGAATGACGACGCCTGACAAGTTGGTCATGTCGTGGGCGGGCACCTTCTAAAATATGTAATACACTGCTTGACAAGTTGGCATGTCATGGGCCGAAACCTTCTAAAATATAAAAGACGCCGTTTGAAAAGTATGGAATGTCATGGACGGATTCATTTTGACATATGAAAAACGTCGTTTGAAATGTCATAGGCGGAGACCTTCTAAATCATGAAAGACGTTGCGTGACAAGTTTATCAAGTCTTTAGCGGAGACCTTCTAAAATATTAAAGATGCCGCTTGATAATATTACGAGCACGGGCGGAGACCTTCTAAATTATAATTGATTGTGTATGGGGTTAACGACACTTCAAGCTTTGTGGGTCATTTTGTGTTGTCTCAAAGAGAAAGCACAGAGAACAAGAGAAAGGAGATAGAAGAGACAGTAGAGGAGTTGAAAGAGAGGGACAGGGAAGAAATAGGAACAGGAATGAAAGTGAAGAAACAGAAGAAATAAAAACACCCCCTCTTACCTTTACTTGCTACAAGGGTAGCAGGCCTTGCCCAACAGTAAGCCAATATCAGTTGGACGCCCCGGTGATGTAAGTTACACGACACCTTCGGCACATCCGACCACACCGTTCTAAATTATGAAAGACACCGCTTGACAAGTTTGTCTTGTCAAGGGCGCAGACCTTCTAAAATGTAAATTACGCTGCTTGACAAGTTGACATGTCATGGGCCGTGATATTCTAAAATACGAAAGACGCCTTTTGACAAGTTAGTCATGTCATAGGCGGAGGCCTTCTAAATTGTAAAAGACGCAGAGTGACAAGTTTATCTGGTCGTGGGCGGAGACCTTCTAAAATATAAAAGCCCAACTGTCAACTTACTTAACGGGCGGAGACCTTCTAAAATATGAAAGACGTCGCTTAACAAGTTTACCATGTCATGGGCGATAGCTCGCTAACCTTAAGATGTGTAAACAGCCTATTACGTAGTACGCAAAATTTTATAGTCATCACGAAAACACACCTATATAATATTGACCCCCTTAAACCCCACTTTTATATAGTAAGACTGGGGTTTACAGGGGTATACATTATTTTTCTTATTTCTGCTCAAAAAACATAGATTGTGGGTACTCGTTAGAACCGCCTCGGCGAGGCGGTTCTAACGAGTACCCACAATCTATGTTTTGAGCAGAAATATGAAAAATATCAGAATTTTTCATCTGAAAATTTTCATTTTTTTTGGTGGTAAACTTTTCGGTATATTTGAATAGGCATGTTTTCGTAATGCAAGTGACTATATAAGATGAAACGAGTACATATAAGTCGGTGAGCATTTAATACTGTCTTATACCATATAGGCGCATGAATTAATTCGATCATACTGCACAACCGCACAGTCTCATCCGGGCCTTTGCCCTTCGTTGGTATCATTACGTAAACACACCTGTTTAAAAACAAACGTATTTTGTGGGTTACATATATTTTTGAAAAGAAATAAAAAAAAAATTCTCTTGATACCAACCTTTTCTAGAGCTAATGAGACATTAATAGAGATTTATACAATGATAAATGTTGCTAGAAGTAAAAAATAAATTGAAAAGCCGGTGTAAAAATTCTGAAAATGTATTTGCTGTTACATGTATGTTACATCTGGCATAATGTTCAACAGCCCTGACTGTGATCTAATAAAAGTTTTGTAAATACATGTAAATGCACTAAACAGGTACTCAAGAGACCACCGACCTTAAAACATCTTAAGTATTGCATAACCAAATAGAAAAGGCTGTTAAAAATAATCGAGTCATAACAAACCCTGTCTTCGGATATATGCAATCTACGCATGCTTAAAGGATCGCATATGCGTAGTCTCGTTTTGGCATGTGCAGTTCGCATCGACCGGACTGGGTCCTTGTTACTAAGGTTTAAAACGTAAACATGTCTGAAGATTTTTCTGGGCAAGCGCGGTTAGGATATGCCCGAAGACATACTTCCCATGTCCGATAGATTTGTCACTATCACGAAAACATACCTATATATTTTGACCCCGTTAAACCCCACTTTTATATTGTAAAACTGGGGTTTACAGGGTATACATTATTTTTCTTATTCTGCTCACAAACATAGATTGTGGATACTCGGCGAGGCGGCTCTAACGAGTACCCTCAATCTATGTTTTGAGCAAAAATAAAAAAAAAAAAATATCAGAATTTTTATCTGAAAACTTTTAGTTTTTAGTTGTAAATTTTTCAGTATATTTGAATAGGCGTTCTTCATAATGACAGTGCACCCTAGATGTCTTATCAGGCGTGATCTCTAAAAGAAAAGTACAGAAGCGTTAAATTAAATAAAGCTTCAATGTTTGTTCCTTTACCCATTTATGCCTAATGGACTCGTCTGCCTCTCTCTGTGGACAGGTTCATTTCCAAGTTATGAGGTATCTGTTTTTTCTCTTTATATCATTTATTATTGAATGGTCTGTACTTAATACAAACAGTGTGGACCCTGATCCGTGATTTGATTTTAGACTGCATCAATGGATATGTCCATATTCAAGGATAGAAGAGTCCATTCCAGAAACTCACGGATGAAAGGGTTAAGGAATCAGGTAAGAATGGGATCATCTTAAGGTGGATGGATACACCTGGGCATTTTTCTGCATTTGTTACAAGGGACTGTTACTTCCTCTTTGCAATCATGCACATAAAGCCCCTTCTGAAAAGGCATCAATCTAAAAGGAAAGATTTGCTCCATCCGTCTAGAAAGAGCCACATCAAAGAACATAGCCTACTATTGACACCGAGAGTAAAGGCGTAGCGCTCATTACACACATTAAGTGTGTGCGTAACATGCATAAGAAAAATATTTTTGATAAAGTGGCATTATCATAAAATAGTTCGCTTCTTTACCATAGGGACTGCTCTTAACGGAAAGAATTTGCTCCCAGAGGGAGCAAATTCTTTGCTTTAAGAGTAGCCCCGATTTTGGAAGTGATTCTAGGCATAATTTCAAGAATTTTCCTGGGTGTGCGTAACAGCAATTCAGTTCTGACTACGCCACTGAAAGTAATAGTAAACAAACTTTGATGGAAAACACATATATTACCGCACGAATACTGCGACGGAAGACACACACGTTACTCTTCAATGGAGAGCAAAGCAATCCACTATCGCTTCCCGATAAAATGATCAGAGAGGACCCATCAAACAGAACAATATGACACTTAATAGGACAAGGCATGGTAAAAGCCCCTCAGCGAGCAATCAAAAGGCCCCCACAAGGAACGAAAACCACCAGAACCATCTACTCGAATTTGTTCGCTATTTTTATCGCATTATTCCATTTTGTACATGTACAAGCTATTTCGGTGGACTCGATATTCAAGTTTGCTTCACTTCTTGCCATTTGTAAACGACAGATTTCAGCTGTTATTTTTAGTTACCGTCAACATTTCCAGTGTTAGTTGCTTTCACCACCACTGAGCATGTTTCCACACAAAAAGAGGTGTATCCTATTCTCAAGTTTTGCGGCATTTACAAATGGATTTAGTCCGTCATTAAACATAAACTAACTGAATTGTTGGGTCTAATTTATTCCGTAAATTTTGGGTCCTCAAGTCGATTATTGGTCCTTCAAGTTGATTGTTGGGTCTTATTTTAACGGAAAACATATATATATATATATATATATATATATATATATATATATATATATATATATATATATATATATATATATATATATATATATATATATATATATAATCAGGAATAAAATAATGCCTAGTATAAGTGACGATTGCTAACTCACATACAGTACACAATCTTTTGTTACTAGTGAAATTTCTGCCAATAATTTGGCGCTTTGATTATACAGCTGACTGGCTGGCACCTCTAGCGCTGAGAGGAAGATTCCTGTCGATGAAGAAATATTTCATTGGGCCGTAATAGTTAAGTTTTCACTGAAATGAGCCCTTTAATAGTCTTGATCCGTCTTAAATGAACTACAGTCTTTGATAGACGTTTTGCTATTTCCATCAAAAGACAATTTTTGTGACTTCCTGTTTGCTTTACTGCACACCAAGTCCCTTTCGAAAAGTGGTCTACTCCATAAGGTAAGAATTTGCTCCCACTGGGGAAAATTCTTTTCTTATACAGTAGACCCTTTTCAGAAGGGGACAAGCTAATTTTGATAGAATTATGTCCCCTGAAAGTGTATCAGCTCTCTTGAACCCTTAAAATGCCAAGAATAACTGCATCTGAAAATGTCGTCTGTTTATGTCGTCTGCTGAATATTCTTGCAAACTTTTCAAACATATTTTTTCATACAGGCAAATAGTACGGACCCTGATCAGACTGCTCCTAGAGGAGCAGTCTGATCTGGGTCGACACTGTTTGCAACAAAATGACTTTTAAAATCACAAGCAGATGATAAAGCAGACGACAATTGTTGTGATTGGCAGTTTAAAGATACAACGCCACACTTTATTTTACTTTCGTACAAATGTGTACAAAGCACAATAAATTTGTTTCAAGTACGCCCAAGACAATGACTCAAGATAAAACAAACGTATAGGTTTGAACAGCAACTTTGAAGACTTTTGTTTATTTTGTAAACCAAAAAATCTCACATCTTAGATAAAGAATAAAATACAGCAGGTATACAACTGATATGAGCATACGGAAGAAACTGTCTCATATTGCCTGAAAAACATGTGTGAGGGTCATTTCAAATGTTTTTAAACCAGTCCTATGGCGTTTAAATTGTTTCTCGGTTGTACATTTTTGTATTATAGAGCTACAGAAGTACCAGTGCTTTTGCCCGGAGCACGGTATGTTTGTCATTCATGCTGTTCCATGGCTGACACGTAATCATCCGAGACTTGTTTAAAAATTCAAAGATGAAAAAAAAAAAAAAAAAAAAAAGAAAAGAAAAGAAACTTTAGAAATTCAGATATGAATGGGTTAATGTTGGAACATCATTTGTTGGGGTATGACTCAGGGCAAGATGTGCAGAAACTATTCGGTATTTGCGAATTATCTACCGCAAGTTCGGACTGAATCTCAAATGCGGGTGAACGTCTAAAGGCCCTAGATACACGGGATACATACAGAAAGATCGTGTTTTGTCCTGTTCATTGTATTTTATGTGTTTAAGGATCTTATGTCGCCTATATCTCTGTCATCACCTTATTGGGGAAGAGGGAAATAGTTGGTTTGCTTTTCTTTGCATCACGAAAACATACCTATACAATTTTCAACCCCTTAAACCCCATTTTTATATAGTAAAACTGAGGTTTACAGGGGTATACATTATTTTTCTTATATCTGCTCAAAAACATAGATTGTGAGTACTCGTTAGAACCGCCTCGCTGAGGCGGCTCTAACGAGTACCCACAATCTATGTTTTGAGCAGAAATACAAAATATATTAGAGGTTTTTTTTTTATCTGAGAATTTTCAGCTTTTGGAGGTGAAATTTTCTATATACTTGAATAGGCGTGTTTTCGTAACGTCACCCCTTTAAAATCCATTAAAAGTAAAACTGAGGTTTACAGGGGTAATTATTTTTCTTATTTCTGCTCAAAAACATAAATTGTGGCGAGGCGGTTCTAACGAGTACCCACAATCTATGTTTTGAGCAGAAATATGAAAAATTCAGAATTTTTATCTGAAAATTTTCATTTTTTTGGTGGTAAAATTTTCAGTATACAGTCGAACTTCAATGGCTCGAACATCTTTGGGACCATGGAAATTTGTTCGAGACATGGGTAGTTCGAGCCACTGAGGGTTAATCATAGTGCAAAGTCAGGAGGCAAATGGGGATAATTCAGAATGATCTTTTCCAACTTTTATATAATAATGGTATGTTGTGTGTACTCATTAGAATCGCCTCGATGAGGCGATTCTAATGAGTACATACAGCATACATTTTCAGCATAAATTATGAAAGTATCTCTAAATATTTGTTTTCTTGAGCTATCGGAAAAATGTTCTATGGACTCAAAAACGAGTTCGAGTCATCCACGGTAAACGAGCCATCCGTGTTCGAGCCATTGAATATTACACTGTATTTGAATAGGCATGTTTTCGTCTGTGACTTGTGTGCTGCCAGATTTGGTTTGGTTTGCCCTTCCTCTTGGTGTTATCTGTAGGTCATGTTCTGTAATTGTGGCTCTTCCTGAAAATCTTTTATACTATTTTCCAGGTATCTCTCATTTTCAATGCACCCTTGGAAAACGAAGGAGGGCTTATGTCATGACTTTGGCCTGTGCGCGGGCATTTTGAGTAGCTCAACGTAGAAACAATATTCACTTCATTACGAATACATGCCTATTCAAATATATAGAAAATTTCACCTCCAAAAACTGAAAATTTTCAGATAAAAAACTTTGATATTTTTCATATTTTTGTTCAAAACAGATTGTGGGTACTCGTTAGAACCGCCTCGGCGAGGCGCTTCTAAGGAGTACCCACAATCTATGTTTTTGAGCAGAAATTAGAAAAAAATGTATACCCCTGTAAACCCCAGTTTTACTATATAAAAGTGGGGTTTAAGGGGGTCGATATTATATAGTCATGTTTCGTGATGTTATGCGTTTAAGTCGTTATATCCCGGCTCTGAAAGTGAGTTTGATCATTTTGCCGCGCATTCCTCTCTAACTGCATTATGGTGAGTCGTGTCTTGGTCTAAATGTCGGCTCCATCGTCAGTCTATTTTGGAAGGCTGGCGCCTGATTGTTATTGTCTGTGTTCGGGCCCACCGCGGGCCAAATTGTGGTTTTCGTTTGCTCTGATTTGGATCGACATTGTGCACTCTACCTTATTTGGTTTAAACATATTTATTTCAAATCTCTTTGTACAGCATATAACAAACATGTGATAATATAAATGTGAACAGGATTGGAACGTAAGCAAATATGCTTATATAGTTCATCTCCTAATGGATCATCAAGATGTTACTTAGATGCCGTAGATCTACTACTCAATTAGATGTGTGAAACATGAGTAATACATTTAACATAAAATTGAAAACAAGAGTGTACATATAAATACAGAAAATCGAACTTCTTCTTACTGCTCTATATAGATTTTTGTGCCACATGTTTAAGTTTTATTAGATTCAGACAAAGTGAATCGCATCAATTGTAAGAAGTTTCGAAAGGGATTGAAAAAGTAAGGGATAGTATATATAACAGAAATGAGAGACAAAAAGACGTTTATAAAGGGACTGGATGCTCATCCGCGGACCTTGGGAAATGGTGGAATGGTACATTGATTTATGTATGCATTCGCGCGACAGATATTTCCTTTTGTATCTGATAATTTACTACTCGAACCTCTTTGTGTCAATGATGTACTTTTGAACTTTCTCGAATATCGATGAATTGATGTCATCTGACTGTAAGGCATCTCCGAACAGCAGAAGATTAAGTGTTAAGTTGTGGTGTTGTGAAAGGCTAGTGAACAGTTCTATACGTTGGCGAGCGTAAAGGGGACAATCAAAGAAGAAATGATACGCGTTCTCTATTCTGCCACACTGACAGAGCGGAGATTCTGTTATGTTTTTAAGGAACAGATCGTTACTCAGGCTACTGCAGTGTGTTCGAAGGCGTGTATGGAGCAGTTGACCTCTTGTACTGCCGCCATAGAAATACTTTGGGACCTTTTCTCTGTCTCTGTTTAAGAACTGTTTAAACATGTTTAAAGAGTCAACTTGTCTTGCCTCTGGTGTCAGATTATTCCAATCCCTAACGGTGGATGGTAGAAAGGAGTTAGAGTATAGAGATGTTCGCGCATTTATAGTTAGAAGGTCATTGGAGTTCCGTAAGTTGTACCTAGATGTTTGTCCTACGCTCTCTGGGACTAGAGAAGAAAGATAAGTTGGTGTTAAGTTGTTTTTTATTTTAAAGAACAGAGAAAGCTTGTGGTCATTTCGTCTTTTCTGCAGTGAATCCCATTTTATTTCATTGTAAAGATTGTTTACGGATATCAAGCGTGTAGTTCCAGTAGCTATTCGAGCAGCTTCATGCTGTATCTTTTCTAACTCGTCTTTTTCGTACTGGGCACAGTTGTCCCAGACGACATCTCCATATTCTAGAATTGGGCGTATAAAAGCAGTGTATATTATTTCAAGTGATTTGCGGTCTAATTTGAACTTGAGTTTTCGCATTGTGTTAATTCTTGTCCACGCCTTGTCTTTTATGTATTGAATCTGGTGATGCCATATTCCATCATTAGAAAAGTATAGTCCAAGATGTTTATGCGAGTCGACTTCTTTGATTTGTTAGTTTTGCATGAAGAGTGGAGGATGTGCAGGTTTGTTTACTTTACGAGAAATAACGAGAGAATTTGTTTTCGGAGGCTGAAAGGTAACTAGCCATTTTTCAGCCCAGTCTTCAATTTTTACAAGGTCTGAAGTAAGGAGTTCTGCAGACGTGTCTGGATCCGTTACTACAATATATAGGCTAGTATCGTCCGCAAAGAGACGAATATTGGAACCAATGTCGTTAACGATGTCGTTAATGTAGATTAGAAAGAGTAAAGGTCCTAAAACAGAGCCCTGAGGAACCCCGGCATGGGGCTACCTTATTTCATCATAGCTTTGTGATTATTGGTGTTTTAATTATATTTCTGTACTGATGGACAAAGTATTTGTAATTTGGAGCTGACGAGGTTTCAGTCGAGTAAAATTAACTTAATCCATTTACGCCGATTGGACTCTTCTACCTAAATTTTAGAATCGTCCATCTCTAGTAGAAGCCGTGTCTGGTTAGTTGTTTTTATTACCAAAATCTTTTTATAGAAATTCCGGTATTTATTGCAAACAGTGAAGACCCTGATCGGACGCCGCATTCTGCAGCGTCTGATCTGGGTCTACATTGTTTGCAAATGACTCGTTTATGGTATGCTAGGGATAAATGGGTTAAGCCAGGTCCCAAATAGTTTTTTTCTGCAGACCGTTCCAATGCAATTTTACCAAACTTCGTTTGCTTTAGTATAAAGTAAAGTTCAACTCACCCAACGTCTAGTAATAAGGCTGTAATTCTATATATTCCAAACAAATTGTATTCTCATAAGCACTTAAAAACGTATTTCTTGTTTTCAACTCAGCATAAACATAGCTCATTAAATCCTTACTCCTAATAATCGTCTCACCCGGATCAACACATTATGAAAACATGCCTATTCAAATATATTGAAAATTTCACCAGCAAAATCTGAAGATTTTCAGAAAAAAAAATCTGATATTTTTCATATTTCTGCTCAAAACATAGATTGTGGGTACTCGTTGGAACTCGAGGAGGCGGTTCTACCGAGTACCCACAATCTATGTTTTTGAGCAGAAATAAGAAAATAATGTATACGCCTGTAAACACCAGTTTTACTACATATAAGTGGGGTTTAATGGGGTCAAAATTATATGGGTATGTTTTCGTGATGAAAAGTGAACCCTCGTTACAGTACAGTATTTGTCGCAAATTAAAATGAATTTGTTGTTGAAAAGAATCCTTAATGATCATAATCATGTGCTACAAATGTTATGTTTTTTTTCTCATTTCTTCATAGAACATATGTTTTGGATATTCATTAGAATCGCCTCGGTGAGGCGAATCCAACAAATATCCAAAACATATATTTCTTTAAGTATTGAATAGCAAAATTCCTGCATAATTTCTGATAAACTGATACCTCTTGAGAGAGGGTTTCCGTGCTAGTTAAAATGTCAGTATAACGTATTTTGTCGTTGTATCGAGTGTCGGTATAGAGGGGTTGTCGGGTTGTATTTGCAATCAACCTGTACTAGTCTGCGGGTTGAAAAAATTCCACTAACTCCTTAAGATGATCTGAATGACACTCAGAGTTCTATTTCCAGGTTTCCAGGAGACGGGTTTACAATGCCAACCCCTATTTTCAAGAAAATAAGAAAAAGACCCTCATTTGTTGCCTATTTTCTGTTCAGCTAGTTCAAGGTTAACCTTGAGCATGCTGCATTTAAATAGCAACAGATGACATTTTACAATGTGTTTCTTATTTTAAAAGAACACAAGGACTGACATTTCATTTTAATAGTCTCCTAAGGAGATTCAGCGGCTGCTGAATAGCAAAAGTGTCAAAATTATTATCTTTTAGAGCATATTACGATTTTTTTTTTCTTCTGGTGAAAATTCTCAGTGAGTACTAAAATTTAAATGCCTTGTTTTGGTTAGTGCATAGTGCATAGACAATTATTTAAACGTTTTCCTCATTTTTACACAAATCATGACACTGTGTATATAATATGGATAATACTGTAACATCACGAAAACATGCCTATATAATTTTGACCCCCTTAAACCGCACTTTTATACAGTAAAACTGGGGTTTACAGGGGTATACATTAATTTTCTTATTTCTGCTCAAAAACATAGATTCTGGGAACTCGTTAGAACCGCCTCGCCGAGGCGGTTCTAACGAGTATCCACAATCTATGTTTTGAGCAGAAATATGAAAAACATCAGAGTTTTTTTTATCTGAAAATTTTTCTTTTTTGGTTGTAAAATTTTCTATATATTTAAATAGGTGTGTTTTCGCAATGTATATCTTGTTTCTTGTATACGCATATCGATATTATTCGTCCATTAACAATAGATCCGGTCACGGTAAGAAAGAAGTTTTATTATTTTATTACATCCTTAAACCTTTGTCAATGGTGAAATGAGGATTGCCCTCAGCAAATTTATGGGCAGCGTCAAGCAAAAAAGTGCCTTCGAACATGGGCAAAATCAGATCATCCTGCGCATGCGCAAAGTGTTATCCCGACCTTCGTTCTACATACATACATTTTGTAGTATCAAATAATTATGGTTGCGGAGAATGAAGGATCTGACCAGACTGCACAGATGCGCAGGGTGACCTTGGCCTTCGCTGTCCGCAGACGCACGAAGACACGTTTTCGCATGGCCCGGCCTATATGGTATTTATTTATACTATAATAACATAAATATCACAACTGACGCCAGGCGTATGCTATATGACTTATTTCTTTTACAATTTCATAAAGATCTTTCTAACGGCCACCTAACAGTGACGCTGACCACTTTGACCAAAGACCAGACATAAAAACTGTGTTTTGACATTAAAAAGTAACGGCCAATGTACTGGCAACCCGTGGCCAGTGACTTTACCATAAAAGCTACAGGTATTTCTTATAGTACAGCATATAGGAAACATCACGAAAACATGCCTATATAATTTTGACCCCCTTAAACCCCACTTTAATATAGTAAAACTGGGGTTTGCAGGGGTGTACATTATTTTTGTTATTTCTGCTAAAAACATAGATTGTGGGTACTCGTTAGAACCGCCTCACCGAGGCGGTTCTAACGAGTACCCACAATCAATGTTTTGAGCAGATATATGAAAAATATCAGAATATTTTATCTCAAAATTTTCATTTTTTTGGTGGTAAAATTTTCAGTATATTTGAATAGGTATGTTTTCGTAATGAAAACTGGAAAAATAACAAACACTGGTTCCTGTTTCACCTCACTTTCTTTTATTGACCGGCCGGTCTCTTAATATATACTTGGAATTTTACATATGGTAGACTATTCGATCAGCTCACTAATGACTTTTTATATTTGCTGGGATCGTCTGTATGTAACGATCCCGGCAAATATAAAATATCTTATAACAAACTGTGTTATAAACAGATTAATGTCTATTTAATTTTCATTCCAAGCAAGAAATTTCATAAAGCTTAATGAAAGCATACATTAAAGAATCACATTGTTGTTCTTTTTTACCTATTACAATAAAAAATTATAAAACTTTAGTCCACCCTTGCCCCATATCTCTCGGTAAACATGAACAAAATTTGCGCCGATACTTAGATGTTTACGTCTAAATATTTTGTCTTGTGTCATTTATCGCACCCTTTAAAGGCAAAAAAAGGTAAGAGAAAAGTCAAGGGAGTGACACAATCACAAACCGCAGCCCTTCCGAGACACCAAGAGGAAGAGGAAACCGACAAATCCTAACAAGCACAAATCGAACAAACATACGAAAAACACTAAGATTAGGTCTCTCTTCCCCAAGCGAGGTAATCTCAATGCTAAAAGGACTGAAAAACACAAGAAGAAAATGACACACGGTAAGACATAAAACAAATCGCCTCGTAGAATAAACCACAAAGCAACAAAGAGTAAGACTAACACCGGGACAACCCGCCTTAGAACGGTCAGTAGAGTAAACCACCGGGGGTTAAAGCACTTTTACAGCTAGCCAACTTCACCCTGGGTCCCGATGCTACTCTTAATACAGAAATACATAAACATTCGGTTCGCATAAAGGCTCCAAACTCAGTCAATGCATCAAAGCGAAAACATAAAAATCAAATTAATCACTATAATAAACAAAGACGAGTACTCATGGCTAATTCTACTGTATGCCAGAGTAAATGAAAACCAATAGTTGAACCACGGCGGGCCAAGCCATAAACATATCGTCAAGCCCCAACCCACTGGTTAAAGTTTTACGAAGAGGCTGTCATTGATTCTACGGCCCGAACCGCCGTCGTGCAATTAAAGAGTGAAGCATAGCCATCAACAATGATTGGGTTGACAACTAGGCATGCAGTCTGCCGCATAATATCCAGGCTATAGCCAATTCTTTTATAATGGTTAATAAGTTTTCTGAATTGCTCCGAAAAGTTAGATTTTCCTACAATTTTTCTAAATCTGTACACTGAGTCACCATAAAATTATGGTTCCGATATACCTTGTTGCAGAATTGTTTTCAGACTGACGCTATATTTTTTCTACCAAGGCACTGCGTCTGCGATAAAATTTCGAAAACGCCTTACGAAGTTTAAAATAAAGATAGCCCTGCCTAAGAAGTTTGGCAGTAAGGGCTTTATTACGGTAGTTAAAGTCATTAAGATTTGAAGAAGTTCTGGCGAATCTAATAAGTTGAGATACAAGCCGCACACGTCAAAAGACGTACCACAACACAAAAGCGAAAACTCAAAACATAAAACTCAAAAGTGAAAACACTTAGTCACAAGTTACAAAAATAGAACACAAATCATCCTTATACAAAATCCTATATGTGACATTGTGTTTTATGCAAAATGTTTTCAGTTCTGTGTTTGTAACTTGTGACCCTTCCAAGGAGGTAGTTCTACATGTAGTGTTGTTCATCTTTGCAGGACCTTGTGGCTGCCACAAGGTCCTGCAAAGATGAATAACACTACATGTAGAACTACCTCCTTAGACCTTTAAAGCAACTCGTGGCCCATGATTTTACCATAAAAGCTACGGGCATTTCTTATAGTGCAATATTTAGGGGGAACAAATTCTTTCCATTTAGAGTAGACCTTTTCCCAGGAGTGAATTCTTTCCTTTTAGAGTAGACCCCTTTTTTATGAGGGGCTTTTTGTTCAGTAATGCAAGTAGTAAGTCACAAAAGTAGTCTCCCTTGGCGGATGTGGCGGAAAATCTTCTAAGTGCATCAATGTCTCTTAAACTATACTGCTGTCCTGTCTGAAAGGGTCAGGGTAAAATGTGACTCCGAGCATATGCGAAATGCGCAGATTCAAATCCTTTCGCGCCCTCCGCTCAGGGCTCTCTGCAGTTCCATCAGGGCCCTCCGCACAGTTCCATAAGGAACCTCCGTACAATTCTTCGTCAGAGTTTCCCGCAATGTTCGATCAGGACCCTCTGCAGCGTTTCATTAGGGCTCTCCGCGCAGTTCCATCAGGACCCTCTGCAGTTCCAGCAGGACCCTTTGAAGTTCTGCTCCATCAGTTCTCGACAGTTCTATCTGAGCCCTCCGAACAGTTCCATCAGGGTTCCCTGTAAAGTTCCTTCTGGAACTTCTCCACATAGTTCATCAGGACCCTCAGCACAGTTCCTTCAGAGCCCTCCGTAATGGTCCGCACAGTTAGATAGGGCCCTTCACATAGTTCCATCAGAACCCTCCATATATTTACATCAGAGCCCTCCGCACAGTTCTATTAGGACCCTCCGCAGACTTACATTGGGGCCTCCGCACAGTTTCATAAGGGCTCTCCGCACAGTTCCATCAAAACCCTCCGCACAATTTCATCAAGGTTTTCCATATAGTTCCATCAGGGCCTTCTGCATAGTTGAGATTACGTTGCATAAACGTCATGTGCCCACTGGGACAGCAAATGCAAAAAAAAAATAAATAGTTGATTTATGAAATTACTTCAAGTAATGTGATGATCTATTGTCATATTGAAAATAATGAAAACATTTGAATGAACACTGTTAGATTGAAAGAGTTTAATATCATTTCAATACACATTGAAATGAAATACCTTTCAACCGAAAGCGATAATTACAATTGTTTCAAAGGGAGACCATTCTAGTCAGAGTCCCAACTGGAAGTGGAATACTCTTAAAGGGAAAGAATCAGTTCTACACCAGTTCAATATTTAACACTTAAAACGCTAATCATAACTGCAGCAGACGAAGTTTTAGATTTTGTTATAATATTCCATGTGAATCGTCTACTGTTATAAAACGTCTAGTCCTGTTTTCTGAAAGAAAAAGCAACAACAACAACACATCACGAAAACACGCCTATATAATTTTAACCCCCTTAAACCCCACTTTTATATAGTAAAACTGGGGTTTACAGGGGTATACATTATTTTTCTTATTTTGCTAAAAAAAACATAGATTGTGGGTACTCGTTAGAACCGCCTTGATCAGAAATCTGAAAAAAAATATAGAAATTTTTTATCTGAAAATTTTCCTTTTTTGGTTGTAAAATTTTCAATATATTTGAATAGGCGTGTTTTCATAATGAATAATAATAATAATAATAATAATAATAATAATAATAATAATAATAATAATAATAATAATAAATTGCGCCTGCTTCAAGTTTGTTTAGCACTTTAAAAGCTCCATATTCCTTAAAAAAATAGAAATTTTTTATCCAAGAAAGGTTTAATGAATTGATATATAATACTAATACGGTCATAAAATGTGGCATCTGGCAGCCTGTAAAATTTCAGTTAGTCTCTTGTTTTTGAACGATCAAAAATGAAATGATTTTTATAGTATCTCTGAATTAATGTCGGCAAAATCAATTAGGGATACGATAAAATAAACGTCAAAAAGATTGCCTTTGGAAAAAACAGAACACACTACAGGTACGAAATTGGGAGTCTCGGTTTTATTGAGACTCTTCATAAGCAGTAATAAAGTTTGAAACACTGCTTACGCCCTCTAGCGTATACATGAGCAGAACTCCGTTTTCAAAGATTCCAAAATGATCCCAAAGGAAATGAAATATAATCTGCACTATGGTAAAAAATCATTTCATTTCAAGAACGTGAGACTAACTGAAATTTTACAGGCTGTCAAGTGGCACATTTTATGCATCACGAAAACATGCCTGTATAATTTTGAGCCCCTTAAACCCCACTTTTATATAGTAAAACTGGGGTTTACAGGGGTATATATTATTGTTCTTATTGCTGCTCAAAAACATAAATTGTGGGTACTCGTTAGAACCGCCTGGTCGAGGCGGTTCTAACGAGTACCCACAATCTATGTTGTGAGCAGAAATTTGTAAAATATCAGAATTTTTCATCAGAAAAATTTCATTTTTTGGTGGTAAACTATTCAGTATATTTAAAATAGGCATGTTTTCGTAATGTTGTGTATGTATCAATTTATTAAACCTTTCTTGGATAATAAAATGTCTATTTTTGAGGAATATGGAGCCTTTAAGGTAATTTTATGTACGTGATTCTATAAAAAGAGCGTTTGTTGCTTTTCGTTTATTTTTCGTTCTTAAACCTGATATGAAGGCTTTTGAGAAATGCTTTATACCTATTTTGTAGAACAGAACAGAACAGAATTTATTCAGACTTAAGCATAAACAAGCTCATCGGCTACAAACGTAATTTACCATACAATAAATAAATAAATACATGTACATGCATGAAAATAGTACAATGAAAACAATGATACATATATTCCTAATATATTCAGAGAGTGAAAAAAAAACAAAAAAAAACAAAAAAAAAAAAAAACAAAAAAAAAACCTTTTTCGGTTTTATGTATTTTATAATCTAACCGAAAACCGTCACATCACGAAAACATGCCTATATAATTTTGACCCCCTTAAAACTGGGGTTTAAAGGGGTATACATTTTTTTTCTTATTTCTGCTCATAAACTTAGATTATGGGTACTTGTTAGAACCGCCTCGTCAAGGCGGTTCTAACGAGTACCTACAATCTATGTTTTGAGTATTAATATGAAAAATATCAGAATTTTTTATCTGAAATTTTTCAATTTTATGGTAGTAAAATGTTCAGTATATTTGAATAGGTATGTTTTCGTATGAATGTTTACATTTTCACAAGCTTCAGTGATAAGTTTTGCTGCAAAATTATTGCACAATGTTATTTATCGTTGTATTTCTTACTTCAAATGCTTTGATGATGTACAGGGCTAAGTTTTTTTAAGCATTTCCTTTTTGAGTTTAACAATTCTAAAAAATTATACATACTAGGATTGTTCGTATAATATCTTTTAATACAAGTTGTCCTAAGTTCTTGATAAAGTGGACATTTTGTAGAACAGTGCTAAGTGTTTTCATTCATTTATGCAAACATTAGAAAAGCTCCTGTCTTTACATTTAATAAATTGCCTTTGGACACAAAAGGTTTGTCCAAAAAATTTAAAAGTTGGCGAATAATTAATGCAGCACCTCTCCCATTTTCCATTTTCTAATTTCAGATCTCATTTAATGTGGAACTTCTGTTTTCATTTCTAACCATACCTGATGTGTGGTTGCAATCATATATATATGTTGCTTGCTATCCTGCACTTTATATGTACTTTGTTATGTGTATACATGCTCATGGGCCTTAATGGCTTATTGCATTAATAAAGTATCTATCTATCTATCTGTGTCTGCGTATACAAATCATCTTAAAAACCATAGTTGATAAACGAAAACAAAATCGGGGGAGAAGATAATAGCTACTTGTTATGCTATGTATTATTTCACAGGAATTTATTACTTTAAAGGACAAAACAACAATTAATTTGTAAACCTTTATACTCTTTGGCCAAATTAAGCAGATAACAAATGATGATCAGTATTATTTTTTTATTTTCCCAGAAAAAATGTTTTGACCTTTTGGAGACAATTTGCATGAAATGTCAATGCCTATTTTCAAAGAAAATGAAGAAAAAATATTCCAAAATGTCGCCTGCTGAAATTTGTACCCAGCATGTTGAGCGTTAAAAATACCTAAAGATGAGCTGTGATTTCCTATATAAAACAGACAATCATTCAAATGTAGATTGCAGGTATCAACAATATTTTAAGTAGTATTTAAGGGTGCTTTCCACTAAATATTTTCCCATAGCCCACAATACATTGTGGGCTATGGGAAAATATTTAGTGGAAAGCACCCTTAAATACTACTTAAAAATATTGAATAGTAACATTTTGCACTCTCTTTCAAAAACTGTAAATACAAATCTACTCACCCCTCTGTAGCTGATATATTGTTCACTTCGCAGATGTAAATCGGAACCAAACATAATTTATTTTGACTATGGGCTGTCTCATCAGGATCTACACAGTTTTGATTTTTGACCGAGATCCATATTTGGAACAATGGTTTTGATCAGATTCAAAAAAAGGAATAGCCATTGAAAACAATAAACTAGTCAGCGTGCGCCTCCGCCCCACCCCACCCCCCACCCAATCCCCCGCTGACTGATTGAGATCCTAACTTTTGTCATTACCTGGGCAGACTCAGCAGACGAAAAATTGACGACAGTTTTCTTATATTTTTTCCAGAAAATAATTTTTTACCTTTTATGCAAACTGTCTCCTTAGGAGACAATTGCATGAAATGTCGAAGCCTATTATCTGGGAAAAATCAGAAAATATTTCAAAATATCGTCTGCTGAATGTTTTATCTAGCATGCAGGGCGCTTCAAGTATTGTTGGCGTTTGCTCGAGACAGACTTTTTTCTTAGGGCTTGATCTGTTTCTAAAGAGACAAACAACAAAGACCATGTCTTAACTATGTGGACATGTTAAATTGCTTGGGTTTGTTGTTCGGATATGAGATACTGGTGATTTCCAATTGTAGGCCTAAGTTTAACTGTGACAATAAATATATCCTTTTGTGTGCCAGAAATTAGTTTTGGCCTCTAAATGGTTTTTGCATTTGCAAAGTAATAACACTTTTTAAATTGGACTTACAGGTGCTAGGGATAGACACACTTAACAGAATATATATGTCACTTTGTTTAACGACATTTCGACATTTGTAGGTCATTTTGTGTTGTCTTTCGGACAAAGCGGGAAAGGGTCAGAATTTTTATAAGAGAAGAGGAAAAGAGAAATGCATGAAGACGGGAGTAAAAGCGAATGAAAAAGCAAAAATATTAATATGCTTCCCCATACATCATCACCACAAGGGACGGACCCAGGATAATTTCTGAGGGGAGTTCGATTTGATCAAAGTAACGTACTGACTGTACGTATTTGGACAGACAGGCTGAGCAAACAGTGTGGACCAAAATCAGACGCCCGACGTTTTGTCGGGCCTGATCTGGGTCCAAACTGTTTGCAAGGATTATCAGCAGACGACAAAAGTCGCCACTAGCGGGGAAAGAGTTAAAGACCCCTACAAGGCCAGAGTAAACAAGAGGTAAACTGTAAAGACCAGTCACAATTCTATCAAAAAGACCCCTACAAGGCCAGAGTAAACTAGAAGTAAACTGTAAAGACCAGTCACAATTCTATCAAAAAGATCCCTACAAGGCCAGAGTAAACTAGAAGTAAACTGTAAAGACCAGTCACAATTCTGTCAAAAAGACCCCTACAAGGCCAGAGTAAACTAGAAGTAAACTGTAAAGACCAGTCACAATTCTATCAAAAAGACCCCTACAAGGCCAGAGTAAACTAGAAGTAAACTGTAAAGACCAGTCACAATTCTATCAAAAAGACCCCTACAAGACCAGAGTAAACTAGAAGTAAACTGTAAAGACCAGTCACAATTCTATCAAAAAGACCCCTACAAGGCCAGAGTAAACTAGAAGTAAACTGTAAAGACCAGTCACAATTCTTTGATAGACTTGTGACTGGTCTTTACAGTTTACCTCTTGTTTACTCTGGCCTTGTAGGGGTCTTTAACTATTTTACTGTTTTGTATGACGTAAGTTCACCCCTACCCCAAATGATTAGAGAAAATCCACAATTAGCAGAATGATTTGTAATGTAAGAACGGTCTTACTCTTTTTCTTACATCTTCACAGAGCATATGTTTAGGATACTTGTTAGAACGTAACAAATATCCAAAACATATGTTCCTTGAAGTATTGAATACAATGTTTTGCAGAATGTTTGATTGAGTGAAGATTTCGTGCTAGTCAAATTATCATTAAATTGAATTTTGTCGATGTATTGAGTGTCGGTATAAAGAATGTATTTTATAAGCGAGATGGCGTACCTTATGACTTTGCATTACGAAAACATGCCTATTCAAATATATTGAAAATTTCACCTCCAAACAACTGAAAATTTTCAGATAAAATACTCAGATTTTTCTTCATATTTCTGCTCAAAACATATATTGTGGGTACTCGTTAGAACCGCCTCGGCGATCTATGTTTTGAGCAGAATAAGAAAAATAATGTATACCCCTGTAAACCCCAGTTTTACTATATAAAAGTGGGGTTTAAGGGGGTCAAAATTATATAGGCGTGTTTTCGTGATGGTGGATCAACTTATGGTTTTTTTTTGCTCTGACTGCCAACAGTCATGAGACTCATTTATCCAGATTCCACCAGTCATTTTAGTGCGATTTAATTGGTCTTTTGTGACGGTTCAAGTACACCTAGTATGAAGGGTGCATGCAAATCGAACAGTTCTATGTAATCTGACTAACCCATTTATGCAAAGTGAACTCTTCTATTATAAATCTTTGGACTGCTTTTTAGCAGTGTATCTGGTTAACTACCTATGTTTTATAGAAATTTCTGTATTTAATGCAAGTAGTATAGAATCTGATCAGGCGCCGTGTCTGATCTGGGTCTACACTATTTGACAATCTCCTTTTTACAGGCATAAATGGGTTAATGTCGGAGCCTATGGTGAAGATCAGGATCCTGTAAAATTTGTTATCTCCCCACTCTCCTGGATTTTAAACAGCTGCCTGATTTAAGGCAGTAATTCTGATATTATTTGGGCTGCATCAAGCGAAAAGGTGACTTCGAACATGCGTAAAATTCGCAGATTCAGATAATCCTGCACATGTGCAAAGTATCATCCGGGCGTTTGCACTTGATTCATACATTCTGTAGTAGCAAATGCTTCTGTTAGCGGACAGTGAAGACCCTGATCAGACTGTAAAAAATAAAGAGCTGTTCTGGACCTTCGCTGTCCGTATATGTTTTCGGCCAATTTATTCTGTATACAGAAAAAAAATATCCAACTATACTGTGTTAAGAGCACTCGGAATAAAGACCAATCGGCTATTCCTCAAAAATAGACATTTTATTTATCCAAGAAATGTTTAATAAATTGATACAGTCGAACTTCAGTGACTCGAACCTCTTCGGGACCATTGAAATTTGTGCGAGATGTGGGTAGTTCGAGCCACTGAGGGTTAATCATAGCGCCAGGTTAGGAAGCAAAAAGCGATAATTTTATGTTGAGTGTACTCATTAGAATCGCCTCGATTCTATTCTAATGAATACACACAACATACGATTTCATGATGAAATAAGAAAATTTTCCTAAATATTTTGTTTTCTTGAGCTATCAGAATTTCGTAGGACTCAACAACCAGTTTGAATTATCCATGGTATTCGAGCCATCAGTGTTCGAGCCATTGAGGTTCGACTGTATATGGTATTAATACGATCATAAAATGTGTCATCTTAAAGCCTGTAAAATTTCATTTAGTCTCTCGTTTTTTTGAACTTGATAAAAAATGAAATTATTTTTCATCATATCTCTGAATTAATGTAGTTGTCCTGAATTAATGTTGGCAACATTAATTCAGAAATATGATAAAAAATCATTTCATTTTTGATCCAGTTCAAAACTGAGTGAGAGACTAAATGAAATTTTATAGGCTGTCAGGTGCCACATTTTATGATCATACATCAGTTTATTAAAACTTTCTTGGATAATAGAATGTCTATTTTTTTTAGGAATATGGTGTCTTTAAGAGTAGCTTTTGTCAGTCCAAAATGGTTTCTTTTCTTATTATTCCATATTCAATAGTAAGACCGACCCACTAATAAAACCACTTTTAGGCAGTCCCTAAGGTGGTCTTAAGCGGAAGTGTTCCGTATTACTTTGTGGCCTCTGTCTTATCTAGCTTTGTGATCACCTCACTTGGGGAAGAGAGAGGTGGTCACTTGGTTATAGTTTAGGTCTATGTTCTGGTTGTTAATGTTCCTATTCATCCGTTCTTTCTTTCAGTATCCAGGGTAGATGACGGTCTGTGATCGCGGCTTTATCTGAACTTCATTATTGTACGTTCAGCGAAGAGTTATGACCAGATAGCATTCTTCTTAAATCTGTATCGGCCCGTTATCGGCTCGACTGGAAACCTGTCAAGCCGATAACACACCGATATAGATTTAAAGACATTGCTAAAATGAGACCCAAAGTGGTACCACTCTTTAACCCTTGTCCTGCTGAACCCAGATGTACCCTGCCTTTGAAAACAGTGTAGATCCAAATCAGTTGGCTTCTGAAGAAGCCAACTGATCTGGATCTGCACTGTTTGTCATTTAGTATGTGAATTTATAGCAAAAATCCAGATTAAGTAATCTGATTGGCTGAAAATTAGAAGTGGGTGTGGCATCTTAATTTATTCAGCAGGACAAGGGTTAATGATTTTATTGCCCCTGTCTAAATGCTATGCAAGATAGATCAAAGCCGTGTCATAAAGAGGTGATTGTGAAAGCAGGAGGTCGTAAAGAGGCCTTCTGAGGGGTGGTAGATGTTTTGCGTGGGTTATCACATGGATCGGATAAATAATCCAGTAATAGTTTCCCTTATTGGGCCTCTACTTGTTTATTGACAGTATACATGCACTAGCATTACGATAACAAGCCTATTCAAATATACTGAAAATTTTACCGTCAAAAAACGAAAAAAAAAAATCAGATAAAAATTCTTATATTTTTCATATTTCTGCTCAAAACATAGATTATGGGTACTCGTTAGAACCGCCTCGGCGAGGCGGTTCTAACGGGTACCCACAATCTATGTTTTTGAGCAGAAATAAGAAAAATAATATATACCCCTGTAAACCCCAGTTTTACTATATAAAAGTGGGGGTTAAGGGAGTCAAAATTACATAGGCGTGTTTTCGTGATGATTTTGTTGTGATCAGACTCTTATCTGACCAAGAAACATCTTTGGGTGGGCACCTGTGCATCCTCTTTCGCTGTGCGCTCTTTGTATTAAAAAATATTAAGAATTTTACCACCAAAAAATGAAAACTTTCAGATGAAAAATTCTGGTAGTTTTCATATTCCTGCTCAAAACATGGATTGAGGGTACTTGTTAGAACCACTTCAGCGAGGCGGTTCTAACGAGTACCCACAATCTATGTTTTTGAGCAGAAATAAGAAAATTAATGAAAACCCCTGTAAACCCCAGTTTTACTGTATACAAGTGGGATTTAAAAGGGGTCAAAACTATATAGGCGTGTTTTTGTGATGAACACAGGATCACAGACTCAGAATTTCTATCTTATTTAATAAAGATTTATGAAAAGTTAATTAGACAATAAAGAGCCAGCTGAAGTCGTTCATATTATAGTTCTTATCTGAACAGACATCTAAAAAATGTAAAGTATATAAAATTAACTGCTCAATGTGAAACGTGGTTCTTTGTCGCAATATATACCCACGGTCAAGTTTAGAGCATATACGAATATGTAAATCATACATTGTACATTCGCCCTCGCCTATAGGTGTAGCTTAACCCAATTTAGACTGAATACCGCTCCCACTCCCACCCTCTCCCACACACTGCTGTACATGTATATCAGAAGAGTCAAATTTCAATTTTAGGTATGTCAGGCTATGTGATTTAGATATTCCTAGAGAAATAAGGTTAAACTACGAGGCTCATCCAAAAATAGAATAAAAAAATGCGAAGTATCATTTTATTCTATAACCGCTAATCGCATGATCATGAAATTCGGCAAGTAGATAAAACAACATGAGTGGAGATGATATCGCCTGCAAAATATTTTGAATCTTCCAAAATAAAATATAGCCGATTATTTTTTTTCAGTTTATACTCAAAGTACACCTCTATTTCGATGATAGGGAACTTTGTGTCTTCACAAAACTTCTGATATTGATGTCCGTTTCCCTTTTTGTGCTCATGTTATAGCTATGGCAGAAATACTACTAAGCTTGAAAACAGAGTAAATGTCCATGTGAAAAGAAACATGACAGGGAGACTCCTGTTAGACTGGCACTAGTCCCTAGTGACTAAATTTATTATATTTTCATAATTCTCTTTGACAATGAAACTAAAACAAAATCAAGACAATAATAAGATGAATATGAATGGACTACAAAATATTCAATATCTATATAGTTGTACATTTTAATTGTTAATTATAAATTTCAATATAAACCTTATTATTCAAAATACATATTCACCAAGGGTATTGTTACCCGATATGATTTTTTTTTTAAATTATTTATTAGTTTGAATATGGGGTTCTGTGCAAATTTTATCATACATAATGGTTCAGAATATTAATTGGGTCTCATCATGCGGAAACGTGTCTTCTGGCATATGTGGACAGCGAAGGCCAAGATCAGTCTGCGCATCCGCGCAGTCTGATCAGGGCCTTCACTGTCCGTTTCCAGAATCATTGGATACTATGGAATGTATTAATGGAGAACAAAAACCCAGATGAAACCTTACGCACGCGCATGATTTGAATCCACACATTTTGCGCATGCTCGAAGGCATTCTTTTCGCTTGACGCAGTCCAATTTATAAAATGTCAAGGGGAATAGATACCCATTCAGAGGAGGTAGCTCTCAAAATTGATTTACCTCCCTTCTGAAAAGGGATCTGCTCTAAACGAAACGATTTGCTCCCATGAATAAGTCTACTAAAACCAATTTATGCAACCCAAAATGATGTCAGAAAAGAAACAGAGAAAATTGACCGAATACTTTATCCTGCATTTATCTTGTGTCCACGTCTACACGATTTTCACTAAACAGAAATTATATATTCATTACATAGTCTTGTTAACGCATTATTACAAAGTATTGAAAAATATCCTTGCCATATGCGATTAAGTATCAGATATAGGCAACTCACTGTAGTATCAAGAAAAAAAAAATGCTGCTCACTGCATTACGAAAACACGCCTATTCAAATATATAGAAATTTTCACCTCCAAAAACTGAAAAAATTTCAGATAAAAAACTCTGATATTTTTCATATTTCTGCTCAAAACATACATTGTGGATACTCGTTAGAACCGCCTCAGCGAGGCGGTTCTAACGAGTACCAACAATCTATGTTTTGAGCAGAAATAAGAAAAATAAGGTTTACCCCTGTAAACCCCAGTTTTACTGTATAAAAGTGGGGTTTAAGGGGGTCAAAATTATATAGGTATGTTTTCGTGATGGTATCTGTGAAAGTAGTTCGCGCTTTAAAAGCAAGAATCGTAGGAATTTATATCGTATTGTCCTCTGTTGCTAAAACACTCAAACCAGCCTGCATATGGATGTTTTCGCCAATATAATAAATATTACTCGGGTCGAGTAGTAGTAGTCGTCAGATTTTTAATGTAGCCGGGCAACTGAGTCACACAGGGGCTGCGCCAGAAAATACTGGACGACTGGGTTGGCTTGAAACGGGCCTAATTATAATTCATAACTAGGTCACCTCACCCAGACACCATTCGTGTGAATAGTCATCCAGTTTGTAAGCTTCAGAATTTGGAATGTCGGCCGGAAAGGTTGAGCTTTCAAGCTCGTTCCTATTGCGTGTCAGTTACGACTGCATAATGCATTTTTGTACTCAGCTCGAGTCGTGAGTAAGATAAACGCACTAGGCACATGTCGGTCGTCGACGGAAAGGATGCAGGGTGGGTGTTCTCACCCGGGTGCCGAGAGGGTGTCCTCACCCTTGAGCTTGTTCGGTATCCTCACCCAGGTCCGCGTGCCGCAAGTTTGACCTACTTAGAGTAAGTCTTACCAAGGTAACTTGGCGGCACAAGCCGAAGAAGTGGTGGTCCTCAACCTTTCCCTAATGGATCCAGACAAGACTGCTCCAGAACGTCATACAAATAAGCTGTGTTTGTCTGCTGAACGCTAGTTGAACTTTTCAGCATCTCTATCTTGCTAAAACATGGCTCTTCGTAGTTTTGGGACCAGTGTTTACATTTATAAACAAACACCAAAATATTTCCTGTCCACGTGATAATCATTAACCAATGAAATCAAACGGCGCGTTTATACGAAATCCAGTTACGGTTATTTATAGCCACGCTAATCTTGTCACTGTGACGTCAGAGTGCTGTGTATAGAGGGTTAATTGTAAAACCTGAACTGGGACATTAACGAACGTTCACTGTACGTATATTTCTTCCATCGTTTTATCTGCGGACAGGAACATGTTATGTACTGGTCAAAGGGAGGTAGCTCCAAAAGTATGGAAGTAAACAATTGAGAGGATTAGTCACCTAGCATAACCGTAATCGAATGTAATAAGCAGAAAGACTCCTTCGGAACATAGGGGACGTTTGGAAACTTAGGGCATCACGAAAACATGCCTATATAATTTTGACCCCCCTTAAACCCCACTTTTATATAGTAAAACTGGGGTTTACCGGGGTATACATTTATTTTCTCATTTCTGCTCAAAACATAGACTGTGGGTACTCGTTAGAACCGCCTCGCCAAGGTGGTTCTAACGAGTATCAACCATCCATGTTTTGAGCAGAACTATAAAAAATATCGCAGTTTTTCATCTGAAAATTTTCAGGTTTTGGATGTGAAATTTTCTATTTATTTGAATAGGCGTGTTTTCGTAATGGTTTCCGGATCAAGAGAGTTGTTTAGGATTGTGATTTAATGCCCAGAAGTTCCAAGCATTCTGCGTGTGTTACTGAATGTGTTGGAAGTGCTATGTGAGAGATACCCACTTGTCCGATAGTGGCTATGAGAGAAAAACACATTATCAATAGTGGCTATGTGAGAGATACCCACTTGTCCGATAGTGGCTATGAGAGAAAAACACATTATCAATAGTGGCTATGTGAGAGATACCCACTTGTCCGATAGTGGCTATGGGAGAAAAACACATTATCAATAGTGGCTATGTGAGAGATACCCACTTGTCCGATAGTGGCTATGAGAGAAAACTAGAAAAAGTGTCCATAGGACACGGATGCCCCCGCCAAAGGCCATTCAGAAAAAGGGTTTATATGTTATTGTAACAGGTATACCATGAAGTTATTATTAAGGCCCGGACACAGTTTACTATATGGAACTAAGTCAAGGGAAGATAATTCAAAAACGAAAAACACAAGAGTTGTCTTCCTTGTTCATGACACATCGTCTCAATGTGATGCATGCACCTGTAAAGTTTCATGAATATATTCCATATGGTTTAGGAGTTATGGCCCGGACAAGGGGAAATAATTCAAAAACCAAAACTGCCAGAGTTGTTTTCCTTGTTCATGACACATCGTCTGAATGTGATGCATGCACCTGTATGGTTTCATGAATATATTCCATACGGTTTAGGAGTTATGGCCCGGACACGGTTTACTATATGGAACTAAGTGAAGGGAAGATAATTCAAAAACAAAAAATGCAAGAGTTGTCTTCCTTGTTCATGACACATCGTCTCAGTGTGATGCATGCACTGGTAAAGTTTCATGAATATATTTGATACGGTTTAGGAGTTATGGCCCGGACACAGTTAACTGTATGGAACTAAGTCAAGCGGAAATAATTCAAAAACCAAAAATGCAAGAGTTGTCTTCCTTGTTCATGACACATCGTCTCAGTGTGATGCAGGCACTGGTAAAGTTTCATGAATATATTTGATACGGTTTAGGAGTTATGGCCCGGACACAGTTAACTATATGGAACTAAGTCAAGCGGAAATAATTCAAAAACCAAAAATGCAAGAGTTGTCTATCTTGTTCATGACACATCGTCTCAATGTGATGTATGCACCTGTGAAGTTTCATGAATATATTCCATACGGTTTGGGAGTTATGGCCCGGACACGAAGTGGGACGTACGGACGGACAGACGGACAGACAGACGGACGGACAGACAGACGTACGGGACGGACAGGGGTAATACTTAATGCTCATCCGCTATTCTTCGAATAGGCGGGGGCATAAAAACACATTATCAATAGTAGCTATGTGAGAGATACCCACATGTCCAATAGTGGCTATGCGAGGGGTACCCACTTGTCTAGTTTTGCTATGTGAGAGATCCCCACTTGTCCAATAGTGTCTATGTGAGAGGTACCCACTTGTCCAGTAGATGCTATGTGAGATAGCCATTTGTCTAATAGTGGCTGTGAGATACCCATTAGTTCAATAGTGGGTATGCAAGACATACCCAGTTATCCAATAGTGCCCATGCGAGAGATGCCCAATTGTCCGATAATAGTTATTTGAGCTACCTATTTGTTCAAGTGTGACTATGTGAGAGATATCAACTTGTCTAATAGCGGCTATGTGAGAGATACCCACTTTCAATATTGACTATGTGAGAGATACCTACTTGTCCAATAATGACTATGTGAGAGATACTCATTGATATATAGAGAAAATAAGCATTCCCCCCCCCCCCCCCCACACACACACACACACCCCCGACAGCCATGTTTTTTTTTCACGAATTATCACGGATTGTTTGAACAGCCCTGATACAGGGTCACCAAAGGAACATTACTGCTAAGTTATATAGAAATCTTAACAAGAAAAAAGTCTTATATATAGATATAGAGGTGAAAATAAACCACGCCCCTTGACAGCCATGTTTTTTTAACCTATCACCACAGCTTGAACAATCTTGGTGCAGGGTTGCCAAAGAACCATTTTTGTCAAATTATATTATATTCAGTCCTGAGGTTTCTGAAAAGAGTCTTAAAGTTTCCTTCCTAGACATATTGAGAAAATTAAAGCCTCCCCCTTATAGCCATAATTTTGACGAATCATCATGGCTTGATCAATTTTGGTGCAGGGTCACCAAAGGAACATTACTGTTAAGTTATATAGAAATTAAACCAGCCGTTTGTAACAATAAGATTTTTAAAATTTTGTTTGTAGACACAAAGACATAAATAAGACTCGCCGCCCCACCCTCCCCCTAGTGGTCATGTTCTTTTTTGCTCATTATCACAGCTTGAACAGGGTCATGGTACAGGGTTTTCAAAGGATCATTTCTGCCAAATTAAACTGAAATCAGTGTAGTGGTTTCCTACAAGAAGATTTTTTTTTATATATAGAGAAAATAAGCCTTACCCTCAGACAGCCATGCTTTTCTTTTTTTCACGAATCATCACAGCTTGAACAATCTTGGTACAGAGTCACCAAACGAACGCTATAGCCAA
This sequence comes from Anodontia alba, assembly GCA_964016985.1. Lineage (NCBI taxonomy): Eukaryota > Metazoa > Mollusca > Bivalvia > Lucinida > Lucinidae > Anodontia > Anodontia alba. The sequence goes on along the minus strand of OZ024821.1, from coordinate 66,835,442 downwards.
ACTATATTTAAATGAGTCCAGCGGTTTCTACATGTAACAAGACTTTTAAAATTATAGATATAAAGGGAACAATAAGCCACCCCACTCCTTGGCACCCATGTCTTTTTTACGAACCATCACAGTTTTGACAATCTTTGTACAGTGTAACCAAAGGAACAATTCCGCCGAAATTGAAATCAGTTAAGTGGTTTCTGACAAGAAGATTTTTAAAGTTTTGTATATAGATACATATGGGAAAATAAGCCTCGCCCCCATGACGGCCATGCTTTTTTGACAGATCATCACGGCTTGATCAATCTTGGTAGAGGGATATAAAAAAAATACGATGGGTGGGAGAAATAGGAACTAGTGGGAGAAAGGGGACAAGGACCACTGACCCTCCCCGACACCCCCGCGTCCACCCCATCCTCATTGTAGTACTTTTCACTTTTGTTTTATCATAGGCAAACGACACTGAATGTATGGCTAGCCGTTTAATGATAACTTCGTTTGTGATATGACATAATGTGTTTGACTTCAGTAGAAATCCAATATCAATCAAAGGGCTGAATAGCCCTAAAATGACAGATTCTATGAAAAACTAATAAATTCCGGGTATCATTCTGTTCTCCATTTAAGTTTGTGAGACGCTTCTTCGTCGAAAAAAAAACGAGCTATAGCGAACAACAAAGGCGCTGATCAGCCTGCGCGTCCGCGCAGGCTGATCTGCGCCTTTGTTGTTCGCACATATATTAAGGCGGGTTTTCTCAGCGACTCTCGCCATAGATCAAGCACAAGTTGCACTACTTTTGTATGGACAGCTTTTCAATGGCGTACTAATATACACACATTGAAACATTGGGTTTACTTTTGTGCGCGGATGAATACGAAATTGAATAGTAGTCAAAGTCACTTTCTCTAAAACCGTGCGTGGCAAGGAAGAATGACAGATAGAATCTGTCATTAAAAATGCTGTCGTGGACAGATTTGTTGCTTTAAATGGGGGTGGTGGATAGGGGTCCCTAGTCTTCCGTCTTCAAAGGAGATCGCGGGTTCGAATCTCGCATCGGACTTTTTTCTTCCTTGGTTTACTTTGGTGGTAAACTTGTGAGTGCGGGGAAGTACTGGAAACGGACAGTTTGTTCAGCTGATGCTGAAGAGCAGAAAGCAGTAATATATAGGCTATCCTCTGGTGGATGACGGACCAGTTGATATCTGACGCCTGATTTCTGAAGCGGGAGGAGTGTGGGGATTGGCGGGACTGTAGGCCTGATAAGCTCTGTTGGTAGAGCACCTGACTTGCAAGCAGGGGCCGCAGTTTTAAGTCGTATCCGGTACACGTTTTCTTCCTTAGTTTACTTTCATGACTATATTTAATCCAAAATTGAATCAACAATTTATTCAACGAAACAATTTTTTTTTCCGCTGACCCCCCTCCCCCACCCCCTCCCTCCATTAAAAAAAAACAAAAAAAAAAAAACAAAAAAAAAAAAAAAAAAAAAAAACAAGAATCGAGTTGCTTTTCAGTTCGATAAGCCCGAAAAGTACGGACAGCAACAAATTCAGTGACCTTCTTGATGTTTCTGACCCTTCTTCTTGTGGCAAAGTTTCTTATTTCACATCAGTTAAAAACGCCTCTTATCACCATTTCTGTCTGTTTTTGAAATAGCGGATGAAACAGACGTACTTTCGTCCACCTTGTTTGATGTGGTCTCGTGATGATGCACAGGTAATGCTGGATCTTGGCTTTATAGCATTATCAGATATAAAGCACAACGGCGAGCAGAAACCAATCGATGACGGTTTCCCAGTCTACATTCTTTCACGCCATGTTCTAATCTTATGTACACTTATTCAGTGGGAAAAACATCGAGCCGGGTACATCAGTAATATTCATAGAGCTGAAAACAGCCTCTGAATCAATGAAAGAAAGTCTATTTTAGGTTATATAATAAACACCAGTATTGTACGTTTCACACCCAAGAGGAAGGTAAATAAATGATAACGAACAGTACACATGTAACAAAGCAACCAGCTTCCTCATCTCCGACGTTGTGATCACATTGCCAGATAGAATCTAACATACAGGACAAAGTTCTGAAAAGAAATAAAAAAAACGCTGCGAGCAATCTCAACGCGCCACAAAAAGACAAGAATCACCACCATAGAACAGTCAGTACTGAAAACTTCCACAGTTTTTTTTTTATCTATTTAACTAGTACAAAATCTCCATCCTAGGTTCAGTGTTGTCCAATTACAAAATAGTTGTTCGGTTCGCAGAGAGGCTCACTAACTCAATCAGTGAAACAGCACAAAAATACATGAAAATCATATCGCTGTGATGATGCAAAGCTACGGGTTCGTGGTAAATCCTCAAACACAGCCAGCGGTATTAAAAAAAAAAAACAAAAAAAAAAAAAAAAAAAAAAAAAAAAAAAACATTAGTTGAACTACAGAGAGCCTAAACAAAGACATAACATCAGGGCCCTGTTGTTCAAAGCATCGTTAGCTTAACGAGCTTGTTAGTGGTCAAATTGTTTACTATTCTAGTAAGTACAGGATCTAATTCACAGGTATGTTTTTCCAAAAAAAAAAAAAAAAAAAAAAAAAAAAAATGTGAGTCGTACTATATCAGCAAAAATATTAGTGTATATGTCATATTTAAAGGTCAAAGTTTTAATGATACGTTAACTAACAACATCGTTAGTTTTTTATAACTGGGCCCAGGCATTAACCCGCTAATAAAACTCGTGGCCGCCAGATAAAGGAAAACATCGGATCGTTTGGATTTAAGCTTCGGAGGCTAGCCCATAAAGCATATCCCACTGTAATTTGTTAACGCTAGAGGTGCACATATTGCAGAACAGTACCTGAAGGGGTGCGGAACTCAAAATTAACGGATGCATAACTAGTTGCATCATCACCAAACCTTGCATTCAGCACTTATCCATGAAGTACTGCTCCGCGGATAATACCACAAAAAAAAAAAAAAAAAAAAAAAAGAAAAAGAAAAAACCTGCTTCTTTAGCTTTGCCACTCACTTGGTTAATTCGGCAGATGACATATTTATCATATATATTCGGGCCCATGTTATCTGGCCCGCTGCGACTTGATTCGCAAATTTTACATTTTTATGTCATTTTTTTAAAACAGAAAATCTGTGAAGAAGGTGAAAGCCGAAAGGCCTCAGGTAAACAAATCATTTGCACTATTAACTATTAACTCTCAACACACAGTTTAACGCCTATCATTTCATCATCCTTTCTGAATCCAATGCTACCAAAAAGATGTTTTGTTAGATGTTATGCTCCTATATATATATATATAACGGGTTTTATTATTTTGTTCGAATTGTCGCCAGTAGATGGCAAAATTCCTTTTTTCAGAAAACGGGTTTTTATTATTTCGTTCGAATTGTCTCCAGTGGATGGAGAAATTCCTTTTTTTCAGAAAACGTGTTTTGACATTTCATTCGAATTGTCTCCAGTGGATGGAGACAATTTCACATTTCGACATTTCATGCAAATTGTCTCCACAATTGCATGAATTTCAAATCCCGTTTTCTGGGATAAATAAGAAAAAAATGATATGTCGTCTGCTTAGATTTCTTTCCCAGAGCCCTAAGCACTAAAGACATAAAAATAAGATGTATCATAGTTATTAGACTTATCAGTGGTAAGCCAATCGGCATAATAAAACATGGGGGAATTAGTACTATATTATTTATCTAATTTATCTAATATTCCTTTCACAATATTTGTTACCCTTCAGGCCTTTACCAAAAAAAGAAAGGTAAGAGAAAAGTCCAGGGAGTATCACAAACCGCAGCCCTTCCCAGACCCCAAGAGGAAGAGGAAACCGACAAATCCAAACAAGCACAAATCGAACAAACGTACGAAAAGCGCTAAGATTAGCTCTCTCTTCCCCAAGCGAGGTAATCGCAATACTAAAAGGACTGAAAAACACAAGAACAAAATGACACACGGAAAGATATAGAACAAATCGCCTCGTAGAATAAACCACAAAGCAACAAAGAGTAAGACTAACACCGGGACCACCGCCTTAGAACGGTCAGTAGAGTAAACCAGTGGGGGCTTTAAAGCACTTTTACAGCTGGCCAACTTCACCCTGGATCCCGATGCTACTCTTAATACAGAAACACATAAAAATTCGGTTCGCATAAAGGCTCCCAACTCAGTCAATGCATCAAAGCGAAAACATAAAAATCAAATTAATCACTATAATAAACAAAGACGAGTACTCATGGCTAATTCTACTGTATGCCAGAGTAAATGAAAACCAATAGTTGAACCATGGCTGGCCAAGCCAAAGACATGTCGTCAAGCCCCAACCCACTGGTTAAAGTTTTACGAAGAGGCCGTCATTGAGTCTGAGGCCCGAACCGCCGTCGTGCAATTAAAGAGTGAAGCATAGCCATCAACAATGATTGGATTGACAACTAGGCATGCAGTCTGCCGCATAATATCCAGGCTATAGCCAATTCTTTTATAACGGTTAATAAGTTTTCTGAATTGCTCCGAAAAGTTAGATTTACCTACAATTTTTCTAAATCTATACACTAAGTCACCGTAAAAGTCTGGTTCCGATATACTTTGTTGCAGAAGTGTTTTCAGACCGACACTATATATTTCTAACAAGGCACTGTGTCTGCGATAAAATTTCGAAAATACCTTACGAAGTTTAAAATAACGATTGCCCTGCCTAAGAAGACCCTTGCTGGGATCTAATAATCACATCCTTCTGACATGCCTGTGAATGCTCTTGCATCACATTAGATAGGGGAACTAATATTAGTAGTGAGTGGTACCACTTCTGTCTCATTTTAGTTGTATTTAGACCTGTTAGGGAACAATGAGAGGAAATCGCATTTTGTTGCGTAGGTTTACCACAAGCAATTAATTTCGATTAAGTTAATGAACTATCACTGAATTTTACAGCGAAGATCAGTAGATATTTGCATCATCGGTAAAGTCGAGCAAAGGCTTGATTTGATGAATTAGGGGGTAAAAATGAAAGTACTTTAATCCCCTGTGGGAGCTTACATGCGTGTGCGAATAGACTGGTCCCTGTAAAAAAACTTTAATTCTCTGTGGGAGCTTAAAAAGAGCCTAACATGCGTGAGCAAATGAACTGATCCTTGTTATCTTTTTTTGGGAGACATGCAGTAAAGATCGCATAGGTCTAATGAGGCTACTGCAGGGAATAAAGCTAAGCAAGAGGAACGTCCGGAGATCCTAGGGATAACATGTAGGAACGGGAAAGGGCGTTTTGCCTCAGTTTAGTTGGCTTTAAACCACTTAAGTAACAATGGGAGGAAACTGCATTTTGTAGCGTGGATTTAACACAAGCAATTAATTTCCCTTAAGTTATTGAATAAAGCCCGTCGAAGGCTGTCCATTTCGCTTTCTGTTTTACTAGTTGTGATTAAGAGTGGCATCGGGACCCAGGGTGAAGTTAGCCAGCTGTAAAAGTGCTTTAGCCCCTCTGATCGTTCTAAGGCGATGGTCCCGGAGTTAGACTTACTCTTCGTCGCTTTGTGGTTTATTCTACGAGGCGATTTGTTTTAAGTCTTGACTTGTGTTATTTTGTTCTTGTGTTTTTCAGCCCTTTTACCTCGCTTGGGGAAGATAGAGCTAATCTTAGTGCTTTTCGTACGTTTGTTCGACTTGCGCTTGTTTGGTTTTATCTGTTTCCTCTTCCTCTTGGTGTCTGGGAAGGGCTGCGGCTTGTCACGGATTGTGGCACTCCCTGGACTTTTTCTTACCTTTTTTTTCTGAATTACGGGAAAAAGTTAAAGTACAATAATCCCCAGTTGGAGCTTAAAAGGTGCTTAACATGCGCGAGCAAATGAACTTGCCATTGTCTTTTTTTGGCAGACATGCAGTGAAGATCGTAAAGGTCTCATGGAGCCAATTCAGAGAATTAAGCTAAAGAAAAAAAAAAAAAAACGTCTTGAGATCCTTGGGATAAGAGGTAGGAACGGGAAAGGGTTGGCATCATATGTATATTGGATAAAAGCTCGTGGCATGTGCAAGGATAACATGAACAAGCAAGAAACTAGTCGCGGCTGGACTAGTAATGGCCGATAGTCCAGCCGCTAGTTTGCAATTTAAAAGGTCCGTATAAAGCATTATTCAGTATACATACGTTGTATACCTCTTGTGTAACCATATAAGAATCCTCTCGTGTGCTCTTTGGTGAAACCTGGTGGACCTGTCAGATTAGGTGGTTATGACAGAAACTGACCTTACAGAGAAAGCTAGATCTAACAAGTCTACCCCAGGTAGTTTGAACGAAGGCAGCGGAACATCTGCAGGCATCACAGTTCTGTATCAGTAATAGAAAAATCTTACTTTCGGAACTGCTAGAATGGCTTTTCAGTATCGAGAAATTCCTAGTTCAATTCATGTAGGTAATAATAGATAAAACAATATAAATGTTATCTGCTTATGTATTTTTAGTCATTTTACGTCATAAAAGCTTTTATAGTGAGGAATATGCATTCGATGGCACATCGTAAATATTATTGCACTGTATTGGTCTTACACAAATTAAATCTGACTTAATCAAACGTTTTGTTCAATCCTAATATGCTGTCTTCTGGTTGGCCACTGATGTTAGGCGTTCGGGATCAGAGTGCGACTCACTGGAAAATCATTGAACGATACATCTAATATGAAAATAGAAGAAACAATCGGAAGTTGTCTCCTGGCTACAAATCAGCATTCCTTAACCCTGTTAACAGGGATTCCTAATTTTGGGATATCTGTTTTAAAAGTAGCGTTCCTTTTCACACACGAGTGTCTCCTGGGCTCCTGTTTCGAGTTGAAAGTGACAAGACCATTGGTAATTGAAGTAAATGAATAAAATAAATAAATGTAAATTTAACAATTAATAATACTCTAACTGAAAAACAGGATTTTTTTTTCAGGTGACTATCTATCATAAAAATAAAATAAAACTAGAGTTTGTTTTTTCTAGAAAAACATACATGTCTCCCCCCTTTTCGGTGTCGCACATTCAGCGAACATTTATATTGAAAGTATAAATGCAAGAGTTATGCTTCTTGCGCTTTGCACGTTGTCTAATGTTGATTGATATTCATATAAAATTTCATGAAGATATCTTGAAAGGTCTTCAAGTTATAGAGTCGACAAGTTTTCTTTTGTGACGGACTAAGTTCCAAGGGAAATAATTCAATAAGTGCTGTCGCATGACAGCATAGATTGCCTGTTTGCCCTTGTCTATTTGTTTTCACATTAACACATCAGAAGGTGTATTTAGTATTTTTATATAATTCTATTCCAAATCCAATAAGTTTTGTGAGTCTGAATATAAATCAAACATCCCTCTATAAATTTTAGTGCAAATCTGTGTGTTACATGGAACACTGATCTAAATAATTATATTTTGAGGTTGATCATCACATCACATGGAACTAATGTTCTTGGTATGAAATTTCTTCATCAAAATAGTCTTAAATGTTATTGGGCAAAATTACTGAACGATGAAATATAGGTCACACTGAGTCACACTGACCTAGATATATTTTATGTTAATCAACGGGTCACATGAAAGTTAAAATCTAGGTATGACATTTCTCTATCAAATAGTCATCGAGATATAGGATAAAATCACTGGACTGTGAAATATAGGTCACAATGACCTAAATATATTTTAGGTTACTCTTAGTGTCACATGGAACCAATATTCATTATATGATATTCCTCTATCAAATAGTCCTTGAAATATAAGGAAAAATCACTGGACCATGAAATATAGGTCACAGTGACATGCATACATTTTGAGGCCCGTCTTCGTGTCACATGGAACTAATATTCAAGGTATAACATTTCTCTTATCAAATAGTCATCGAGATGTATGGTATAATCACTGGATCATGAAATATGGGTCACATTGACCTACATATATATTGAGGTCACTCTACATGTCATATGGAACATGTCTAAGGTATGACATTTCTCTATCAAATAGTCTTCGAGTTGTTAGGCATAATCACTGGTCCAAGAAATATAGGGCACATTATATTTTGAGGTAACTTCATGTCACATGGAACTAATATCCAAAGTATGACATTTCTCTATCAAATAGTCTTCCGAAATATGAAGCATAACCCCTGGACCATGAAATATAGGTCACATTGACCTACATATACTTTGAAATCACTCTTAGTGTCACGTGAAACTAATATCCAAGGTATGACAACTCTCTGTCAAATTGTCTTCGAGCTGTGAGGTATAATCACTGGGCCATGAAATATAGGTCACACTGACCTAATTATATTTGAGCCAATCTTCCTGTCATATCAAACTAATATCCAAGGTATGACGTTTCTCCATTAAATACGTAGTAATCGAGATAAAAGGCGTAATCACTGGACCATAAAATGTGGGTAATTTGACCTACATATAAATTGAGGTCACTCTTTGTGTCACATGGAATTAATATCTAAGGTATGACATTTCTCTATTAAATAGCCTTCGAGTTATAAGACATAATCACTGGTCCATGAAATATAAGTCACATTTTGAGGTCACTCCTTATGTCACATGGAACTAATATCCAAGGTATGATATTTCTCTATCAAATAATCTTAGAGATATTTGGCATAATCATTGGACCACAAAATATAGGTCAAATTGACCTACATATACTTAGAGGTCACTCTTAGTGTCACTTGAAACTAATATCAAAGGTATGACAATTCTCTATCAAATAGTCTTTGAACTATGAGGCATAATCACTGGACCATAAAATACAGGTCACATTGACCTAATTATATTCTGTGATCACTCTCCGTGTCACATGGAACTAATATCTAAGGTATGAGATTTCTCTACCAAATAGTCATCGAGATATAAGGCATAATCACTAAACCATGAACTTTGGGTTACATTGCTCTCTCTCTCTATATATATTGAGGTCACTCTTCGTGTCGCATGGAACTAATATCTACGGTACGACATTTCTCTATCAAATAGTCTTCAGTTATAAGGCATTATCACTGGTCCATGAAATATAGGTCACTTTGACCTATATATTTTGAAGACCATCTTCGTGTCACATGGAACTACTATCCATGGTATGGCATGTCTCTATCAAATAATCTTTGAGTTATGAGGCATAATCACTGGACCATGAAATATAGGTCAAATTGACCTACAAATATTTTGAGGTCACTTTTTATGTCACATAATAACCAAGGTATGACATTTCTCTATCAAATAGTCTTCGAGATATGGCATAATCACTGGACCATGACATATAGATCACATATGCCTAATTATATATTGAGGTCACTCTTTGTGTCCCATGAAACTAATATCCAAAGCATGACATTTCTTCATCAAATAGTCATAGAGATATAAGGCAAAATCACCGGACAATGAAATAAAGGTCATTGGACTGTGACATGTAGGTCACCATGACCTTCACCCAATGACACCTAAAGCAATGTCACAAGGTTGACTGATGTATTACCTAGGAAGCGTTTACAATGTTAGCATAACAGAAATGCACTAAACACTTTACAAGAGGTGCCCTTGATTTTGAACCCTAGCCCCACCCCAGGGCATGAACCCAGGGGCCGATACCTGTGGGAACTTAGACGACACTTCTCGGCACCCATGTTCCGAATATAAATGCTTGTTGACAACTGACAACTACGCTATAAGCAAACGAAAAACTTAAACACAACAGTAGAGCATTTTACAAAGTTGTCCTAGATTTTGACCCCTAGCCCCACCCCTGGATGTGAACCCAGAGGCCTTTTCTCATGGAATAGCAGAAGACCCTCCCAGGCACCAATGTTCCAAATATGATTGCTTTGTGGTGAGTGATTTCAGAGATTTCAAAGTTATACAGCAGACATGATTTTGTGATGGACAAAGTTCCAAGGGAAATTCGTCTAATGATGATTGATATTTATATGAAGTTTTGTGAAGATACCTTGAACGATTTTTAAGTTATAGAGCGATACCGATTTTGTGACGGATAAGTTCCAAGAGATATAACTCAAACAGTACAAATGCAAGAGTTATATTTCTTGTACTTTGCACGTCGTCTAATGTTGATTGATATCTGTATCAAGTTTCGTGAAGATAGCTTGAACAGTTTTCAGGTTATAAAGTAGATACGATTTTGTGATAGGCAAAGTTCCAAGGGAAATAACTCAAAAATTATAAATGCAAGAGTTATTATTCTTGCACGTCCTCTTATGTCGATTGATATTTATATGAAGTTTCGTGACGATAGCTTGAAGGGTTTTCAAGTTATAGAGCGGACACGTTTTTGTGATGGAAAAGCTCCTAGGGAAGTAACTAAAAAAGTATAAATGCAAATGTTATGGTTCTTGCTCTCTGCACGTGGTCTAATGTTGACTGATATTTATTTGAAGTTTCAAGAAGATAGTTTAAACGGTTTTCAAAGTATAGAACGAACACGAGTGTGACAGACAAACAGACGGACAGACAGACGCCCGGGGGAAAAACAATGTCTCCAAACCCTAAATGGGGGAGACATAATAAAAAAATAAACACACACACACACACACACACACACACACACACACACACACACACACACACACACACACATACATGATGGCTTTGTACAAATGCTAAAATTAGTTGCCTATTATTGGAGGTCACGTAGTACATGTACACATAACTAATATGATTCCTGTTTTCTGTTCTGCTATCAGTGTCCATTGAGTTCTTGTAGGGTGATATTCCTTGGCTTCAAGAAATTGGTAGGAGATACACAAACCAGCCTGAAAGTGAAAAAGTTAAAAAGCCACCATGACATTAAAAATATATTGAAATGTGTGAGTGAAATGAGAGACCACATCAGGCAGTGTGTCTCTAAACACTGGACCAAAAAGTCAAAGGTGAATATCAGGAACTTTATTCGTCCTGTAACTACTAGCTTAGCTGATATTATCCGTATTGGAGTAGCATAATCATCACGATCGAAGGCGGCGGTCAAACGAAGGCCCAACGTGCTGGTAGCTGGAACAAAACGCTGGTGGGAACATCCATCAAAACCCGCGTATTAGATAATCAAAAGTTTTATTTTTTTTAAAAAAAAGATATCAGTGAAGATACCCGGGAAATGCCACAATAACGAAGCACAGCCCTCCCGAGGCACTAAAAGAAGGAGAGGTGAGTAACAAATAAGGACAAAACAAACGCCACAGATATAAAACACAGACGCACAAACAAAGACCTGCAACAGAGGGACCAGTCATCCAGCTAGTTCTTATCAAAATTTTAGCAAATTGGTACAGGAGAAGAGTTTCAAAATATATTGTCAAGATTGGGCGGTAACGGACATCTTGGATTTCGGATCAGAAGGATTTTAGCTTTTTTTTTTTTTTTTATCTACATATCACCCCGATTCTTCTTACCAACTTTAAGTAAATTGGCCGTTCCGTTCAAGTTTAATTTTTTTTTATGATAACGGCAGTGGCGGTTATCTTGGATTTCTAATTGGAACAATTTTTTGTTTTTTTGATCTATAATACGGTCAATTATTTCCTACCAAGTTTTGAGTCAACTGCTTCTCCGTTCAGGATAAGTTCAAAATAGATTTTCAAGATGGTATATATCCTAAATTTCCGTTTGAGAATTTTTAAGCTATTTTTAAACTACAATTTGCCACAATATTTCCTACTAGGTTTCAAATCAATTGGCCCTCTGGTTCGGTAGAAGGAGCTTGAAATGAATTTTCAAGATGGCGGCCATCTAAGATTTCTGATCGGAACGACTTTAGCTGTCTTTTCCCTACGTGACCCCAATCGTCCTATAAAGTCTCGAGTCAACTAGCTTTTCGGTTCAGGAGAAGTCCAAAATAGATTTTAGTGATGGCGAACATCTTGGACTTCGGGTTTCAACGATTTTATATACTTTTAACCTACAAGTCGCCCCGATACTTCCTATCCAGTTTCGACTCAAGCATTCATCATGAATTTTGGCTCGAAACGATTTACCTAATGTTGATCTACAAGTCGTCCTGATATTTCATACCAGGTTTCGAGTCAATTGGCCTTTCGAATTAGAAGTTCAAAATAGATTTTCAGAATGGTGGCTATGTTGGAATTTTATTTGGAACAATGTTAGCATTTTTTGATCTACTTCGCCCCAGTATTTCCTACCAAATTTTGATTCATTTGGCCTCTCGGTTCAGGAGAAGTTCAAAATGGATTTTCAAGATGGCGGTCATCCTGGATTTACATTCGGAACTGTTTTAGTTTATTTCTATGTACAAGTCGCCCTGATACTTCATACGAAATTTATGGTCAGTCGGCCTTTTGGTTCAGGATGTTCAAAATATATTTTCAAGATGGTGGCCATGGCTGGCATTTTGGATCGGAATGATTTTAGCTATTTTGGATCTACTAGTCACCCCAATGCCCCAAAGCAAGTTTCGGTTTCTATTTAACGGTTCAGGAGGAGTCATTAAAATGCGAAAAGCTGACTGACGACGCACGAAAAGCGATAGCATAAGCTGACCTGGAGCTAGCTTCGCTCCAGGTAAGCTAAATATAATAAGTAGTACTTAATAAACGTCAAAAAGATTGCCTTTGGAAACAAAGAACACACTACAGATCAGAAAATGGGAGTCTCGGTTTTATCGAGACTCTTCACAAGCAGCAACGAAGACTGCAACACTGCTTACGCCCTTCCTCCCACCCCCGGCCCCTAGCGTATACACGAGCAGACCTCCACCTTCAACTGTACTATAATGGGCCCAATGATCCCAAAGGAAACGAAATCTCCATTATGGTAAGCCATAATACAAACTCATAAATCCGTAAACGAATGACGAATCAGAATGATCAGACCAACAGACATGGCCCCAGAATAAAGGGTGTAATCAGGCGTCCGCGGATAGTAAGCAATACTTGGTAAGCAAGCTTCGCATCAATACATAAAACAAATAAAAATAAAAGTCTCTTCTTCGGTTCAAACCAAACAGTACTATAGCCATCATTTTCCAAATCTTTAAGTTTGCGTTGTCAACTTCATAGCGTATGTTGTATACACAATCATGGTCGGGTATGAAACCCACAGACCGGAACCCCGTGACCGAGAGATGAGACCCGAGACCATGACCAAAATTTACATCTTGGATAGCAAGACTTATAGAAATGTTTCTCTCATGCCCCTTTACCAAAATTGCCTGAATGGTTCCGCTCCACTAAAAAAAAAGTGTCGACAGAGCTAAAAATAGAAAAAAAATTTAAACGACATCTTTTCCCAGGCCAATGGCCCGATTTCAAAATAATTTCACAGAAATGTTCGTCTCATGCCCCTTTACCAAAATTGCCTAAATGGTTTCGCTCCGCAAAACAAAAAGGCTGCCAGAGCGAAAATAGAAAACAAAAAAACAAAAAAAAAACAAAAAAAAAACAAAAAAAAAAAAAAAAAAAAAAACAACAACAAAAAAACAACAAAAAAAAAAAAAAACAACAAAAAAAAAAAAAAACAAACAAAACAAAACAAAAACCTTTAAACGACATTTCCTCCCAGGCCAATGGCCCTATTTCAAAATAATTTCACAGACATGTTCCTCTCATGCCCCTTTACCAAAATTGCCTAAATGGTTCCGCTCGGCTGAACATAATGGCCGCCAGAGCGAAAAAAAAAGTAGAAAAACCTTTAAACAACATCTCCTCCGAGGCCAATAGCCAAATTTCAAAATAGTTTCACAGAAATGTTCCTCTCATGCCCCTTTACCTGCTAAAAAAATTCCGCTCCGCAAAACAAAATGACCGCCAGAGCTAAAAATAGAAAACCAATTTAAACGACATCTTCTTCTAGGCCAAGGGCCCGATTTCAAAATAATTTAACTGAAAAGCTTCTTTAATGCCACTTTACCAAAAATGCTAAAACGGTTTGGCTCCGCTGAACAAAATGGCCGCCAGAGCTAAAATAGAAAAAGGGCGTAGACTGTCATGCATCTGTCAACAATTTACTTAAGAGACATCTTTTCCTAAACCGGTTAATGGATTTTGAAATAATTCTACAGGAATGTTCTTGAGTGACCCCCTACCAATATTGCAAAAATGGTTCTGCTCCGCTGAACAAAATGGCCTACCTACAGAGCTCAAAACAGATAAACCTTTTAACGACATCTCCCATGCCAGTGGCCAGGTTTCAAAATAATTTCACAGAAATATTCCTCTAATGCCCCTTTACCAAAATTGTTAAAATGGTTCCACTCTGGTAAACAAAATGGCCGTCAGAGCTAAAAGTAGAAAAACCTTTAAACGACATCTCCTCTCAGGCCTATGACCGGATTTAAAAATAATTTCACAGAAATGTCCCTCTTATGACCCTTTACCAAAATTGCTAAAATGTTTCTGTTTGGCTGAACGAAATGATCACAAGCGCCAAAAATGGAAAAGGAGGCAGACTGTCATGCATCTATCAACAATTTATTTAAGAGACATCTCCTCCTAAACGAATCAATGGATTTCGAAATAATTTTACAGGAATGGTCCTTGAGTGACCCTCTACCAAAATTGCTAAAATGATCCTGCTGGACTGAACAAAATAGCCACCAGAGCTAAAAATAGAAAAAAAAAAACTTTTAAAGGACATCTCCTCCCAGGCAAATGGCCCGATTTCAAAATAATTTCACAGAAGTGTTTCTTTAATGCCCCTTTACCAAAATTGCTAAAATGGTTCTGCTCCGTTGAAAAAATGGCCAGCAGAGCTAAAAATAGAAAAAACTTTAAAAAACATCTCTTAGGCCTATGACCAGATTTCAAAATAATTTCACAGAAATGTTCCTCTTATGTCCCTTGACCAAAATTGATAAAATGGTTCCCTTTGTCTAAACAAAATGGCCAGCAGAGCTAAAAATAGAAAAAGGGCGTAGACTGTCATGCATCTGACAACAATTTACTTAAATAACATCTCCTCTTAATCGGTAAATGGATTTTGAATAATTTTACAGGAATGTTTCTGGAGTGACCCTCTACCAAAATGCTGAAATGGTGCCGTTCCGCTAAACAAAATGGCATCCAAAGCAAAAAAAAAAAAAAAAAAAAAAAAAAAAAAAAAAAATCTTTAAATAACATCTCCACCTAGGCCAAGGGCCCGATTGCAAAATAATTTCACAGAAATGTTCCTCTGATACCCCTTTACCAAAATTACTAAAATGATTCTGCTCTGCTGAACAAAATGGCTACCAGAGCTAAAAAAAAAACAAAAAAACTTTAAACAACATCTCCTAGGCCTATGGCCTGATTTCAAAATAATTTCGTAGAAATGTTCCTCTGATTAAGTCATATTCTCCTTGAGTGCTATGATACTCAGGTGAGCGATAAAGAGCAAGCATGGCCCTCTTGTTATAACTTGAAAATGGTTCCAGAGGTTTTCTTGAAGCCTTGCAAAAATGTAAAGCAAAATATGATGACATGTAGAACTTAGAAACCATCTGTCAGGCTTCATTACTTTTTGAATTATTTCTTTGAACATTGAAAATAACCGTTTCATTGATATACCTGTAAACTTTACATGAATGTGAAGCACCATTGCCAATGGGCTGAAATAGTAGATTACAGAGAATATTATTTCGTAGATGATAAAGACATCTTGTTCTTTTATAGCTAAAGACCATTTGTTTCATTAGACTTTTTGCAGAACGACTTGGTCAACTCCGCTGAAATTATGTTTTTTGGTATTTTTATTTTCAGCAATTTGCTTTGTTTTTTCTTTATACAGTTAGTCACGTTCATGGCATCACGAAAACATGCCTATATATTTTTGACCCCCTTCAACCCCACTTTCATATAATAAAACTGGGGTTTACAGGAGTATACTTTATTTTTCTTATTTCTGCTCAAAACATAGAGTGTGGATATTCGTTAGAACCGCCTCGGCGAGGCGGTTCTAACGATTACCCACAATCTATTTTTGAGCAGAAATATGAGAAATATCAGTTTCTTTTATCTGAAAATTTACAGCTTTGGAGGTGAACTTTTCTATATATATATTTGAATAGGCGTGTTTTCGTAATGAATAGCTTTTCGTTCTTTGATTGTTTCGTTGACCAACTTGCATATTCGAAATTTGTCCTGAATGTTCTACTCACCATTCATTTATACAATGAGATACTTGTCGCGGGGTCAGGAGGTCAATCGATAGCCTGTAAGTACCTCTTGCATTGCCATTATCGGTGATGTTGTCTGAATCTGTGCTCTCGGGACTGTTTTGTTCACGGTTCTTGAACTTTTCTGCCTCCCCTTTGTTGTCTCTTGGGTGCAGAAGTCTGATCCTTTGATGTTTATATCCATCTATAGCTTCAAATTCTGCGAATTCCTTGGATGTAAATGGTGAACCGTTATCACTTTCCACTTGTACGGGCGTTCCGTGGTTTGCAGAACTCTTCTTAAGGCTTTACTTTGTTAGTTCGCCTGGACGAAGTCCAGGAAGAGCTGTTGCACTATCCCCGGCGTCGGCGTCCACATTTACGTTAAAGTTTTTTAGAGCTTATATTTTCCAGACCAATTGGAAGATTTCGTTTATATTTGGTATGGTGATAGATATAGTCCAAAGTTTTATTCAGTAGTACCCCGGCCCATTACCGCAAGGTTAAGGTCATGGACTTAGAAACTTTAATGGGTAAGTTTTTTTAAGAGCTCATATTTTCCAAACTTTATAGTGGATTTTGTGGTATTTTGATAGATACAGTTCCAAAGTTTTATTCAGCAATAACCTCCCTGCTTACGCCTATGACCTCAATGTTAAGGTCACAGACTTAAAAATATATTAAAGTTTTTAAAAGCTCATATTTTCCAAACCATACGATGGATTTTGCTCTTGGTATGACGATAGATACAGGTCCAATGTTTTGTTCAGCAATACCCCCTGCCCATGCCCATGTCCTCAAGGTCAAAGTTAAGAACTTAGAAATTTTATATTAAAGCGTTTAAGAGCTCATATTTTCCAAACCATATGATAGATTTGGTTAACATTTGGAAAGCTCATAGATACAGGTCAAAAGTTTTATTCATCATCACCACCACCCATGCTCATGACTTCAAGGTCAAGGTCACATACTCCGAAATTTTATATTTGATCCCTGATAATGTCAAATTCATGACAACAGGCTTTCTTTAGGGTTGGTACAGTCGTTTGGCTCAGCTATCTGTTTGTTGTTGTTGCTCTAAAATCGATGTCCTATTCAGTTCTGTGGAAGCAGTAGGTACATGTTATTCTCCTCTGTGATGGCTTCATTTTCAGCTTGAGACGCAGTGGATGAAGTTGGTATGGTTAGGACCAGAGGCTTTCGAGTTGGACAAGGTGTTGAGGTGGGTGGTGGCATTGGAGTCAGGCTAGTCACTGCAGCGGTCAGCGACGTTTAAGGCGGAAATATGTAGCTGGCTGGTGCTGTCTTAGCTGATGCTATTGAGGTCACGTGATAGCATAGTCTGGGTGGTTTGTAGAGGTCACGTGATATCATAGTCTGGGTGGTTGTAGAAAAGGTGTCTACAATGCTTGACTGGTAGTGTCAAAGTCCGGGATGAACAAGGTATGACAAGTGGTTTAGGAAATTCTGTAAAACTGGAGTTTATTTAGGGCATCCACAGACGTAGGTTGCATCACATGTGGTTGGCTGGTTACAACGGCTGGTGCTATCTGTACTGTACTGGAGATCGTCAGACGTTGGTTGGCTACAGTGATTGGCATCATCAAAGATAGGCAATGTGTGATGGCTGTTGTTATCAGGGTCTGACACTCTTTGGTGTCTAAGACAGGCTCATCTATGGCTGTTAAACTGATGTGGCTAGTGTCATCTGAGAAGTGGAAGCTGTGCTTGACGCTGGCATCAAGTGCTGATTGTCCACCAGAGCTGCTGAAAGAGTGCTGTCAGTGACTGCTGGTCTTTAAGCATTGACGTTTTCGGGGTGGAACTCATCCTAAAATTGCGTAAGACTTGACAGAGTGCCTGTTTATAGCCGCCTTTGTCTTTTCGTATGCAATCAGTTAGCAAGCACATCACTGTCTGCTCCATTATGTGGAGATGATGAAGAGAAGAGGTGGTGAACCATCAAGACTGTTTGATGGCAAATTCCAATCCTTTCAAGATCGGCTCTCTTGACTACATTTAAATAATAGCTGAGGAGAGACTTAACAAAATCTATGCTGACGCGAAACAGGGAAGTAGCAAACCCCGTCAAAAGCCTGTGTCAAGACTGTTGTCTGCCGAACTGGACCAGAAGCTCCAGCAGTTATGGGATTTCCTGACATCGCCAATCAGCAGGACCGTGATGCCACAAGAAGTTTTACCTGCCAGCATATCCCTGATGTTTCTGGTTGCTTTAGCCGCCCATAAGCCTGAGATGACACCAGCTTCTTGCATTTACCAGAGCCTGGAAATACGGTTGTTTCTGAGGCCACGCAGATCCTGCCATCAACACCTGCCCGTCTCTGAAGACGTTAGTGCTGGTAGCTAACAAGACACCGACAATACCCACTTTGTCGGAATCGATTCAACCAATTTTAGACGCAATGAACTCCCCTACATTATTTGTAAGAGTTAATTTTCAATTTTAAGGTAAATTAAGGTATGTCAGGTTTTGTTATTTAGATATTCCTGGATAAAATGGCTAAACTATATGCAAGCAGTCGAGAGCCTGATCAGACGCTCTGTGGCGTCTGCTATGTGTCTGCACTGTTTACCAATATTGACACCTGTATATCTCTGTTTTCGTTATATATACTCAAACGCAAAGGAAACTGTGCCCCCTTTACTTGTTGGCTTCCAGGAAGGGAATATTTACATGTGTGGTATCATTTTTATCCCCGACCAAAGAGTTTCGGGGGATAATGCAATCAGTCTTGCATCCGTCCGTCCGTGGACGCATCCTTGTGCGCTCCATTACTTTGCTACCCTTAGAGGTATTTCGATAATATTTGGTAGGGATCAAGGAGAGGACCAGTAGACCACTATCTTTTTTATGCACTTATCTCCCCTGAAGCCAAAATCTTTTGCAGGCCAACACTCCCATACTGTTTGAGATAATTTGTATTTATTTAGTAGGGACGTATACCAGGTCTGGTAGGAATGTTACATGCAAACAGAGCAAGCTTTGCTTTGTTCTTTTTCAAGTTACCTCTCCTGAACGAATTTCCAAACAAAATTCGTGTGCACTCCATTACTTCTTAATGGTTTGAAATGTTTTTTTTTATGATATTCGGTAGAGGCACCAAAAAGGACTAGAAAGGACCGGAAGGCGTGTCGCACGCTCTCACTTTCTCTATTATGTTTGTGTGTCCCCTGTCACCGAAATTATGTTTAGGCCATAACTCACATACTGTTTGAGATAACTTGAAAATTTTAGTTAGGGTCATATATCAGTCACGTAGAAATGTCGCGTACAAGAAGAGAAACTTATGCTCTGTTGATTTTCTGGCTATCTTCCCTGAGGTCAAAATCTTGTGCAGACCATAACTCCATACTGTTTGACATAATTTGATAATAATTGGTTGGAACATATATCAGTCAGGCAGGAGTGTTGCGTGCAAGATATACAACTTTTGCTATGCTCATTTTCTTGCTATCCCGTCTAAATAAATTTCAGTGTCTTTAGACAAAATATCTTTAGAAACTAGATCAAAATTCATCACTTTGGAAATACTGCAACATAATATGGTAGCAATGTTTTGCAGAGAACCCTTTTTGTAGTACCAATACAGATCAAAATCCATCACTTTGGAAATACTGCAACATAATATGGCTGCAATGTTTTGCAGATCACCCCTTCTGCAGTACCAAAATCCAACATACTCTTAACAATTATGTTTAGTACTCTTAAAAATTATATTTAGTACGTCATCATATCATCCTAGAAAGTATTTCTGAAATCAAACAAACTCATGAGCTGTGCTAGGCATAGTTATTTTCATTTCTTACGTTGTCATAATTCTTGATAGAGATTAAAGTCTAGACTAGAAACTGTAGCGCTCTAAATATCCATTTGAACAGTAGTAAAGGAAATTTACCAAAGTAAAATATTTTACCCCATCTTTTTACCCTAATAAACATACAGCAAATACCTTAACCTTTACAAGATATTTATTTTCGCTATTATTTATGAATATGTAGGCTCACAAATTCAAAGTATTTGAAAATATTGTGTATTGTGTACAAACAATATAAATAATAACATCAAAAGTCACTAATAGATGATTTTTGACAAAAATAAAATAAAATTTAAAAAAAATGAATAAAAGAATATGCAAAAATATATTCATTTATTCATTTACAGTACAGCTATTATTGTTTTCACTTATTATTTTGGCCACATTTTATACTATCCTCGCATTTTTTTTACTTTGCGCTGTTTCAATATTACCATATCTTATTGAAATATATACCAAATTTAGAAGTAGCGGTTCTACATGGGGATTTGCCATCATTTCTGATGGCTATTTTTCAGCTTATTTAATTACCTATTTAACCAGTATGACTATGTTATTATTTTGAATTCCTTGCAACTTACGGATCGTCAATGTGCAACAGGGGTCAACATAAAAGTACATAAATAGCAAAAGTTCTGGCTGTTTCCTTGCTTAGATTCACTTTCATCTGTTGCAAAATGATGTAAATATCCGGTATGACCGCAATTTTGTCTAATAACTTCTATAATACATCGCCGCATGGAATTTGCATAACGTTAGAAGACAGGTGCAGGAATATTATTCCATTCCACATGCAAGACGTTGTGTAGAACATATATATTGTTAACGGCAAAGCTTGATTTCCTTCTGCGACCAAGAGCATGTCATATTTGCTAAATGGGATTGAGATCTAGTGAGAGAGTAGGCCAATTGAAAACATTAACTCCATTGCCAGTAAGAAATTGCGGGGTCTTGCATTGTCATGCATCAGTGTAGCGGGACCGCGGGCATTGATAAAAGAGACGGCCACTGTTCTAAACCGAGGCTATCTTGGATTTTGGACCTGAATTATTTTTGCTATTTCTGCTTACAAGTTACCTCGATACTTCCTACCAAGTTTCGAGTCATTTGGTAGGTATGTAATACGACAGACTACATGCATTGTAGTTAACCCAATCACGGTTAATAACTTTGCTTCCCTCTTTGGTTGCACGCCGGCGGGTCGGGTCTCAGACTCTATGTCGGCTCCGGTCTAAAGACGTTTAAGTAAGACGGTAGGTGCCTGTGCTCTGGTTCTGGTCGGGCCCAAAGGAGTCCAACAATTAGTTTTCTTTTGCTTCAGCATTTCAGTGAATTTTGCTGTGGAGTCCTCATCGTTGTTTCATATCTGTATTCGTTTGATTTTTATACCCGGCAACACGATAGTGGCGGGGTATTGTGGTTTCACGTTGGACGTCCGTGTGTCCGCCCGTCCATCAGTCGTCCGTCCGTCCGTTTTTCGTTTCTGGATGATAACGAGTAAACATCAATGGATTTTCACTAAACTTGGTATGTGATTGGAATTGTGAAGATCAGGTTTGGGTTTGCTAATGGGCAAATTTCGTCAAATTTTGACAGTTATCTGTCTGAGACACGCCCATATTTTTACTTGAGTAAACATCAATGAATGTTCAGCAAACTTAGTATATGCATTGATATTGTGGAAATCTGGTTTGGGATTACTAATGTGCAAATTTCGTCAAATTTTGACGGAGTTATCTGCCT
Organism: Anodontia alba; assembly: GCA_964016985.1. Classification (NCBI taxonomy): domain Eukaryota; kingdom Metazoa; phylum Mollusca; class Bivalvia; order Lucinida; family Lucinidae; genus Anodontia; species Anodontia alba. The sequence goes on along the minus strand of OZ024821.1, from coordinate 66,813,741 downwards.
GAGACACGCCGGCCCCATATTTTCGTTTCTGGACGATAACTTGAGTAAATGTCAAGAGATTTTAACCAAACTTGGTACATGCATTGATATGAAGAGATCTGATTTTGGATTGCTAATGGGCAGATTTCGTCAATGTTTGACAGAGTTATCTGCCGGCGGGGTATTATAGTTTAACGTTTTTATTATGTTCTCTGAGATGTTGTACTGGTAAGTTAGAAACCCTTTACGCGGACTGAACATATATCGTGATTACCACGGCAGAACTAAGGGCGAGGGTTGTGGCCACGTAAAATCGATTTAAGCACCCTCTCTGCCCAAAGTAAGGTTTCTTCTGAGCGTTCCAAGGCGGTGCTTCGGCTGTGGTTTACTATTTCTGTCATTGTATGTCTTTGCATGTAAGTCCTGGTGATGTTTTTACTTTGGCCATTTTTTTTGGAAAAGGAACTGTCCTCTTAGTTTTCTGCTTATAGTGTTTTGATTGTGGTGCCGTTGCTTTAGTGGATCTTAGTGAGTCCTTCTTTCCCACTGGTGTCTTGAATAGAAAGTGTTCGGTAATTGTATCGATTCCTGATCATTGCCTTCCTTTCTATTGATTTGACGACTTAGGCGTTTACATAAAGTCAGTACATGTTTTTTGTTATCCATATTCTTTTAAATATTTTTAGTTTTACGCAGCTGAATGCCAGGCCGGTACTTGTGCTGTTGGAATGGACCGTGGTAGAATAAACATCGTATAGTTTGATCCAGCAACAAGTGTAAGTACAGTCGAGCTTCACTGGCTCGAACATATTTGGGACCATGGAAATTTGTTCGAGACATGGGTAGTTCAGGCCACTGAGTGTTCATTGTAGCGCCATGTCAGGAGAAAAGTAGGGAATTTTTTTAGGTATATCTTTTCAGTCTTCTATAAGAATGATGAGTGTACGCATTAGAATCGCCTCTGTGAGGCGATGCTAGTGACTCCACACAACATACAATTTGTATGAAATAAGAAAATTGCTCGAAAATATTCCTAAATATTTTTCTTTAGCGAGAGGAAGAATTTCCTAAGGACTCAAAACAGAGTTCGAATCAGCCATGGTAAACGAGCCATTGGTGTTTGAGTAAATGAAGTTTGAGCGTAGTTTCTGATAATTTCTTCACATACAAAATCAGCAACAGTAGCTTTGCACCGGATACCTAACATCACTCAAACTGTTTCGCAATTGCTTTTAGGCAAACAAAAAAAAAAAAAAAAAAAAAAAAAAAAAAAAAAATTGCCTTCAATCCACAAAATGGCAATTTTCTTTTCTATTACTGATAATTGAGTTTCAATGTTCCATGTAGATTTTAATTAGTATTCCACTCGGAAATACCATAACAGTAGATTTATTTTGACATCCGGATCAATCGCAGCAGTGTTAAACACGTGTAAAAACATAACAGTTTAAACACACGAAATGAAAAGATAATGGAGCGAAACAACAACTATTTATTTTAGCTTTTAAATAATTACTTTAACTTCGAGTCAGATAGCTATACAATTAATTCTCTTTCGATTGTGCTAGCTTATTAATGTAAGATGGAAATCGAGCGAAAAATAGAATAGAACGTATTCAGTAATTACAACACCAGTTATTGTTGTTTAAGGGGCATGCATACAGGGGCGGACTCAAAGGGGTACCTAGGGGGTGGGGTGGGCGAGTTCAGTCGAACACTCCTTAGACTTTGACTAGGAAAATTACTTTTATGGGAAATTTTGAATAAATTTAATAACTTTGGGATACTATATTTACCCTAAGTATTCACATCCTTCAGTCCCTACCTGAAACTTATTGTACAAGTCCATTTTACTACCTGTAAACGTGTGTAAAACTGCTGTACGAGTGGCAAACTGTGTAGCCCCTGATAGGATGTCGCGTTTAGCGATGTCTGATCTGGGTCTACACTGTTTCCACAAGTCCGTCTTTTCGAATACGTAGATTTAATAAGTGCGTCCAACCCGAACCGCGAAGCGGTTTGGCGTGCAGATGCACTACTATAGACTAACTATGTAACCAGTGATGTGTGTGACCACAAATGTACTGGTCCAACAAACGCTTGGGTGGTTCGGTGCTTATCCTGAAAAACAATAAGCGTTCCGTGATTTGGCAGAGACTATTGACACTGCGGCCGTGCCGACAACAGCAACCAAACAGCCAATAACGCCAAGTATTCCAATTGCTGGGGATTGAATCACGAGACTCATGACGTCAGCCTACAAAATTTGTGATCGCCGCCATTTTGAATTTGGTCTCCACTTCGAATTTTATTTCTATCCATTCTCAGTCTCTTTATAAGCTAAGCATGATTCGTTTTGTGCATAAGGTACACTTTGATGTAGATTTTTGATAACACATAGACTGTACACTATTTTCACGTGATAATCTGAAAAAACTTCGACACAATAATGTGCTTGTTCGACCGGTTTGTAAATCGTGTAAATTGTGTTATTTTTATGTTGATTTTTTTTGTCTTTTTTTTCCTGCTTTTCATAATGTGTAGACTCGCAAAAAAAGACCAAAAAGAAACAAAGACAAAAACGCGCACAAACGGTCAAAAGTCTTAAAAAAAATCCTAAAGCAGTAAAATGTATTTCAGGTAGCGAACGATAGTTTATATCGTTGTACCTGTAATCAGCATACACTAGTTTTCGGTTTTCGGAAAGCATGGCTCCCGCCCATCGGGGCCCGCAAAATAGATGGGCTGCCTAAAGCCTCCATGGCAGAGCTGCTAGTAACTAAGCAGGACCTGAATTCAGGTGATCGGGTCGGGTAAAAGTCCCACAAATTTGGAGCAATGTCTCTAAACTACTGAAATATTGGTGACGGACGTTATATAGCAATTCATGCAGTGGATTCAGAAGTGAAGCGTGGTCTGAAATCAATTCAGTTAGATCTGGCCAACCCATCTATGAAGTATGTGATGATAATTTGGACGCACGGATATAGGTAGCACCTATTAAATTCATATTACGATAATTTGATCAAGTCGAACCCCCACCCGCCCCTCAGAAATTATCTTGGATCTGTCCCTGTGTAGGAAAATTAAGTCAAAATTGTTTTTGTCTGTGTTGAAAACACTTTAAAAAGAAAATAAACCTTAAGGAGCATTTTCTGGTCTTTCCATGGAATTTGCGCAGGGAAGTCGCACAAATTGCCTCTCCTGAAAACAAACTGCAGAAAATCTACTAAAAGATGTCCAGTCTAAAATATGTAAATCGATACTCCTCACTGAGAGAGAGAGAGAGAGAGAGAGAGTGAGAGAGAGAGCATTCTTAGCTTAACACTTTGCTTTCTTTTTAAAATGGAGACGTCTCCACATCAGCAGAAGAGAATTGGCCTTCCTGGTACATGAATTCCTTCTCTGTTGTGGCTACTCGGACAACACTTTAAAGACCCAATATTCCTCAAATATAGACATTTTTATCCAAAAAGGTTTAATAAATTGATACATGATATTTATGCGATCATAAAATGTGGCATCTGACGGCATGTAAAATTCCAGGTAGTCTGTCGTTTTTGAAGTGGATTAAAAATGAAATGTTTCTTATTTTTTTTTTATCGTATCTGAATTAATGTTGGCAACACTCTAAGTCAGAGTTATCGGTACCATAAGCTCCGCAAAGCCATTACGAAATTTTAAAGACTTCATTTCGATTTAATTTCAAAATTCAGTGTTGGATTTAGATCTCTTCTGCAGCACGAATTTTATGGTGACTCGGTATATAACTTCAGATAAATATATACTTGCAATGACTTCGGCCCTCAATTTTGTAAAATCTTTCTTCGATATATAAAGATTGGGTACAGCACATAGTAGCCTCCATATACCATATCTCGAACCATTTTCAGAACAAATAAAAATAACAACTTGAGAAGATAAAAACAAAACTTTTATTTTATACATACATTTGTAGACTCGTCTTCGGTAAACTTTTTCAGCAACTTCTTTCCTGATGACGTCATCCGTCAACAGCTGGGGAGCGCTCGTTAATTTAGAGGTCAAACAAGGAACCGAAATACTTAACTGAACCACCTCTCGAACCTGCTCATTTTCATTATAATATACATGGACAATAATAAAAATTAATTTCAGAATGTACTGACTTAATTTCTAATCCCAAAACCAACATGTAATTATTTATTTTAACGTTTTACCTCTAGTATTCTATCTCAAACAATCTTCAATCAAAACTACTCTTCAACACATTGGCCACAAATTCAAGGAGTGCCTGTGACAGTGCTAAGATCTACTTTGATTTGATTTTCTGTACCCAGACACGCATAATGAAACCAGTACGGGCAAGAGTCACAACCTATCCATTCCATTCTCTAATCAGCCATGCAAACAACATAGATCCCATCATTTGGATGTTCATCATAAATGATAGGTTCTGAGTCGTTAAATGGCCACTCAGATTCCTGATTTTTTTCACATGCTGAGGTTGTGGATGGCAATGGATTGGTACTTGTACAGGGCACAGGCAGTGATGAGTCTAGCGCCGGTAACTTTCCTTTTACCCTTACTTGGCTTAACAGGAGGTGGAACAAGAATGTCCGCCAGTGATTGTGGTACGATTCCCACGTCAACCAAGCAGTTGGGGTTGTTTTCATCATTTTTATCAGACTCTTTAGATAGTGTTTGCTTGAGACAGTTAATAATAGATGGATCAAATGGATGTATACCAGTAAGCCTAAACGCTTCTTGGATGTCAAGAGCTGATAACATATTCAACGAATACTTAATTAGATTTGGCATTTGTGCCCTGGATACCTTAGCCATTTGATAACCGAGTCTACCTGCTGCTTTTACAAGATTTGATTTAACTAAATGACATACTCGGACGTCAAGAGGTTGAAGTAAATGTGTAGAATGTGCCGGTAAACATAAAAGTTCAATTTGATTTGCTTTAGCAACATCAATGGCTCTGGGTGTCTACTTCTACCGCATTTGGGAACAAACACCTCTTCTAACCACTTAACGAAAAGGGTACTGTCCATATAGCCACTCTTAGACGTCGTGAGTTTCCAGTTATTCGGGAGACCGTTTATGTCACGTGGCAATGATTTAGAGAATATCAGCATTGGTGGAATGTAACGATCAGAAGCATTTACTGCTAACTGAAGAGTTATATGCCCAACATTACTTAACATTTGAAGCTGATAAAGGTGTTGTTTACCAATCACAAGAGATTTCTCCTTCCCTATTACATGTCCATCAAAGCCAGTTTCATCACAGTTAAAGATATTTTCCGGAGAAGCAGGAATATCAAGTGAAGTTAATGTATTACCCAGCAGTTCAAAATAGTGTTCAACTTGTTCCTGGGTCACTTGCATCCTCCCGGTGTCAGCCCTGTCGGGTCGCCTGAACTTTAGTGCCGCTTAATAAATTTTCCGACCCACTTATTGCTAGGTCCTTTTTCAAGATCTATCCTTGTTGGATGACCACTCCTTCTAATAATTGCAACAACAAATCTCTTTAGGACACTCTTAGTTAAAGGCTGACCTCTATCTGCCATATACTTCATATAGTTGATCAAAGATTGTTCTTCTTCAGGTGTAATTGAAAATTCTATCCCTGGCTGCTTGAAATTATCGACTAGTTTGCCTTTTGTATGATCATAAAGTGTCGTCTTTGATATTCCGAAAGTTTTTGATACTTCTGTCAATGATGTACCCTTCTGAACAGCTCTGATTGCAGCTTGAAGCTTTGGTTTGTCATAGAATTTTGTCTTTGGGCGGCCCATTTTCTGAAAAACAACAATGTTATGCTATTCTAGACTCAGCCCTTTTATTAGCGACAGCACGGAAAATGACAGGACCAAAATACGGGACCAAATCTTGACGGCAAAGCTTAATTATCAATGGAATTAAATAAGTTTTGGCTACATTTTAGGTTATAGAGTCCTCTGTCTTGAATGACTGTACATTGTGATCATTTTTTCCCTGAGTTGACCTAATCTTAATCTCACCCAGTAAAATTTTCTCAGTGCATTTTTATTACTCAGCACTCTAAAATTAGTTCGTTTTTTTTTTCGAAGTAATTTTAGTTTCACTCAGTAAAACTTTCTCACAGCATTTGTATTACTAAAGCATTCTAAAATTAGGCTTCATTCTGTAATTACACACATACACACGCACGACGCACACACACACAATACATACACACGCGCGCGCACACACATGACCACAAAAAACGAGAGAGAGTGTGTGTGTGTATCTCTCAGCCTCACACCGTCAGAAGGCCTGTGACGGCAGATTCTAAAACACTACCAAGACAAATGATCGATCCCCGTCATCTCTAATGACGCTTCTGAAAATCCAAGCCGGAGCGCATTTTGTGACAGTTTGAGGAATTTGAATTACTATTTTGTTTCTTTTGCTTGCAAATCAGTCAGGTAGGAACAATTTATATTGTTTTGTATATTATTAGTAGAAAAAACAAACCGATTGAGAAAAAAATCGTTGTCTTTCTGCGATCAGTCGTTCTGTTTGTTTACTTTTCTCTTTATTTCTGTCGTCTGCATAGAACTTCAAAACGAGACCGATTCTTGAAAGTTTGCCAGGAACGTCGCGTGCCAGCTAAGCAACATCAATAGTAAGGTTGAAATTCTGTAGAGTAACGATTTATAGAGAAGAAGTTGACATCTGGTTCGAAAGATGGTACATGGAGGCTAGGGTGACTTTCATGGCTCATTTAAGGTTGACGTGACCATAAAAGTACAAAAAAATGGTATATACCAAAATGTTTGTCATATACTAAAGTTCATGAAATGACCAAGATCATGTGACTGGCATTGTTGCGAGCTGAGAAATCCAAGATGGCGTCGAAGATGGCCGCCAAATTGATGTTGAGAGACTGCAATAACTGAATGTGTTGTAGGATTGAATAAAAACGTATTGCAAAAGTAACATTTCCCTTATTTATTTGTAAACTGAACTGGCATTCAGTAAATCAGGTTTAAAAGGACCAAGGTCAAGGTCATATTCAAGATCAAAGTCAAATAAACAAAAACAAAAAAAAAAAAAAAAAAAAAAAAAAATCATTATCTTACCATTATTTTCTCAGATATATTCTTATTCTTTTACAGCAATCCACCTTGGAGTATAGTTTAAGTAACATATGGTTACGCCCTTTGATTTAAACTTTCATAGTCAAAAGTTGTACCGTGATACAATCATACGGTAAAAAAAAAATAAAGCAGAGATACTCCAGTGATTGAAGGCCGCGTAATGAAAATTTTGAAGAAAACATCAAACAAACGTGTCATTGCTTTTATACTTGTAAACAAAAGAAATAAAAACAAACAAACAAACAAACAAAAACAAAAACAAAAGCATATGGAGTAGGAAGCTGTCATCTGTTGGGGCCGTTTCTTTGGCTTGGTTCGTTAGTTTTTCTTCTTTACTTTCTCATGGGGCGCGAATTTGACCTTGCTGTAAAAGGTTCAAAGGTCAACCGCCAAACCTCCAATCATTATTTGAATAAAATTTATAGACTTTGACATTTCAACATTTTCCACATACAAATGCATAGGGGCACAAATTTGACCTTGCCGTAAAAAGGATAAATATCAAACTGCGACCTTCACCTTGAGTCCCTTATGCTATATACCAAGACTATACCAAGATTCAAAGCCTCAAAGCTTTCTTAGTTCTGGAGAAGAAGATTTTTAAGTCTGTTTACCCTATATAAACATGACAGCCACCTTTTCAATGGAGTGGCACCATTCAAACAAATTGTCAATACCCTTTCGACAGAAAGCTGCGTTTGAAAATTGCTCAAGGGCTTTCAGAGAAGACATTTAAAACAAGTTGGCGGCTGTATTCGCCATCTTTGCTTTCCGATTGGCACACTCTTAGCTAATTTCGATCTACATGTAGAGGTCATCCTGTTGCTACAATGTATGTTTCAACTCAGATCGCCCAACGGTTCAGAAGGATTAGTAAAAAAATTCGTTTTCAACATGGTGGCTGTTATTGCCATCCTGGAACTGTCGACAAAATTTTATATAGTTTTGATCGACTTGTGTTGCTACGATGTAAGTTTCAACTCAAATACCCCCATGGTTCCGGAGCAAGCGTCAAAAATTGATTTTCAAGATGGCGGCTTTGGTGACCATTTTGGATTTCCAATCAACATTTTTTTTTATGTATTTTTATATCTACTGGTCGGTCTTTTGCTCCATCCTACGTTTCGAATAAACTTGCTGAGTGGTTTGCGAGGACATGGCAAAAATAGATTTTCAAAATGACCACTGTGGCGGCCATTTTTTTTAATTATGGATCGGCACAATTTTAGCTATTTTGGATCTACAGGTCATCTTGTTGCTCCAGTGTAAGTTTCATCTGAACTTGCCCAACGGTTTTGGAGAATTCAAAAATTTGTTTTCAAGACGGCAGCTATGGCGGTAATATTTTTATTTCCGATCGGCAGAAATTTTAGCTATTTTACAGCTACATGTCCTGTTGCTGCATCGTAAGTTTCAACTTAATTCACCTTCTGGTTTGCAGGAAGATTTTCAACATGGCGGCCATCTTGGATTTCGATCGACATCGACACGATTTTAGCTCAACTCAATCTAGAAGTCGCCCTGTCACTACCATGTAGGTTTCGGCTGAAGTCGACCGAAGGTTTGGGAAGAGATGTCGAAAATTGATTTTCAAGAATGGGGCTGTGGGGCCCAGTTTGGATTTTCAATTTGCTCGGTTTTAGCTATTTTATAGCACGAAGCACTCTGATGCTTCTCATCAAGTTTATTCTCAACTGGATCACAGTCTTTAGAGGTGTTCAAAACATGAATTCCCAACATTTTCCCATATAAATGTATAGGGTAGTTGCGGTCATGGTACCAAAGCCATAATTCAAACTCATAAATCCGTAAACGAATGACGAATCAAAATGTTCAGACCAAGAGACATGGACCCCAAAATAAAGGGTGTAATCAGGCGTCCGCGGATAGTAAGCATTACTTGGTAAGCAAGCATACAAATGTACGGGGAAAGAAATTTGATCTTGAAGTAAAAAGGTAAAACGTCAACGTGGGACTATCATTTTAGCATTTTGTTAGACCTCCTGTCTCCGATGATTTGTGCAAAAATTACGCCGCAAGGCTTACTTGGTTCTGGAGAAGAAGAGTTCTAAAGGTGTTTACCATATATGGACATGACGGCCATCTTGGTGAAAGGGACCCCGTCTATTTTGGCAATCAATCATTCCCCTGCCCCAAGGAGGTTCCCCAAGAAATTTAAGCAGCATTGGCCCAGTGGCTTCAGAGAAGTGGTTTGAAATTCTTAACATTTGTCCCATACAAATGTATGGAGCCCATGCAAATGCATAGGGAAGCAAACATGACCTTGCCGTACAAATGTCAAACGTCAAAGTAGTATCATGAGTTTAGCAACTTTAGTAGACCTCCTCTCCTTTCCCCGATGAGCTGTGCAAAGATTCAACCCCAAGGCATTCTTGGTTCTGAAGAATAAGACTTTTAAAGGCTTTTATCGTATATGGGCATGGCAGCCAACTTGGTCAACAGACGGTAACCATTTTAGCAATCTTTTGTTCCCCCAACCTAAGGAGGCTCCATATGAAATTTGAGCAAAATTGGCTCAGCGGCTTTAGAAGAGAAGGAAGTCATTTGAAAACCGGACGGACAGAAAGAAGGACGGACGGACGACGGACAAAAAGTTATCACAATAGCTACCCTGAGCATAGCTAAGATGAGCCAATAATCAAACTGGATGTTCAGATCACTAGCAGGTTGGTGCATTCCAGTGTTTTAAACAGGATCATATTGCATGGAAAGTGAAAGTTTTAGCTAATCCAGGCCATTTCGCCATGGGGTAATTTCATATTGAACCTCTTGACCACTATGCCCGATAGATGAGTTGTTTCATATGTGGCGCTTTTGGCCCATGGGTCTGTTTGCCCCAGAGCGGTAGGGTAGGATACAGGTTTGCCACGGCAGAGAGTACAGTACTACAGTAGAGAATGGTACGATAAAATAGGGTATAGAAGTGTACGGTAAAGTATGGTAGGGTACAGTAGGGATGGCCAGAGCAGGGCATGGGCAGGAGTACGGGACAAAACGTATGATGCATGCTTATTTATGCAAATGTAGATGTGCACAATGCTATGCATTATGAGATCAACCACAAACTATGTGACAATACACAGATAAAACTTTAAAGCATGAAGAGATTCACTTAAACTGGAAGGGCTTCTTCTTTGTGATGCGAGTTTGTTATAGTTAGTCACAGAGCCTTATCTGATCAAACTATATACCATACGCAATCTCAGTGGATGCCTGTCCCACAAATGTCACCATACCTCGACCACGATCAACCCGACATTAACAATGTCCAACCATCACGACTGCTACCCAATAATTATAAAAAAAAACAGTACCTATCTTACCGTGCCTCTTGATGAATTAATGAAAGTGAACGCGGAAATATATCAAAACAATTGGAGTGAAATATCACGGGACAAAAGAATGTGAGGCGAAACGACCGTGGGGCGAAACGACCTGATACCATACTTCGGTTAACCACAGTTGAAAGGACAAACTGTTAATACCAATGACTGTGAGTTAAATAAATACATTAATAAACACATAGTGAAACAATTATTTTTTTATTAAATCCGAGATGTTTTCATAAGGTATTGAAGCGTAGGGACATCCATTTTTGTTGTGTGTAATGTAAGATAATATTACAGGGGTAAAAGTATACCTCGACACCGGAATAGATTGACAAAATATTTACATACATTTTGCTGAACCAGATGAAAATATGTCGCCAACAATATCAAAATTTAATGAAATGTAAGTATCTTTATATGTTGAAATTCTTACAGAGAGAGTGCTTCTGGCAACAGAACTGTCGACCAAACTAAGCCTAAAACGAACTATGTATACATGTTTGATTACAGACAACAGTGTGTAGAAAAATTGTAAGAAAAAACGATTGCAGCTTTAATGCATGAGGAAGTTTTACCAAGAATCTATTACTAGGCTTTCTTCACATAATGTTTACCATTTTAGAGTATTGATGTCGGATACAAACAATTTATTTCAGTGTTTACATTTTGACTTTCAAACTTTCCCACCATAAAACTGTCAGATCGGTGTTACCAATATCATTCTCAAGTTAATTTTATCCTACCTGGCAATATTAAGGTAACTGAAGCCAAAATGATCATTAAATTATAGAAAAAAAATATTATGAAAATCATTTAATTTAAACTATTTTATTGAATCGACTTATCTCCTGGATAGACTCGTAGATCATAAAATTGCAGATTTTTGTGAAATACCTTCTCACTGTATCATCCTTTATTTCTCAAAGGTGGTTTAGTTAATTTCTGCTTTTTTGTGCAGAACAGTAAAATGTCGATTATAAATGAATAAATATCAATCTAAACAACATATGTCCTACATTTTTAAAGTTATGGAACAAAATATGATGTCTGCTGGTGTATGTTTTGCAACATTTGACCTTAAATTTGACGACTTTTGACCCAGATCTCACATATTTTTATATGTTTGGAGCGTCATATTTAATTTGAGACATATCCACTTGCTGTTTTATTCTTGGAAGACATAAGTATAAAGAATAGCTTATTTTTGCTTTCTGACCCTCATTCTGCGGGATGGCGGCCATTTTGGGCGGCAATCTTGGATTTCTCGGCCCGCACCGACGTCAGAAACTTGATCTCAGTTGTCTCGTAAACTTCAGGGCATAACGAACACTGTGGTATAAAACAGTCTTTTTGTACTCTTATTGTCACCTACTCATTGAAATAAGCAACTTTTTCTCTGATCATTGTCATCCTACTAATATATGTAATACGACAGACTGCATGCATAGTGGTTAACCCAATCACGGTTAATATCTCTGCTTCCCTCTTCGGTTGCACGCCGTCGGGTTGGGCCTCAGACTCTATGACGGCTCCGGCCTAAAGATTTTTTAAGTAAGTCGGTTATTGCCTGATGTTCTGTCTCTGGTCGGGCCCACCGGAGTCCAACTGTTAGTTTTCTTTTGCTTCAACATTTCAGTTATTTCTTGCTGTCGACTCCTCATTGTTATTGTTTGATTTTTATGTTCTCTGATGACTTAGAAACCCTTCACGCGGACTTAAACTAATGCCTTGTGTATACCAAAACAGAACTAAGGGTGAGGGTTGTGGCCACCAAAAATCGATTTAAGCTCCCCCCCCCCCCCACCACCACCACACACACACACACACCCACTAAGGTTTTTAGTTTACTGGTCGTTCCAAGCGGTGCTTCTGCTGTGGTTTACTATTTCTGTCCTTGTATGTCTTTGCATATATGTCCTGGTGAAAATGTTTATTCTTGATAGTCGTTTGGCCAGTTATTTTGAGAAAGAAACTGTCATTTTGGCTTTCTGCTTGTAGTGTTTTGATTATGATGCCGTTGCTTTAAGTGTATCCTTCTTTCCCTTTGGTGTCTTGGACGGAAGGTGTTAGGTAATTATATCGATCATCACGAAAACATGCCTATATAATTTTGACCCCCTTAAACCCCACTTTTATATAGTAAAACTGGGGTTTGCAGGGGTATACATTATTTTTCTTATTTTTGCTCAAAAACATAGATTGTGGGTACTCGTTAGAATCGCCCCACAGAGGCGGTTCTAACGAGTACGCACAATCTATGTTTTGAGCAGAAATATGAAAAATATCTGAGTTTTTATCTAAAAAATTTCAATTTTTGGAGGTGAACTTTTCTATATATTTGAATAGGCGTGTTTTCGTAATGTTCCTGATCATTGCCTTTCTTTTTGTTTACCGCCACTCTGCCTCCAATGCTGATATTCCCTTATTGTCTGCTACGACATCAGTCATTCTTCTTTCGAGGAAGATGCTGAAGAATATTGGTGTCGGAAGACATCCTGTTCGTAAAACGTCTCTCGTACATCAGTACTGTGCACTTTATGTATTCTGGTCTTTTGTGATCATTAGACCATTTACGGGATTTCGGGGAAAATATGAGGGTCATTGATGAGGACTAATTGTCGGAACTGGTAAATCTTGCCTAGACAACATGTCATTTCAGCTGTTTTCAGATTTGCGAGTGTGTTCATTGCTCTCAAGGGTCATTCCTTGTAGAATCTATTTAAATTGTGTGTGTGTGTGTGTGTGTGTGTGTGTGTGTGTGTGTGTGTGTGTGTGTGTGTGTGTGTGTGTGTGTGTGTGTGTGTGTGTGTGTGTGTGTGATTTCATCTTATGGTTTGTAATGTCTAATGCTCGCATCTTGTAAAATGAAATATATAATATTGAGGGCCTTTTTGAGAGCATGTACCTAGACGAGAACTTAACGTTTTCATTTCGTCAAACCAATACAGACAACTTTGAAAACGGTGCAGATCATGATGAGAAGGCTCGTAACGAGCCGTCTCATCAGGATCTACACTTTTTGCTATCCTGTTAATGATTTAGACTAAAACCCCTATTTAGAATAATGGACGTGCCCGAATTCAATGATGGAGTAGTCTACTTAATAAACTCGAGGGTGAAATAGTTTAATCAATTTTCTCGTTGAGTGATCTCTGATTTGTTGGTTGTGTATCATTACCCTGTGTCGTAAAAGATCAGTTTTGCCGATGTTAATTTCACCGAATGCTCTGCAGACTAAGGCGTAGATGACAGTCCTTACATCGTATGTGATGTTGGCTTTTATTTTGTATGTTTCATTATTTGCTAATTTAAAGTCTGTTCCTTGTAGGTGCCTACATAAGCCCCAGTTCATTGACATTTCTTATTACAGTAGAACTTCAATGGCTCGAACCGCGATGGCTCGTTTACCATGGATGAGTCGAACACGTTCTTGAGTCCGTAGGGATTTCCTCCAAATACGATATACGGATAATTTAGGGAGATTTTCTTCTTTTATCTTGTTAATGCATGCTGCGTGTACTCATTAGAATCGCCGCTATGAGGCGATTCTAATGAGTACACACAACATACATTTAAAATATAGAACACCGAAAAGATATCCCACAATTATCTGTATTGTGCCTCCTGGTGTGGCACTTATAGTATTAACCTTCCGAGGCTCGAACTACCGCTGTCTCGAACAAATTTTCATGGTCCCAAAGGGGTTCGAGCCATCGGAGTTCGACTGTACAATGTTTTCTTCTGAGCTGATCGGCTGATGAATTGTGACAAGCTACGCCTCTCTACACCACTCGTGTAAGACAAGCTGTTACAACACAGACGTCTTCTTTTCATTTCGTTTCTCTGTAGTTTTATCAAATGGGCCGAAGCATGCGATAACGTGTCTTCGGGCATATGCAGACCGCGAAGGCAACGATCATCCTGCGCATCAGCGCATTCCGATCAGGGCCTTCACTGTCGGCTAACAGAACCATTGGATCCACAAAATCATTATTTTATAAACAGAGAGCAAAAGCCCGAATAATACTTTGCGCAAACGAAAGTAGTTTTCGCTTGACGCACGTCAAATAATAATTTTGCCATCTGATAAGAGCACCACAGTGTTAAAAATCTCAACACTGAAGATACAACTGAAGACGACGGGTTTCTGACTGACATATCAATGAAACATCGCACAGACTTATAAAAATAATATTACACTGATGAAAAATGCTAATTTATTTACTATTGATGTTACGAAGATACATGAGCCTGCATCCGAAAAGGGACCTTATGGTTTTCCGGTTTGTGGTTCTTCAAATGCGCATGCGCGGTGCCCTATTTTGGCTACAGACATGCGTGTTTGCCTGAAGCTTCCTCAAGGTCTCTACTACATGTCTGCGAACAGCAAAGGCTCTGGCGAGACTGCGCTTATGCGCAGGCTCGCCTGAGCCTTTGCTGGTCGCCTATGTGATAAGTACCCTTTTCCCATTGCCTGGCTCAATTATCTTGTTACAAATTTAATAAGAATTGAACTGATAGGTCTTGGCTGTGATGTTTGATTACGGACCGTGGATAATATGGTTAATGATACAGCTCATTCAGCCTTTTTTCTACGTGCAAAGCTGCTTGACAGTGAAAATGAAAAAAAATATCTTAAAGTAAACCATAACATTGATCGCGTCAAGCTAAAAAGTGTTTTCAAACATGTGCAAATAGCGCAGATTCAGATTATCCTGCGCATGCGCTAAGTATCATCTGGGCCTTTGCTCTCCGTTCATACATTCTGTTGTATCCAATGATTCTGTTATCGGATAGGAAAGGTCCTGATCTGACTGCGCAGATGCACAGGCTGATCTGTTTTTCGATGTCCGCATATGCCCCAAGGTAAGTTTCCGCAAGGCGCGGCCCACATGAAAGAAGTGCAACTCAGCCCCATCTTCTGGGCATGTGAGAGCAACAATGAACCAAGCCAGCCAGCGTATTCGCACTGTCTAATAATGCAATTTGCAATTTGTTACTCGTATATATATAATAACAAATTGCATTATATTATACGATTCTGTAAGCGGACAATGAGGGCACTAATTTGCAGTCCGATCGCATTGTCCATATACTCCCCCGAAAAACTCTTTTCCCGTGACACGGCCCAATTATTTATCAAATTTGTAGTTTTTAATAAAATAATTGTGATATTTCAAAGGGATTGTGAATAATAAAACACGAGATACGTTCCACAGTTATTTAGACGCCACTGCCTCTGTATTCGTAGTTTGTTTTTCTGGTTTGTAAATTCATATACAGTCGATCTTCAGTTGGCTCAAACATCTTTTGAACCATGGAAATTTGTTGTAGTTCGAGTTACTGAGGGTTAATCATAGCGCAAGGGATGTCTTTGATCTGCTTTAAAATAAAGATATGTTGAATATCCATAAGAATCGCCTCGGTGAGGCGATTCTATTGAGTACATGCAACACACAGTTATATGAAAAGAGCTCTAAAATATACCTAAATATTTGATTTTCTTGAACAATCGGAACTCAAAAACGAGCTCGAATCAGCCACGCTAACGAGCCATCGGTGTTCGAGTCATCGAAGGTTTACTGTATTTCAAAGGGTTACTCTTCAAATAGGTAGCTAAAGTCTCAATACCAATGCGATACTACTCGTGTAGACAAGAACTTGACTCCCTGTTAAATGAATCCTGTCTAAAAGCGAGAGGGTCTACAATTAAAAGAACAAATTTTGTTCGCCATAGAATAGAACCTTTTATAAAGGAGACAAATCCTAAGAGACCCAAGTAATCTCTCTTAGAGACATGTCTAGTATGCTTAACCCTTGTCTGCTGTGTCTGGATATACCCTGCTTTGGCAAACTGTGTAGATCCATATCAGTTGGCTTCTGAAGAAGCCAATTGATCTGGATCTGCACTGTTTATCATAAGGTAAGGGGAATTGTATTCAGAGCCTCGACCAAGTAATCTGATTGGCTGACAATTAAAAGCAGGTGTGGCGAATTAATTTATTCAGCATGGCAAGGATTAAAATAGCCATTGTTTGAAAGCGCGTCAGAGCTGCAACCGTGCTAAGTACAGAGATCAGGGTTTATTGAAGACTAGAAACTGTGCATGGTACACGGATGCCCCGCCTGGTGCACTTTGTATCATACAATGTTTAAAGTATAAGCCAAGAGTGCTAGTCTAGAGTGACAATTCAAACAACATAACAGAAATCTTCTAGGTAAGACAATAGAATCCATCACTGATGGTCAATGGGGGCGTGAAAATCCCAGTTTGATGGTTTAACATTCCAGAGGCCATGACGCTTTATATTCCATACGGTTTAGGAGTTATGAGCCGTACACGAAGAAAGCATTGCACTACATGGATTTTAGAAAAGTGGGGAGGGTGTGGGCGGGGGTGTTAATTCAAAATTGATTGGCCATAGCTATCTTCGTTGTTAGCGACACATAGTCTCGATACGATTTAGCAGTTTGTAAAGTTTCATGAATATATTTCATACGATTTTGGAGTTATGAACAGGTCACACATTTTCAGCATTACACTACATGGCTTGTAGGCAAGGGGGATAATTCCTGGACACAAATCAAAATTCGAATTTACCAGAGTCATTGTCTTCTCTGTTCGAGACACATCATCTCGATATGATTTAGCCATCTGTGAAGTTTCATGAATATATTCCATAATGTTAAGGAGTTACGACCCAGACGATACACTGATTTTAGGCATGGAAAATTAATTGAAAAACCGAGTTAGACAGTTGTCTTTCTTAATCATGATACATCGTCCCGATATGATTTAGCCATCTTTTTAAACATATTCCACATGGTTTAAGAGTTATGAGCCAGACACGAAGAAAACATAACACTACATAGATTTTTGTCAAGGGGAGATACTTCAAAACCGAATAAGCCAGAGTTGTCTTGTTCGCAACACAACGCATCGATATAATTTAGCCATCTGTGTGAAATTTCATGAATATTTTCCGTACGGTTTAGAAGTTTTTTTTTTAGCAAGACACGAACTTTCAGCTTTACACTAAATGGGGTTTAGTCAAGGGGGATAATTTCAAACCCAAAGTAGCCGAGTTGTCTTTATTGTTCGAGACACGTTGCCTCGATATGATTAACTCAACTGCAAGTTCCGAAAATATATTCATGCGGTTCAGGAGTGATGGCCCGGACACAATTTTTTTTTTATTTTTGCACGCACGTACGCACAGACATGGGTAAAGAGTTAAAACACGGACACAATTAAAAAACCGAATAAGCCAGAGACGTCTTCCTTGTTCGTGACACATCGTCTCAATATTAGCCATCTGTGAAGTTTCATGAATACGAGGGCGTGTCAATAAATAACCAGCCTATCCCATTTCCGATAGACCGAGACAGTCACGATTTTCAGGCGTTGTTTCAATATATGTTTTATACATGGGTACAAAATTGCATGCGTATCGAGTCATTCTTTAATAAGATATTGAATGTCAAACATGGCTAGTGATGCAAAGGCATGCTTTTCATCTAAAGTTGAGTACCGTGTTGTAATTCGGTACTTGTATTTAAAAGGTAAAACAGGCAAGGAAATACACGGCGAGTTAGCCGATGTTTATGGGTCTTCTGCACCATCTTATGTTCAGGTTAAATTCTGGGTAGGGGAATTCAAACGCGGTAGAATGTCTTTAGAAGATGAAGCCAGGTCTGGACGCCCTCTGGATGCCACCGATGAAGAAATGTGGAAGAAAGTTCGGGATCTAGTATACTCTGATTGGCGAATTCAGGTGGAAGAAATAGCGCAGGCATTAGGCATTTCACATGGTAGTGTTTCAACAATCTTACATGATCGTTTAGGTATGCGCAAGCTAACAGCCCGTTGGGTCCCCAAATCCTTTAGCGATGAGCAAATGGCAGCCAGAGCATCAGTATGCAGCGCCTTGTTGAAGCGTTTTAGGTCAAATGATGATTTTCTTTTGCGTCTGGTAACTGAAGATTAGACTTGGGATCATTATTATGAGCCAGAGAATAAAGCTCAGAGTCGTCAGTGGGTAGGGCCTGGGTCCCCGAGGCCAAAGAAGTTCAAGACGCAACCATCTGCTGGCAAGGTGATGGCCACAGTATTTTGGGACGGAAAAGGCGTTATTATGTTGGACTTTTTACCCAAGAGAAGTACAATAACTGGAGTGTACTATGCAAACTTGTTAGACCAGCTGAGAACCGCCATCCGTGAAAAACGCCGAGGTAAACTCTCTAAAGGTGTTTTGCGGCAACAGGACAACGCGAGAGTCCACACTTGCAAAGTTGCAATGTATGCTGTAGAGCGAAACGGGTATGAATTAATACCACATCCTGCCTATTCGCCTGACCTAGATTCCTAGCGACTTCTTCCTGTTCCCAAACTTAAAAAAGGATATCCGTGGACTTCATTTCCGGTTTGATGAAGAAGTGACGGCAGTTGAGGAGTGGGTCAATGGAAAGGACCCTGACTTTTTCAGTTATGGGCTGATGGCACTTGAACACCGTTGGTCTAAGTGCATCACACTAGAGGGCAATTACATCGAAAACGAAGAGGTGGATCTCAACCGGAAATAAGTTAGGCTGGTTACTTATTGACTCACCCTCGTATATTCAATACGGTTTAGGAGTTATTAGCCGGACATGAATGCACGGACGGACGGACGGATGGACGGATGGACAGGGGTAAAGTTTAATACCCTTCGAATGACTGGGGCAAAAATATGTCCCGTACGAGCCACAAAACACGGCGATATAATCATAATCAATGGAATGAACTATATTGTGCTAGTGAAATTAATCAGTATTCAGAACGAACGCTTTAGTATTCGCATGTTATTCTTGACTCGTTTGTCTCTCGGTTCTTTCGATGAGGGAGAACGCAATAAAAGCTTTTGGACACACACACACACACACACACACACACACACACACACACACACACACACACACACACAGAGAGAGAGAGAGAGAGAGATTCTTCAAACATTTAAAGAAATTGTAACTTGAATAGTTCTATTGCCGAAATCTAACGGGGGTATTTATAATTGCGTATTTCTTTGGTATCAGCAACCTAAAAGTATCCCTTGCGTTTTGATCGGAATTAACCATGAAAGACTACAGTCAGGGCATTGAGTCTTACCATGGCACCGGATAGAGTTTAATCAAATGAAATGACAACACAACAGACCTTCATCGGAAACAGAACAAACACACATAAGCCACTAAACTAGCACAGGCTAAGCGGAACTTGATTTTCCAAGATTTCAGCACGGCTTCTGTGATCCCAAAGATTTAAAACTAAAAACAGCACAATTCAATTTACGTATTATAAAAGAACATCATATGTGTGAGAGGTAGATAGAAAAATCCGTCCCGATGGTCACTGTTTGGCATCACGAGGCTTTTTTTTTTCTTGCATACATTTCATTTCTGAACGTGGATTTTTAATAATGCAGTCACTTCGATTATTAATGTTCACCGTAATATGATGAAATTACTGTGATCATTTAGTGATCCATCATAACGTTGTGACGTCAGCCTTAATGATGACGTACATTACGTCCTGTGCAACCAGTGCACGTATAACAAGTGAGAATTCTCGATTACTGTGCTTTCGCCATCTTTCAGAAAGTCAATTTTTGCTTGGCACTTTACACAGAAGAAGTGAATTTGCAAATTTTTGTCATGATTTAATGCAAAACCTCTTGTCGTAACTACATAAGTACAAAAAATTTTATTCTAGTCATTGGTTTTTTAAAAAATCAAATATGTTCACTTTTTCCCATAGTAGAAATGAAGCCTAATTATGCAGAAATCTATAGGGTAGGTAACTTGGAGCCAAATTTTCAACAAGTTCCACTCATTCAATTTTTCTGAAATTTTCACAATATTGTTGTAAAACATCAATAATTTTAATTCAGCAAAGAAAAATAAAATTTTTTTTCTTAGACAAAAATCCCCCAAAAATCACTTTACTATAGAAATTGCATTAGGTCAGACCAATTTTTGGCCGTAACTTTAATTTTTGTGTAAATATTTGAGAACAAAACACTGAAACATAAAAGACAAATGGTTTCTGATAAGATATGGTCAATCAGAACAAAATATTTTCATTTAAAATAAAACGCCAAGCAAAAAACGTCTTTCCAAGAGATGTCGAAAGGACAGTAGGTATGGTACCCTGGGTAGGATAAGATTTTCTGTCCAAGGGAAAAACCCAGAAATCCTTATCTGGTGTGCAAGAAGCTATTGGTCAGTTAATCAAGACAGAAACAGTTCAAAGAAAGATGAGTGCTAGTCTAAAGCCGGAAAGGCAGAGCAAAAGAAGACCACAAGTAGAATCGCGGAGAACACGACCACAGACTAGTAATGTCATGAAAAATTGTTCAAAAGATTTTACAGCCACAGATAAATAACATATTTCCCCCAAAATGTATAGCTGATCTCCCCAAACTGAACTGCACTTTCGTGAATAACAAGAAGGTTCGACTGATATCTGCATTATTTGGCCGACCATATCACATAAGAATTGAGCGAAAACCAAACCTCGATTAAGAATAAAAGATATATAAGCGTCCTTACACCGTGGCATTTGATGTATAACGTAGGAAAATTGCCCTCACACCATGATCCAATGCGTCAAAAAACATACTTTCGGACATGTGCGACCAGCTAAGATTCAGATCAGCCTGCGCTTTTGCGGCGTCAGATCGGAATCTTCACTGGACGTACTTTGGATAGCCGAAGAAGCAAACTTTTCTCATACGGGTACCGAAGACTGATCAGACTGAGCGGCCGAATTTTCGTTGGGTACACACGCCAGATGGTACGTTTTCTCACACTGCGGCTCCCATCTACGAATCGTGAAGGCTCCGATAAAGACACTCTCTGTGTATCAATATGTTCTACAGTGTACATTATTTCTGTAAGTGCATAATGAACAGACTGACTGGTGTTCGCGAATGCGCAAGCCGATCGGAAGCATCGTCGCCATATATGGCATCAATGTCCTGTACATATTTCGCGCATTGTGTATGTTTCCTAAAATCTAGCATACAAAAGGGCACAGACCAAATTAAGTATAACAATATGCCTGTAATATAGATTAAGTTGGCACAATGTGGCATAAGTAGAGACTGAAAACTGAGTTACTCTTGAGACAAATGACAAGTTATTGCCCCAAAATTGTTAAAGTCGTGTAAAAACAGGACGCATATGGTAGCAATCAATCATTTATGGACACAGTCGTAATTGGTACAGTAGAGCAAGCCATTACAAGTTGTCGTCATTGATGGTAGACATTTAGAGAAAACAGTAAGTTTATTATCTGTCTGCCACCTTTACTTCCGGGACAAGCCTTGCGTTAGGCCGAGCTGTCAGTTACATAGAATAATTGAGAACGTTCTTACTACGCTGACATATTTACAACAAGCTCTATTTGGAACTTTTATTTTCAGGCTATAAAGGAAGTCGGTGTCATTGGTCTATCAACTACTCAAATGAAAGCAGACGTAGAACCAAACATGTATTATCTTTGGAGCGAAGACAACATATCACGGAGAGATTTCATCGACTAAAGGACTGCCTTCACCTAAGTTTCCACACACGAGACAGTACGCTACTTATGATATAGACTTGCGCTTTACAATCTTAATTTATTTTCGATTTCCTACTGGTGCCATTCATAGTGCTATTGGTAGTCTAGGTTCTGCGGTAGACAAGTTCACCTACCTTGGAAGCACATTCTCTAGAGTTGTGCACATTGATGATGAAGTCAATGTTAGGATTGCCAAAGCTAGTGCAGCATTTGGCCGGCTACGTGGAAGTGTTTGGAAACGAAGTGGAATCAGACTTGACACAGAGCTGACAGTATACAGATCATTGGTGCTGCCAACACTATTATACGCATGCGAAACTTGGACAGTTTACCAACGGCATGCCAAAAGACTGAACCACTTCCATACAAGCTGTCTTAGAAAACGTCTAAAGATCAAGTGGCAAGACAGGATTCCAGACACAGGTCCCGAAAAGGGCAGGGATGCAGAGTGTACATACTC
The DNA here is from genome assembly GCA_964016985.1 of Anodontia alba. Lineage (NCBI taxonomy): Eukaryota > Metazoa > Mollusca > Bivalvia > Lucinida > Lucinidae > Anodontia > Anodontia alba. The sequence continues at coordinate 66,791,233 of OZ024821.1, read as the reverse complement.
TTCTGTAATTGGAACAGTTAAGATGGACAGGCCATGTTACCAGAATATCTGGTGAACGTTTGCCAAAGAATGGTGGTCACAAGGACACCCTCAAAGCTTCCCTTAAAGACTTCAACATACCAACAGAGTCATGGGAACAGATTGCACAGGATCGAACAAAGTGGCGAGGCCTCATAAGAAGGGAAGCTGGTGAATACGAAGCAAAAAGAATCAGCGAAGCCAAGCAGAAACGTGCAAGACCTCTCTTGTTCTATCTGCAACATGCAGTTTAGAGCTAAGATTGGTCTCATTAGCAATCTTAGAACACACAAATAATAACACATTACACAGTTGACTAAGATTGGTCATTGTCAGTAATGACAGACGAACGAACGGTAGTCTATATTCTGTAACTCATCACAAAAAATTACCTATATAATTTTGAGCCCCTTAAACCCCACTTCGGCGATTTTAACGAGTACCCATAATCTATGTTTTGAGCAGAAATAAGAAAAAAAAAATTTTATCTGAAAATTCTAGGTTTTTGGAGATGAAATTTTCTATATATTTGAATAGGCGTATTTTCCTAATAGTGGCTCTCTCTCTGGACATCTTCCTTACCACCGTGTTTGATAATTTTATCTGCGCTTGCTTAGCCCATAACAAACAGATGATATTAGCAATGATTCTAATAAAATAGTCAACAAGATAGAAAAGACAAGCGGCAGCGTTATTATCAAGTTGCAAACTTTGACGCAAGCAAGAGCATGATGAGTGTAACTACAAATGCATGAACATTGACGACCCTTCCAACTTACAGTCAACCCTCGATGACTCGAACACCAAGGGCTCGTTTACCATGGCTAATTCGAACTCGTTTTTGAGTCCCTACGAAATTCTTCCGATAGATCAAGAAAACAAATATTTAATGAATTTTCTTATTTTATCGTGAAATTGTATGTTGTGTGTACTCATTAGAATCGCCTCGGATTCGGTGCCTGTAAAATAGAATGAAACCCTGTGGTAGCTTTAACTACTGATCTTTCTAAGCGGTGCTGGTATTGTTCGTTCTTCGAGAGTATTGTAGCTGCTTGCTGCGAAGCTTTTTAATCGTGTCTTGTCCTATATGGTGATGTATTGGTGTGTTTGGTGGTTCCTTTCTGGCATTTGGGGAATACAGGGCTGGTTACATCACGAAAACAAGCCTATATATTTTTGACCCCATTAAACCCCACTTTTATACAGTAAAACATGGGTTTACAGGGATATACATTATTTTTTCTTATTTCTGCTCAAAAACATAGATTGTGGATACTCGTTAGAGCCGCCTCGCCGAGTTTTTTTATTGATAAGCCTCCTCCGCGGTGTTTATTATCAAAGTTCAACTAATATAATGCGCATTTCATCGCCAACAGTTCATGCACTGTCTCAAACCCTCTCAAACATAAATTAAAAAAACCCAAAAAAAAACAACAAAAAAAAAAAAAAAAAAAAAACGAATAAAACCCCCCAAAAAACCTTCTTCCTTTAACATGTAGTAAAATTGTATATTTGATAAAGTCCTTGAATCTTGCATTGAGATCAAGTCCAGGCCTGTAAAATATAAGTAAGTCTATTTCAAACACGCGTGAAACATTAGATAAACTTCATTCTATTTTGTGTCGTGCCTCCGTTTTATCCATATATGTTTTTTTTTTTTTTTTGCTCGGAAGAGCTATATTGTACTACCACCGGCGTCGGCGTTCAAATTTACGTTTAAGTTTTTTTAAAGGGCTTATATTTTCCAGACCATTTGATAGATTTGTTTCGTATTTGGTAAGATGATAGATATAGTTCTAAGGTTTTATTCAGCAATATCCCAACCCATGACCTCAAGGTCAAGGTCATGGACTTACAAATTTTTAAGAGCTCATATTTTCCAAACAATATGATGGATTTTGTTCATATTTGGTATAATGATAGATTTGGTATAATGATAGATACAGTCCCAAAGTTTTATTCAGCAATACCCTGCCCATGCCTGTGACCTCAAGGCCAAGGTCACAGACTTAAAGTTTTATATTAAAGTTTTTAAGATCTCATATTTTCCAAACCATATGATGGATTGTATTCATATTTGACATGATGATAGATACAGGTCCAAAGTTTTATTCAGCAATACTCACTGCCCTTGCCCATGGCCTCAAGGTCAAAGTTAAGAATTTAGAAATTTTATATTAAAGTGCTTTAAGAGCTCATATTTTCCAAACCATATGATAGATTTGGTTCATATTTGGAATGATAAAAGTTTCATATTTGGAATGATAAAAGTCCAAAGTTTTATTCATCATCACCCCCTACCATTCCTATGACCTCAAGGTCAAGGTCACAGAATTTTTATAATTGATCCCTGATAATGTCAAATTTATGACAATAAATGACCAAACCATAGCACAAGAAATCCTATATTTCAGCTAAAATGCCATAATATTTCCTTTTACCGTAATAATTCTATTAGGCCTAAGCAAACAGTGCAGACCCAGATCAGACTGGTCCTTAAGAGCACCCTGACACTCCAGTATCACCCCAATTCCAGGCTGGCTATGCTGCCTGCTAACAGCTCTTGTCTACACTTTGCGATGTCAAATCAATAACAAGTAAGAACATCTTGTAATAAATGAAAACAGACACCCCAGTAAGCATTCTTTATAAATCTATAGCAGGCCGTTATCGGCCCGTCAGCTACCCTGACGGGCCGATAACGGCCCGCTATAGATTTATAAAGAATGCTGGCTGGGACTGCATAATAGTACAAATATTTCATTAAAAATGTTCTATAAACTGAATAATAGTGAACATTTAAGTTTGCTTTCATTTCTGAGAGTCCAACGTGTTATTCTTTGTGGGCAGACGTTCTGAATCGCTTTCGTTTTGTCTAAATGATATCTAATATATGATGCCTTGTCTTCTTTTTTGTATAAGAAATAGGATTTGGTAGTAATTGGTATAAATAATATAAACACATTAATGGTATTCCGACTGGTACATTTGAAGCATGCTTTGTTTTGTTGAAGACTTGTTTCTTAATGTAATGAAAGTGGTTTGCATGGATAACAGTTTTGCTGATGAGAGATCAAACGCGGTATTACTGATTCAGGTGTTGTTTGTTAGTTCGGTTTTCTGGAATATTTGTTTTGCGTTTCATGTCATTACACCCTTATCCGGTGGCTTTTAAGTCTTTGGTCTCAATACCATAGAGGTCAAGGATTTTAGGAAAGGGTTCACTACTTGATCGATGTCTATTTTAAAATCAAAATAATCCAAACGCATTTCAACTGAACAAGACAAAACCAGCTAACGAAACCCCGTTTAAGATTAAAATTTAACTATATATTAAACGGAATATTTTCTTGAACAGTCTATGTCAAGAGTGTTGATTGTGCTGTTGAAATCTCGCAGCCCATCATAGCAATAAATAAATATGGACCACAATCACGGTTCATAGCCCTCCCATGGTACCGGAGAAATCTTCAAGCACATTAAATTAAAAATAAAAGAACATCACTATAGTTACAACAACTGGTGTTAACTATGGTGGCCGTATAAAAACTCCACATACTTTTCTACAACTTGTAGTTTATACTTTCTGGTCATTTGGAATCATTGGATTCATTTGTAATAATTTAAGAATTTGAATGTTGATTAAGTGATGTTAGAAGGTGTAAGCAGTGTTGCTAAATACAAAACTGTTCATCAAAAGACTCAGTCAAAGCGAGTCTGCTATTTACGCATTCTTTGATGTGTTTTTGCTTTCAAAAGATCTAATCCTGAAAACGTTCTACTCCACGGAAACTAGAACGAAATAAAACATGTTCATGTTTCTTTTGTATTATAATATACATCCGTGACAGTCTTTGATTTCATAAATAATTTTTACCTACAGTTAACTCCATAATTGTAATGTGTGTGAATGCCGATGTAAGCGTGCATGTTTTAAAAAATCCAGTTTGCGAAGTGTGTTTATGTCCGGTAGGGTCAATGTTTTGTGTATCTGATGTGTATTGATTGTGTTAGTGTCGAGAGGAATTGTGGGATTTTTTTATGTTTTAACCTGTGTCTGCCATCACACACAGACTGAAAATCCCGATTCTTCTAGGTTTGATGTTTGATCTCTACAAATCAGCTTGCAGAGAATTTTGATTATTGTAGGAGTCAATAGAATAGTCATTTAGGTTTTTTTTCCGTAATTTTAATTCCCACTTCATTCATGATAACTGACTTTGCACTGTTTTGAGTGAATGACCCTACTTTACGATATCTATAATGGCGGGCGCGTAAATCTTTCCTTGCAGGAATTCGTATGTCCATGACGCACTTAAAAAAAAGGAAAGATTTTGCTCAGAGCTCAGACTGCGACATCATCTAAAGAATATGACTTTTTTTTAACTGCAGAAGGCTTCGTGTCCATGGAAACCAGACAGTTAAATCCAAAGATTAAGGATTCGGAATATTTAGTTAAAAGTATAGTCACACTTAAATGAATAAATCAGTCCGAGGCATTTATTTGGCATTAATCTTGTCACTTGACTTATAGCAACTTCTCATGTAGTTTTTGGTAAAACTAACTGTCGAGACAAGTGGCTTGAATCCGTGAAACAGCCCGACAGTTTGAGTTTACTACAGTATCTGGAAAGCAAAGACCATAATGAAGCGATCATTTGTAAATATTGTGGACGTTACTGCTAATTAATTATATAATTAGCCAAAAAGATTACAGACTTTCAGTACTTTGCATATTTTCTCCTCTGCTTACATTATCAGTGATCCAAAACCCAGTCAGCATTCTACGTAAATCTATATCGGGCCGTCATCGGCCCGTCAGGGTAGCTGACGGGCCGATGACGGCCCGATGTAGTTTTACGTAGAATGCTAGCTAGGAAGAGACCACCGGTCTCCGTACGGGTTTTGGACAAAAAAGATGACGTTTAGTCACTTTATTTTTTTTCGCATTTTTACTTTAGAGTAACCCTCAGTAATCGCCTCCAGCGTTCAATTTGAGTAGTCGGACAGACAGGCCTGAGCAAACAGTATAAATCCAAATCAGACGCCACAGGTGCGTGTCTAATCAGGGTCTACACTGTTTGCGGTATATCCAGCAGTTTTCGGATTCGAATAGTTAAATGCACCTACATATAGTAGGAAACGTTTGATAAAGCGCTAAGTGTCTGCTTTCACTGTCGATCCTGCCCCTCGTTCGCAGAGAGGGCACCTCAACATGACCACTTCGCATCCATAGCTGTAACCTAATGTCAGAATACCCATTAACTTTTTAACAAAAGTTTGTTACAATCAGGCGATTATGCTCCAATGATTTTGTGTGTTGGCACACCATGCCATATATATTTTGGTTGGTATAATCTTATAATTTTTGCGCATAAATATTTTAATTCTTTCAAAGTTTTTTGGTTGGTATAATCTTACAATTTTTGCGCATTAATATTTTAATTCTTTCAAAGTTTGTGTTTTCATTCAAATTCGACTCGTAGCTGCGAAATTCCATTTGGTAGACGGCATAGGCAAACCGTACCGGCGTAAATAAACCTCATGGGTAGACACGTCGTTAAGCTGAAATTATCATCATCGTCGTTAGCTGACGACGATGATGATAATTTCAGCTTAACGACGTACTGTTAATTTTGGGATGATATCTGTCTGCAGATGGCATATTGTTCTTTGTAAATACACACCGTTCTCACACTTCCTCTAAAACATGCCTCTGCCTCAGACTAATAATACACCCATTATTTCTGCGGATTGAAAGACAGGCATTCACGAACCCGATTTTCAAAATGATGCAGGGCATCCGACAATCATATTTATACTCACAGAATATAGATATATATATATATATACATCCAGCACCTTTCTAAAATGCATCATAACCAGCTTTAGTATAATTACTGTACACATTAAAATCGACAACTCCACCCGTGAAATGGCAACCCGTTTTTCCATCAGCGTTAATTGAGTTTAAATGTTCCATGCAGGTTTTAACTAGTATTCCACTCAGAGAAAGCCATAACATTTATGTATTTTGGCACTGGAATAAATTAAACCTGCCCTAGACGCGTGTAAAAACCTAGTATCTTGCATGCTTAAACAGAAACGCAAATTGAGCGAAACGAAAACTATTTGCTTTTGGATTTTAAGTAATTACCTAAAACATTGAATAAGTCAGAAAAGTTTGCTTCAGTTGCTTTTCCGAACTATTTTATGGCAAAACGCGTTTGAAGCTTCAGCAATAATAAAACAGATCTGGATTCGAGATTATTATAAAATACAACAAACTCTTTGAGTTCTGTAGAAACAATCATGCTTATTGTGATGGGACACATAAAGACCTCTATCAATATGTTGTGATCATCATTTTTTTTTGTATTTATTGACGGTTGAGTAGTTCTATGATACAAGCCTGATTCCTTTTTATTTTGTCCAAAACTGAGACCCATAAAGTTTTACCTGCCCGGTACCTCCTGCTTAAACAATTTCTAACAGTTCACTGATAACATGATCAAATGAATCACATATCACAATTATTGCAGGCAATAAAATTTCCGTATGAAACTGGTGGGGCATCAGTGGGATAGTTTATGATGCAATCAAATTAAACTATTAGACTTGTTTTATTTACTTCTTTGTTTATTTGATGTTTAAAAAAATGCCTGAGGCATTCTTCAGTATTTACAGTCGAACTTCAATGGCTCGAACATCTTTGGGATCATTGTTCGAGCCATGGGTAGTTCGAGCCAATGAAGGTTATCTATTTGTGTTGATAAAGCGCTAAGTGTCTGCCTTTACTGTCGATCCTGCCTCTCGTTCACAGAGAGGGCACCTCAACGTCCTGACCTAATACATATTCCTATAAATATCCCCAATGGTTACTGAGTTATGTCGCGTACAATAGTTCTGGAAAAAATAATCAAAGGGGCATAACTTGGAAACTAAGAAAGGAGGACCAACCATTCTTATGCGTGACACGTGGTCCTGACCTAATATATATTCCTGTAAAATTTCATGAAGATATTCTGAACTGTTACTGAATTATTGAGCGTACAAAAATGTTTGGAAAAATTAACCAAAGGGGCATAACATGTAAACTAAGAAAAAGGGAAAATCATTCTATGCGTGACACATTGTCGTGACCTAATACATATTCCTATAAAGTTGGGTTTTACGGCCCAGTCAACCCAATGGGGTCATGTCGAGCGCGGTCAGTTTACCTAACCACACGTTTACTGGGCAGGCTTAGTCCTCTAAGCGGTTAACCAGTATTGTGCACATTCTTTCGCCAGAAACTGACAACTGCCCTTCTTGAATCAGCGGAAGGGAGAGAATGACCGTAGAAAATATTTCATGATCAATCTCCACGAAAGAATGTTGCCGACCTCGGCGGGGGTTGAACCCGCGACCTCCTGGTCTCCAGTCGGACGGCGCATGCAACTGAGCCACCGAGGCCGGCCCAATGAAGGTTAATCATGGCGCCAGGTCGGGAAACAAATATCGCTAATTCTGGGAAATCTATCGATCTTCTACACAATAATTGTATGTTGAGTGTATTCATGAGTACACACAACATGCAATTTTATAATGAAATAAGAAAGCTTCCTTAAACATTTGCTTTCTTGATCTATCGGAAGAATTTCGTAGGGACTCAAAGCCATGGTGAACGAGCCATCGGTATCAGAGCTATTGAGACTCGACTTACATACATTACACATGACGACACTAAATCCTGACCAGCTATAAGAAAGATATGGCTCTGCACGGAGAAAAGTTGGAAATAGGAACGATACCAGCACAATATCTCGCCTAATTCGGATTATAATTGTTTCTAATGCTTCGTGTAACAAAAGATGTTTACATGATTTAATTATTAGTATTTTAACAATAACAATGATGCGCTCTGGACGGACAGAAATGTGGAAATACCTACAATGCCAAAACTACATCCCTCCAAGGAGTTTTTAAATTTAGAAGAATTCTTGAGAAATCCAATTTTAGAACAATTATAAAAAGGAGATTAGGAAAATGAAATATAATAAAAGCATTATAAAACGGATATGTTATAACATTCATTTTATACAACAGACCTCCTGCTTAGTTATAATCCAGTCACGGTTGTTAGCTATGCTTTCCTTTTTAATTACACAACGGTGATGAACTGGGTCCTTGAATCTATAATGGTGCTAACCAAAACATTTCAGACGAGATTTTATAACTGTTTCTATGCTTTGTTGCATGTTTCAGCCAGTGTTTTTGTTTAGCTCTGACAATCAGTGACCTAACTGTTTGCCAGGATCCCTCCTACTTGTTTCATCCTTTGTGGACCTACCTGGGCCCAGTTGTTCAAAGCGTCGTTAGCTTAACGAGCTCGTTAAGGGTCATTTCGTTAACTGTTTTAGCGGATTCAGTATACAATATTCTGATATTTTTTGCTGAAAAAATGTGAGTAGCTTTTGCACTGCAAAAGCTACTCACATTTTTTCAGCAAAAAATTTCAGCATATTCGCGTATCACTCGATTTAAATTTTAACGAATCGTTAACTAACGACGTCGTTAGCTTTGAACAACTGGGCCCTGGAAATCTTCTTTACTATTTTGTTGGCTTTGGTTCGTAGTTAGCAGCACGGCTAACATTACCTTCCTAACACTAATGTATATTATTTTATGCACAGAATATTAACTGCAGTCCCAGTTATACATTTCATTTCTAATTTTCTGGTAAATAATCATTTCGAAATGGTTACATTGCAAAATTTGACGTGATTATATCTCAACTTTTGCGAAAAAAAAATATTTTGATATATGCTTTCTCGATGATTTCACTAATTTTATCGCATTTATTTTACAGAGATAGAAAGAGGTGGCGGACGCCAAGGTATTTAATAGGCAAATTAAAGAATTCAGAAACGTATGAATAAAAATCGCAGAAGCAGCATATCAATGAAAATATCTAGTCAGCTAATTGAAGAAAATATTAAACTGATGTGATATGCTAATTTATGTAATTTTCGTTGCTTTATGATAATAATCTTATTGCACAATATTGATATGCATTGATGGAGATCGTTTTGATCTGTGATTTTTGATTAAGGACCGTGAATGATAGCTTGACGGCACGGCTCATTCCCTCTATTCCTTTCATACGAAAAGTAACTTGATACATTAATTATTGTCGTGTTCCGTAAAATGAAATAGTATTTATTTTCAAATAAAATAGAAATAGAATTAACGAGGAATTTTCCAAGGCGGTAGTTTTCATCTTGGTCTTTTTGTTACTGGTAGTGTTGTCGTCCTCTGTAATGCTGCCTATTTTACTTACTGTTGCGTTTATTTGTGATATGTTTTCCTTAACCAAAGCTAGAACTGTGGTAACCGCCTTCAATGCATCCTGTTTGTATTCGGTGTTTTTGTCGGTCTGTGTTACCCATATTATACTTCCAGTGTTAATGTTGGACCTATTGTTATTTCGTATAATGTCGGACTCTAGGGCGAAGCTTAGGATCCTGCAAAACTCGTTAATCCGGTGTTTTAACCGCTGACCGTTCTAAAGCGATAGTTCTAGTACTCTTTATTACTTGTATTATTCTAGTATTGTTTATTCCTTGTATAACTTATGTAGGCTCTGTCTGTGGAATTATTTTTGTTCTATTCTGTTAGGTTTATTGTTCTGTCATCCCTAGCTCTGCGATAACCTCACTTTGGGAAGAAAAAAACTCGTCGTTTGGCTAGCCGTTTAGTTACTTCTTCTGGAAGTTCCTACTCGTTTCCTCTTCTTTTCATTATCAGATGGACTGTGATCTATAATTGTAGCAGTTCCTGAATTGCTTCATGTTATCTCTTCTTTTCCTCAAATTAAATTTACAGTTTATCGAAAAACAAAACGGACAGCCCGTATAATGCAGGTGGCTAGTTTCAAACAGTAATACGAGGGTACCGCAAAATGTTTAAACAGTGCGGCTGGTTTCTGAAGTGTAGCGGTTTATAAAAAATAAATCGTTTTTTTTTATTATTTTATTTATTTATTTTTATTTTATTTTTTTTTTCGCTAAAATCTGCCGTTACAAAGAACATGTCCTAACTACGAAGCACAGAGGCACCGAAAAAAGATAGGATGACAAACAAACAATTACAAAACGATCAGCAAAAACAGCTACTCATGGCTTCGTAAATTAGTTTTAAGCGATCGAGAGTAAAAAAATAAAAATATGAAAGTACACACAGAAAGCAATGTGGGAAGCCACTGAAGAAAATGAACCACAATGTAATGTTAACAGGACAGTAAGAAAACATAACACATGAAAACCAAATAGAGAGAATAGAGGGAAGCCGGACAACAAACGGGTGAACATAATGCTAGTTTTACAGTAGCTTAGATCCGCACCAGAATATACACGTTGGAAAGGACAGCAGAAAAAAACACTGGGGTGGGGGACGACTTTAACAAGTAAATTCAAACCTCGATTCCGATGCAGCTCAACATTACGAATACGTGTATGGTTTATGTTAGGTTCTCTAACTTATCAGATAACCATCACAGTAAAACAAAAATAATTTCAAAACTGCATTGAAAAAAAAAAAAAAAAAAAAAAGTTCAATCGCAGTCTGAAGCCAGGGTAAAAGACAAACCACAAGTTGGACAGAATGGGCCCGACCACTTACAGCAATAGTCAGTCGCCAACACCCAAAGAATTCCCTTTTAACGAAACACATTTTATAATCTTTCTGCAGTTAGACAGTCTTCTATTGGTATCTATTAGAGACACTGGAACTATAGCGCAGCCGAGATAACTGTTGAACTCACACTTCTTCCAAGAAAGCATATTAAGATTTTGAAATAAAAGGAGTCGCATGAACTGGATAGATAGTTGTCCACATGTACGTTTACAGGCGCTAAATCACAAACATCTTAGCACCTGTGACAGCAGGCTTTGTTATCAAGCAGATGGACTACTGACCATCCTTTGCTTAACTGCTTCTTAAAAAAAATTCAAGTTCTTCAGCAGGTCAGTGACTGCGTGACTAGATGGACAAGGCACTAGACCAACGCTTGGTCTAAACATTAGACTAAAATTAAACAAAAATAGCCATCACAAGAGGTGGCAACTAGCACAGTAAAAAGATGCAAAGAAAGTATGCAACGTGACCAAAATAATAAGTGAAAACAATAATAGGTGTACTGTAAATGAATTTACTTTTGCAGGTTCTGTTATTTATTTATTTATTTATTTACATGTATTTGTCTTTTTTTTCATTTTTATCACAATTCATTTACTAGTGAGTGTTGATGTAATTATTTGTATAGGATACACACTATTTGCAAATACTTTGAATTTGTTAGTGAACATATTCTGTAATTATAATAACTAAAAAAAAAAAAAAAAAAAAAATAAAATAAAAAAAATGCCTTGTATGGTAAAAGTATTTTCTGTATGTTTATTGCCGTAAAAGAATCATGAGAGCAAAAGTTATCCTTGTCACCTACAACACGCTTAGGCCTGATATATGTCCCTACTAAAAATATCAAGTTACCTCAAACGGTACGGGAGCTATGGCCTACACAAGATTTCGGCATCATGAGAGATAAGTACATAGTGGAGAAAAATAAAAGTGAAAAGGATTGCCTTTGGAAACAAAGAACACACAAAAATCACGAAAATCGGAGACTCGATTTGATTAAGCTCTTTCAAATGCAACACTATAGTTTGCGAGGCTGCATACGCACCCCAACCTCCTCACTCCCCCCCCCCCCCCCCCGCACACCCCTCCACGCTTAGCGCCGGCTTTAGCTTATTCGATTTTTAAAATAATCAGGATGGGCTCAGTGTTCCCAATGGAAATAAGATAAAACCTGCACTATGATGATGTACCGGGAGACTTTTTATGGCCACCACACGGCACAACACCAGCTACTGCAGAGTAAAAAAAGTCAGAAAGGGTTGACTTTGGAAACAAAGAACACACAAAAATTAAGAAAATCAGAGATTTGATGGAGCCTCTTCATATGCAACACTGTACTTTGTGCGGCTGTTTACGCCCCACTAGCGCCGGCTAAAGCGGAATTCGATTTTCAAAATAATCAGGATGCGCTCAATGATCCCAAAGGAAATAAAATATAACATGCACTATGATGATGTACGGTGAGACGTTTTACGGATGCCGCACGGCACAACACCAGTTACAGTAGAGTAAAATAAAAGTCAAAAAGGAAAGTCGAGAGTACTCTTGAACTCCGCATGCCTAGTGGTCCTTATCTATGCCTCTACCAAATATTATCAAAATATTTTAAACCTCATACACAAGAATTTGGCTTAGAAATTCAGTCAGGGGAGGTAACTAGAAAAAAAAAAAAAAAAAAAAAAAAAAAAAAAAAAAAAAAAAAAAACAACAACACAGCAGAGGTTTCGTTCTTGCACGCGGCACGCCTACTGGTCCTTATCTCTGCCCCCACAAAATTTTATCAAACTATTTTAAACCATTAAAAAGTCATTGACTGCACAAAAATTTAGCCTAGAAATTTATTCAGTGGAGTGTACAAGAAAAAGAACAAAGCAAGAGTTATCCTACTTGACCTGATATATGTCCCACCAAAATGTTATCAAATTATATAAGACAGTATGGGAGGTCTAGCCTGCACAATATTTCGGCTTCAGGAGAAATAAATACATAATAAAAGTGAAAGTTGTCTCTCTTGCGACCGACACGCCTGCAGGTCTATGCCTCTACCGAATATTATCAAAACATTTCGAATCATTACGAAGTTATGGAGTGCACAAGAATTTGGCTGAGAAATTTATTCCGGAAAATTAACTAGAACAAAGGCAAAGCAGAAGCCGTCCTTCTTGCATGTGATACTTTTACTTGACCTGATATATGACCCCACCAAATATCATCAAATTATCTCACATAATACGGGAGTTACGGGCTGCACAAGATTTCAGCTTCAGGGGACATACGTACATAATGAAAAAACTAAGAGTTGATTCTCTTGTACATAACATCCCTACAGGTCCTTATCTATGCCTGTACCAAATATTATCAAACTATTTCAAACAATTGAGAAGGTATGGAGTGCACAAGTTGGCTTAGAAATTCGTTAAGGAGAAATAACTAGAAAAAAAAGAACAAAGTCAGAATTGTCCTTCTTGCATGCGACACTCCTCCTAGACCTGATATATGTCTCTAACAAATATTATCAAATTATCTCAAACAATATGAGAGATATAGCCTGTATTAGACCGGTTTTAGTGGATATAACTACATAACACGCCTTCTGCTCCTTATCAATGCGTCTACCAAATATTATCAAACTATTTCAAATCATAAGAAATTATGCAGTGACAAGAAATAGGCTTAGAAAATTGTTCAGGGGAGAGAACTAAAAAAGAACAGAGCAAGCGTTGTCCTTGCATGCAACACTCCTTCTTGACTTTATATATGTCCCTACTACAAATTATTAAAACATCTCAAACAGAATGGGGGTTATTGCATGCACAATATTTCTGCTTCAGGGGAGATAACTACATAACGAAGAAAGTGAGGGTTGTCTCTCTTGCACGCAACAAGCTAACTAGTCCTCCTTTTTCACCCCTACCAAATTTTATCAAAATTTGTCTAAGGGTATCAAAATTACGGAGCGATAAAGGAAGCATCTACGTATTTCTGCTTCAGGGGAAATATCTACTTAGCAAAGCAAAAGCAAGTTGCCTGTCTTGCACGCGATATGCCTACTGGTCCTCCTCGTCATCACTATTAAATATTATCAAATTATATCAAACAGTATGGCAGTTAGGGCCTGCATAAGATTTCAGCTTCAGGGGAGATAATTACATAATAAAGAAAGTGAGCGTTGTCAGTCTTGCACCGGACACACCTAATGTGCCTCCTCTTCATCCCTACCAAATATTATAAAATTATATCCAACATTATAGGGGTTATATCCTGCACAAAATTTCGGCTTCAGGGGAGATAACTACATAACGAAGAAAGTGAGAGTTATCTCTCTTGCACGCGACACGCCTACCTGTTCTCTTCTTTTCTACCTAATGTTATCAAAATATGTCTAAGGATATCAAAGTTACGTAGCGCACAAGGATGCGTCTACGGACAGACGCCATGCTGATTGCTATATAAAAATCGCTCACATTTTCTTCGTCCGGATGGATCTTGACAATACTTGGACGTGCTCGATTTTTCGTTTTCATGGCTTGTTTCAGCCTTTTCTGTGGCTCCATGTGCAACTAGGCTTCGTTACCTGTAAGCAATAAGTAACCGGACTATTACAGTTTTTGTAGATTTTCAGAAGTTTCCGGGAAAATTTTGTTTTACTCCTTCGTGAGGAAATTGGATATCTATCTAAAATAGAAAGCTTAGTGCAAAGGCTTCTTTAGAATCATTGGCACGCTGCCTTCTGCTATGGTAGTAGTACCGGCTTTATTTTTCACCAACAAGCTGGCATCATGGCTCATCACAGCCTTTACATCAGCAATGTTTACCTTAGAGTTTTAAGGGCAGTTCGCCTTTGAGGTTTGAGGTCTACCGAGGCGGGTGCCATCTTTGACAGAATTTCCCAACTCTGAAAGCTTTAACCCACCTAAACATGTGCGGGTAAAAAATGACTGCGTTTCATATATATCAAACAGTTCATTTAATATCAGTTTGGCATCAAGCCTAGTGTTGCAAAATAGTCTGTGTATAAGAAAGCATATATTTAACAAAAGCTTCGCAAACGGTGTATTATACGCCAGTTTGCCTTATATGTGATATGTCGTCCTGACCTAATACACATTCCTATAATTCCTATAAAATTGCATGGAAGTGTCCACACTGGTTACTGAGTTATGGCTTTTGAAAAAAATAATCAAAGGGGCATAACTTGGAAATAAAGAAAGAGGGAGCAATCATTCTTGTGCGCGACGCATCGTCCTGACCTAACACATATTCCTTTAAAATTGCATGAAAATATGCATTGTTACTGAATTGTGAAGCGTACAACAATGTTTTGAAAAAAATAATCAAAGGGACATAAGTTTGAAAATAAGACAATCATTCCTAAGCGGGACACATCGTCGTAACCTAATACATATTCTTATAAAGTTGCATGAAGATATCCCTAACGGTTACTGAGTTGTGGCGCGTACAAGAACGATTGGATTGGAAAAATAATTAAAGGGGCATAACTTGGAAACTAAGAAAGCAGGAACAATCATTCTTGTGGGCTATAAGTCGTCCTGACCTTATATATATTCCTATAAATGCATGAGGATATTGTAAACTGTTACTGATTTATGGGGAGTACAATAATATTTGAAAAAAAAAAAAAAAAATAATAATAATAATAATAATCAAAGGGGCATAACTTGGAAAATAAGAAAAGAGGAACATTCAATCTTGCGCGCGACACATCGTCATGACCTAATACATAGTACTATAAACTTGCATGAAGATATTCTGAACTGTTACTGACTTATGGAGCGTACAAGAATTCGGGAAAAAATAATCAAAGGGGCATAACTTGGAAACTAAGAAAGGAGGAACAATCATTCTTGTGCGTGACACGTAATTTTGACCTAATATATATATTCCTGTGAAATTTCATGGAGATATTCTGAACTGTTACTGAATTATGGAGCGTACAAAAATGTTTTGAAAATTAATCAAAGGGGCATAATTTGGAAACTAAGAAAAGGGGAAATCATTCTATGCGTGACACATTGTCGTGACCTAATACATATTCCTATAAAGTTGCATGAAGATGTTCCTAATGGTTACTGAGTTATGTTGCGTGCAAAATTTGTGGAAAAATAATTAAAGGGCATAACTTGGAAACTAAGAAAAGGGGAAATAACCATTCTTGTGCCCGACACATTGTCCTGACCTAATACATATTCCCATAAAATTGCATGAAGATATTCTGAGTTGTTACTGAAATATGGAGCGTACAAAAATGTTTGGGAAAATAATCAAAGAGGCATAACCTGGAAATAAGAAAGGGGGAGCAATCATTCTTGTGCACGACCCATCGTCGTAACCTAATTCATATTCTTGGGAAAAAATAATCAAAGGGGCATAACTTGGTAATTAAGAAAGGGGAACAATCATTCTTTTGCGCGACACATCGTCCTGACCTAATACATATTCCAATAAAATTGCATGAAGATATCCGTAATGGTTACTGACTTATAATGCGTACAAGAGTTCTGGTAAAAATAATCAAAGGGGCATAACTTGGAAACTAAGAAAGGGGGTATAATCATTCTTGTGCACGACACATCGTCCCTACCTAATACATATTCCTGTAAAATTGCATGAAGATATTCTGAACTGTTACTGAATTATGAAGCGTACAAAAATGTTTAGAAAAATAATCAAAGGGGCATAACTTGGAAACTAAGAACAAGGGAAAATCATTCTATGCGGGACACATCGTCGTGACCAAATACATAAAGTTTCATGAAGATATTTCTAGTGGTTACTGAGTTATGTAGAATTCTGGAAAAATAATTAAAGGGGCATAACTTGGAAACTAAGAAAGGGGGAATAACCATTCTTGTGCCCGACACATTGTCCTGACCTAATATATATTCATATAAAATTGCATGAAGATATTCTGAACTATTACTGAACTATAGAGCGTACAAGAATGTTTGGAAAAATTAATCAAAGGGGCATAACTTGGAAATCAATCATACTTAAGCACGGCAGATCGTCGTAACCTAATACATATTCCTATAAAGTTACATGAAGATATTCTGAATTGTTACTGAATTATAGAGCATACAAGAATGTTTTGTAAAATTAATCAAAGGGGAATAACTTTGAAAATAAAAAAGGGGAACAATTATTTTTGTTCGCGACACATTGTCATGACCTAATACATATTCTTATAAAGTTGCATGAAGATATTCCTAATGGTTACTGAGTTATTGGGTGTACAAGAATGTTTTGAAAAAAATAATCAAAGGGGCATAACTTGGAAACTAAGAGGGAACATTCATTCTTGTGCGCAACACGTTGTCCTGCCCTAATGCATATTCCTATAAAATTTCATGACCGAGTTATGGAGCGTACAAGAATGTTTACGGACGGACGGACAGCGTCTTGCCATAATACGACCGTTTTTTTTTTTTTTTTTTTTTTTTTTTTTCCAAAACAGGCGTATAAAAACGGCAATATTTCGATCAATTTAAATCAATGCGCACGAAATAAACGGTGACTGAAGTGCAATGAAGCATTTTAAAAGATATCTATGATAAGACCACGTAATCCTATTAACAATAAAATGTTTTGTAGAAATTCGTAGAATTGTTAAAAAAAAATCGCGGCATTACCAGATCATACATATATACGACGCAACGTCGGAAAACGTATATCCTCGGACATGTGCGGCCAACGAAGACTTAAATCAGGATGCACATCTGATCAGAGTCTTTGATGTCCGCATGAGGAAACTTTGCATCCTTTGCTATTCAAAATGCGGCCAGTGAAGATTCTGATCAGACTACGCCAATGTGCAAGCTGATCTTAATCTTCGCTGGGCGCACATGTCCGAAGGCAAGCTCTCTGACTTTAGAATTACGATAGCAGTTTCTGTGATTTAAATATTGATCAGATGGTTGATCATTTCGAAATGGCCTCACGGTCTTTTTGTAATTTATGTATCCAGCAATTCTAATTACATGTTTTGCATTATATCATGATTTTATCTTTTCACGCATTCGCATTTCGTATTCTTCGATTAATATTATAGGAATATAAAACGACTCGCGTTATTACAAAGCTAGTCTTAAGACACAAATATGCAAACAGCTCATGCGTATAATCATACGCTAATATAAATAAAAATAAATACATATAGTCAAACTTCAATGGCTCGAACATCTTTTGGACCATGGAAATTTGTCCGAGACATGGGTAGTTCGAGCCACTGAGGGTTAATCATAGCGAAAGCTCAGAAGACAAATGAAAATAATCTAGGAATGTCTTTTCCATCTTCTATAAAATAATGTTATGTTGAGTGTACTCATTAGAATCGCCTCGATGAGGCGATTCTAATGAGTACACACAACATACAGTTTCATGGTAAAATAAGAAAATTTCCCTTAAAATCCCAAAATATTTGTTTTCTTTAGCTATCGGAAGAATTTCCTATATAGGGACTCAAAAGCGAGTTCGAATCATCCACGGTAAACGAGCCATCCGTGTTCGAGCCATCGAGGTTAAACTGTAATTAGACAACGGTTAGGTAGGGGACGCATACCGCTGTGGGTTGTGTAATGATGATCCAGTGAAGTACAAGAGCTCGTTGCACTTACGGCGGATCAAGACTAATTAGACAAGTTGGTCATGTTATGCACTCAGTATACCTATATATCAATTTACTTGTTGTTCTACTACATTCCCCAATCCTACTTTATAAAACATTTATATCAGATTTTTTAGAATTAAATTCGAATGTCCAGGTTCTTTTCGACTCCATAGCATTGCTTCGCCCATGAGTTCCAACGGTTATCATTCTGGCACCTATGCAGTAGGAAGCAAAACATCTGCAAAGAAACACCTGTCGGTCGGAGATCGAACCCAATATCCCTCGAGTACAAAGTTAGCATACAGCCACTAGGCTTAAAGGTCCTGACCAACTGAAATGGCCAGTCTTGCACTCTCTCTCTCTCTCTCTCTCTATATATATATATATATATATTGGCCATTCTACTATATTCCTCATTCTACTTAATGAAACATTTTCATTAAAAGTTCAGGAGTTACATTATTAGTATTTCCAGGTTCTTTGACCACGTTGTACCATTTCTTCGCCCTGTGCTTCAACGGTAATCATCCAGGCATCACTAGTAGAATAAAATCAATAATATAACTACCAATCGAGTGCCCCGACGGGGGATCGAACCTAGGATCTCTGGATTGCAAATCGAGCACACAACCACTATGCTAATAGTAACCGGACTTTCAGCCTAGTCGTTGCGTGCGCGCTTTGTAATCAAGGGGTCGTGGGTTTTGTCCCCGACTGGGCATTCGAAAGGATTGGTTTCCTCCTTCCGAGCTTGCATATATCCTTTGTAAGTTTCATAGAGTTATGTCTGTAGACCGACTAATTTGTTGAATTTTAAGTAACTCAAGTATATCCGGAGGTCACTGTGATCAAACTTTATGTACATCACGGCATCATGGTCGTACCCATTCATAATTTCATTCACTGGGTTACTAAGATCCAATTTCAGTAAGACGGAAGGAAAGACAAAACCAAAACATACATGCTCATCCGATCGTATCAATGACGCGTACTTTTGTACTAGTACTGACAGCTACCCCTCAGCATTTTACCAAACTTCAACCCGTCACCACTCTAAAGTAATCCCATCACGAAAACATACCTATATAATTCTGACCCCCTTAAACCCCACTTTTGGGGTTTATAGGGGTATACATTATTTTTCTTATTTCTGCTCAAAAACATAGACTGTGGGTACTCGTTAGAACCGCCTCATCGAGGCGGTTCTAACGAGTACCCACGATCTATGTTTTGAGCAGAGATATGAAAAATATCAGAATTTTTTATCTGAAAATTTTCATTTTGGGTGGTAAAATTTTCAGTATATTTGAATAGGCGTGTTTTCATAATGCTGCTGTCAATATGCAACGGCTGAAAACCAAATGAACAACACAGCGGTGCAAAAGCAATGTCAATGAGACACATGATTTGGGTTCTTGTGTCAGAATAGAATGTCTCGCTAGCCATTAAAAACACTGATCCATAATAAATTAAGGGAAGTTATCAAGGTGGCAAATACAGACTTTCTTGTAAATAAACTAGCCATTTGTCACGTTTTATTTTATGTTAATTTTTTATTTATTTATTTATTTTTTTTTCATCTAGCAGCTACAAACTATTTAGTTTAAATTACGTTGTATTTGCAGATATGGGAACTTAGATTCACATGCAAATCTTTTCAAAAAAAAAAAAAAAAAAAAAAAAAAAAAAAAAATAAAAAGTTGCAGACACCATGGAAATGCTATTACAGAGCAAAGCCATTTCAAGCACCAGGTAAGAGTTTTGAGAACAAAACAGCATTCTCTTAACAACAGAACAAACACAAAAATCTACATTGGTAAACAGCAATATTGTTCAGAGACTTAAACCTAGACTCAAAGGTGCTTAACAATCGCCCTTAATCCCCAACTCTTCAGTGGATCGACACAAAACACAAATCAACTTTTCAAAACTATGATGAAACATAGATGAGGATTCAACTGCAAGCAGAAAATCAGAACAAAACCTATAGTTGAACCATGAAGAGACTAAACTTAATAAGAGGTGCTAGCCTTCTACCGTTTCTTCATCTGTAAAAGGCAAACGATTTTCAAAAGTTAGCTATTCAGATTGAGACTGAGAGCCAACTGATTTGATATATGTAATTACCTGGCGCGCAGTAAACTGTGGATTGCAATTAAGTTGGACAGACCAACCGTATGTTAAAAACCCGCTTTAATGAACACTATCGCAGAATGAATAAGCCTAAAAATTATAATTTCTTGTACCATCACTTTAAGCGTACAGGTCATTCACAAAATGACATTTCTACACAACCAGTGAAAAAAAAATGATTACGATATAAATTCTACATCTAGGTTTAAAATTATCAAAATACATGAAACAGAATTGAAATGGAAAAAAATTATTACAGATGCCTTTTCCACTGGGTTTTAACGACAACATTTATCATGAGGGTATTATTGTTAAAATGCCCGATTTTGGTAGTTTCTCTTTTAGAATGCCGAAAACATAAAACTAGGTCGCATGGTATCAGGAAAAATGTAAAATATCAATGTAAAGTACGCGCAATTAAAATAAATAATACTAGGATGAAATGACTGTCATAAATATTACAAAATCACGGACGCCACTCTATGCTTGCTTTTTTAAGTTAACACATTCCTGTAGTATGTATTCTACACATCGAGGCGAATAAATTCTACGATAGTTCTAATCCACTGTGGGTAGCCATAACGGATCCTGAGTGATCAAATCGTTCATGACGCCTCTTGCGGGATCAAGTACAGGCTCCAGAGTTTTACACATACATACAGTGACCTCTTTTCACCCTCAAAAGGAACACGCCTTGAACTAGAAGGTAAACATTTAGATTCTTACGTGACTTTAAAGGAATTATAATATTTATTTGCAACGTTTGTGATGTAGTGTGTAAAGAAGTCTTTGCAGGACATGGTGCACAATTATCAGGTATTCCGATGCAAAACGACCAATCTCACATAAAAGGTGAAATTTATAACGTCTGTGGTCATGCAATCAGGCACATGTAATGCAAGAGACATACCATGATCACCAAGGACATTTTTTTATGTTTTCCGAATTAAAGTTTGAGAACAAACCCGAGTATTAAAAAAACAACAACAAAAAAACAAAAAAAAAACAAAACAAAAAACAAAACAAAAACAAACAAAAACAAAAAAAAAAAAAAAATAAATAAAAATAAAAAAAAATAAAAAAATAAATAAAAATAAAAATAAAAAAAAAATAAAACTGACAATACGTGAAACGACTCCCGAGTGATTTAGGTATCTACTGTGTGATTCATCTTGTATGCTGGCACCTAATCCTGAATGATGGTGCTTATTTTGATGACTTCGACATTGAAACTGGTCATGGAATAAATGTCACAGAGGCAGAAAAAGCACATGGTCCGACCGGGACTGGAACCATGGAGCTCTCCCATACCATGCGAGCACTCGAGTCATACGCTCGACACGTGACAATTTCTCCCTGCTTAATTAGATTCGTTCCCGAATCTGCTCGGAGCCAAGCAGGTACCAACGAGATGAGACTGTCCCTTTGCTGCTCGCTGTTCTAGCACAGACCCACACTGAGCCACCAAATGTCATGGGGGAGGTGTTGAGGGGGGGGGGGGGGGAGAGGGGAGGGGGAGGGAAGCACAATGCCAGACCGGGATTCGAACCCAGGACTTCTCGCTTTATCATTCAAGATGTTTGTTTGACTTAACTGTCCAAGAACCTCGAGGTACATAACATCTCTTTGACAAAGGAGGATTGCAGTTACATCCCGAATTACATTAGGCAGAACGTCTCCCTAGGCCTCAAGTCTTTAATAGTCGATTTTCCAAGACGCTATGAATCTATGGAAAATATGGTTTCAGATATCATAATGTCTGCGCTTTGTAATCGAATCCCAAAATACACCTATAATTACCTTTGATTATGATAAAAAGGCATTTTCTTCTTCCACACCAATTCTTGTAAGTGGGGCGCGAAAACATGTTTTCACTCGATTTGCATGACCATCATGCGTTTCTTTTGCAAAAACATGTCGAAAAAAAGAGAGCAGAAAATAATATGAATGGACTTTCATACCTCAGCGCATGTGCAGCATATTTTCAGGAGAATAAATAGTTTGTCAAGGGAACAATAATTTTTGTTCCTTTTAAGTTTTATATATTAGGTGTTTCCCATGGTAATCCAATTTTGGCAATATATATACACAGCATATGTGCCAGACACACAAATTATTACAATTTACGTGTGCTTTTAGCAAGGACACGGATCAGCCTGCGGATGTGCAGACTGATCAATGTATTTGCTTTCGCATGGAGTGTGGTTTTGTACCAAAACATATGAACGGGTTTCAGCAGATCTATTGTTAATACCCAAACTGCTCAGTTTGCAGTGGGTATTAAAGAAAACCAAGACATACTTCCTACGTTATATTGGTTACCGAAACTTCATAAACGACATTATAAAACACGTTCATTGCAAATTCTAGTTCATGTACGACTACTGTTTTGTCCAAACTGCTAACTTCATGACTTACTGCTGTCAAAAACATTGGATTAGACACTATAATACTGTTTACGAAAGGGACGGAGTTAACTATTTTTGGTCAATTAAAAACTATAATGAAGTTCTCAATAAATTTAAATCTAAAAACTTGAAGGCTTCTGAATTGTCTACATATGATTCTACTACACTGTATACTACGTTACCTCATCATCTTATAAATGATGAACTTATTGATTGAATTAACTGAACGTTAATTCGGGAGGATACCCAATATTTGGCTTGCAATGAAGAATGTGCTTTGTTCACTTCTGATGTATACATGAAATACAATTTATGGTCCTGTCAAAAAGTCTGTGATGCCCTTGTTTATCTTTTGGATAACTTTTCTATTAGATTTGGATCTAAATTTTATAGCCAAACTATTGGTATTCCGATTGGATCTAATTGTGCTCCTCTTGTTGCAGATGTGTTTCTTTTTTGTTATGAGAGAGATTTTATGAAGTCTCTCTCACGGGAAAATCAGGCTGACATTATTGAGGCTTTCAATTCAACTTCAAGATACCTTGATTTGATGATTTATTAAATATTGACAATATTTACTTTGACCAAATACCCTACTGCTCCAATTAAATAAAGCCAATTCTTCCGATTCCGAGGCACCTTTTTTGGATTTGAATCTATGTATATCTAAAGGTACAGTTTCCACCAGAATTTATGATAAACGGGACGATTTTGGTTTTGACATAGTCAGTTTTTCTTTTCTTGATGGCGGTCCCCCATATGAGGTATACATATCTCAGTTTATTAGAATCGACAGAGCTTCTGCAAATATTAGTGACTTTAACTGCCGTAATAAAGCCCTTACTGCCAACTTCTTACGAGTAGGCAGGGATATCGTTATTTTAAACTTCGTCAGGCGTTTTCGCATTTTTATCGCAGACACAGTGCCTGGGTAGAAAAATATAACATCAGTCTGAAAACAATTCTGCAACAAGGTATATCGGAACCAGAATTTAGGGTGACTTAGTGTACAGATTTAGAAAAATTGTGGGAAAATCTAAATTTTCATAGCAATTCAGAAAACAAATACACCGTTATAAAAAGGCTATAGCCTGGATATTATGCGGTATGCCTAGTTATCAACCCAATCATTGCTGATGGCTAGGCTTCACTCATTAATTACACGACAGCGTTTCGGGCCTCAGACACAAAATTTAACAAGTGGGTCGGGGCTTAACGATATGTCTTTGGCTTGGCCCGCCATGGTTCAGCTATTGGTTTTCATTTACTCTGGCACACAGTAGAATTAGCCATGTTTGTTTATCATTGTGATTAATTTGATTTTTATATTTTCGCTTTGATGCATTGACTGAGTTGAGAGCCTTTATGCGAACCCATTTTTATATATTTCTGTATTAAGTGTAGCATCGGGAACCAAGGTGAAGTTGGCTAGCTGTAAAAGTCCTTAACCGCCCCCGCCCCCCCACCCCCCTCCCCCGTGGTTTATTCTACTGACTGTTCTAAGGCGGTGGTCCCGGTGCTAGTCATACTCTTTGTTGTTTTGTGGTTTGTTCTACAAGGCGATTTATTTTAAGTTTTGCCTGGTGTTATTTTGTTCGTGTTTTACAGTCCTTTGAGCATTTCGATTACCTCGTTCGGGGAAGAGAGGGCTAATCTTGGTGCTTTTCGTACGCTTGTTCGATTTGCGCTTGTTTGGTTTTGTCGGTTTCCTCTTCCTCTTGGTGTCTGGGAAAGGCTGCGGCTTGTGATTGTGGCACTTTCTGGACTTTCTCTTACTTTTTTTTCTCTTGTACTGGCTTCAGATCACCATTGGATACTTTGATTTGTTTCATCAAAGTGTTTGTGATTATATGTGTTTTACTATGATGTTTCACAGATGAGGGAGAGGACCTCTTTGCAGACTGAATATATGTATCTGAATTAAGGGTCATGTTAGGCGCAATTAAAACTGATTTGCATCCCCAGTATTTTTCTACTGACCGTTCCAAGACGGTTTCTCTCTTGTGATTTTTTCTGTATTTGTGCATAGATTGTTTCCTTAGTGGCTTTTGTTTTGTCTTTACTTGTTTATCATGTCTTCTTCTGGTGCCTCGGGAAGGCTGTACTTCGTGATTGTGGTATTTCCTGGGTATCTTCATTATATACTCAATGTTCTTGCGGCTTCTGGAAGCAATATAGCGCGGGGAGACGCCTTTGTCCCGGCAACACAACTCAGCATTTCAGGAGTTGGTGGAACAAGCATATAGTAAACAGGTCTATGTACAATACATAGATTTGTAACGTTACAATTGTTCAGTTCGGTTAAAGCAAGTTATCATTCAGTTAAAGCAATAGTTTGCGACGATTTGAGAGTTTAGTCCTTTCTAGTATAACTATTATTAACGCCTAGGATCATAATAATAGTAATTAAAGAAGTATGTAAAGCTAATTATGTTTGCGCAGTGATTTACTGTTTTCATATATTTCCCATTAATAAAACATGTACGCTATATGCTACATTATGAACTGTAAAAACGTAATTATGACTATAAAGAGCGCTTAGCTTGATAGACTGTGTCGGATCCTGACGATTAAATATAACTATCGTTATTAAATGGCTAATTTAAACTCATATTTATGAACAGTATCTATAATGGCTGAAATATCGTATCTTTTTAAGTCGGTACTTTATTGAATGAGATAGGTTTGATATAGTCGTATTAATGTGTGAGAATTTCAATACCAATTTGAAAAATAAAAAAAAGAGTTTGATTAAATCAGAAGTATTAAGCAAATATGAAATAACTGTGTGAAAATTGAAACAAATTATGATATTTCTCACACTTTTAAAATATATTCCACTAATTATGTTTTGGATCAGGCTCGGATCGAGAGGGGATCGCGGGGATCAGTCGAATGCCCGTTTGTTTGACTCAAAATTTCATTTTTTATTAATTAAAATTAATAATTAATATTCGCTCGCGTCAATCTTTACCTTACACTGCTAAAAATTGAACAAGGCCATTTTACATATTCGCTCACCTTACTATTTACCTTACACTGCTAAAATTTCAACAAGTCAATTTTACTATCTGTGAATGTGTTGTCTAAATTGCAGGATGAGTGGCAAACAGTATATACCCTGATCAGACACCACATTCTGCTGCGTCTGGTCTGGTTCTTAAATGTTTGCTAAGGCCTGTCTGTCCGAATACATAGAGTAAGTATGTATGGTAAGTTGACACACCCATCAGAAATTATGAACCCCCTATTAAATTCTCCATTATCCGTCCCTGCAGATATATATCACCAGTAGCTCATACAATTATATTATCTGAATATGTCCCATACAGTATATCTATGAACAATTTATAGATAACTATTCTTTAAACCGAAAATACATTTTTTTTCCATTTCTACACTTAAACATTAGTAGAGGCGCTTCTAACGACTATCCATGACATATGCTTTTTTTTTTTTTTTTTTTTTTTTTTTTTAAATAGGATATTCGTCTTGATATTCCGCTTATCTAGTGCTCTGTAATACATGGCAGTATCCCCATATAATATTGGAAATTAGGAGGTTTCTGGTTACTAACAACATTTAGAGATAGATGCTGAAACAAAAAAAAGCTTCCTATAATTAAAAACTTAAACAGTTTGAAAACATCAAAATTCTAAAACGCTACTCATTTTGTAGACCTACACAAACCCTTTTGTTCTCATTATATATTAAGTGGGTACACATTACATAGACATTACTGCAATGGGTTACACTGAAATTGGCGTGCATTGGGGTGTCGATTTATTCAAATTACTATACTTCCTCTTCGTAGTCGAAAAAAACAAGCCTGGGCAAACAGTGTAGATCCAGATCTGAACGCGGCGTCTGATCAGGGTTTATACTGTTTGCCATTCATTCAGCAATTTTACACACAGACATAGATAGTAATGTCTGAGATTGTCGTGGATCTACCACGGTTCTATTGTTATGCTTAACTTTCAATTACATATTTTAAAAGCTAAGCTTAATTTGCAGAAATTCTATTTATAGTGTGAAGTCAGCTGACGTCCATGTCACTTGACGTTGGAGACAGTGATATATGGCGTTAGATAAAGTAAAGACGGACACTGAAGCATCAAACATGTAAACGTAAAATTTAATTAGTTTTAAAAATCTTTAGGACAGAAGTTTTTTTATTTATATGGGTTTTGACAATAAAATTTAATACTGCGAAATTTTGTTGTTTTGACCAAATGGTGGACCGCATTTACCCTACAGAACTCCAATCAAATAGAGCAAATTCTTCCGATACCGAGTCACCTTTTTGGATTTAAATGTATGTATATTTAATGGTACAGTTTCCACCAAAATTTATGATAAACGGGACGAATTTGATTTTGATATAGTCAATTTCCCTTTTCTGGATGGCGATGTCTCCCGGCTTACCTCATATGGGATATACATATCTCAACTTATTAGATTCGCCAGAGCTTCTTCAAGTCTTAGTGACCTTTACCGTAATAAAGTCCTTACTGCCAAACTTCTTAGGCAGGGCTATCGTTATTTTAAACTTCGTAAGGCGTTTTCGAAATATTATCGCAGACACAGTGCCTTGGTAGAAAAATATAGCTTCAGTCTGAAAACACTTCTGCAACAATATATATCGGAACCAGAATTTTACGGTGACTTAGTGTACAGATTTAGAAAAATTGTAGGAAAATCTAACTTTTCGGAGCAATTCAGAAAACTTATTAACCGTAATAAAAGAATTGGCTATAGCCTGGATATTATGCGGCAGTCTGCATGCTTAGTTGTCAACCCAATCATTGTTGATGGCCATGCTTCACTCTTAAATTGCACGCTGGCGGTTCGGGCCTCAGACTCAATGACGGCCTCTACGTAAAACTTTAACCAGTAGGTTGGGGCTTGACGATGTGTCTTTGGCTTGGCCCGCCGTAGTTCAACTACTGGTTTTCATTTACTCTGGCATACAGCAGAATTAGCCATGAGTACTCGTCTTTGGTCATTATAGTGATTAATTTGATTTTTATGTTTCGCTTTGATGCATTCACTGTTTTGGGAGCCTTTATACGAACAGAATTTTTATGTATTTCTGTATTAAGAGTAGCATCGGGACCCAGGGTGAAGTTGGCTAGCTGTAAAAGTGCTTTAACCTCCCCCTTCCCCCCCACCCCCACCGCCGCCAGTGATTTACTCTACTGACCGTTCTAAGGCGGTGGACCCGGTGTTTTACTATTTGTTGCCTTGTGGTTTATTCTACGAGTCGATTTGTTTTATGCCTTACCTTGTGTTATTTTGTTCTTGTGTTTTTCAGTTATTTTAGCATTGCGATTACCTCGCTTGGGGAAGAGAAAGCTAATCTTAGTGCTTCTCGTACATTTGTTCGATTTGTACTTGTTTGGTTTTGTCGGTTTCCTTTTCCTCTTGGTGTCTGGGAAGGGCTGGGTTTTGGATTGTGGCACTCCCTGGACTTTTCTCTTACCTTTTTTGATTTTGTTATGCTACACAATTTGGCGCCGGAACCCGGGAGCAAAAATTGCTGGACTAGGACTAGACAGAATGGGTAATTCAGAGACTACAAGAAGATGTCTATGTCATTTTTAAAGGAAAACAGGACCAGATTTAGGAATTTGCCAGCAATGGAGCTGGCAAAGGGTTAGAGTTTGCTGAAAAAAACGAGGAGCAGGAGTCCATTTTGCACAAAGGGATGTAAATAACTTCGTCAAGAAATTTGATGATTTCAATACAAAACTGGAAGAGGCAAATGAAAAACTATCCACAGCAACAGAAGGACGGGAACTGATCAAGGAACAGTGATGGACTGTCGAGATGAACCTGTGGACATTCAAAAATCAGAACAAAGGTCACTAACAGATTATTGGCTCCATTAAAGGTAAAAGAAGATGTTTGATCAAATGATCCACCTGACCAGCCAGATGCAGGTTATCATAGGACAGTAGCAGCTACAACACCAACAGCAGGTAAGTATTGGACAATTAAATTCTAGTAAACCTGTTTTAGTAAGACTGCTAGTATAAGAGATCCCTTCATTTTGCGGATATAAACTAAAATGAATTGAATTTTGAGATACATTTGAGGCCTTAGTACACAAAAAAAGAACATTTCTGGCATTGAGAGACTAAATTAGTTTTTAAACAAACTATCTGGACGAGCAAACCACTCTGTATCCGGGATCAAATGAGAATTATTCAGAGGTTATCACAGGATGGCACCGACTACAACAACAACAGCAGACCAGTATTGGACAAGTTAATTCTAGTAAATCAGCTTCAGTAAGACTGTTAGAGATCCCTTCATTTAGCGGAGATAAAGTTTAATTGACTTAAGGCCTCAATACACACATAAAAGAACCTTTCTGACATTGAGAAACTAAATTATTTATTAAGCAAACTATCTGGAAAAACAAAACACTGTATCAGGGATCCTGCTGTCAAATGAGAATTATTCTGTGGTGACTGATTTACTGAAAGAGAGATATGGTGACTCGCAGACTGTCGTCAACTCGCATGATGTGGAACTAATCAACCTAAGGTCAGCTCCAAATACCTCAAAAGGCCTTCGCAGTTTGTACATCCAAATTGAAAAAAAAAAAAAAAAAAAAAAAACATCTAAGGAGTCTACAGGCTCTCGATCAGGACATCAACCATAATCTCTATCATAACATGTAAAATTCCTAAAGAGGTTTTAATAGTGTTTGAGATACAGAAGGGAATCTGCAACAACTGGACAGTAAGGAGTTAAGAGGAATAAAAAAATGTGTGGCAGCCAGAGAGAGAGAGAGAGAGAGAGAGAGAGAGAGAGAGAGAGAGAGTTGACCAACAGTTGTACAGTTTGAGATACAGAAGGGAATCTGCAACAATTGGACAGTAAGGAGTTAAGAGAACTTTAAAAAAAATGTGTTGCAACCAGAGAGAGAGAGAGAGAGAGAGAGAGAGAGAGAGAGAGAGAGAGAGAGAGAGAGAGAGAGTTGAACAAAGATTTGTGCGGCAGACAAAATCAACTCGTTGAGCCTATGGTAATGGTAAGCTCGACAGAAGCTCTAATGGCGGGTGGTCAGGGTGTCAGTAACAGGAGGGAGACACCAATGCTGACTGCTAGGGCTGCTATTAGAAACACAATTAATGGTTAAAGACATAATGTAAGAATGCTTCTTGATTCTGGCAGTCAGCGGACCTACATCATGGAATCTCTGGCAAGCAGGTTGAACTTAAAACTGAGGAACAGAGACTCTGGTGAACCGAATAAGTTGCGAGATACAAACATCATAGGATGCTCGACGAGCAACATCCCCATCCAAGTAAGACAAATTTCCAATCTCAAAATCAAAATGATCGTGTTTATCATAAATTGCATGAAATAAACCCCTTTAAAGTAGACAAATGCAAATGCAAAAACGGGGCTTCAGTTTCGAATTTTGATTTTGGGGATTGCACAGACGTGAGGTTTCACTGGGTTTATGAGCGTGTGAATCGTAATTTATTCATTTGCTAGCGCATGTAGCCAGGTTTTCGCCTTCATCACTTGAGAAAACTTATACTGGTGAATACATGTTCTAAATACCCAGTATAACTGAATCAAATGTTTAAAACTGAATCAGAGATGAAGGCACCTGTTACTGTCCTATTGTAAGTTCCATCAACAGTAGTCCTTCTATTGACCCTTCCAAGATGGCGTCTTCTTTTCTGCGGTGATTTTGTCTTTGTCAGGCTGGGCCTATTTGTCGTGTCTCTTCTTAATATCATGGCTCGGGATGGCTGTATTTATTGGTTGTGCATTCCTGGTGACTGCTTTTATGCTTTTTTTTTTTTTTTTTTTTTTTTTTTTTTTTTTTTTTTTTATAACGGGCATCATAATCATAAATTTCATGAAGCGTTTTCAAAGTTGTGTCTACATTCGGAAGTGATTTCTGAATATAACAGTTGAATATATTCTTCAGCAGGACGTATCGGAACCAATAATGTTTGTCAACCGAGTTTGTAGGTGAAATATTGTTTTGCAAATTACAAACTATTAAAAAATAAATGGGCTCAATGATAATAAGGACCAGAAAACTAAATGAGCTAAGTGATAGTGAAGTACAGGGTTACCAGATTATATAAACTACATGTTTATTACTAACTATATTTCGCACTACGATCGCCACACTATTTTCATATATTTTTGTATTAACCACTATTTTGGAAAAATTAAATCAGTTGGCATGCTTTCATTTCTTAAATCTCAGTATCGCAAGGCCTGAAGTTCTACATGGTCATCTAAGTTATCTTGTGTTATTTACTAAGGTAATGATCCATGTATCTCTGTATACCCTCTAAATAATTTCCACTTATTTGTGATTCGTAGTCATGCTTAATGGGCTTGTATTCTGTCGTTCAAGTCGCTGAACAGAAATATAGAATCAGTCATTTACCAGTGTGTTGATAAGTAAAAGAGAATGCACGTTGGCGGATATGTGCAGTATCACAAATTCGCTAAAATGCTGTTTCAATTTATTATATACTCATATCGCATAACCGTTTAACACTTAATAATTTGATATAAATATGCTTGCAGTTAATATCTTCATTTGCTTTTCATCCTTTCAGATAAGATCATTTTTGTAGTTGATGACAGATCTAGAATTTGATGGTTTAATTTAAGATATTGTGACACCACAAATGATGGTTTTATATTTATTTATGACATTCTGATATGATTTACCATCAATAACTATGTGCAGTGAGACCTGTGACAATCGCAGCAAAGCTATAGGCCGCAAAGGAAGAAAACGTAACCCTCTGACATGTACGCCTAACGTAGACACAAATCAGCCTGCGCATCCGCGCAGTCTGATTTTTGTCTTCGTTGTCTGCATGAAGAAGATTTACATCCTAGGCTATCCAAAATGCGCCCAGTGAAGATTCTGATCAGACGGCGCGAATGCGCAGGCTGATCTGAATCATCGCTGGGCGCACATGTCCGAAGGTACGTTTTTTGATTTCGCGGCTCCTATGACTCTCTTAATGACGCTACGGTCTGCAAATTTTATGCTTTAGACGATAGTGAATCCCAAATTGAGCATTTATAAAGTTCTTAAAAATTAACGACTATAGCTGTGTATGTCGTTCAAGTAGCTATTCATTTATATGCGAGTATCATAACCTTTAATATTTGAAATCTTAAACATCTCATCATACGTTTCTTAAACTCTGTCCTTTGTGATCATTGTGCCATTTTCTGAAATTTTCATGAGGATCACTAATGAGGCCTGATTGGCCATAATTAGCTAAGATAAAATGCCAAGGTCAAATGTCAAGAAACAATCTTTAGTTATACCCCACTTCTCACTTCCGGTATGCGCATCTGCTGATTTCATTGATATAGAGTTCACTTGCAAAGCGGTTCTAGTATCGAGAGAGTAGCAGAAAGCATTTTGTTCTTACCACGTGGTATTTATTGTGGTCTCTCAATTTTTTGTGGTAATTATTTTATTCTTCAGATGGTCTTACAAAGCGACACGTTGAAATTGGAAGACGCGATTGCAACTATCTAAATTGAAACTAGTAATTTAGAAAATGGCGGTCAATCTCGTATACATTCACCTTGCATGCTTTCTTAACACTTGCTGGTTGCCTACGTAACTGCTAAAGGAGTGGTGGCAAAACAATTATGCCACTCCTAATCTGCATGTACAGTTTTTGCTCAGGCCTGTCTGTCCGAATACTAAAGGTAAATATGGTAAATGAACATATACATTATGAAAACAGATATTACACATCTCATAATCATTTTTGAAAATAATAAAATATTCAGTATACGAGTATACACAAACTAGCTTAAGACACGAACAAATTAAACAAAACCACTGAAAAAGTTCTCTACTCTAAAAGGAAAGTAATCAAGAAAGCACAAGTTATCTCCTTCGTAAAGAACGACGGATAATCTACCGGCCTGCAATCAGAAAAGGGCATAAATTTGTTAACAGTGATTGCAATTGCACTGTTCCTGGAAATTGTCAATGCAGTCAAAGTCAACTACAACAGTGTTTCCAGAGAAAAATGTATGTCCCTTCACAATTTGAAGCCCAAGGCATCTAATCAGTTCTTGATTCTGTTGTTTTGGTATGTGTTTGGTAAATGTCTTCTGAAATACTGTCTAATTTATAACTTTTTTATTGTGTGCGTGTTGTGTGGGGCGAGAGGGGAGGGATGTTCAAAGTCGTGACACTCCTATTGTATATGGTCATAAGGTCACTACTTCTAATCAGTTCTTTTCCGTGTACCAACAATATATCAAGTTTGGTGGAAATTCAGGCATTCCTTTAGGAAATATGGTGCAGACAAGCCATTTCCAAACATTCTAAGCCCTCACGTTACCTTGAAAATATGATCAAGGTCACCAAAATCTTATCATTCTTTGCCTATGTTCCAACAATAAATTATGCAGGTTCAGTAGAAATCCAGCCATCCCTTCAGGAAACATTATGCAGACAAGCCATTTATCAAGATATTTAAGACTTTGAATGGTCTTGAAAAAGAGGTAAAGGTCACCAAAATCAATTCAGTTCTTGTTCATGTCCCAAAATTATATATATGCATGTTTGGTCATATTCCATTCAATTCTTCCGGATACAGGGTGCAGGTAAGTCATTTTCAAACATTCTAAGACCTTGTGTGACCTTGAAAATGGGGTCAATGTCACCAAAATCTCATCAGCTCTTTTCCATGTCCCAACAATATATCGGTGCAAGTTAAGCTGAAATCCATCTATTCATCCAGGAGAGAGTGTGAAGACAAGCTTTTCCGCACATTATAAGACCTTGTGTGACCATTAAAAATAAGGTCATGGTCATCAAAACCTTATCAATTATTGTCCATGTCCCAACAATATAGCTGTGCAAATTTAATCTAAATTCTATTTATTCCTTCAGGAGAAAAGGTACTGTCTGCACCCTAAAAAGTGTGCTGTCTGCACCCTAAAAAGGATGCAGACAGCACCCTAAGCCCTCGTGTGACCTTGAAAATAGGGTCAAGGTCACCAAAATGTAATTAAGTATTGTCCATATCCCAACAATATACTTGTGCAAGTTTTGGTAAAATACATCTATTCCTTTAGGAGATAGGGTGCAAAGCCATTTCTTAGAATTCTAAGACCTTGTATAACCTTGAATATTAGGTCTTGGTCACCAAACCTAAGCAGTTTTCCCTGTCTGAGCAATATAGTTGTGCAAGTTTGGTCTAAATCCATTTCGTCAGGAGGCAGGGTGTAGATAAGCCATTTTCCAACAATTTAAGCCCACGTTTGACCTTGAAAATAGGGTCAAGGTCACCAAAATTTTATCAACATTTTTCCCTTATCCTATGATATATCTGTGTTAGTTTGGTCAAAATTCGTTGAGGAGATAGGGTGCAGACAACACGCTACGCCGACGCTGACAGGATCCGTACAAAAAAAACAAAAAAAAAACAACAACAACAAAAAACAAAACAATATGTCTGCCTTCCATTGGGGACCGGGGTGGGGTAGCATTAATGAAACCCAGTCTGTCATTTCTGATTATGATAGGTACTGTATTTTCAAAGGGATCCCTACTTCATAATATCTGGACAATCCAAATGTCAGAGAGGTAGGGGTAAGTTCTGATAGGATGCAGACAACAGGCTATGCCAACGCTGACAGGATCCATACAAAAAAAAAACAACAAAAAAAACAAAAACAAAAACAACAAAAAACAAACAATATGTCCCCCTTCCATGGGGGAGCAGAGTGGGGTGGCATAAATGAAACCGAGTCTCTGACATTTCTGATTATGTCAGGTACTGTATTTCCAAAGGATCCCTACTTCATAATACCTGGACAATCTAAATGTCAGAGAGGTAGAGGTAAGTTCTGACAATGCTGGATACTACCATTATACATATGACACATCGGTCGTTTGACAGCATGAAACACATTTTGGACTCAGTAGCGACATGATACTATAGCTAGGATTCAGCAATATTTGGTATAGATAGTTAAAGATAGTGGAAAGCTGTGTATAGTTCAAATATATCGGTCGTGTATCAAAGTAGCCTATAACGAAATGCCATTCAGAGTGACCAAATAAACTATGGAGCACTATTATCCAGGGCCAGTTGTTCAAAACTAACGACGTCCTTAGTTAACGTATCGTTAAAACTTTGATCATTAAATATGGCATATATGCTAATATTTTTGCTGAAAAAATTGAGTAGCTTTTGCATATTACACATCTCATAATCATTTTTGAAAATACTCACATTTTTTCGGCAATAATACTTAAGAATTAGATAATGCACTTACTAGAACGGTTAACATTTTGACCACTAACGAGCTCGTTAAGCTAACGATGTTTTGAACAACTGGGCCCGGAAGGTTTAATATTGTGGTGAAAACAAAACTTGTCAATACCATGTTTTATCCTACGCTCTTTTCATCTTTCAGAAAATCGATCTTATTTTCTTGCGTTGCGCTTTGTGTGTGTGTGTGTGTGTGTGTGTGTGTGTGTGTGTGTGTGTGTGGCGCTTTACCAAGAAGAAATAAATTTGCATTTTTTATCATGATTCAATTCAGAACCTTTTGTCGTTTTATTTTGTTCTATTTGGTGCTTTTAAAACATAAAAAATTCCATTTTCGCCGTAGTAAATGTACCTGGAGTACCGCCATACTTTTAATAGGGGGATTCTATACGCTCTTCAGTTGAATCTGCTTCCAACAAAATATATACAACAGCCCAGTGGGCTGCCTCTACCAGAGCTATCAAAAAACAAATGGCTGAAAAGCTGAAGAGTTTTAACACAAATTCTGAAGCAGAAAGTAGTATTGGGAAGCCATTTGAATAGAAAGGAAGGTAATGATCAGGAATCACCAGCAACAGCACCACAATCAAAACACAACAAGCAGAAAGCCAAAAGGACAATTTCTTTCCCAAAAATTGGCTAAACTACTATCCAAAATTAAAAAAAAGAATCACGAGGACATACATACAGATACATACAAAGACATGTATAGTAAATCACAGCAGAAGTACAGCCTTGAAATGGTCAGTAAAAACCTTACTTGGGCGTATAAATCGATTTTTACGTGGCCCTTAGTTCTGCCGTGGTATATACAAGACATTTGCTCAGTCCGCGTGAAGGGTTTGGAACTCATTAGTGCAACATCTCCGAGAACATAAAATTCAATCGAATACAGATGAAACAACGATGAGGGCTCGACAGCAAGCAAGAAATAACTGAAATGCTATAGATAACGAAAACCAGCACTTGGACTCCTGTGGGCCAACCGACTTACTTAAAAGTCTTTAGGTCGGAGGCGTCATAAAGTCTGAGAATCGACCCGCCGTTTAAATCAACTGTACCGAATCAGTGTGAGTACAAAACTGACTCTGACGGTCCTGTTTACACAGTATATCTGTTTCAGAAGCTTCGTTGTAAGAAACCGAAACCGGCTTCTATCCGTCTCACTCAGTTGCGTGATGATGGAATACAATTGTACAGAGCAGAGCATGTAGACCTGGTAATGTTATCTATCAGCAGCAACACATTCCAACTGTTCATTATAGTTTTTACTTGTTACTACCATATGAAACTGTATGAATATAGATCACAGATTTTTCTGAAAGGTATACCGGTTCTATTGGCTGATTGCCTTCAATATTTATAGCTTAAATCAATTATTAAATTGATGTAATCGTAATATTTCCTTGGATACAAACAAAATTAGTATAGGTTAAAAGTGCATTGTGACCAGACTGATCCAGAAGGAGCTGGCTAATCAGGATATCCCTTCTTTGTGTCTATATAATTTTGTCATCAGTCAAATATTGTTTGTGTGACATTCTATGACAAGATATACTTATGGAATAAAGCGTCAGAAATTTTTGGATATTTCCTTTTCATTACAGTGGCAGATCCAGTGGGGGTTCAGTCAAACCCCCTTGAGTTGTAATTATTTTAAATATTGTGCAGAATCCTGATGGGAATTAAGTAAATCATGATTTTTTCATTTTTTAGCTTAAAAATCCCTTTGTAAATTGACCCCCACCCAACCCCGTTGATACACCCCCGTACTATCAATAATATCAAGCAACAGTACCTTAATGACAGTCTTTTTTTATGCGAAGATTCTGTCTGTTTGTTTTGTTTTGGGGTTTAGCGGCCCAGTCAACATTATTTACTCTCTGCTAGAAAATGTGTTTACATATTTACTATAAACATTTTGACACTTTCGGAGATTTTTCATTATTCTGATAATATGTATACATAAATTGTTAACTAGTCTGTTCGGGGTCAAACATGGAACAAAATAGGAAAATAGGGGAGACACTGATTAGACCGGTTCTTCAGAATCAGTTTAATTTAGTGTTCACTGCTTCCTCAGGTGTTTCCTGAATTGTGTCCAAATTTTTATGATAGACAAAGATTTTTTTTTTTCAGATCTACCAATGGTATTTTATCATTAAAGAGAAATGGAAAACGGTTGTAACTCAAGTTGATATATATATATATATAAATAAATAAATAAATATATATATATATATATATATATATATATATATATATATATATATATATATATATATATATATATATATATATATATATATATATATATATATATATATTTTGTTTTGACATATATTCTCAAACTTCTAAATAGGAAGTATTTTCAATGCTTATATTTCACACAAACTCTCTTGTTAATGTTGAAAAAATGATTCTGAGTAAAAAGTACTTAGGTTTTTGTTTCTCCTCAAAAGTGTCCTCAGAAGTAGTTACAACCCTCTTGCGCTGACCCGACGAAAGGTTCATTACAAGATGTTATCAATCACAAATCAGTTTTGTTTTCTGTTTAGAATAAAACCGCAAACGATATCTTCCGAAAGATGTCAAAAGCGCAGTAAGTATTCAACAAACGGGCCTAAGCAAAGGGTGCAAACCCAGATCAGATGCCACAGAATGCGGCGTCTGATCAGGCTGTGAACATGTACCGTTTGCCATTCACTTAGCAGATATAGAACACACACACACACACACACACACACACACACACACACACACACACTTTAGCGGGTAGTAAAATGGATGTGTTAAGACAATTATGGTCAAAGTGTGTCCGAATTCTTAAGGTATATTCAGTATTCGTTGTAAAACAACTAGAACTAGGAAAGAGTGTTGCCACGCAACGCCACTTGGGTCTTGTTAAGCGGAACGATGCCTTCGATCATATGCGAAACAGCGCAGATTCAGACTGTCCTGCGCATTCGCACTGTACCTTCGATCTCCGCTAATACATTAAACAATGGCAATTGACACTGGACGATTTGTGCGGATGTGCAGAATAAGTTGGATCCACGCTTCGAATACTTTTTTGTTCGCGTTTTGCAACTCACTTGTCATCAAAGGGCATAAAAGTGGCATACTGGCATTTCACACACACACACACACACACACACACACACACACACACACACACACACACACACATATATATATATATATATATATATATATATATATATATATATATATATATATATATATATATATATATATATATATGATCCGATAGAAAGCCGAATTTAACACAGTGATATGTTTTGTCATTCCAAACAACATAGAACAAATAGAAACGAAGGGCAGACTCTGTTTCAGAGATTCGATGGTTCTCGGGCGAAATTTTAAAAAAAAACTACATAGTGCTCAGTCGAAGTACAATGTTACTAAAGTTACTTAAACGTACCTTCTAACTTCCGCCACGTCTTATAGAACTGTGCTGTCGTTTAAAACACCGCAAATTGTTTGTTTAAATAAAGATTTGCCCATCGCACAGTTGCTGGATACGCCGGCATGTTGTTTTCATGAGGAGAATCGCATTGAATGTTTAGAGCGATTTGGTTTGTCGCCAAGCACGCCACGATTTTCTTGGCAGCTGACCGGCGATTTTCGAGTTAAAGTTCGTTTCACAGACCAGTTTTATTAAGATTTTTCATGAATGGGAAAGGATTATGTCATCAAATATTGTCAAACCAGACCAACAAGGTCTTGCTGTGCAGTGATAAGCTTCTACTCTGGTTTTATTATATAAACAATAGACTTTGGTGCACCCCTTTGAAAACGAGCACCTGTCAGAGCACATTGGGAGCCGACAATTT
Source organism: Anodontia alba (assembly GCA_964016985.1). Taxonomy (NCBI): domain Eukaryota; kingdom Metazoa; phylum Mollusca; class Bivalvia; order Lucinida; family Lucinidae; genus Anodontia; species Anodontia alba. The sequence continues at coordinate 66,752,190 of OZ024821.1, read as the reverse complement.
TCTCCTGTTGGCTTATAAAAAAAAGTCATTATTGTATTATTTGCGCTACTACTCCCTCTGTCTAGTATTATGAGCAGGAGTTCCTAGTTCCAGTTCTAATGCACCCAGTCAATGTTTTCCCCCAAAAGGGAGTGGGGATACCTAGGGGTTAAGACATGAAAATAATCAACCCTTAGGAATTTGACAGGACACTTTGACACAGGGATGGGGATTAGATGTGAAGGAAATTTCGAAGAAACCATGTGCCAATTTTAATGCCCGCCTATGGGATTTTCTACACAAAAATATGACTCTTGGGCAGGAAATTAGACTCCAAATTTTCAAAAATGTCTAATTTCCCAAGGTAATCTCTTCCCCACTCCAACCCCTCTAGGGGAAAACATTGACTGGTGCCTAAGTAATGTGGATAAAGGGCATGCCCAAGGACACAACACTGTTTTGTTTTGTTTTGTTTAACAAATTACTGTGTCATTTCTGTGAAATATATGCAGGACTTCCTACTACTATAACAAAAACACGCCTATTAAAAAACTTTCAAATTTTTTCTTATTTCTGCTCAAAATTTAGATTGTGGTTACTTGTTAGAACCGCCTCACGGAGGCGGTACTAACGAGTACGCACAATCTATGTTTTAGAGCAGAAATAAGAAAAATAATGTACACCCCTGCAAATCCCACTTTTTCCTATATAAATTTGGGTTTACCGAGGTATTCATTGCAGAGGCTTGTTATCTTGATGTAAGCAATATGGGTAAAGTGCCTTGCCCAAGGACACAGCCCCGCGACAAACAAAATGAACAAAGACACCCCAACACAAGCGTTAGGCGTATGAATTTGTGCACTTCGCCCTCTTGGGAAGATGGAATTTTCCGACCCAGGGTAAAATTGTAGAATTTTCTATCTGGTGTGCAAGAAATCATTATTTCGATTTATGGATATCACTTATTTGAATTATGGATATCATTTAATCATTTATTGATATCAACATGGGACAGCTCATGCGGGACTGCCTATCCACACAGTCACGTCAAAGTCTTCACAGCTCCAACACTAATGTCATGTATTTAGAAAATAGAAAGGACGGCAATGATCAGGAATCGATACAATTATCCCACACCTCCCATCAGAGACATCAAAGGGAAAGAAACACAAACACAAAATAACTGGACCCTAATGGAAACATCACTAGCAGAAAGCCAAACGGATAGTTACTTTCCCACAAAGTGGCTAAAAGGCTATCCATAACAAAAAGACGTAAGCGACACTCACATTCAAAGACGATCTATAACAAAAATAAACCATGAAAAATGTTCAAACAAAGAATCAAATATCTAGCCCCACTAGATAGCCAAACCTGTGCATGTGAAGAAGCTCTTTACTGATGAAGAGTAGCACCACTGTCTTGTGTCACAGCTTATTTAACTATCTGCAATATGCATTTTAATTTACATGTGACTTTGTGGTTGCTATGGTAGCAATAAGGATAGAAAAATATCACTGTGTAAGATCCTCTTTGTATTTTATGGGTTGCTGTCAAGCAACATTCATGCAGTGAATTTTGAACCTCATTGCCATACAGGCTTTTAAGAACATTCTTCTGCTAGTTTGTTTACACAGCATTAAGAAAACATGCCTATTCAATTAAATGAAATTTTTTGGCCGTAAAAATGAAAATCCGTAGACGAAAAGTAAAGATAATTTTCGTATTTCTGTTCAAAACATAGATTGTTGATACTCATTAGAATAGCCTCATTAAGCAGTTCTAACAAGTACCCACAATCTACGTTTTAGAGCATAAATAAGAAACAAAATTGTAAACCCCTGCAAACCCCACATTTTCCTATATGAAAAAGAGATTTACCGGAGTATTCATTGCATAGGCATGTTTTCTTGATGGTTTATAAAAAATAGGATTTACTAAACCCTTCACTGCATAGATTATGTTAATGAGATGCAGGCTTGACAACAGTTAGTCTATACTCTTTATTTCTTCTCAGTTTTGATGCGATAAAATGACTGTTGCGCGAAAACCGGAAGTGCAAAAGGTTGAAAAATGTTTAAAAAAAATCACCCTCCAAATCCTAAATTTTATTCTGGTAAGTTCACTAATATAAAATTTTATCCATATGGTATAATATTATATTTGTGTCTAATTTCTCTGCAAGTGATTATGCAGAATTCCTAACCAGAGAAAATTTAATGTCAGACCATATGGGAAATTTTTTTATGAGTTAACGTACCGGAATAAAATTTAAAATCTGGAGGGTGACTTTTTTGAAAAGTTTTAAACCACTTAAAAAATTTGAGATTGACTTTCGGTTTTCGCGCAACAGACATTTTATCGTGTCAAAATGAAAGTGAACAGAGTATAATTACCAACACTGATATGCAGGGCAAAACCAGTCACTCTAATTACAAGCCTCACATGCAGGCCAAAACCAGTCATCTTCAAACTCATCTTCAGTAGACTTCACACAAGCATAATGATGCCATCTATCACGCGTCACAACAAACACCGCTGTTATTACAATTTAATCCACATATCCCACAAGCCACTTTGCAGACTTTCTACTGTTTGCACCAGTAATTTTGTCTGATGATGAAGAAGAGGCTATTTCTTCTTCCACAGTTGCACTGTTTCCTTTTCTTCTCTTAGTGACTGAACCTGACTGACTGGAGTTAACTTTTCGAATTACGTTTACTGTTCCAATTTCTTTTCTGCGTGCTTCTATCGTTTCAACTTTTGAACCTGATTTACTCGAGTTAACGTTTCTAGTTACTTTTACTGTTCTTATTTCTTTCCTATGAGCTTCTGCCTTTTCAACTTTTTGCTTCGCAAGTAGTTACTTCTGAAATGTGCAGTTACCAACATCATATATTTATCTACAACTTCACTGAAGGCAGTTTTTAGCATTTCATCATTAGATTCCATTTGTACAGCCTTTGCAAAGTCTGAGAAAATTGGTCCATCCTCTTTAATCGAATTGCATAAGTATACAAGGAACTTTTTCCCATAAACATGTACAGCATTCTCCGTCATAATCTGTTCAGCTCGTTATTCTAGATGAGTGAAGAAATCAAAGCACTGATCATTTATGTTTGTTAATCCACCTCTGAGATTCTGCTTATGCTTTGTCTAACTCAGTGACTCTCATTTTCAGTGAGACTTTCCATTAATCTAGCTTGTTTATCGTATTTGTCGACTGCTTCTCTCATATTTTGCTTGTATAGGTTCCTCCTTACAAATTGTTTCTTTTTATGCCTCAGCTTAGCCACAACCCAGCCACCCAGGTAACATAACTCCCATCTTCCTCCCGCTGATCCATTCAGAATTTCCCCAGCAGCTGCTGTAGACTTTTCAAATGACTCTTGAAAAATTGGGTCATAGATTCTTTCCACAAATTTCTCCCTTGCAAGTTTAGCAATGGCAAAGACAACCCTGTAATAGAAGGAGGTCACATCCTCGGTACTGAACACCTTTTCCACAAGATTTCTGTAAGGAGAATTCTGGAGAAAAAGTGTCACTCGACGACAGAACTCAGTGAGGCGCTTGTTTTTATTTTTTGTGCGGCTTGGGACAGCTTCTTTGAAGGCTACCATGAAGTATTGTAAAGGTGACTCACAAAATGTTTGTGCTAAGCCGAAATCAAGATCATCAATATATTTATTCAATAAGCTCTGGTTTGCTGTTACAGGATTTTTATATTTCTCTTGATCCTGAGCAGTTTTGAGATCTTCATTAGTAATACAGAGGAACTAACAATACGCACTATGATCACTGACAATACTGTCATTTTCACATGTGTCAATCTCTGTATCTGTATCATCATCGGAGTCACTTTGGTCGGTTTCACACGCCTTCATTAGTTACAACCACTTCAGTCTGTTGTTCAGTTCCACTGTTCTTTGTATATTCATTGGTAATGGGTAGCTGGCAGCAACTTAGATCTTCAAGGAGCTCCACTCAAGGAGCTCCACATTTTGACTGAAAAGGAAGAAACTGACTGTGTAGCTGTATGGAATCACTCAAAGGTTTATTATAACATGATGTTAACGTTTTCTCCATTGAACCCGATGGAGACGTCATCGTTTGCAAATAATAATACTATATCCAAGCAGCAACCAACAAAGACACTAGTCAGACGGCGCGGAGGAGCAGGCTGATCTGCGCCTTTATTGTTCACACTTACAATTTCGTATATTATTTGAAATATCTTATGTAGTAAATAAGATATTTCATATGTGGAATAAATTGATTAATTATTTTAAGTTATTTCATGCCTGTTTCTGGTATAGTCAAAATTACTGCACTGAGATGCTGTGGACAGCTCGATGTAAATTGCCTGAGGCCGGAGGCTGAGAGCAATAGTGCATTGAGCTGACCGCAGTACCGAGGGACAGTAGTTTTGACTATACCAGAAACAGGCATGAAATAAATGTATAATAATTAATTCCACATGTGAATTAATTAATTATTATACAGTTATTTCATGTCTGTTTCTGCTATAGTCAAGACTATTGCACTGAGGTGCCGTGGACAGCTCGATGTACAACTACCCGAGGCCGGAGGCCGATAGCAATAGTGCATTAAGCTGACCGCGGTACCGAGGTGCAGTAGTTTTGACTATACCAGAAACAGGCATGAAATAACTGTATAATAATTAATTAATTCCACATATGAATTAATTAATTATTATACAGTTATTTCATGCCTGTTTCTGGTATAGTCAAAACTATTGCACTGAGGTGCCGTGGACAGTTCGATGTACAATTGCCCGAGGCCGGAGGCCGACAGCAATAGTGCATTGAGCTGACCGCGGTACCGAGGTGCAGTAGTTTTGACTATTTCACAAAAACAGCCATGAAACTAGAATTTGTTTTCTATTTGAAAACAGAATGATGTTCCCCCCTTCTCCCCACGATGTTCAAAGGGCTGTAAATCCAAAAGTGATTAAACCAGAGTTATGGTTCTTCTGCTCTGCATGTCCTCTCCTTGAACTTTAATTTTCTATGATGTTTCATGGAAATATCTGAAATGGTTTTCAAGTTACAGAGCGGACATATGTGCAAGGTCGAAATGGGTGTTTTCATAATTTACTTTCATGTTCAAAGGGCAACAATTCCAAAAGTACGGGAACGAGTTACAGTTCTTGTCCTCTGCACGTCATCACATTGTGTTCTACTTTTTTGTGAAGTTTCATGAAAATATCTGGAACGGTTATCAAGTTACGGAGCGAACATGAGTATACATATGGTAGAAATGGCCATTTTCAATCTTCAAAGGGCAATAAATCTCAAAGTAGAAACACCAGAGTTATAGTTAATACGTTCTGCACGTCGTCTCATCATGGCACTTTACGTTTGTGTGAAGTTTCATGAAAATATCACAAATGGATGGGCTGCTAGACGGGGGGAAAGACAATATTGTCTCCCCTTCCTTTCGAGGGGAGACACAATTACTGTTTTATTATCATATATCAACCTTGATGTCCACTGGAATTCATATCCCAAGAACACTGTCAATCCGTCAGTATCAATACAAAATCACTGGACCATGAAATATAGGTCACTGTGACCTACATTTATTGTGGTACCAATCTTGGTGTCACATAGAACCCATATCCCACCTATCTTATTAATTTATCAGTCTTTCGCGCCAGCCAATGAATACTGTTGTTTAAAAGTGTTAAAGTGTTGACAACAACCGGCAGCAGACTATGTGTTTAGGTCTCAGTGAGTGAATTTAATAAAATAAAAATAATTTACCCTTCTTAATAGAAATTGTAGATGTATTCAAGGTGACTTCTAAGGAGGGTTCCTGAGTAGTTTAAGACTCGAATTCCTGACTTGGCCATTCCTCTTCTGATTGCTTCTCCTAGCTGGCCAGGATGTTTTATGTTCCTGCAGTCAATTACAACTTTCGGCAAACTCATTCCTTAAGCTTTATGCACTGTAAGTGCAAAAGAAAGCTTTGGAGGCAACTGCTTTCGTGTTGCCAAATCCCTCTGTGCCTCAGGACTAAAAACTGTGTAAGTGTGAAATGAAATTACTTCCTCACGTTTAAGCGTGTCAAACATAACTATTACTGATTCACTGTTTATCTGTGTTATCACTCCTTGCAATCCATTCACTAGCTGGGATGAAAGGTGTACTATTAAAATAACTGTAGCTCTTAAAACTTTTAAATGTAGTGTTTCTTGGGCAGTACATCTTGCTAAATGTCTATTTTCTCCTTGATCTATAGCATCAAACCTCACCATCTCTCCTAAGAAAAGACCAAAAAATAGCAAACGTCTAAATCTGATATTTACAAAACTGTAGTGTACATACCGTAACGTTCATGTTTTCGGACAGACAGGCATATGCAAACAGTGCAGAACCAAATAAGACTGCTCAAGGAGCAGTCTGATAGTCTGATCAGGATCTTCACTGCCATTCTATCCACATCCTTTGGACAAAATGATCAATGTCAAAACAAGACTATACCAATTTTAGAATGATTACAGCCGCATTTTTAAGTGTACAAAATTTTAGGAAAATTACGATAAGGCTTCATTCATAATTTGTAATAGATGTGTGTCTGTCAATAGTCTATCCATACATCTATTATCAACTGTTCAGCATGTCAATGCTTTACCACTACGCAATGAGAGCACAAATTAAACTTTAATTTGTTATTTTGAAAACAGACAACTTTTCATCCTCTGATAACGCTGTTTCGGGGATAACGTAGTTAAATGAGCCATGGGGAAATGATCTCTTTAACAAAACTTAGTACTAAATTTCTCGTAACATGCCCTGTAAAAATTTTGGCAATTGGTTCACAAATGAAAAGTTCATGGCCATAATTAATTTTGAACAGGAATTTTACATTGACAGGGGAGATAGTCCATGATAAAAAATTTTTGATTCTGACAACTTTTGTGGCTTGAATCAACTATTTTGAAATCCGGTGATTGTTTTAGATAGTTTTATGCTAATTTCAGCTACCTAAGATAAACTAATAAGTGTTAATTTTTTTTGCGGGAAAATAATTACTTTCCTTGCTAGCAATTTTACTATAAAAAATTCTCCATTCAAAACTAAGTTTGGTCATAGAATCTTTACTTTTCAACCGATTTTCAGAAGTTATGCAGCCCCTGTTGCGAAAAAATCAGTACTAAATTCTGAAATGAATTTTATTTGTCATTCTTCAAATTAACATTTTCAAAAAAACCTTTATCAGAGTTGAAACTGTTCACATTAATTTATATCGGATAACTTATATTTCTAAGAAGCTTTTTTTCATAAGATATCGACAGTGGAAGTTCTTAAATAAGGAACACAAAAACGATAGAACACCCTAATTTTGTGCTGTTTTCTCAACAGAAAAGCAAGGGGAAGAATCAGTTTTTTGTGAAGAGAGGCAATTTAATAAGTGCCTCCCTTTGCAGAACTGGTTACTTCCCTTTATGAATAGAATTTTTGTATTTTCCTGTTTGCAATACATATCTTATTGTTCGAAATTTTAGAACATTTACCATAAAATATCACTTTAGATTTTGTATCTATCAGCAGAAGATATTGAATATTTTCTATATGATATAAAAGACACATTGACACATTAAGTATCTTATAAAGCATATATTAACGATATAGAGGACCTTGGGCTAATTTCACTGAATGACCCTGACCTGTGATAGGCATCGCATCTACTAATTTTGATACAAGATTCTGCAATTTTTTTCAGTTTAGAATACCTTGGTAGATTGTTATCATATTTTCTCACATGTGAGGTGAGATGAGAGTTTTGGGACAAATATTTAGGAGATGAATTTGTATGGGTCTGGCTCAAAACACATATTAGGGGAGTAGGGTCCTGGCCAATGCTTTTCTCCCATCCCTATACCATAAGATGACCTTACCAAAATCCAACCACTTTTTTGTCAAAAGCAACAAAATAAATCACCCGCCTAAACATGCAGTACAATTCAACATCAGATTCTGTGTTTTGACATCTATTTTTTTTTTCGTAGCCAAATGTTTGGTGTGTATATTTCAAGTCATGTTTGTCAAAACTTGATACTCAAAACAGCTCATTTTTATGCTCTTCAGGCTTCTGACTAATTTAGAAGAGCAAGATTACAACTGTTCCACTAATTCTGATGAAATTCTCCAGTTATGGAACTTGAGTGTAGAGCCTAATGTGTTTGCTCGACTGATATAGAAACTTTTTTCCGAATGTAAGGGTAGTAAAAGCCAGAGGAAAAGTATCAGGAAAGATGGCAAAAGCCACGAAGGATTGACTTGGACAGCTAAGCCAACAGACATTCATGCAGATCCTTTACAAACATGGGAAACTATCAACCTAACGTTGCCAAAGTCTATTATTGTTATGCAGCACACAAATGAGTTAATAGAATGTGCTATCCCAAGCAATCTGATTAGCAATGGAAACTGTGTTCTGAAAGGATATGTTTTCGAAAGACGCGCAGGCAGATGGCTAATAAAAGTAAGAGGCAAGAAAATACGTCCATAGGAATTGGGATTAGACGGTGAATCTAACAATTTAAACAGTGTCAGTGCCATTGTTAGCAGTCTAAAATTTTGTGAAGGAAAAGATGATGCACAAGTCAATATTCAGAACAGTTTCTTAGTGAGTTCATCAGCATTAAAGGAGATGAAAACTCTGGCTCTCAGAGTTAGGTCTAATGGCTGTGAACAAGTTCTGAAATGTGGTGCAGAAAGCAGTATCTATAGAACATGCCAGTACAGATTTTCTAACATAAGCCAACATAATAAGGTTTGAAAACGCTGAGGACAACCACGAACCATATGCAGAAAATCATGAAGATTTATCGAATCGTTCTCAATAAAATATTCCCAGAAGCTTCTGAAGAAATGAGGAACTTCTGAATGTACAACACCAGGCACTAACATCCAGAAGTCCAAAAGCAAGGCGCTGGATCAAGGATGTGAAGTATTTATCTTAGTATGTGGGTGCGCAGTGCATCTAGCTACCAGATCCTACAAGACAGCAAGATGCTGATTCTACCATCAGGACAACTAAGACGCTATAAAAATGTTGTACAGCAAACACCTTGAATGATAGAAGAGGTTTTCGAATGGATGTACCATGCAGCCAAAGGTGCGAACATTCCACCTCACGGTTGGTCAGGTGGTCTACATCATGACGAGACAAAGGTACAGAAAGACATCGTGTTCCAGATGCTAAATGGAACCCCAACATTGGTTGGTTGGGTTGATGTTGGGGCAGAAGAAATGCACTTGAAGTCAATTCGAGAAAGAAAAGTACAACAAACTATTGCCATACGGGTCCTGCAATTGAGTTTTCTCGGTTACACTGGCTTCAGATTTCCACTTTGCAACTTCCCGACGAATGGGATTAAAGCATCTGAGCTGTCCATCGTTGTGTGGAATGCCATCGCCAAACTAGGAGATTGGGGTTTCCAAGTGGACTACATAATGCAGATGGTGGAGAAGAAAACCGGCAATTCACAAAACTCCATTTTAATCAAAGTCCAGAGTCCCTTTGTTACGCTAGCCCAAGCATGGTTGACCAAACCAGAACAGTTTATCATGTACAGGATTTTTCGCACAATGTGAAGAAATAACATACTGAGCAGTGGTGATAATCCAAAGTCCACCAGAAAACTAACACATAAGGATTAGCATATTGTCTGGGATTATTGGGTACAAGCAGTGGAATGAGACAGAACCAACAACAGTCAATTCATTCACTACAAAGTGACAGACACTCATTTAAACCCGAATGGAGCTGAGAAAATGAGAAATCAGCTAGCTGAAGATATGCTTGATAGCACCATGGGTTGATGAAATGTTACCAGGCATCATTAGATGATGGCAGTCACCTATCCAGTACAGTTGAATTTCTGAAAGTTACCAGTCAGATAATCTCAATCTCCAGGTATAAAAGAGCTATCAAATCCATGAATGATGACAGATTCTCAACCCTAGGCTGGTTTCTTCAATGGAGAAGTACTGTTCGGAGTAATACCGAAGTCGCAGATGGTGAAAAGTCAAAATAGCTTCCATCACAGGAATGCATGGATGACACTATCAACATGCCACAAGCATTCCCCTGTGTATGCCGTCTTCATTTAGATGACTATCCCGACGGAAAGGTCACTCCTTCAAGATTTAATAATGATGTTGCTGAAAACATATTTTGCCAGCAAAGGGGTCTTTACAATGGGAATAATACAAATCCGACTTAAGCCCGGTATTGTACAACAGTGAACTCGGTCATACTGGGCCAGTCTTTCAAGTCCAGGGGAAGAAAAGCCAATGCAGGTATACTGTCAGCCAAGCCATTCAGTTTCTACACTCCTAATAAGGCACTTAGTAAGACAAAGAAGACAGAATAAAGTTTCATGAAAATATCTGAAATGTTATGTAATATAAATAGAGGATCTTGCACAAGTGGTCATTTCATATGAAGTCATATCATATGAAATGACCATGAGTGTAAGATTCTGTTTATGCCCATTCTAAATTAGATTTAACCCCTTTAAATTTGACAGTTGTTCAATAGAGAATTCATGGTTGACATGGATGATGTCATGACGTTACATGTTTACGCTAAAGTGATGTTGTAAGTGTGACCATGCAATGATTATGACATGACATTATCCACTGCATAATCAATGAAGTCATATGATGAAGAAGATTTCTCTCTTTTGTGTCCACAGGTGTATCTTCTATAATGTCATCGTATTAAAAAAAGGCAGTGGCCGCGACCGGTCAAATAGCCCAGGGACTTTTGACCGGACCCGGTCAAATAGCTAAGACTTATAGGCTATTTGACCGGACTGAATTTTTAACTGTTGCTTATTTGTCTACTTGTATGGAATATTTGTATTTGTAAAGGATGCACTGACTGTAGTTTTCCTAAATTTTCGGACACTGTAAAAAGTTGTAACGAGATTTTTACTTTTTCACTAGTTTAAAATCTATTTTAATACTTGTAATAAACAAACACTGTGACACAGCAGATATAAACAAGAACTTTTACATACATGCACATTAAAATATACAGTATTTCGTAAGGTAAGAAAATTTCATTACTTAAAACTGATTAAAATTCCATAAATATTCAAAAATTTTGGAGATCTGAAAAGTTGCAATAACGGCTGTTTTCCTGTTATGCAGTTCATAGATTGTATCCATTGTAATGAATATTATAATTTATTATGTTCCTAAGTTTAGGGACTTTTAGGCCTGTGCAAACAATGCAGCCCAGGATATTCTGCGATTCCATCTAAAGCCTTTAAAAATTTTATCAGTCACACGTTAAATTCAAATTTTTGGAGAATTACTGTCATTCATTTTCGATGTCCAACATTTAAGAATCATTACGATAATGAATTGATAATGTGGATGGAATGGCAAAACGAAGCGCTTAATTAATGTGCAGTCTGATCTAGTACTACACCGTCTAAAAGCTTATGTTTTTACAGTATGATGCATTGTATGATTGAGAGAAAATACATGGCTTTTACTTTTCACCATTCATGATTTCGACAATTTTGCACTGCAATTTTCTGTCCAGAAGTTTAAGACTTTTACAGTATGATCTGATTTAAGAGAATATATGATCCTAATTTTATGGCAAACAGGCTTGTGCAAACATTGACTTGTGTAACAGTCTGTTCAGATCAGTATCTTCACTGTTTCTTATTTTGTCTGCACTTTTTAGACATATATACTTCTGCTATATGAAGCAGTCAAGTTCAAATTGTAAGACAATTACAATGAATCAATCGGTTGTCCAAAAGTTAGGATCATAATGACATGATTAACAATATGGATGGAATGGCAAAAATGCAGAGCTAAATGTTATATATGCAGTCTTGTCTTGATCTACAATATTGGCATAGGCCAATCTGTCTGGGAATTAGTAGTGTTACAGTATATGATTCTTTTAGGTGTGATCGTTTTTGGTGACTACCGTAATGATCACTTGTTTATAGACAGGCAGGCTTGTGCAAGCAGTGCAGACCCAGTCCAGACTACACCCAGAGAAGCAATCTACTCTGATCAGGATCTTCATCGTTTCCCATTTCTGTTACCTGAAGCAAATATTTTTCATTGATCAAGCAGTCATTTTAATAATTTTCATTCATTCATTATGGATGTCCAAAATTTAAGGATCATTTCAAAATGAACCTCAGGTGAGATAATAACACCTGTAATAAGCCTGAATAGTCTATAAGTATCTCTGTACAATGTATATATATATATATATATATATATATATATATATATATATATATATATATATATATATATATATATATATATATATATATATATATATATGTATATATTTAAAAAAAGTCGTAAAACTAGTTATATAGGAACTGTTTGCAATTTCTACGGTAACTCCCTTTTTAGCAGTTAGAACTAGGATAATTACAGCCATTTATTTGGTATTCCAAAATTCAGGATACTTATGACATGTGGATGGATGGAATGGAAAATGAAGAGCAGATAAATGTACAGTCTGGTCTGTTCATGCACGTTTGTCCAAAAGTTAAATAATTTTACAGTGTATGATATGATTTAAGAAAATGTAGTAAGGTCTACCGTAAAAATCCTAAGTTTACGGCATACAGGTCTGTGCAAACAGTGCAGACTCAGATCAGACTGCAAGAGGGGTCTGGTCAGTGTCTCCACTGTTTTCCAAATTTTAGGATAATTACAGCCATGCATTCATTTGGATGTCCAAAATTTTGGGATCATTACAATATTACATAATTTATTGACATTGTGCTACATCAGTTCATCTGTTACATGTATGGTGCTGCAGCAATATGTAACATAACAGTTTTCAGATCAAATGTAGATTTTATGTAGAAAACCTAAATTAAGAGGGTTCTTCTATGAATGCACACAATCTACCTTTTAGAGCAGAATTAAGAAAGATATGCTGTTTCCATGTAAGCCACTTATCCTTTAAAATGTGGGTTTCAGTAACAGGGCCTTCATAATATAGCCTTGTGAACATAATTATGCTTATGTCTCATGTAATCTGCTGGTCAGATATAGTTTTAAATTCATAAGCTGTTTATCTTAATTTACCTGTAAATATTTGGCTGTGATAATCTTGCTGTGACTTTATTCTGTACAACCTGTGATATATTATGTATACATGTTTCTAGGTAGAAAAAGCTGTAAGCTCAGCTTGTGTTATATGTTTTGTGCTATAACGCCTCATAGCATAATAAATTTTACTTGACATGGCTAGACTAGACTTAGCCTGCTTATAGGGGTAGGGGTGGTAAATGGGGCGAATACGGTAGATTACAGCAATAGTTTTGGTTGTCCCAAATTTTAGGAGTTTTATGGTATTTACATGTATAGCGAAAATACGGACATCATTTGGACAGTCTGTTTACTGTACTTGTTAAAATGTTAAAAGTCAAAATATAAGTTAAAAAAAATGCGATGTTCTCTTTAATACTGGTAAGGCAGTCCTTAACATATACCGTATTCGCCCCATTTACCGCCTCTGCCCCTATAAGCGCCCCTCACTGTTTTTCCAGGACAAACGGTTATAAGCGCCCCTTCTGATCATGTATCCTGTTTTTATGAAACTCACATTCAAATATTCTTACTTTTGCTTACCTTCATCCTGCCTGTGGACGTCTGTCAACACATATTTATGAGGCACTAACACCTTGATGTCGGATCCTCTAGTAAAAGTACTATTAGATGCGGCGGAAAATATATGGTACATTAATGAATTTTGGTAACATTGTATTTCGATGGAGCACTGTGTAGTTGTTGAGATTTTCGACTGAAACCCATCAGGTCTCTGAAACAGAGTCCGTCCTTCGTTTCTATTATATAGTAGGGACAAGCCCTTTAAGTCTATTACAACGTCAAGCTCCTATGATTCCAAACATACACCTCGAGATGTTATTGTTATGAAATAGACGTTTTCCTACTGACTGTTCCACGGCGGTTCCATTGTTGCAATTCTTTGTGCGTACGTCTGTAGTACTGTCCTTATTTGTTCCTCACCTCCTTCTGTAAGTGCCTCGGGAGGGCTGTGCTACGTTATTGTGGCATTTCTTAGGTATCTTCACTTTAAGTTTTGCAAAGAAAAATAAAACAAAATCTAAGTGTTTTTTAGTTCTATTTTGTTAAATAGCAAGGTTAGAAAATGCCATATAGAGATTCACACTCAAACATCTAGATATTAAAGGATAGGATAAACTTGGACAATACACTGGCATTACAATAACCTTTGTGATCTGACTTTAATTAAGATCACAGTTCAAATGTTCGACAAAAAAGAAGAGTTGCCAGTAAATCTACAGGCCCATAAAATGTAAAACACAACTTATTATTCAGGCACACAACGTTATTATTCAGCTATATCTGTCGAAGATTAACGATCGTCAATAAAAATTATGGTGGTTGCTGGTTAGAATATCATTAAGTGACAAGGAAAACAAAGAAGAATAAACAGATACATTAAGCTGATAATAAGCCTATTGTTTGCGAACAGATGCAGTGAAATTTGAAGGGAATAGGCCTGTCTCCGGATGATTTACAGTATAATACTATTCTGTCCCTCGCTTGTTTACACTTCGATTCACCGGAATAATTCCAATATTACGGAAATTATCCACTTCTATTTCTCTCCAATTTTCTTTATTTCACTTGAGAAAATCTTGTAATAAAGCGTTTCCAAGGAGTTGGAATAATCCCCTTATAATAGCGGCGAAGCTCCACTGGGAATCATTATATTTGATATGATACAATTATGTCTAAAATAGGAATACTGGTGAATTCATTTGGTGTCAGCGGTGGGATTAAGGGGCTAACGGTGATTGCTGGTGACGGATTGTGCCTTCCAAATGAGATTAGGTTGTTGCAGACAATTAGATAATAGGGATCTTCACACTTTAGCAGAATCCGAGATGATAATTTACAAAATTGGCGATAGAAATCAATAAAAATTAGCCTTATATTAGAACGATTTGTCTTGCAATTTCTTCAAGTTGAGAAAAATGCCATTTCGCTTTGCGCACATCAAACAATATTATATTAAACACGAAAATACAGTGTGGTAGCAAACATAGGTAATAATTCCATAGTGTCTTCCTTAAAATGAAAACATAGATGTGACGCAATGTAGTATTGCAGTATGTGACTTCATGACATCACCGAAACCTTGAGGCGACGCAACATCCGTATCAAAAATGTAGACAGTAGATTGAAGACTGCACAACGCAAAGCAAATGTAATATATTTTGAAAACAGAACAGATACTGGAGTTTGGCACCTCTTTCGATTTCCGTTTAACCACAATCCCGTGTTGTTTTATATTTATATTTATTTGACAGAAAAGGTGACCAAAATCGGTTGTTTAAAATGCCTTTATTTGCAGGAAAAGCATTTGACATTTCTCAAACGGTTTCTAATACATGACGGCATGAAAGTTGCAATGGCATCATGATTACATCACATTTGTAATTTCACTTCATCCTCAAACTACAGTTAATATTTTAAACTAGTGGCAAAGTTTTACAATTAGTCATTAACCATTTTACTTTTCGCATTCCTGTTTAACAAATTATAAAAACGCCTAAACAAAACGTTTCGTACGTTTTAGGACGATGGGAAAGCAGGTTATAATGATAATTAGGCTAATGAGGGGATGATATAACATCTACATGTATATGGTAGAGAAGTTCATTATATGGCTTTTTAATTCCTGTCATTTAACCATGGAGATATTCTGTATGATAGTAAAATTCACTTTTCTCTTTTTATACTGTACGTTTGTGAGATTCTATATTATATTTGGTAATTTGGTAGTAAATTATTTGGACAGACTGTGTTTTCATATTCCGAATTGTGAATCGCTTTCTGCTGATTTATTCCTGTTATGATAAAGTGCAATGCTGAAGTCAAACCGAGCCAGTGATTTTGAAGCATTTAATTCAACTTTCACTACGTTTATTTTGATCAAAAAGGTTGGAAAAAGTTTATCCTGAATGTCGCGAAATGTGACAAACATATATGTATGTTCCGTGGTAGAGTAATTAATAGACAATGCAGATTCCGTAATAGATGTTGGCGCGAGTGACGTCCCTTGTTACCCTGGCAGCATTAATGATGTTACATACTTGAAAGCAAGAACAAAAGACTAGAATTGAGAAAAAATACAAAACAAAGAACTAGGCTCCAATAAGAAAAGATGCGTCATATATAATAACTAGAACATGTAGTCTCGCTAGTGACCGCGATAAATTTTAACTGTTGATCTTCAATAAGATCATCGGTATCATGCATGGATCACCACGGCGAGTCGTGTCTCAGATAGGATTGCATTTCCTTTCACAATCTATTTCTGAATATAGTCGCCTGACTGCCGCTGTCAGCGGCCGTGGTCCTAATTTTGCTTTCCTTTTGCTCTGACCAGATCAATACTGAGCCCTCTCCTTTGTTTTATCATAGTATTTGTAATTACATGTGATACATTGTGACATTTCATTAATCGCGGACCCCTACGTGAACCGAACACATACAGTCAAACCTAAATGGCTCGATCACCTTTGGGACCATGGAAATACGTTCAAGATATGGGTAGTTCGAGCCACTGAGGGTTAATCATGGCACCAGTTCAGGAAGCAAATAGCGATAATTTAGGGAAATCTTTTCGATTTTCTACACAATGATTGTATGTTGAGTGTACTCATTCGAATCGCCTCGATGAGGCGATTCTAATAAGTACACACAACATACAATTCCATGATAAAATAAGAAAAAAATCCCTAAATATTTGTTTTCTTGAACTATTGGAAGAATTTTGTAGGGACTGAAAAAAGAGTTCGAATCATCCACGGTAAACGAGCCATCCGTGTTCGAGCCATTGAGGTTATACTCTATGTGTAATATGGAGATATAAAGGCGGGGTTTCGGTTTAAGCCCAAGACGAATTTCTGCTGACCGTTCCAACGCAGTTTCTCTTTGTTTATACGTTGGATTTTACATTTGTGCCGTTTTGTTTTTGTCATTGTTTCTCATTTCTTCTTCTTTCATGGCCTTTGGAAGGTGGTTCTTTGTGATTGTGCCATTTCCTGGGTAACTTTCTTTTAGATTTTAATAAATCTGATTTGTTTAAAGAACATTTAAAATGAGTCTAAGTTCAACATACCAAAATCGTATTTCGGAAAACATAAAATCGATAAACTCAAAGGCAAAATTAGGAACATTCATACAGATAGACACGGACCCAAAATAAATGGGTTGTAACCAAGTGTCCATGGAAAGTAAGCATTACTTGGTAAGCACGCTTCGCCCACCGTGCCTATCAACCTGAACAGAGAATAATTAATGTCCGGGGTTTAATAAGTCTGTTTATGGCTAGGCTGTGGCAAAAACATCAGATACAAGTCTTGAAGCAGCTACAATGCATGACTGCAATGACATGATACCTCCCACAGAATTTCTTAAGTGTGTACGCCAGTTTAGTCCTTTGGTATCTCTGAGTCAACAATCTCATAGTGAGCAGTCTTCCTCGTCCGATAAAGTCCTGGGCCCAGTTGTTCAAAGCGTCGTTAGCTTAACGAGCTCGTTAAGGGTCATTTCGTTAACTGTTTTAGCGGATTCAATATACAATATTCTGATATTTTTTGCTGAAAAAATGTGAGTAGCTTTTGCACTGCAAAAGCTACTCACATTTTTTCAGCAAAATATTTCAGCATATTTGCGTATCACTCGATCTAAATTTTAACGAATCGTTAACTAACGACATCGTTAGCTTTGAACAACTGGGCCCTGATATTCAGAGCAGACTCTAGCATAGCGAATTAACTGTGAAACGTAATCACCGTATGCTGGTGCAGAAGGAATATTGCTGGTAAGCAACGGAAAAAATACTTAGGGAAAAGTGAAGAGTATTCATTGACATGAAAACAGGATATTGTGTAGCTGTTGCGCGACAGATTACATGCTCAACCCATTTTAGTCTGGTGACCCGCAAAATACTAATTGGCAAACAGTACAGACTGAAGATACAGTGTCTGATCAGGTTCTCCACTGTCTGCAAATACTTAAGCAATTTTATTGCAATATCTTAATCACAGCCTGGCATGCTTAAAACTGAAATTCGACTCTTCTAGTGCGTAGTGTGGGAGGAGTCTGTTTAGTGTAAAATGGGTTTACCTAATCAAGTTTAACAACTTTTTATTTTAACGATTATGTTTTGTGTCATATAACAGGCATAGATGGATTCATACACCTTTGTTATTACACGGAATATAGAAACAGGAAAAGATCTGAGTATAACAGATAATAAGAGCTGTTACAAGTCAGCGTAGCTCGTCTAAATTGCGTTTTTCTTCTAAAACTTTAACAAGAAAAGTAACTAATTTATTTGTTTTTCTGTGTCCGTGACCTTGACCTCAAGTCACTCATGTGTGGACTGGAATTGTATAGAAAAAAACACACACACAAAAAAAAAACAAAAAAAAAACAACAAAACTTCAGACCAATATCTAATATCAGGGCAAGTATGAACTACTTCCGTCCTGTTGTTAAGGGGATATTGCCTTTAAAAACTTAACTCAACATCGACACAATGGTGACTGCTATAACTATACCTATCATCACGAAAGCACACCTATATAATTTTGACCCCCTAAAACCCCACTTTTATATAGTAAAACTGGGGTTTACAGGGGTATACATTATTTTTCTTATTTCTTCTCAAAAATATAGATTGTATTTATCTATATTTTGAGCAGAAATATGAAAAATATCAGAGTTTTTTATCTTTTTTTTTTTTTTAGTTTTTTGGAGGTGAATTTTTCTATATATTTGAATAGGCGTGTTTTCGTAATGTGCATTCGTACAGGCTAGCTAAAAAGCGGAAAATGCAAAGAAAGAAATATATAAAAGTGAAGTAAAATCACATGAAATGGTCGTTAAGTAGTGTCCCTAACTCTAGATCTGGGCCCAGTTGTTTATAGCATCGTTAGCTTAAGTACGTCAATGAGGACTCGTTAAGTGTTGTAGCTAAGGTATTTTCAAATACATTCATATTTTTGCTGCAAAGATATGAGTAACTTTTGCAATGCTACTCACATTTTTCAGCAAAAAATATCAATGTATTTGTCATATTTCATGATAGAAACGTCACGTTAGCGAATAGCTTCGTTAAATTTTGAACAACCGGGCCCAGGTCGTCATTTCACTTCACTTCAATCCCATAACGTTATCAATCGTTGAGGACAACTTGTAACTTTGAAGTTGTTTCACTTCATTTTGACCTGTCTTCAATTGCCATTGTGAGCTTGAGTAATTCCACAAAAATATTTTCTCATAGACTTTAATGCATTTTAATGTTTACAAGACACTTAATATTGTGTAACATCGTAAAGAAAATACTGATGTTCTGTAATGTTTGGAAAGGTAAATGATGCATGTCCAAAATATTTGACTTTGATAAATCTCGGATATCTATCTTCTCAGATACAACAATTTAAATTAAGAGGAAATTATAAAAATGGCAGATTTCCATTGACGTCAATGTTGACGTCGCTCAAAAACTGCCCAAAATATCTTATACAAAAGTTAATTCTTAAGTCTCTCAAATTTGCACAGAGAAAATCCAATGAGAACAAAATGTATATTACATGAATCGTCCAGCTTTCAAATGATGTGAACGTTATAAAGATATGAATTATCATTTTTATTATTATTTATTTTTTGTAAACATGAAAATGTATTGAACTCTATGGGAGTTTTGACGCTGTGGAATTACTTTTGATCCCGACTGTAGGACCGATCCAGTCATTGCTGTTATCTTGCCATCTTTTCCACCGACTGGCATGATCTTACCATGGTCAAGAAACGGAAACTTAAGATAGTATTCAACTCGCATGCAAAGATCAAATAGCAAGAAGAAATGATTGATTGAAGAAAACATGGTAAAAAACAACAACAACAAAAAAAAAAAAAAAATCAAGGACTGAGAGAGCTTAGTTTCTCTAGCTGATACAGGTCAAAATGGAGAGAAATATCAGTCTTATCAAAAGTGCCCCAACGACCAACAGAATTAAAGAACTGGTCAACCCACTATCAAATTGATAACTTTATAAATACAATGTACAGATAAACTTAAAATCCACTTCGTGCTTTATTTTCCCCATTATATATTTGACGGGGAACCAATAGACAAACGTACAGTGACGATTGAATATTTTATACTAAATTACTATTTTGTGTAGGGTATATCGTAAGGTGATCAGTCGTCGATAAAACATTAGTTAGCATAAAGAATAAATCACTGTTCAAAACATATTATTATAGCAAACATGAAATAGGTCTTAGGTCTTCTGATAGACGCGATAACCTGTCGCACCGTCATCATGAGCACGTGATGGTGACGTCACGAAAAAGCACCGTAGAGGGGGTGGGTGGCCGGGGGTAGAGGAATGTTAAGCATTGCTACTTGTCAGGGTACCAGTTGTTGATGACCCTCTTTTTGCAGAATACAAAATTGATCAAAATTCGTTTGAAAATAATATAGAACTATCTAATATTTTTCATAGATGTTTTCCATATTGCAAAAGCAGGCAGATTGTATTTAGTTTTCGTGTACCGTCATGTAATGTAAACTTGGACCACTCTTTAATATGATAGAAATCCAGTGTTCCCACTCAATTTTTATTTTTTATACGCCCTATTAATGAAATCTGAGGGTATGAAGCTGAATTTTGAGGCTTTACGAGAACATGCCTATTCAAATATACAGAAAATTTTACCACCAAAAAATGAAAATGTTCAGATAAAAATTCTGATATTTTTCATATTTCTGCTCAAAACATAGATTGTGGGTACTCGTTAGAACCGAGGCGGTTCTAACGAGTACCCACAATCTATGTTTTTGAGCAGAAATAAAAAAAATAATGTATACCCCTGTAAACCCCAGTTTTACAATATAAAAGTGGGGTTAAAGGAGGTCAAAATTATATAGGGATGTTTTCGTGATGGGTACAAATTAGAGAAGCAAAATAAAACAAAAGGCAACATGCTAGAATAACTAACAGGGTTTTCCCTGACTCTCATTTTAGCAGTTTTTACCCCCAAAATCTTATTCGGGACTCTTAAAAGCTAGGTGAAAGGGTCCTGAGTGATGCATACAAAATTAAATTCAAAATTAATTTTATTTATCTATGGCTTTTTTGTATTTTAAGCTGGTTTTGGGCTAAAGGCCAGGAATTATCAATATTTGGGCAATAGTTATCCCATAAAGCACATTGCAAATTGTAGAAGACGACATTCTAAAACTGATTTTATTTTTCAGAGAAAAATAATATTTGACATTTCATGTGAATTGTCTGCATAGCAGCAGACAATTCACATGAAATGTCAAGTCTTCTTTTCTTTGAAAGAAAGTGCCTAGAGCATCATGACCATAGTCTACAACAGACTCCTTTGTGGCAGTAAAGCAGGATTCAAAACTGTGTTACGGTCTTTTAGTATCTTCGTGTCATGCTCTGCATGGGGACCTTTGTTCAAACTGTTAAATGATATTTCTGCTAAAATTTCTCCTGGGCGTATATTGTTGTAACCTTTCCTGCAAGAACATTCGAGACCAATGCCATGATACTCTGCAAAACCATTAATATCATTATGGATCATTAAGTAACTCTTGCACGGTAGCTGATTCAGCATCCACCTCCTGAGGGACAGAAATAGTTTCTTTGGTTGTTGTTATCGTACAGTTAACTTGATAGACGTCAATAATATCTTCCTGGAAACATTTTGTCAACTTACCTAGTGTTTCCAGAACATCTTTCAAAGGACAGATGGTTGCTGTAAATTTTAAGCATTTAATATAGGGATCAAACATGGTTTTTCATGCATTAACATTCGCCAGGTCCCGAGGGAGGTATTGAAAACTGAGGCCGGAGGGAGGTGTCTCCTAGGGGGGAGGTGTTTCGATCGCTATTATTGCATAAAAACTGAAAACATTTGCTACATTTCGCGTTATTTCTTGCACTATTTTGTTTCGCCTTTTCATCAATGTCGCGAATGTTTCTATTTTTTTTTTTTTTTTTTTTTTTTTTTTTTTTTTATTGCTTGTTTTTGTTGTTGTTTGTTTGCTTGCTTTGATACTAATCAACATAATTAAATAAAATTTTAATATATGTTCTGAATTTGTGTTTGCTTCTTATTCATTGTTCTAGTGGTCTCAGCTGCCCTGTTTATGAATTATACCAATATTACCTGTAAGTCAGTTAGATTGAGAAATTTTCTGTTGGCTGTAATATATTTTGCCATATACAGGGCAATTCTGAGCTGGGCTTCTAGAATTGGCTTTAGCTTCTACGGTCATTCTCTCCCTTCCGATTTTAGTATCATTCATTTTACCTATTAATGCGAAGGATTACACAGAAGTCGTACTATATATTCCGTATTCATGGCGCATCAGCATATGCCCAGCGCTGTTGGAGTATAACATTTTGATGGCAGTAAAGGTTAATAACAAATTCAAGTATTTTGTACTTTCTATTTGACTGCATGTTCATACCTAGCAGGCACATGACGTTAATGCAACGTCGCCTCAACATCGATGCAACGTCATGACGTTGCATCGACATTGAGGCGACGTTGTATAAACGACATGTGCCTGTTAGTTAATATCTAACTCCCAAGCAACGACTGGTACCTTGACGCTTATTTTACACTCTGTTTGCCATTTTTGTTTATTATTATTATTATTTCTCACACCATTACTTGCAACAATGAATATGTCCAATTCAAATATAGCAGAGTCCACTTAAGAAATGCGGGGATGAAAGGGTTAAAATGATTTGGAATCAGACATTCGTATGTGGCCCTCATCCTGGTTATGTTTGTCACTCCCCAAGGACAAATTGTGTCATTACAAGTGTATTTCTGCTTCTGACAGGAGACTAAAAGAAAGTGCGACATAAGAAAAATTAGTCTTTTTTAAAACTTTCAGCAGCTAATATTTGGAAATATTTTCCAGGGTCCCTTTGTTCAAAACTATGTCATCAGTTAACGTATCGTAAACCTTTGATCATCAAATATGGCATATACGCAAATAATTTTGCTGAAAAAAAAAATCTGATTAGCTCTTGCATTTGCAAAAGCTGCTCACATTTTTTCAACAGAAACACCTGTGTTGCCAACATTAATTCAGATACAATTAGAAAACATTTCATTTTTGATACAGTTCAAAAACGAGAGACTAACTGAATTTTTACAGGCTGTCAGATGTCACATGTTATGATCGTTTTAATACCATATCAATTTATAAAACCTTTCTTGCAAAAAAATCCCTATTTTTAAAAATATGGAGTCTTTGACATTTTGGCCACTAACGATCTTGTTAAGCTAATGATGCTTTGAACAACTGGGCCCTGGAAAAGAAGAAAATACCCGTTTTGTCGTCTGCTGAATTTGGCCAGAGAGTGAGTGACCCAGTTGCAAAAGGTAATGACAACGATGGTTACTCTGTTCGCCAAACGCTTAGCACTCCGGATACAATTTTCAACAGACAACATACAAAATAGGATTATTTTTCTTTTTTTTCCCCAGAAAACAGGATTTGGCAAATTGTCTCATGAAATGCCAAAGCCCGTTTTCTGGGGGAAAAGAGAAAAATATCACCAATTTGTCATCTGCTGAATTAGCCCAGAGAGTGGTAAAAGTTTCTGCTTAAAGGGAATGGATATACTGTCGGGGAAAGAAACTGTCAAAATTATTTTGTGTCCCTTCTGAAAAGGCATCTACTCGAAAATGAAAGAATTTGCTGTCCTTTCCTTTTAGAGTAGATCCCTTTTCAGAAGGGGGCTGGTAAGGAGGAAAGCAAATAAGTGACCAGTTACCTCCCTTGTATAAATGAAAAAAAAAAAAAAAAAAAAAAAAAAAAAGAAAGTGAATTCAGATATGATGCAAAATAGAAAATTAGAAATGAAGGTAGTCAACTCTCATCAACTCAAACTCCAGAGAATCAGAATATGTTTTGAGATAACAGTAGTTTGAGATAAAAGAATTGAAAGGAAAATACAGCGAGGTAAACCACTATTACCCTATATTGAGTTTGACTTAAGCAGTAGTTTGAATTATTAGTGTTTGAGATATTGAGACTTAACTGTTTATTTGCTGTTTGTGAAGAGACTTAATAAAACCGAGTCCTGATTTTCGTTCATTTTTGTGTTCAAGTCAACTTTTGAGATTTTAAACTACTTCACTGCAGCTGATGTTAAATGCTATGTGACGGTCGTAAAACGTCTCTTCGTACTTCTTCATAGTGTAGATTTTTTTTCCTTTAAGGTCATTGCGCCCATTCTGGTTGCCTTGAAAATCGAATACTGCTTAAGCCGGTACAAGGGTGTGTGTGTGGGGGTGGAGGTGGGGAGGGGGGTACACAGCCTCGCAAACTACACTGCTGAAGACTTAATAAAACCGAGTCTTCGATTTTCGTTCTTTTGTGTGTTCTTTGTTTCCGAAGGTAACCTTTTCAGGCCCTTGCGCAGACTTTTGAAATTGGGGGTGTGAAACTAGCCATTCTTAAAAGGGGGTGCAAAGGCTAAGAAAATACCGATTTGGGGGGCCAAAATTTGGAGTGTAAAGTGAGTTTGGGGTAAAAAAAAAACAACAAAACCCTCCCCCCCCCCACCCCCATGATTTTGAAGTAATTTGCCCGAAACGGGAGGTGCGTTCGCACCCAACGACCACACCCCCTCGCCCACCACCACCCCCTGCGTACGGGCCTGCACCTAGATTTTTATTTTACATCACTGCAGCTTGCGTTAAGTTCCGTACCGCCGCCCCGCGCCCCGTACTTCATAATTGTGCAGTTATATTTTCTTTGGGAGCACTGAGTCCGTTCTGATCACTGAAAATCGAATACCGCTCAAGCCGGTGCTATGGGTCGCAAATTACACTGCTGTATATGAAAAGATTTAATAAAAGTCTCCGATTTTCGTTCTTTTTTGCATTTTTTGTTCCCAAAAGCAGCCTTTTAGAATTTTAAATTATCATGAGATAAAAAGTTTTTATGTTCCTTGCGGACAGTGATGACCCAAGATGTGTACCCGTACAGTCTGATCAGCATCTTTGCTAACGTACGTATCCAGCAATAGCCTGTAGAATCTGTATTTCTCATGGAATTGTGAGGAAAATAAAGAATAAGAAACTCGGATTTAACATATATATTTCTTTCTCTGTCACTGTAACATATAAATATTAAATCAACTAAATCATCATATCATATGAATAAGAAAATCATTCAGAGCCTAATAGCTCGTATTTATTGCGTAACTGGTATGCTAGTGTAGCTTTTACTTCATGAAAACATGTCTATATAATTTTGACCCCCTTAAACCTCACTTTTATATAGTAAAATTGGGGTTTACAGGGGTATACATTATTTTTCTTATTTTTGCTCAAAAACATATATTTTGGGTACTCGTTAGAACCGCCTCGCCGAGGCAGTTCTAACGAGTACCCACAATATATGTTTTGAGCAGAAATATGGAAAATATCAGGGTTTTTTATCTGAAAATTTTCAGTTTTTGGAGGTGAAATTTTCTATATATTTGAATAGGCGTGTTTTCGTAATGTTTCGATTTTTCTTAAAACATTCACATTCAATATATAATATAGCTCTAGATAAGAGGGGTATCCACATAATAGTTTTCATATTTCTCCACCAAAAGCACTTCAACGAACCGCTTTTAATGTGTACCCACTACATAGGTAATTTGTGAAGAAATAAGTAAACTATCAGGGCCCAACTGTTCAAAGCATCGTTACCTTAACGAGCTCGTTAGTGGTCAAATGTTAACTGTTCTATAATAAGTACAATATCTAATTCACTGGTATTTTTGCTGAATAAATGTGAGTAGCTTTTGCAAATGCAAAAGCTACTCACATTTTTTCAGCAAAAACATTAGCATATATGCCATATTTAATGGTCAAAGTTTTAACGATACGTTCTCTAACGACATCGTTTTGAACAACTGGGCCCAGGACATTTTGGTTGAAAAAAAAATCATTTTCTGGAGCTATGATATAAGGTAAGACCAACCATTCAGTTTTGTCAGAATTTTAGCTGTTCGCTATGTAGAGTATAAGGCTGGCTAATCAGAGCTGAAAAGATAATCGATTATCGGTCCTGCAATTGTGATCGATAATCGGTTAGTAATGAAAAAAAAAAATTGGTCATAATTTTACCTGTCTCACTGAGCATGACTCTTACCATATGTTATACTTTACTGTATGTATTTGGTCAGACATGCCTGAGCAAACAGTGTACACCCAGATGAGACGCCGCGTTTGCGGCGTCTCATCAGGGGCCACACTGTTTGCCACTCCTGGCTATTTTTAGACACAAAATTGGTTAGTAAATTGTACTTGTTCAAATTTTAGATAAAGTATGGTAAAGAGTTGAGGTGTCTGGATACTGATGGTAAATACGGTTAAGTGACAGACACAGAAATTAAATGATTAGCATTTAATCGATTATTAGCAAATCTGTAAGGATAATCATTTTTGTGGTATTAATCGATCAATTAATCGATTATCCGATTAATCGTGCCAGCTTTAGTAGATTTGACCTTTTTTTTTTTTTTTTTTTTTTTTAGATTTTCCGCTCCATTATATTGTTCGCCTCAACTTGTCACCTAGACTGGCTACAGTCTTAAACATTTATGTATTTTTTCATCTTCAGTGATGTTTTAGTATATATAAAAATCTATCTCATTCTAACCATAACAGAGCCATCAGAATTAGAACAACTACAACAATATCAGAAATAGAATAGCTACAAGAATATTAATTAGACTTGCACCAAGACGCATGATTAATATTAAAAAGGAGATGCCATTTATAAGCATTACAGTTACAGTCAGATCCTATTCAACATATCTGGTGTATGAATGTAACTTTATATTTGCTTAAAAAAATAATGTTTGAACCAAAATTAAAAAAAAAAAAAAAAAAAAATACTGGTCAACACAGTTGGTAACCGTTTGATTCAAAAGCAAAACATCACGAAAACATGCCTATATAATTTTGACCCCCTTAAACCCCACTTTTATATAGTAAAACTGGGGTTAACAGGGGTATACATTATTTTTGTTATTTCTGCTCAAAAACATAGATTGTGGGTACTCGTTAGAACCGCCTCGACGAGTTTTTTATCTGTGTTTTGAGCAGAAATATGAAAAATATCAAAAAATTTTTTATCCGAAAAATTGCCAATTTTTGGTGGTAAAATTTTCAGTGTATTTGAATAGGCGTGTTTTCGTAATGTTAAATATTAGAAACGGGAATGTGCTGCTTGATCTACATTGTAAGTTTTAACTGTACACATAGGGTACCTGTCTGTTTTCATGTACATCAGTTCTTCATTCAGCTACATGTGAAAAAGATCTAGTAGATCTATTCACTTCAAAAGCGTACATATCCTCTACAAATACAATTTTATCCCCAGATAAACATATATTGTGGGTACTCAAATGCCTCGCAGAGGCGCTTCTAATGAGTAGTCATAATGCAGTTTATGTGGAGAAATGAGAAACCTTTCAATAATTTTATTAAAAAATGGTTTATCTAGAGCTAAGAAGTATACATTTCACATAGGCATGCTAACATAGCCAGCGCAAGACAAAGCCAACAAAATGGCATGTGCGCCCAGAGAAGACTCAGATCAGCCTGGGCATCTGCTATGCGCTCAATGTGTAGCTAAGGACCCATACTTTCGTTATGCGGACAACTCAGACTGATCAGACGGCGAATGCCCAGGCTGATCTGAGTCTTCACTGGGCGCACATGCCAGTTTGCGGGTTTTGTCATGCGTTGGCTCCTTTGAGTTTAGCCGAAAGTGAAGATTCAGAGCATCTGATCAAGGTATTCATTGAACGTTTACAGAATCTCTGACACCAGTTAAAGAAGAGAATTGTTTGTCTACTGGCAACTATAATTTAGTATTCGTAAACATTTCGATGTTGTACACTTATTTAATGTACAGTCGAGTCCGGTAACTTTGCGCGGCCGTTAACATTCTACGCATGATATCCATAAGCTTCCTTTTAAAAATCTTGGTGTTCAGTATTTTCATTTCATAAACGTGCATTTCTGTTTACTTAACAACTAAATTGCAATGGCACAAGCCGGGTATTCAGTTTTGAGGACTTCTTGATATTTTACGTTTCACGGAAAAGTCCGAAAACGTCCGAAATAATGTCTATTAGACTATCACTAGAGCCGTGTGCAGCAGTTTTCTTTTTAAATTGTTTCAAATGTCCCTGAGATACTCAATGCCTAATAAGAAAGTATAAGAAATTTATATGCAACACAATGCAAGGTTCAGAAGTTGGCCTGCGCAGTGTTACGCGACAAAATTGACAAAAAAAAAGAAAAAAAAAAAAGAAGGAAAATCAGTAAGGTAGCCAAACTCAAACAGTTATTTTTGCAAATAACAACAGATTTGTATGTTCTAAATTATTTCATTTGCACGAGCACTTATATATTGAGCGTTTGGATTTTTTCCACGTTAGATAATATTTCAAGCAAAAGAACAATAAACATTCCTTAAGTGCGCAATGTTACCGGACTACATCGTATAGCAGAGTCGAGGTCGGGTCAAGTGAAGAGGTGTCTTCAGTATGCTGTGGACAGCTGCTCACTTGAAATCCTCTGGTATTAACCATATAACCATGGATAGACCCTGATTGTGCACATTTTGCGT
The DNA here is from genome assembly GCA_964016985.1 of Anodontia alba. Lineage (NCBI taxonomy): Eukaryota > Metazoa > Mollusca > Bivalvia > Lucinida > Lucinidae > Anodontia > Anodontia alba. The sequence continues at coordinate 66,723,414 of OZ024821.1, read as the reverse complement.
ATGATCGGAGACGCCTTTTCGCTTGACTGAACCTAAGTACATTGTAGAATTAGGAGATAACAGCTGGGGAGGTAAATCGGCGGTTTTAGGGTCGCAAATTACGTTTTACGGCTCCGCTGACGCGTCGCCGTAAAATGTAATTTGCGACCGTAAAACCGCCGATTTACCTCCTCAAATGACAAATTTGAATGCAGCTATCCCCATTCTAGTGCATTTATTCATTTTTCCTGTTGGAAAACTGTACTATTTGCATAAAGCGACAAGTGCTGTGAGCTGCGTAAAACCAAATGCCAGCCAATGAGAAGCGACGTTACGTGATGACATCGGATTTACGACAATATATTGCAGAATATACCGTCACAAATTTTTGACGTAATCCAATCAGACGTCGCGTCACATACGCAAGTGCATTAGAATGGTGATTATAGTTTCTAACCATTAACATTAACCACGACAATGCAGTCGCCGTACCTTTGGCTAAGGAAGTATTGATGCAAAGTGTCGGTAATTTATTCGTTCATGCATGTCGTAACTGTGAGTAGAAAATTTCTTGCAGCTTGTAAAATACTATGGCTAATCAGCATAGGCTTTGAGTTTTCGTTGTAGGTTTTTAAATGAATATTTGGTAACACGAAACCAAAATAAAACATGGCATCGTATTACATATAGTACTAATAAAAATGAGATTTTCCTATAACATTACATTTGCGCATCCGCGCAGTCTAATCAGAGTCTCACAGGACACTGTAGATAATCAAGAATCTAAAGCGTCTTCAGACGGACAGCGAAGACTCTGATCAGCCTGCGCGATGCGCAGGCTGTTCTGAGTCTTCATTGATCGCATATGCAATCTTGTAGGAAATGCTTGTCCCCGGCACAGATGATAAACGCGGACTTCAGAACATATAAGCGCACGGACAGGCTGATCTGAGTCTTCGCTGGAGCACATGTCCGAAGGTGCACTTTTCACGTAGTATTGGCATGGCGACAAACTATTGATATTTTCTCTTCTTTATCATTAAACATATCGAATGACGTCACAATTATATTTTCTTGGTGTTATAAGCTTATTTTCCTGAATATAGGCCTACGCTGCTTGTCTGGGACCATAAATAGCTATGCGAGTCTAACTAAAAAATATGCCTTATAACTTGTGCACAGCGAAGACTCAGATCAGTCTGCGCACTCTGATCAGTTTTCGCGGCCCGCCTTTAGAAGCATTAGATTCTTGGTTATGCACAAAGCGCCCGGCGAACACTGATGAGACTGGATTCGCAGGTTGATGTGAGTTTATTTATTTATTTATTTATTTATTTATTTATTCTTGACGCACAATTCAGAAAGAACATTTTCTCACGTGTGTTCTCGTCTGAAGATTAAATGAGCCACGCCATTATTAAACCTATCTCTGGACGTATGCAAAGCGCGCAGATCCAGATCACACTGTGAGCATGCGCACAGCTCACAATCAGTTCTTTTGATCCTTTAAGATTTTAAGGAGACAGGATACACATGGCAGATTTTCAATGGATATAACATGACTTCCGCCTTTTTTTTTTTTTTTTTTTTTTCCTGCACATAAATCTTCTCTGAAAAGGGGTCTACTTCAAACGAAAAAGGAAAGAATTCGCTCCCCAAAACGGACAGAATTTGCATCTACTTTTAGAGTAGACTACTTTTCAGAAGGGAGGTAAAAAATTGACAGTTGCATCCCCTTAAAGTGTATCCTTTTCTCTTATACGCGAATTGTTAATGTCATCACTCGACTATGTGCGCATTCTGGCCTTGGCATGCGTAATTTGCATACGTCCAAAGATGTTTACATTACGAAAACATGCCATAAATATATTGAAAATTTTACAACCAAAAAAAAAAAAAGGAAAATTTCAGATAAAAATTCTGATATTTTTCAAATTTCTGCTCAAAACATAGATTGTGGGTACTCGTTAGAACCGCCTCGGCGAGGCGAGGCGGTTCTAACGAGTACCCACAATCTATGTTTTTGAGCAGAAATAAGAAAAATAATGTATACCCCTGTAAACCCCAGTTTTACTATATAACAGTGGGGTTTAAGGGGGTCAAAATTATATAGGCGTGTTTCCGTTATGTGAAGTGTTTCTGATTGTATCTTAAAGACAAAACGACATCAACTTTGTCAACCATGACACAATTGAACTTCACAATTTCTGAGCAAAGGTTTGCGGAAATACAGGTAACTGTCCACTATAGGGCGATCTGGTCTTAATTAGTCCATATGCACTAAACAAGCTTTGTTGTGGCAGGTACGGGTGTACCCCATGTCCGTATAACATGCTTGGCATGAAAGGGGAGGTAAATGATGACATACTTCCGCTCGAAGGAACTGTAGGACTGTTTACGTCAAGACCCGGGTTTTGCTTCTTCCATTTTGTTCGTCTATTCTGGAACCAAATTTTTATTTGTGTCTCAGTCAAATTTAAAGACAATGCTAAATTTAGTCTTTCACAAACCGATAAATATCTGGTGGATTTAAATTTATTTTCTAGCGCTACAAGTTGTTCGTATGTGAAAGCTGTTCGTGCCCTCCTCGGTTTACATCGGCTCGTTTCTTCGGAGCCTCGTTTCTGTTGGCCGTCTATGCTTTCATCCATGTCACATTCAAAACTTTCACCGTCTGTATCGGATATAGATTGATCCATGTCACATCTTGGGCTGTTTGAACGCTTCGACCCCTTGTCATCACCTTGACATTCGGATTCTGAAATAATGATAATAATTATAATAATAAAACAATATTATAGAAGCTTTTGTTGATTAAAGATCCGGTGGGCAAAGGGGCATTCATAGTGTGAAGTGATTTGTTCTATAGCAGGCATCGCTCACACTATAAAATGTATTACATTCCAAAGCTTCACGTTTAACACCGTATTACTGGAGAGAATTTGAACTCAAGGTAAGTCTACTCTAAAAGGAAAGTATCTGTTCGTAAGGGAAGAAATCAGAGCATCACGAAAACACGCCTATGTAATTTTTACCCCTTAAACCCCACTTTTGTATAGTAAAACTGGGGTTTACAGGGGTATAGATTATTTTTCTTATTTCTGTTCAAAACATAGATTGTGGGTACTCGTTAGAACCGCCACCTCGAGGCGGTTCTAACGAGTACCCACAATCTATGTTTTGAGCAAAATCAGAATATTTTATCTGAAAATTTTCTTTTTTTTTTTGGTGGTAAAGTATTCAGTATATTTGAATAGGCGTGTTTTCGTAATGCAAATTCTTTCCTTTTAGAGTACTCCCCTTGGGAGCAAATCTTTCCTTTTAGAGTAAATCCAATTTCAGAAGGGAGACAAATACATTTTGCCATATTTGTCCTTCCTGAAAGAATACCCATTCCCCTGAAAAGAATTTTTTTCTGGAATTTTGTTTCAGTGCTTGCATAACGGTCATAATCTGAAGATGTTTACATAGAGCAATACTGTTATCCCATCACAACAACCAACCCTGAGACGACCTAAGAAATCCGGCTGCTGAAAACTGGTTAAGAAGTAATTTGTATTTGTATTTTTTTCCACAAAATAACTTAAAAAATAACTTGGTATGAACCTAGCGGACACTCGATGCAAAGTCGACAATAATGCGACGTTGTCTAAATCTTGCAGGCCCGCTTGAAGCAATTCCTCTAGCTACTTCCTCTAGTTAACTTCCAGCTACTGGCAAACAATATGTTTGTTTATGGAAGTCATGTCCTTGTCAATCATAAGTGTCGTTTTGGAAATTTACCATGACTGACGTAGCTGGTATCAATTTACCTATCATAGACCCACATTACGAAAACATGCCTATTCAATTACACTGAAATTTTTACCACCAAAAGATGAAAATTTTCAGATTAAAAAAAATCTGATATTTTCATATTTCTGTTCACACATAGATTGTGGGTACTCGTTAGAACCGCCTCGACGAGGCGGTTCTAACGAGTACCCGCAATCTGTGTTTTTGAGCGGAAATAAGAAAAATAATTTATACCCCTGTCAACCCCAGTTTTACTGTATAAAAGTAGGATTTAAGGGGATCAAAATTATATAGGCATGTTTTTGTGATGAAGATAGAGACTGCAAATTGTAGCGTCGGATCATGTTTTGCAATGACATATTGCAATTTTCAGTGACAAACATTACGTAATCCACATGTTCCCCTATAATATATAGTCGAAATTGGGAAGTGGTGTACATTTTTCAGTAATTTTTCAGACTTTTCCTACATTATTCAGCAATTTTTCAGAAATTTACAGTTTTCACATTTAATTTCCAGTTGTTTTGTTATACCTATCAACCGCTTTACTGCGTTTTGGCTTTAATGTAATGTAGTTATCTTAACAGTTGTGGTGTAACCAGTTTTGTCTGTTGCGTCTCTGACAGTGCAAGTCTAAATTACTTTATTTTATAAGAGGAAATCCAAACATTGGAGCCACATAATATGGTATTAACGACAAAACGGTGCACGATAGTAATTTTAGGTCGATTACAATCGAGTCATCGTATACAAACACCCAAAATTCTTAGGGTAGTTGTCTACGTGATTATCAGTGACCAATAAAATTCAATCAAGCGTTTGTACAAAATACGGTAACAGTTATTTATAGCCGTGCTGTTCTTGTCGCTGTGACGTTAGAGTGCAGTGTAAAGAGGTTTATCTGTAAAACCTGAACTGGGACATTGGCAAACAGCGCAGACCCAGATCAGACGCCACAGAACGTGGCTTCTGATCAGGGTCAGCACTGTTTGTTAAAATTACAAGATGTTAAAGATTAAATGAACCAGTCTTACGTCCCCGTTCAGGACCATTTTCCCAACCCACACTCAGAGAAAATCGACCCACCAGTGCTGTCAGTGCTTTGATTAACTAATGTAACATTTTGCCCGGAGGTCTGTAACACTTGGCCTCGAATTTTGAGACAAGAGTTACATTTACTCATCAGTTGGCAGACGATCTAAATTGTATCATAGATAGTGTATTCGTTTCATTAAAGACATTTTATCTTTAAAATTTCGTGCTCTTTCTGAAAACTTCAGTTGCAGATTTGTAAACACGTTTCCCTCGCCTACAATTTAAAAAAAAAAGTTTGAAAAATGTAACATTCTGCCTCGGTCTACCCCTGCCGTTAAATATGTGAAGTGTCTGTATCCAAGTGGCATATGAGTGGCCTCTTTTTATATGCCACTTGCTGTATCCTATTAAGAAAAACGTATAGGGATGGTTTAAACACACAACAATGTACGTAATATGCCCATATTTTTTATTCGGTAAATCTGATTTAAGTAAACTAACGAGTCTTATCTTTCATTGTATGCTCTAAACGTGCGGTTTATTATATATTTACTTTGGCGAGAAATAATCATTAGAATTTAATGGTGCATTTCATTTAAATTTGTTGGTAACACTGTGCTATTTTACTCCTAAATCTAAAGTAAATTCTTACCTGTTTGGATGTGAAGTTAAACGACGCTTTTATGGGTATATCATTGATGGAGAAGTCAATTAACCTTTACCATCTCTGGGCAGAATCAGCAGACGACAAACTGATATTTTTCCTCTTTTTTTTTTTTTTTTTTTTTTTTTTTCTGGACAACAGACTGACATTTCTTGCAAATGGTTCTTTTCATGAAATGTCAGCCTCTTTTCTGGGAAAAATGAGAAAAATATTTTAGAATATTTGCTGAAATTTTTGCCCAGCAGGCTAAGCGCTAAAGAAATGAGGAGGGCGGTTAAGTGATACGGATCTTACACAAAAGCAGATTTTTGTCGTCGTTTGACACAATAAAACTTGTTGGTAATCCGCACCTGAATAAACAGATTTGGACCGGGTAGCTTTTTGAACAGAACAGAACAGATCTTTATTGAGAACTCCAAAGGGCTATAAAGCCCATTAGGACATAACATTTAACAGTGTGATGGCGAATATACACAATGACAACATTTTACATACACAAATCTGTAGTAATACTCAGTACTAGTAAATATGTATTAATCCAAATGATTTGAAAAATTAGTTATCTGAATAACTACCCAGAAAGGACAAGCCAAAGTGATTGGGGCTTGTCTCTATCCGCTTTGGCTCACCTGTCTGGGTAGCTATTTTCAGCAGTAGAGTAGAAATCTGTGTTGTAATATACATCGTACTATTTATGTATGTTGTGTTTTAATGAAGGAAAAGGCCAACCTGCGCATCCGTACGGTCTGGTTAGGGGCCTCGTCCGTATAGACAATATTTAAAGTACTCTGTATATACGCATATATAGAATCTACGGCGCCCAACAGCATGCATTTGTTTGTTTGATTCAGGTTTTTCGTAGCTTTTACGATCTTTCAGTCATATTGCGACGGTGTCTAGGTGTGGCAAGGGAGCTAAGTGCTCACCTCATTGAAATATCACGTGACCTTCTATTCCACTGTCACATTATATTGACATCGCGCTGACCAATTCTGATTCCTAGCTCTTCCTTAAAGAACAAATCTTCCTTATTTCCCTTACTATATGTGGAAGCTTCCTTGGCCTATTCAGACAGGTATGTTCTTATTTCTTCACAAAAGCATTATGTTTTGGAAACGCATGCACTTCAAATGAGTAACCACAATGTCTGTTTTTACGAAGAAATAAGACAAAATAAATCGTTTTTGGTTGAAAAAAAAAAAAAAAAAAAAAAAACAAGAAAAAAAAACTTGTCTATAGCTCCGGTTAAGAAGTATATTTTTTACATATACAGTCGAATCTCAATGGCTCGAACACCTTTGGGACCATGGAAAAGTGTTCGGGCCATGGGTAGTTCGAGCCAATGAAGGTTAATCATGGCGCCAGGTCGGGAAGCAAATATGACTAATTCTGGGAAATCTATCGATCTTCTACACAATGTATGTTGAGTGTACCCATTAGAATCGCCTCGAAGAGGCGATACTAATGAGTACACACAACATACAATTTTGTGATAAAATAAGAAAATTTCCTTAAATATTTGTTTTATTAAGATATCGGAAGAATTTCGTAGGGATTCAAAAACGAGTTTGAATTAGCCATGGTAAACGAGCCATCGGTGTTCGAGCTATTGAGATTTGACTTTATGTGATTTTACATATGTGTGTTAACGTAATGCTTAGGCGCATGCACAGGTTGGCGGCCTTGGACGGCGCATCATTGCGACCAGGAACAGTCAATTAACTGCGCCTAATCAGTAATATCTTTATTACAATAATAATCATTACTTTCCATTTCAAAAATTATTACGATAAATTCCATTGGCGTGATTTGTCAAATTACTGAATGCGATTTGATAAGAAAATTACCCGGTGCTTCCTAGAGTACGTCTCCGTGTATCTTTAAAACTATATATATTAGTTTTTTATTGTATTATTACTTCAAATATTATTAATGCATTAATCGGGGTATTTTAACTCTTAGTATGCTGGGTAATAATTTCAGCAGACGACATTTTAAAATATGTTTGTTTTTTTTTTTTTTTTTTTTTTGTACTTTTTCGCACATAATAGGCTTTTGACATTTCCTGCAAAATTGCCCTCAGGAGACAATTTGCATGAAATGTCAAAGAATGTTTTCTGTGGAAAATAAGAAAGGAAATGTAATCAAATTGTCGTCTGCCGTATAAGCCCAGAGTATGGTTAGAGTTAATGTATTGTATGATTTTATCTATTATTAGTCATATTTAAACAACGCCACAGCTTACAGCTTCATTAGTTAACCTTTACCAATATGGACAAATTAAGCAGACGACACAATGAAATATGTTTTCTTATTTTTTCCCAATTAAAAGGCTTTGACATTTTATGCAAATTGTCTCCTCTTATTTTCCCCAGAAAATAGGCTTTGGTATTTTATGCAAATAATTTGCTTAAATGTCAAAGCCTATTTTCTGGGAAAAATAAGAAAAATATTGCAAAATGTCATCCGCTGATAAGTTAACGCCATGAGTGAATGATGCAGAAATCCTAACTGGGCTTCAGGTAAAAGAGATACTTTCAACAAATGGCAGCAGCAGTCTCTAACGCAAGCCCGATTAGAGGTTACCATTTCTTAATAGGCATTCTGTTAGATTCACATAAAGCGTTTCCAAACTGAACAAACTTGAAAAAGACTGCGACTGCGCATTTCGCATGGACTCGAAGACGCGTTCTCGTTTTGCACTCTTTAAATTCATGTTGATGAAACTAATTTGATGTAATTTTTCTCACAATTTATTTCGTTTCGATCGGTAATGATTACTGTAACACATATAGTGTCATGCAAAGTAGTAGCAGACGACATTTTTAAATATTTTTATTTCATTTTTCAGAGAAATTAAGGCTTGGCATTGCATATGAATAAGCAGACGATTCACATATGTAAAGCCTAATTTTCTCTGAAAAAAAAAACAAAAAAAAAAAAAAAAAAAAAACTATTTGACAATGTCGTCATATGCAGTCGTGATTGGTGCGTTAAGGTTAAAACTGTCTTTGAACACCTGCGGGCAGTGAAGGACCCTACCAATACTATACATCATCACTGTTCGACCAGAAATGTTCAGACACAATCTTCAATGTACAAAGTCCATACTGCGCCAAGGCAGTAGTTCGTCTGATTCTCCCTTGGCATACATACATACATACATACATACATATATATATATATATATATATATATATATATATATATATATATATATATATATATATATATATATATATATATATATATATATATATATATATATATATATATGTATGTATATCACCAGACACATGTACCTGGTCGCCGGACTACTTTTTTTCTTCGTCATTCTCACGGACGCATTGTAAATGATCTTTCGCAAGATAATTATAAATATTATATGCAACAATTACTTTATATTTATTCACCCTAATCGAAACAAAATCGATGTCGGAAGCTCAGGTCTTCCCACGAGAGTCATCCCATTTCGAACGTGACGAAAGAAAAATGTTTCTTATCACGCACGCTTGCGCAAGTAAAAGCCCAATGCAAGATGCGAACACTGAGAGCCTTGATAAGCCTGCGCATCCGGGCTCTTTGATCATGGCATAACGTCTACTCGTCTATAGAATCTGCAGAATCATTCCACTGATCGGTATAAGTAGGGCAACGGAGACCATGATCAGCTGATCTGGGCCGTCGCTGCCCGCATATGCCATATTCAGCCTCTTTCTCGCATTTGCCTAGTTTACTGTTTAGACGAATTCCAGGTTTTTCACCTATCGCAACTGTTCATTCATAATTTAATGCGCAGGCGATTATACATACCGATTCAGATCTGCATTGCGCATGCTTAAGAAATAGTACTGTCTGGGTGAAATCAGCAGACGACAAATTGACGATATTTTAATACTTTTTTTTTTCAAACAAAAGGCTTTCAACCGATTCAAATTATCTCCTGGTGGCAATAAATTAAAACCATTTCTAGAATGTCCTATGCTACAAATTTGATTGATCCATATCTTCTGAATTTTTCTATCCAGCATACTAAGCGTTAAAAAAAAAAAAAGAAAAAGAAAGAAAGAAAGAAATAATAATAACAGATCTGATGACAAACCGATGATTTTTTTTCTCTCTCAAGAAAACATGGTATGAGATTTTCATACAAATGTGCGTGAAAGATCAACGCGTATATACCTTCTGAGCAAAATAAGAAAAGTGTCGTCTGCTGAATTTTTTACTCAGCATGCTAGGTGTTAAGGTGACTTTCTCGAACAACACCGCTCATGGCATGAAACTTTTGACTGACATTTCCTAATTGTTCTTTTCCCATTTCATTTCTTCCTTTAAATATTTTGTTTTGTTTGGAACGCTTGAGTCTCAGGGCTGGTTTCCCGCAACTATTTTCATCTTATTATCTCCGACTGAAGCGGCGTGGAAACAAGAATGTCATTCTACGCCATTGCAAAACCCGATATCGTTTCGCCTTCCGAGAGGAACTAATTGGCAAGTTCATGTTTGTATTGCTGTGCCATGACACTCAATGGATCGTGACGGTATGCTGACGTAAATTGACGTAGACAGGTGCTCTCTTGCTCTCGACTTTTACAGGAATATGTCTGCTACAGTTATATGTACGTATGGTACCTAACTCCTATAATAGTTATGCAGGTGCTTATTTAATCCATTTATTCCTAGTGGACTCTTCTATCTCAAATTTTGGACTGGTCCATTTCCAATATAAGGGATATTTGGTTAGTTTCTATTATTATCTTGTTGTATAGAAGTTCCTACTTTTGAAGCAAACCGTGAAGACCCAGACCAGACACCGCTGTATATGGCGTCTGATCTGGGTCTACGCTATATGCTAATGTCCCTTTTATGGAACGCTGAGCGTTAATGGATTAACCTTTACCACTCTCTGGGAAAAAATCAGCAGACGACAAAAATAATAAAAAAAAAGACAAAAAATGATTTGACATTTCATGCAAATTGTCTCCAGTGGAGACAGTTTGCATGAAAGGCCAAAGCAACTAAGAAAAATGTTTCAAAATGTCGTCTGCTAAATATTTTATCCACAATGCTAAGCGTTAACCGGCATTAACCTATTTGTGACCGGATATCTTCAATGGATTCTAATGTACGTCGTATGGGTCCCTTATCAATTTTACCATCATCACCAGTAGGGACTACTTTAACTAATCAGCAGACGAGACTTTGAAATATTTTTTCCAGGGAAAATAAGACATTTCATGTGAATCGTCAGACAACTGAAAAATGTCGTCTGCTATAAAATTTGCTGAGCGCTTTAAGAGTTAATCATTTCTCTTTTTTTGTGAATTTGTGATGTAGTAAAAAGCATAAACCCTGGCGTCTGATGCGGGTGTACACAGTTTTATAAAGTCCAGAATGAGTTGGAAGAGTCCACTGGGACATTATTGGATTAAACGAAATGAGCCAAGACGGGAGAAGGCTAATCATTACGAAAACATGCCTATTCAAATATACTGAATTTTTTTACCACCAAAAAATGAAAATTTTCAGATAAAGAAATTCTGATATTTTTCACGTTTCTGCTCAAAACATAGATTGTGGGTACTCGTTAGAACCGCCTCACCGAGGCGGTTCTAACGAGTACCCACAATCTATGTTTTCGAGCAGAAATAAGAAAAATAATGTATACCCCTGTAAACCCCAGTTTTACTATATAAAAGTGGGGTTTAAGGGGGTCAAAATTATATAGGCATGTTTTCGTGATGGTATGTTGTCCAATGGCCCAACCTGCCTGCCTTGGACGAGACAAGAAAGGGGGTGATGGCATGTCGAATGACAGAATTTTAAGGAAATCTCAAAAGTTTGCTTAAAACAATTATTATATTATCTGCTAGATTTGACATACGTGTCTTTGCAGAACAACGCGTCTGGTCAGGGTCTACAAAATTTGACACTCATAGAGCAAAACAGTGTCCAAATGTTGATACGTGGTCTCATCTTTATCTACGCTGTTTAAGAATAAGAATAAGTTGGCTGCGGTAAGGTTACCGATTTTAACCTTAAGTATTCGGACAGACAAATCTATGCAAACAGTCTAGACCCAGATCAGACGCCGCAGAACGCGGCGTCTGATCAGGGTCTACACTTTTTGCCATTCTTTTCCAGCTGTTTTAGACACTTCAACAGGAGGTCTAATGGACGTTTCAAATTGTAGAACAAGCATGGTAGGAAGTGAAGGTGTCCTGATATTATTTTGGCTACAGAGAAGACAAGAAGCATCATTACGAAAACACGCCGATTCAAATATGCTGAAAATTTTACCACCAAAAAAATGAAAATAAAATCGGATAAAAAATTGTAATATTTTTCATATTTCTGCTCAAAACCCATAATCTATGTTTTTAAGCAGAAAGAAGAAAAATAATGTATACCCCTGTAAACCCCAGTTTTACTATATAAAAGTGGGGTTTAAGGGGGTCAAAATTATATTGGCATGTTTTCGTGATGTCATCAGAAAAGAAGATAAGCGACAAAAAATATACATTTGTTCTGCAATTTTCCAATATTATAAAAGAGGTGCTTCAAACGAAGTTCACTTTACATCCGAAACTTTGACAATTTTCTTGCGAAAGTCGTACCCCCACTCAATGTAACGCTGTGCATGTGTGTATATGGCGATATCTAATTTCACCGACGTATGCGCCAATCTGCGCACGATAGCTGTTTTCTTTTTTTTTTTTTTTTTTTTTTTTTTTGTCATTTAGAAATACCGCAATAGAAGATATTGTTACCAATAAAAACAGCTTGCTCGATTTCATTATTTTTGCGTTTTTCGCTTTACCATTTTTTTTTCATCGTCTTTAAATTTAAGAATTAAATATTTCTACCACCCCTGAATTTATTCATTCCTAACATGCTGTCAAGAAACTTATAGCTATGTAAAACAAGAGATTGTATGCCTGAAATCTGTGATACATATTCATTTTCATACTTTATTTTTTTTTTTTTTCAATCGTTAAGTTTAGTGATATTAACCCTTAAAGTGCCAAGAAAAACTGCATCTGAAAATGTCGTCTGTTTATGTCGTCTGCTGAATATTCTTGCAAACTTTTCAAACCTATTTTTGTATACAGGCAAACAGTGTGGACACAGATCAGACTGCTCTTTAGGAGCAGTCTGATCTGTGTCCACTCTGTTTGCAGAAAGGATTTTTAAAGTAACCGGCAGAAAACAAAGCAGACGACAATAGTTGTGATTGGGCTTTAAGGGTTAATACGACTTCGTCGAGAATTATAAAGCAATCCTCCGCAAACATTGGGCAGGTCAGTAATTAGGTTCTGACTGAAAGCAATTTAGATAATTAAGAGGTGACTGACAGGATACTGTCAACAGATCATAACAATCTCTTCATCCCTGATAGACAAATGACCCAATTAAGATAAGACAGAAACGGTGGCAGTTTGATCCTCGCAAACATTCTCTTGTTACTTCTGTCGTCATGTTGTTTTTACCTCTTCAAAAGAGAGAAATATATGTAGAAGACGAGCATCAAGAGCGAGGTGAATGATAGCGCAGAAACACAAGAAATTCTAACATGCCCTTTTACCCCACCTGCTGCAAGTACAGCAGACCCTAACCACCACTTTACAGCCCAAGACCCTTAAATTCAGCAGACGACTTTTTTAAAATATTTTTTCTTATTATTATTTTTTTTCTGGGGAAAAAAAGGCTTTGACACTTCATGCAAATTGTCTCCTGGAGAGACAATTTGCGTGAAATGCCAAAGCCTATTTCCTGGAAACAAAAAGAAGAATAATCATTTTGTCGTCTGCTGAATTTGCCCAGAGAGTGGTAAAGGTGTAAAGGAAGCCACGAACGAATAGTAAAGACACCATATACCAAAACCTAGCCTGATCTTAAGTCGTAGCCATTTGACAACAAAAAAAAAAAAACAAAAAAAAAAAAAACAACAACAACAAAAAAAAAAAAAAAAAAAAACCTTTTCTTTTGGAACGGGCTGATATATTTACACTTGTATTTGAGTTCTGTTGTGATTTCAAATATTTTCATAAGCAAACATTCAATAATGTGCTACAGTATTCCGGGTTATGATTCAGCTATTAAACAAATGTGTTTTTTGCGTTTTTTATGCCATGAATTTATTTTATTTGTTTTCTTTTTGCCTTTTATGCAACGATTTTATTATTCTTTAATTTTATTTCACTTTATTTATTTTTCTATTTTTGCCTTTTTATGCCGCGAATATATTTATTTATTTACTTATTTATCTTTTTATTTATTGTCACTAGCTTCAAGATTATGGAAATCATCGACATTTAGCTAAACGATTTCATACATATACATGTATTAGAGCAGATTTTAAATTTATTTTTGTGGCAAATGATTTTTATTTCATTATTTCTGAAGTGATACATGTATCTTGGTTGCTTATTTGTGCCGTTATTATTACCTTAATTATAATTGATTTCATCATTCCGTTTATTGTTATTGTTATTATTATTATTATTATTACTATTATTATTATTACCTATTCGTCCTTCCTGTTTATTTGTGCCGGTATATTTTTTTCGTCATTCTGCTTATTATTATTATTATTACTTAAATTATATGACCCGCAACGTGAGGAATCGTACGTTCAGACATGCGCACAACAGACGCAAGTCAGCCTGCACATCCGCGTAGTCTGATCAGAATCTTCGTTATCTGCATGAAGAAACTTAGACTGGCTCCAGTCTCTAGTGACAAAATAATTTTTCTTATAATCTGTTTAATAATCCACTAAAATAAAACCCAAAGTAATATCATGACTATAGAGGCTGGTCATTCTAGTGACCAGCCTTTATAGTCATGATATTTTTGTGGTTTTATCTTAGTAGATATATTAAACAGGATTATGAGAAAAATATTTAGACACTTGAGACTGGAGACTGGAGCCAGTCTGCAAGAAACTTTGCACCCTAAGCTATTAAAAATGCGCCCAGTGGAAATTCTGACCAGACTGCGCGAATGCGCAGGCTGGTCTGAATTTTCGCTTGGCGCACATGTCCGAAGTTACGTTTTCTGACGTAGCTCATATTATTATGGTGCGTTATTATTATTATTGACATGTTAAATGATGTGACATTTATATTTGCTATGTCCAAAATTTCACAGTTTTTATTAATATACCAACATTTGGCGCTGTGTACATGAAATATCAGTCTGCAGGAGGTAGTACCTACGAGCACTGACGTCAGAAATTTTACCTTTGGACATTTGCACCAAGCGAAGATTCAGATCATTCGCGCAGTCTGATCAGAATCTCACCTAGCGCATATTGGATAGCCAAGGATGAAAAGTTTTATCATGCGGGATAACCGGGAGACTCTGATCAGACTGCGCGGATGGGCGGAACGACGTAATGACGGAATGTTCGTTTTCTCACGTCGGGGCTCATCTCATATGACGTTTACAAAAAAAAATATTGAATTCTTGAATCTGTTGTTGGACAGTTTTTGTTCTACTTTGCTGCCGTCTGGGAGATAAGAAGAGTTCCAAAAGTCGAAATTCTTAGGAATAAAGTGTGTCGTCATTTTCTTGAAGTCGGTAAAATCTGCCCCTAATTTGTTTGGGTAAGGTGACATGGGTTGGTTGTCTGCAGAGGTGAAACAAAATTTAGAAACAGTTCATCATTGACGTATACTTAGAAATATGCCAGCAGATACACCAGTTGAGAAAATCTCCACTTGGTCTTTTAATTATTAACCATCTGTCGCCCCGTTATGACTAAAATACTGTTGAAAGAGAGGTAAAAAGACAATCATCATCACCACCACCATCATCATCATCATCTAAAAATGATACATTCTGAGCAAAGAACATACATTTGTAGTGCCGACTGCTATTTAAGTACAAAAAAAAAAAAAAAAAAAAGGTTTAACAGAATGCGCTTATATCTCAAAACATGATTGAAAAGTCATAGTCTTTTTTTTTTTTTTTTTTTGTTATTTTTTCGTACAGCTACAATCTCACATTTCACGTCATATTACAATTACCCAAAAGCGCCAAGCAAAATTTCTAGCAGACGCCATTCTATTTCTTTAATATTAGTTTTCAGAGAAAATAAGTCTTGGCATTTCATGTGAATCTGCTAGGCAGACGATTCACATTAAATGTCAAGACTTAGTTTCTTTGAAAAACAAAAAAAAAAAAAAAAAAACAAAACAAAAAAAAAAAAAAACAAAACAAATAAATGTCGGCTGTTGCAGTTGTTATTGGCGCTTTCAAAATGTCGCCTGCATCGGCTGTGACTGCTCCAACTCTGTCTAGGCGTGATTGGAAGGGACAGAATTGTTGCATGGAGTTGTCCGACTTCGGAGTCGTCAAAGTCAACAAACGCAAGCTTAGTTCGGTTTGCGCAAGATGATTAGTTTGAAACGCTGCATGTTTATCTGAAAGATGCGATGCAAGCGTTCTATCTCTGCAATCGAATTAAAAAAATCAAAATAACTGACAAAGAAAAACAGTCAGTAATGTCTGTAAAATTACTTTACAGTAGCATGCCTGTTTGGATTGACAGATGAAAGAATCTTTGTTTTAGGTCTCGTTTAACGCTCTGCATGTTGTGTAAAAAAAAATCGGCACACGACAATTTGAAAAATGTTTCTTGTTTTTCGCAGAAAATGAACCTTTTAGATTTCATGAAAATTGTCTCAATTTGCATAAATTGTCAAAGCCTGTTGTCTGGGAAAAAATAAGACTAATATCGTCAATTTGTCGTCTGCTGAATTTGTCCAGAGTAAAAAAGTATTTCAGCAATATTAGATGATGGAAGCTCCTTTTAATTCACTGAGCCTCTCAAATTCTAGTGGGCCTAAACAATTGAAAATGAATCTGCACAGAAGCGGTCGGTCATAAAACATGAAGTGGAGATGGGACATTAAGGTACATTTGTTTGAAGTAGACTGTTATCTATACAATACAGACAACTCTCTTTATACCGACACTCGATACAACGACATTATTCGTTATAATAGAAATTTGACTGACATAAAAAGCTTTCGCTCAAGAGGTGACAGTTAATCAGAAATTATGCAAGAAAACCGCACTTAATACTTCAAGAAACATATATTTTGAATATTTGTTAGAATCGCCTGAGGCGATTCTAACAAGTATCCAAAATATATGTTTTATGGGAAAACAAGAATAAAAGAATGTCTTTCTTATATATCATTCTGCTCATTAAAATTCTCTACAACAGCGAGTTCATTTTAAATGTCAACATCTTTGGGAACAAATGATGTCGTTGTAACGAGTTTTCACTGTATTACTGAAACAATGCATCGTATGATATGTGCGCCCAGCAAAGACTCAGGTCAGCCTGCAGTCTTCGTTGCATGGAATGGATCCTGAGGGGGTGGGGGTGGTGGTCTGAATCCCCTTCGACTCATAATTTGATTTTCATGGGAAATTTTGGATAATTTGATAAATTTTGGACACCATATATACCCGGAATATTCGCACATCTCTTTATATTATACAATATACTTCTAAACTTTCAACAGCTCCATTTTACCACCTGTAAACGTGTCAAAAAGTGCTGGGTGAGTGGCAAACAGTGTAGACCCTAATCAGACGCCGCGTTCTGCGGCGTCTGATTCAGGTCTACACTGTTTGCTCAGGCCTGTATGTCCGATACGTTGTGAGAGGTCAACAATTTTATCAAATCAAATCCCCGGGACGCTCTCAGAAATTTTGAACTCTCTATTCGTCCCTGGCATTTTATTGGGCCCTTGGCCATAAAGTGTCCGGCGACACTGATCACTTGAGCTGAGTTTTCCCAGGGAGCATAGCCTCTGTAATACAGGCGTCAACTACCTTTAAAACATACACACGTGCGAATAGATAGACTGGCTCCAGTAGTTTTTGTTTTATATCTATTTCTCTCTTTCTTTACATTATTTTTTTATCATGATCCTCTTTAATCCAACTTCAAGTTACCTTTCTTTCTAGCCAAGGGACTGAAGTAAACAAAAATTCTACAAGCTATACAAGGTGTTGTGTCCCCTCCAAAAAAAAAAAAAAAAAAAAAAAAAAAAGAAGAAGAAGAAAAAAAAGGAAAGAAAATAAAAAATAAAAAAAGGGTCTGGGGCCAGAGTAGCGAATAGACATAAGCTCCGATCCCGTGAAACGGACGCGTTAAGAATTACCAGGGAACTTTAAAACAGTGTATCCATATAGTAAGACTGACTGTTACGTTTCTGATTAGCGTACATGTAGTTGGGATACAGATTTAGATAAGTCAGTTGACTTTCTTCTGGATCCATTTTGCATATATGTCGTATATGCTATGTTCTGTTTTGTGTTTTTTGTAAAAAAATATACAAATAAAATACGGTATTAACCAAGTATCTTTACAGGAAAGCATATGTGGGCTAGCGCTTTTTATTATTATTATTATTATTGTCAAAAGTATCATTTTGTCCTTGCTTTGAAGTCGTAAATTTTCAAACTCTGTCAAGGATTCAGTTCTGACTTTATGTCTCCATTATCTATGACACGACAGACGATTTGCCTCATCTCCCGCAGGTTATTAAAAAAAGGAACATCTGAAGACTAAATATTTGATTTATAGTGCCTGTAAAATGACATCAGATTTTATAGGCATATGGTTTGTAGCATGGTTTTAAAGTAAATACAAATAAAAAAAATATTTATATAAAAAAGTATCATTATCTTAACACACGTATGTGAAATGTATACTTCTATGCCATCACGCTGGAAAAGACATTTTTAACCATTATGCATTGATATCTTTCTTATATGACTATGAACACACATGGTGTGGGTATATAATAGAAGCGCCTCACAGAGGCGCTTCTATTGGGTACCCACAACATATATTAACTTGGAGAAATAAGAACAATATTTATCTGGATATTCACCTATCTAGGACAATTACAATTTGAGATTTCCACTATATAATTTGGAGAAACGGAAGCAAATTTTGGTTATAATGTAAATTTTAGACATATCTATACAGTATAAAAGATTGTTAGTATTAAAAAACAAAATGAAATCAGAATAGAAAAAAAACCCAACCAAACAAAAAAAAAAAACAAAAAAAAAAAAAAACAAAAAAAAAAAAAACTGAAATATTCTGAAAATATGTTTGTGTAAAATGTGTAGACACTTGCATACCCCTATGTTCCTATATATTATCGGAGAATATCGGGGGGACATACATTACATAGACTTGTTAACTAATGAACTCTCATTACGAAAACACACCTATTCAAATATATTGAAAATTTCACCACCGAAAACTGAAAGTTTTCAGATAAAAATTCTGATATTTTTCATATTTCTGCTCAAAACATAGAGGCGGTTCTAACGAGTACCCACAATCTATGTTTTTGAGTAGAAATATGAAAAATATCAGCGTTCTTTATCTGAAAATTTTCAGTTTTTTGAAGATGAAATTTTCTATATATTTGAATAGGCGTGTTTTTGTAGTGATTACTTTTTACAAGTAACCAAATAACGAGTGAGCTGCTTGTACACACCTTTTATTTTCTCTTCCCTTTCTAAGTTTGATTTGGAATAATCTTGGACAACATCATCTCTCAACCAAGGGTGCCAAACGGGCGTCCGATTACCATTACATCCGATGAATTTCTGAGGGTCTAATATGTCACTAACAGAAAATGAAGTCTTTTTTATTGCTAACGCATTTTGATCATCGTCTAAATTTTCTTGTTTCAATGTTTTGCTCTTTGAATGTGTTTGTGAAACATTGTCTTTTTTATTCTTTCCCTGAAAATAAGCACTATCATTTGACGAGTCTTCTTCTAGTCTGCTAGAATCAGCAATCTCTTCATGTGATTTATTCTTGTTTATGCTACAATCATCCGCTTTTATTTTTCTAATATCACTATCCATTTTAGCGGACATTAATTTTTCAGAAATTCCACCGTCTGGTAAATATTTAATCAAATATTTGTCCTCAGTTCCGGCGTTTGAAATATCACGTGACACCGTGTCGTCTCTTTCAAACTTTTCTGAACGATACATACTAACAGATACAGACATTTTTGTTTTCTTTAAACAAATTCGTTAATTCACCATTTCCCAATCACAGTCACATCCAATATATTTTAAAATAGTGTCTGACACTTTTCAATCTGAATCAAATATAACATCCAAGATTTAAACACATTTTCAAACGTGTGTCATTTCTATCGTCTTCGATTATAAACGTATCCACTTTCGGTAGCAGATAATATAAGTCGATAATATAATGATTATTGTTAAGTGATTCGAGTTACTGTTTTACCCTGCCCAATATGTCGCTCGTGTGTTAGCTACGCGCATGCTCCAGATGCTGAACTGCTATTGGATTATAGGCGGAGTCTAAATTATCCAATAGAAAAAAATCCATTCGAAAGCGTCTTTCCAGACTGAATAGAAACACAATTCATGAATAATATATAATGTTGGTTATTTGCTTTTCGGATAGTGCATATGTCTATAAATGTTTATATAACTACTGAATTAATCTTTTTGTCGGAAGATTTCATAGTATAACGGCAAAACAAGTCTTAACCGTTATACAAATATGAGTTTCTGATTTCCTTCTTGAAAAATACTTAATTTGAAAACAAATTTAGATTAATTCTACTAATCGGGAGAACGATAACAAAATCAATCAAATAATTTGAAAATAGATTAACACACTTATATAAACTTCAGCATAATACACAACAAATATTAGAAAGTGTATTTCGGTTGTTAAAAGAAAATAGTTTCTTTGATTAAGTCTTGCCTACCAAAACATAACGGTCTTCACAGAAAATTAGTATTCAGTTATTATGCAAGGACGTAAATAATGTCCCTTGATCTGATAATATATTAACATAAGAAGATTATCTAGGGAATCTTGACTGTAGAAATGCGATGTCCAGAGATCTAATTACATGTCCCTGCGCAGTCCAACAGCAACAGCGTGTTGATAGATTTCTTCAGATCTGACCGTTCGTTATAGAAAATAAGGGACGAATTACAATCATCTTAACCCAAATTACGCTGAAAACCGTATTTATCCGAAA
The DNA here is from genome assembly GCA_964016985.1 of Anodontia alba. NCBI lineage: Eukaryota > Metazoa > Mollusca > Bivalvia > Lucinida > Lucinidae > Anodontia > Anodontia alba. Next base: position 66,702,855 of record OZ024821.1, on the reverse strand, counting down.
TATTCATACCTCTGACCTTCTTACCATACTTAATACAGTATGTGAAATATATACATCTAAGCCATATTTGTTATATCGAAACGTTGATATTTTTCTAATTTCTCCACAAAAAACATGTTGTGAGTACTCATCAGAAGCACCTCTGCACAAAACATGTTGTACGTACTCATTAGAAGCGCCTCGTAGAGCAGAGGCGCTTCTAATGAGAACCGACAATATACGTTTTCGTGGGGCTGCGAGGCTCTTCTAATGAATACCCACAACATATATTTTATGGAGAAATATATTATCTAATTTTCTAAAGCTATATGAGCCACAGTATTTTCACAATATAATACCGGGAATGAGGACGATTTTAGTTATTTAGCACATTAAAACACATATATACAGTATAAATGCATTACAAAAACACGCCTATTCAAATATATTGAAAGTTTCACAACCAAAAACTGAAAGTTTTCAGATAAATATTCTAATATTTTTCATATTTCTGGTCAAAACATAGATTGTGGGTACTCGTTAGAACCACCTCGGCGAGGCGATTCTACCGAGTACCCACTATCTATGTTTTTGAGCAGAAATAAGAAAAAAAAGTATACCCCTGTAAACCCCAGTTTTACTATATAAAAGTGAGGTTTAAGGGGGTCAAAATTGTATAGGCGTGTTTTCGTGATGGGTTGCTAAAAAGTGGTCAACAAACAGAAAAACTGGTTTAGAAATGGCAAGTCTGAAAATTCGCTAATAATGTAGACCCCATACATACCCACGCTTGTACTATATACTATAGGGGAACACCTGTCCGAATATAGGCGTACGTCCAAATATATGCGTACCTGTCCGGATAGGCGTACTCGTCCGAATATTTAAATACAGTAGCTGCACAATTTAGAAAACGTCGATTAACATTATTATTTCCCAGAAAACAAAGCAAACTTTCGCTGCTGGAGCACCTTCAGGGAACGGAGTACCAAATGGGGTGATGAGGATTGGAACCAGCAAAAAGTATACGGAAGTCAAGGGCTATATATGGTCAAAAGCTTGTCTCTGATTGTTTTATTTCATAGCAGACCAAATTTAAATTTATCACTGGTAAATGTGTTTTTTAAGATGTATTTTTGTAAGTCTAAGGCTTACCTTTATTTGAAAACAAATTTGGAAGTCAAGGAATATTGTGAGGGTCAGAATTTAGCCAAATACTCTAATGGAAGCCTATTAAAGAATGATTAAGCTGCTGGTCCCTATATATGTACTTCATACTTTGTACAACTTGTCGGTAACAGGGTTTGGAATTTGCATTGAATGTAAAGCTTTTTTCATTATTATTTTTTTTTTATGAAAACAAACAATTCAGATCGTATTTATTTATTTATTTATCATCACGAAAACACGCCTATATAATTTTGACCCCCTTAAACCCCACTTTTATATAGTAAAACTGGGGTTTACAGGGGTATATATTATTTTTCTTATTTCTGCTCAGAACATAGATTGTGGGTACTCGTTAGAACCGCCTCGACGAGGCGGTTCTAACGAGTACCCACAGTCTATGTTTTGAGCAGAAATATGAAAAATGTCAGAGTTTTTTTATCTGAAAATTTTCATTTTTTGGTAGTAAATTTTTCAGTATATTTGAATAGGTTTTCGTAATGTTATTTATTTATTTATACATGTATATATAAAAAATGGGCACTTCGGGCCATTACATGGATCTGTCATATATATTTTAAGCTCTAACTCTCCATAGGCTAATTCATCAAATGAAACAAATGAAAATTAATGATACTTTTCTTCTCTGTTTTCTTCACAGAAAATGAGACTTGATGTTCCATTTAAATTTTCTCTGATGAACAATCTAAACGTAAAGGCAAATTTGAAACGTAAAACCTTATTTTCTGTGAAAAAAAAATCATTTAGTTTTATTTGATGATTTAGCTAGAGAGTGCTAATCTGGGACACGTAATGAAGTGCTGAATCAGGGAATTACTATTATTCATGAATAAATGCATCAGTTTCCATTATACAGATCTATTTAAATCCTCACTCAGAGATAATTTAGTGAAGATTTTTGTTTATTAGACCACTCATTATAACGCGGGAGGGCATAACTTAGTTCTAGCGAAGCTAAGACTATCCGAACGTGAAAGCAGTCCTCTGTCAACCTTTAGTCTGCTGACTACGAATAATATTAGATTTAATTTAAGGTATTTTTTTTTTTATATTTGTTTACACAAAAAATAAGGCTGGGCATTTAATTCAAAACTACCTCCTTCCTTTACAGACAACTTGAATGCTATATATACATAACTGTTTTACTGTGAAAACAAGTATCAGCTACTAAATCAGTGCACATTTTGTAAAGAAAAAGTTGCATTTCCAATGGGACAGAACATGAAATGATATTGAGCTTCTCGCGGCAAGCTTCAGTTATAGAGGAACAATTAACTTAGAGCTCCAATAACTATAGCAGCAGACGACATTCTATGAACACTTCTTGAGAATAAAGCTTCAAAGTTTATGAGGATCCTCTGTCTAGCAGACGGTTTAAATGAAATATCAAGCCTGAGTTTCACTGAATAATACTAATCAAAGCACTGACAGCACTGGCGAGTTGATTGGCTCTAAGTGTAGGATGGGAAAAAGGTCTTGAACGGAGGCCTTAGACAGTTTCATTTAACCCTTAACTTCCTGTAATTTAAGCAAACAGTGCAGCCCCTGATCAGACGCCGCGTTCTGTGGCGTCTGATCTGGGTCTGCATTGTTTGCCATTGTCAAAAATGTGCCAGTCCAGGTTTTACAGATAACCCACTGTCAACAGCACTCTGACGTCACGACGACAATAATAGTGCGACTATAAATAACCGTTACCTGGATTTTGTCTAACGCGCGGTTTGATTACATTGGCCAATGATAATCACGTGGACAACTACACCTTAAGGAATTTTGACGTTTGTATTCTATGGCTCGATTGTAAATAATCGACCCAATAATGCTGATGTTTTCTGCTACAATTTTGCATACTGCTTTAAGGGTAAATGAATTGCAAAGAATAGTTGATGCTGCTGTTTACATAAATACCTAAGGAAAACTTTGGTCAGCTAACAAATAAATAAATACCCATAGTTTAGATTAATCTCTGCATTGTTCACTTAACTGATTATTATCATTATGCATAATTATACATGGACAGGGTATCATTACTACGACCTTTTTCCAGTCGAGGTTACATTACAAAAACACGCCTATTCAAATATACAGAAAATTTCACCTTGAAAAACTGAAAATTTTCAGATAAAAAAACTCTGATATTTTTCAGGCTTCTGCTCAAAACATAGATTGTGGGTACTTGTTAGAACCGCTTCGGCGAGGCGGTTCTAACGAGTACCCACAATCTATGTTTTTGAGTAGAAATAAGAAAAATAATGCACATCCCTGTAAACCCCAGCAGTTTCACAACATAAAAGTGGGGTTTAAGGGGTTCAATACTATATAGGCATGTTTTCGTGATGATCTCTTTTATAATACAGATTTTTTTTCTATTTCATTATCATTATTATTATTATCACTACTACTGCTGCTGCTACTACTTGTAAATTAGCGCAGTCTTATCAACGCCTTCATGGCTTCACAGACTCGCTGGATATTATTTAATATATTGACGAAAAGTGAAAGCTCTGGTTTTGGTTTTTGTTTGAATGCTTGTTTAACGATATGCGTCGTTTTGGCTCGTCTCCCAGCGAGGGAGAAAATAGAGAGAATTAGAAGATGAGAGGAAAGAGAGGAACAGAGCAGGATGGACAGGCGAATGGCAGTTTAGAAACAGAAGAAATTTCGTATCAAACGATTGTTTTTTTTTTTTTTTGTTGTTTTTTTTTTTGTTTTTTTTCTGTCTCATATCTATTACGTCACCTGAAAAAAGTATGTTTTATTACATATATCAAATGGCCAGATAACTATGCGCGCGCCCCTGAAGTGCAATACCGTATTAGGTAACTTTTATTTTCGTTAGGCAAGTAGTGTTGACTTATCGCGAAAAAAGCTTCTTATCGCATGACAAAACATGTATACCTAAAGCATCGGGTGACTTCAAAGTCAAGTCCAAGTCCAAGTCAGTCAAAATCAAAGGGTTAATGAGGTGATCATGTTGACACGTTAAAAAAGTTTACTTATTGCGGCAATGCATTATTGAAGGCGAAAAATACTTTACGTGGTACCGCACAGACTGCTCAGAGATTCGATATACACAAAGAATCAGGCTTATATTTAGACGTTTGAAGGACCCGAATAAAATAATAGTGAAGCTCCAGAATAATCTGCGCATAGATTAAAGTTTTTACTGCACATAAACAGACTAAATGATGCTCAACGCACGAAAAAGGCCTTTATGCAATTTGCGGACAACGTAGGTCCAGACCAGCATACGCAACCGTGCAGTCTGATCCGAGCATTTCCTGTTCGTCGACATATACTACACTATATCCATTGATTCTGTAAGCGGACTCCGAAGGCCAAGATCAGCCTGCGCTTATGCGCAGGCTGATCGAGGTCTGCGTTGTCCGCAAACTGCTTAAGGACCCTTTTCGTGTGTTGCGCTTCAGATGAAACTCTGTGTGCGTGCGTGCGCGCGTGTTTGTGTGTGTGTGTGTGTGTGTGTGTGTGTGTCCAAAGGATTCCCTTTATATACAGAATATAACTTCTTTGATTTCACTACTTGTAGGGTGTAGCAGCCGTATAAAGTACCCCCGTACTTCATCGTAGTGTATATTACATCATCTGGTCGTTTTCTGTTTTTCATTTCTTTTTTTCGTTTCCAAAGTATATCCTTTATACAGAACATATCTGTATGGGCCTTCAGGAACTCGCGTACAGAGCATTAAATTAAACTGAACTGATACTCACTCAGGGGGAAGCAACTTAGTTAAAATTGTTTTGCCTCCCTTCTGAAAACGGATCTACTTACTTTAAAAAAGAAAAGTTGTTCCTCACATTTAGCTCACAATTTTTTTTTTCTGGGTTAGTCTAGCTAGTTTCGGCCAGTTAAGCCACACTAGCGACGCTCATATAAATTTTCAAGAAGTCGGATGTGGGCTCACTGATCACAAAGGACCAGTAAAATATAAACTACGTTATAGTGAAGTACGGATAGACGTTTCACGGTCACCAAGGTTTCACAGTTATAGTGAATATAAATAGATTCTAATAAGAACAGCCCTTGAGAGCAATGAACACACTCAGAAAACGAAAACGGCTGAAGAGTCAAGAGGAAGTCATATAAGTTATTTCCCTTATATAAATGACGAAAATCTACCAAATGTATGAAGCCCCCTTAAGACACACACTTTTTTTTTTATCATATTACCTTCCATTATGTACCAGTTTCGTAGATATCACCAGACAACAAAACGCATCATTATTTCACTTCTAAGATGATAATCTTGTCCCATTTTAAAATAAAACTCTTATCCTGTAAGATGAACACATTCTAACGCGTGATTTAACAAACCAGCCACCTGATAAATGGAGGAGTTCTTCAAAGTTTGAGAAGCAGCTCGCAAAAAAAGGTTTCCACAACAGCACATTCGATGCAGCGCTGTGGTAAACTGGTCTTCTGTATACCAAGAACAGATTTAAAAGAATACCGTATTTACCCTCAATATTGGGACACCTTGGCTCCATACAATACTTACCCAGTAAGCATTCTACATAAATCTATAGCGGGCCGTTATCGGCCCGTCAGGGTAGCTGGCGGGCCGATAACGGCCCGCTATAGATTTATGTAGAATGCTTACTGGGTATCTACGTGTATTTTGAAAGGAGACTTTGGGTAACCTGCTGAGATTATAATCTGACGTAATGGTAAATGGTGTAATAAAATCCATAAATTTTGCCCTTGGAAACAAAGAACAAAACTGGAGTCTCGGTTTTATTGACTCTTCATATGAAAGCAATGTAGGTTGCAGAACTGCATACACTCGAGAATCAGTGATTCCACCCCTCCCCTCACCCCTACACACATTCTCTCAATAAAAACTGTACTATAATGAAATACGGGTAACCCTGATAACGGTTGGTCCAAACGCATAGGGTAAATACAGTATGCGTCGGTCGTCTTGGACCCGTACCACAGTACCGACAGACGTAAACCAGCGGCAGCAAGTGCACAAGAAAAACAACTACTAGGAAGGATCTGTGCATTAAAGAGGACTGGATACACGTGAGACAACTATCGAGACTATTTTGCTTTCCTGCACACCAAGTCCCCTTCTGAAAAGGGTGTTTTTTTTTAAAGGTAGGAGTTTGCTCCCATAGGATGTTAATTCTTTCCTTTTATAGCATACCTCTTTTCAAAAGGGAGGTAAACCAATTTTGACAGAGCTGATATATAGTTTTCTTTTTTGGGCCAGAAATATATCATGTAGTATACAAATGGTACGCGTGGACTTGTGTCTCTTGAAAAATCTGTTCCACTACACTGTCCCTACTTTTTATCACACTGCTTCACTTTGTTTCACACTGTCTGCTATCCCGCCCCTTCATAATGCCTACTATCCCTCCTCTGATAGTGTATCCATTCTCCTTAACCCATTGTAGACTGAATGAACTCCCCCACACTATATACTGGAAGATTCTAATTTCGATTTCAGGTATGTAAGGCTATGTGATTTAGATATTCCTAGAGAAAATTGGTTTAACTATTTGCAAACTTTGGAGACCCTGATCAGACGCCGCATTCTGCGGCGTCTGATCTGGGTCTGCAATGTTTGCCAGTTAACCTTTTAGGTGTCTCCTGACTACAATTGGTTAATAGGGCTTCGTCAAATGCAAAAGGGTTGTTCATCATATCCTAAATGGCCAGCTTTATCAGAATTGCCAATTTCGCACACACAAAAACTGGAATACGGCCAAGATGAGCCTTCCCATCCGACCAAGGAAGTCGTGTTCCTCCAGTGAGCTAGTGTCCACTCTTGCTGCCGCAGCAATGTCAAGACCATCTTCAACTGCGCGCGACTACACAGGATGATTTTTGGTTTCGTAATTCATTTATACACCAAGGCATCTTTATTCGTGATGCGACTCAATTATTAATTCTATGTTTTATGCAATAAAATATATAACATCCGTCCATGAATTTTAAAACGTCGATCATTAATGCCTTCAAATCAATAAATTCACACTAATTGCAATAATTCTATTTTATCTTAATGGCTTACATAAGGCATGTTTCAGAGCCATTCTGGGAAAATGGGTTTTACAACACAAGTACGAAGATAACTCAGTCCATTGACGCTATCTGGTCAAGGCTTTCGCTACACTCCTGTTTTGCAAATACCTTTGTATATTGTAGGCTTTGGCTGAATGTTCTATAATCTAGAACCGAAAGCATCCACTGTCAGCTAGATCTGCTTTGTTTGGATTTTGGCATAAGATCCATTTGATTTTATCATACCCCGATTTCTGTTAAGTGACTTGCAAAGAGACATTTAAGGCACGATTCAAAGACCAATTTAAAACATTATATTGTAATTTTGCTTTAGAGGGAACGAATCAAGAGTTAAATTATCATTTTAACCCTTGTTCTGCTGAACCTGGATATGTCCTGCTTTTGCAAACTGATCCAGATCTGCACCGCTTGTCATTAAGTATCAAGTAATATGACTGGCTGAAAATTATAAATGGGCATGGCATCTAAATTTATTCAGCATGAGAAGAGTTAAGGGGAATTGACACTTGGTAGATATGTTGCCATTTTTACAAGGGTAACCCAAGTTTGCCTGCCTGTACAACATGTCCTTCTAGAAAGGGGTCTACTCTGAAAAGTAAGAATTTCCCCTTTTGGAACGAATTCGTTCATTTAGAGGAGAGCCCTTTTCAGAAGGGAGTCGAAATTGGGTTGAAAGAGTTGCCTTAAAATGGATTCCACGTGCGTGCTTTCGCAATTGGTTCATTACTAGCCTCTAGTTTCTCTTGGGGTGAAATAACGTTTGTTTTGTTTACCCAAGTGTTGAGTATCAGTCCGATGTTTGTGTAACTTCATAAAGTAACTGTTCGTGTTAGGCCATTGCTGAAAGCATTCGACAATTAAACGTATAATCATAAAATAAACGGAGAAGCTGACCAAAATGAAGCACTGTAGGATCAGGTCATTACGAAAACACTCCTATTCAATTATATAGAAAATTTCACCTCAAAAAAAAAAAAAAAAAAAATCAGATAAAAAAAAAAACTCTGATATTTTTTCATATTTCTGCTTAAAACATAGAGCAGAAATAAGAAAAATAGCGTATACTCCTGTAAACCCCAGTTGTACTACATAAAAGTAGGGTATAAGGGGAGGGGGTCAAAATTATATCGGCATGTTTTCGTGATGTGCGGATCATTAATGCTTATGTGCTGCTATGTTCAGAAGCTTGCATTATTTTAAAAAGTCTATGTAATGTGTACTTCCATATGCCTCCATAATATATAGTGAAAACATTGGTTCGCCTTAGTCTAAAGTTTTAGGAGGATTTTTAGAACTGTGTTTTTAAACAGTTTTACAACCTGTTATTTAAGAAATAAATTATTAAAAAAATGCCTAAGATAAAGCAAAGTTGAGTTTGGGTTGTACCCATTTGAGCACGAGCGAGCGCAACCCAAACTCAACTGTGCCTTATCTGGGGCATTTGAGCACGGTTCGGAGTAATTATTTCTTTTCTAACATCCCTCATTGAGCGAATTTCGCATTGATGAGATCATTTTATTGATTGATTATTATTATTTTTATTACCTGACTTCCCCTTTGGTAGTTGACAATATCTCTTAAGCATTACGTCACACGGTAACGTAGTTACAAGGATCGAAGACGAATATTCAAAATGGCGGATAACTTATGCGAATCCGCTGACGATATAAAATATAAAAATGATGTAAAATATTTATATAAAAAAACTTGTATCCTGTTTTCAGAAAAGTATTGCAATTGGAGTGCCGCGATGGACTTAAGAAGGACAGATATAAAACAACAAAATAAGAATGTAAAGTTAACTTTTGTTTTCGAACATGTCAACAAATACACGATGGAAACAAAAAGTAAAACGAATGTGTTGGAATGGTATAACCTATTCTGTCTTAGTACAAAATATAATTTATTATATGTATTATTTATTATGTATATGAATGTTTCGGCTAATATTGTAAGCTGGCCTCCATAGTTACCAGGGGTGAAACTTTCGCAAATATGATTGGTTTTCCGTCGATAGCGCGCGACGAAATTCCTATGCTCAAATACCTTAGATAAAGCACGGCTAGAAATGTAAAGACAAATAAGGACCAACACGAGCATAGGTGTTAGAATTTTGTTTTTTAGCAACTTTTCTTCCTTTCTGATCTTATCAGGATGATCTGAACATGTGTGTTTGAAGACACATTTTGCTCATTGTCCTACAATACTCTCCACAATACACGGTCACGACAACTTTACTACCATTATCTTTGCAAAGCAAAGCCTCGACAACTTTACTACCATTATATTTGCAATACAAAGCCGCGGCAATTCTTCTACCGTTATCTTTGCATTACAAAGCCGAGACAACTTTACTACCATTATCTTTGCAACACAAAGCCGCGACAACTTTACTACCATTATCTTTGCAATACAAAGCCGCGACAACTTTACTACCATATCTTTGCAATATACAGCCACAACTTTACAACTCAATAGAACCGAGACTCCAATTTTCTATCTGTGCAATAAATGTGTTCTTTGTTCCAAAGGCAACCTTTAATATGTTCATTTTACCCCCATTGCAGCTAGTGTTTAGTGCCGTGTGGCGGCGGTATGACCCCGTACTTCACCACAGTACAGATTATATTTTTATTTACTTTGGGATCATCGAGCCCATTGTGGTATCTCTGAAATGGAGTTCTGTCCATGTATACGTCTGAGGGCGTAAGCAGTGCTGCAAACTTCATTACTGCTTGTGAACCGAGACTCCCATTTTCTATTCATTACGAAAACATACCTATTCAAATATACTGAAAATTTTACTACCAAAAAAAAAAAAAAAAAAAAAAGAAAAGAAAATTTTCAGATAAAAAATTCTGATATTTTTCATATTTCTGCTCAAAACATAGATTGTGGGTACTCGTTAGAACCGCCTCGGCGAGGCGGTTTAACGAGTACCCACAATCTATGTTTTGAGCAGAAATAAGAAAAATAATGTATACCCCTGTAAACCCCAGTTTTACTATATAAAAGGGAGATTTAAGGGGGTCAAAACTATATAGGCGTGTTTTCGTGATGTTGTAATGTGTTCTTTATTTCCAGAGATACCTTTCAGAATTTTATTTTACACTGCAATAAACTTTACAATATACAGCCACGACAAGATTACTGCAATAAACTTTACAATATATAGCCACGGCAAATTTGACTGCAAATATCTTTACAATATACAGCCACGACAAATTTAGTGCAATAATCTTTACACTGTACAGCCGCAAACACTTCACACTGCAATAAACTTTGCAATACACAGCCACGACAAGTTAACTGCAATAATCTTGACAATATACAGCCGCGACAATTTTACACGACAATAATTTTTGCAATACAGAGCCGTGACAAGTTAGCTGCAATAATCTTGGCAATATACAGCCGCGACAATTTTACACTACAATAATCTTTACAATATAACAAGTTAACTGCAATAATCGTTATAATGTATAACCGCCAACACTTCACACTACAATAAACGTTACAATACACAGCCGCGACAAGTTGCAATAATCTTGACAATATACAGCCGCGACCATTTTACACTACAATAATCTTTGCAATACAGAGCCACGACAAGTTAACTGCAATAATCTTTACACTATACGGCCACGATAACTTTACACTACAATAATCTTTACAATACACAAACGCGACAAATTGATTGCAATAATCTTTGCAATACACAGCCGCGATAAGTTTACTGAAGTAATCTTAACAATACATATAACCGCGACAAGTTTGCTCAATACACTGAGTGCCACATTTTTTTTTACTTAACCCCGCTATTTGCAACAATGGAGACATCCAAATTCAAAAATTGGAAAGTTCATTTCAGGAATTGGAGATGAAAAGGCTAACAGTACAGATCCACGACAAGTATGTTTTTTTTTTCTTCTTCTTAAAAGTTGCATCCCATAGCAAAACTCTGTCTCCGTTAAACCTTGCTGTTGGCTTTGCGCTCTTGATGAGCCTGAAAATTAGCGACTCACTGGTGTTCTCAAGTGCGCCATGTAATTGCATATCCGTATCACGGCATGGTTTCGGAATTACTACTGATAGAGAGCCGTGACGTAAGAAAACGTACTTTAGACATGTGCTCCCAGCGAAGATTGATCAGAATCTTCGCAGGGCACATTTTGGATAGCCAAGGATGCCAGTTTCTTCATGCGGACAACGAAGATTCTGATCAGACTGCGCATATGCGCAGGCTGATCTGAGTCGTCGTTGGGCGCATTGTTAGAAGGTATGTTTTCTCATGTCGGGGCTCGCATGATTTCAGAATTATTACTGATGGAGGCCAATTACGTGTTTATGATCAGTTCCAGTTTAATTCAAAGACTTTCCAATAGTAAATGTTCTAAATGAGCGAGGAAGCGTTTGAAGTTGAACGGAAGGGGGCATGTAGCGTGAAAACACTTGTATAAACACATTACAGGACAGCAGCAATCAAACAAACACGCAAGCAAAATAGTACCTTATCGCGTATGCGAAATGCGCGGAGCCAGCTCTGATCGGTTTCTGCATACTTCATATGTAGAATTTTTGGAACTCATAAATCTATATAGCTTCAGATGAAGACCTGGATCGGCCTGCCGTCGTTCGTAATCACATGCAGGATGAAAGAGCTCTATGCAAGTTGAGGCCTGGGAGATATTGGCATTAACTAGACTATATATCTCATGTATAATTATGCAGAATGAATATGGAAATCGCGTTTACTACACTCACATTAAAATCCATCCTCTGCGATTTTTCAAACTCTTGCTCTAATCTTATTCTAGGTTTAATTGTCAGATATGTCTCAAAATGTGGTTGCAACGGTCGCAAGACAGTCGTCAAGAAGTTGCATCGCAGTAGCATTGTCTGTGTAAACGCTATTTTAAGCAACATCACGAAACATGCCTATATAATTTTGACCCCCTTAAACCCCACTTTTATACAGTAAAACTGGAGTTTATAGGGGTATACATTATTTTTCTTATTTCTGCTCAAAAACTTAGATTGTGGGTACTCGTTAGAACCGCCTCGCCGAGGTGGTTTTAACGAGTACCCACGATCTATATTTTGAGCAGAAATAAAAAAAAATATCAGGGGTTTTTCTCCGAAAATTTTCAGTTTTGGAGGTGAAATTTTCTATATATTTGAATAGGCGTGTTTTCGTAATGAAACCGATGAGGCCTAGTTGGTCAAAACACACATGTCTGCTGCAGGATTTACAGGTTCAACCTACGCCTATAAAGTACCACTTTTTTTTTTGTTGTTTTTTTTTTACTTTTGGCAATCTGTATTAAGTTCCTGACCATAAACTTTCTAAAGTTACCATTTTTGCTGCAGTTTATAATAGTAAGCATAAGCATTATAGTACTGATACTTAAGTGCCTTTTGTCTCGTAAATCTACAACTTACTGTAAAGCTTCAATGACTCGAATAACGAATGACTCGTTTACCGTGGCTGATTCGAATTAGATTTTTCGTCCCTAGAAAATTCTTCCGATAAGTCAAGAAAAATATTTTGGGATATTTTAGGGACCATTGAGCACACTCAATATACCATTATTTCATTGAGGATTGAAAAGACATCCCTAAATTATCCTCATTATCTCCATTTGCCTCCTGACCTGTCGTTATGATTAACCCTCAGTGGCTCGAACTACCTATGTCTCGAACTAATTCCCATGGTCTTAAAGATGTTCGAGCCATTGAAGTTCAACTGCATTTACCATTTAATATTACAACTAACGCAGCAAAGGAGTGGTCATTTCAGTCTGCCATTAAAAGGGCCGGGCAGTACACATCTCATAACGGCAGCAAATCTGTGGCCCCGGTACGATCGTATTGAAAGTTGCGTAGCCGTGCATTAACAGCGCGTGAATTGCCTTGTTAATACACGGCTTTTCGCCGACGATTAATGCACGGCTACACTGCCTTTTTATGCAGTAATATACAATGATAATACAGCATGGCGTAGCATATAAGTAAAGCAAGAATATTTAACTTTCTAGAGGACAGTTAAAGGGTATATTCTGTATCTTTCAAAAAGGAAGAGGGTAGTTTTTTTTGTTTTTTTTTTTGAGGCGACGTTGTATAAACGTCATGTGCCAGCTGGGTAAGACTTCGCTGATTGCTGGTTGATCCGGATCTATATTGTTCATATGTAATGATAGCACGCTAAAAATAACATTAACAATTTAAATTTGATCTGCAATTTAACAATATATATTTTTGTGTAAAACTAACACAATTCCAAACAGTCTCATATATTATTGTCCAATCAGAGTCAAGCTTTTCATGAAATATAGGCTTTGGCTTCCGTATACTATTTGCTGGTTCCAGTCCTCACCATCCTAATTGGTATCCTGCTTCCTTCAGTAATGTGTAGTCTATTATCAACGTCCAATACCATGGAATACCAAACAAGCGGTCAAAAGGAAGTGATACCATTTTAATGATCTCGCATGATGTTGGTAATTTATTCTTTCCACGGTACATTGTCTTCTCAACACCATCCCAATCTATCAACGCCGAACCCCAACATTTGTCCAGTTCAGACAAGCATATCTAATATCACTGATTGATAAAACAAACCATAGATAATGTGGAAAGATAAACAGAAGTCTTGATGAATAGAAAATATGGCAGCGATAGTTCTACCACACTGTTTGCATTTTGAAATAATATCTGCTGAAGACATTTACTACTATGCTGTGCGGTGGTCTGAAAAACGACGTTTCATTGTGTTTTAGTTTTCGTAGAAATGTTTAGAATATGTAATTTTTATTAATATTTGAACCACCACATGACAAAACCAACAAAATGGCATGTGCGCCCAGCGAAAACTCAGATCAGCCTGGGCATTCGCCCAGTCTGATCAGAGTCTTCTCTGACCGCATGATGAAAACTTAAGTCCTTAGCTACCCATTCAGCGCTCAGCGAAGACTCTGATCAGACTGGGCGGATGCTGATCTTCGATGGGCGCATTTTGTTGCCATTTTGTTGGTTTTGTCAAGCGCTGGCTCATTTGTTTTCAGGTCTAGCAGACCTCAGTACGGTCGTTTTCATTTTCGTGTGTTGTGGCATTTGTTTGTGTCCCCTGAACCTAAAATATCTGTGTCTCAGGTTGCAGGCTGACATAAAATGGGAATGAAACGTAGAAATTTATTTTATTATGTTTTGGCATGAAGGATATAGAGAAATGCCTGAAAATATGGGGATTCCCCGAACATTTAAGAGGTTATGGTTGTTGGCAAAATGGAGGGACAGTGGGGTAACCTGAAACACACAACTTCACTGTCTAAGGGCTTTCAGAGAGAGAGAGAGAGAGAGAGAGAGAGAGAGAGAGAGAGAGAGAGAGAGAGAGAAGAGAGAGAGAGAGAGAGAGAGAGAGAGATATCTATCTATTCCAGTCCTCATCAAAGCTGTTGATTTCATTTGACCATTTGACTGACTACCCACACTCTGCCCTCTGCTATTTTAAACCATCATCGCATGAAGATAGATAAAGTTTGAGCGGAGGAGGAGGCCAGCTCTATCAAAAATGTTTTGCCTTCCTTCTGTAAAGAGGTTTACTCTAAAAAGAAAGAATAGGATAAGTCAGCCGTTTAATGCAGAACAGTTAATACGCAAACCCGTCTGTGCATGAGCACAGCTTGACCTGAGATCAGATCTGCCCTTTGCTCTCACGTTTTCGGCACTAGATTCTACTAATGTATTGAGAGTTGAACAAGCCTGATTAACATCACGAAAACATGCCTATATAATTTTGACCCACTTAAACCCCACTTTTATATAGTAAAACTGGGGTTTACAGGGGTATACATTATTTTTCATATTTCTGCTCAAAAACATAGATTGTGGGTACTCGTTAGAACCGCCTCGGCGAGGCGGTTCTAACGAATACCCACAATCTATGTTTTGAGCAGAAATATGAAAAATATCACAATTTTTTATCTGAAAATTTTCATTTTTTTTTTTTGTGGTAAAATTTTCAGTATATTTGAATAGGAATGTTTTCGTAATGAACTGCGAATGCGTTGAAAATTTATCAGACTGCTAATGAGATCCTGGATAAAACTGTTGACAGCGCATAGAACAGACTGTTAGCGCGAATACTGGAGATTATTAAATTACCGTAAACTGAGCATTTAGTATGCGAAATTAGCAAACAACAAAATTCGATCTAGCAAATGATTCAGCACATCGGAAAAGGGCACTTATCACAAAGTCGACCAGCAAAGGCTCAGGCGAGCCTGCGCATATGCGCAGTCTCGCCAGAGCCTTTGCTGTTCGCAGACATGTAGTAGAGACCTTGAGAAAGCTTCAGGCAAAACTCATGTCTGTAGTCCCAATTGGGGACTGTGCATGCGCATTTGAATAACCACAACCAGACAACCATAAGTTCTTTTTGTGTTTTCGTGTGCCAGCCCAAATAAGTTAATTTTTAAGCTTTTATCTCAGAAAAACAGGACATATTTTTTTTATTCTAATCGCCTCTTAAACAGAAATTAAGAAATATATTGGAAAAAATGTTATCCATCCATTATCTATTTTTCAAATGTCATGGGATAAAACCCAGTGGACATACAACGTTGAAACAATAAACAACGTTTTCTCAGACATTACGAAAACACGCCTATCAAATATATTGACAATTTCACCACCAGAAAACTGACAGTTTTCAGATAAAAATTCTGATATTTTTTAAATTTCTGCTCAAACCATAGAGGCGGTTCTAACGAGTACCCACAATCTATGTTTTTGAGCAGAAATAAGAATAATAATGTATACTCCTGTAAACCCCATACTATATGAAAGTGGGGTTTAAGGGGGTCAAAATCATATAGGCGTGTTTTCGTGATGGTTTACGTTGAATCACCGTTGAAACAACGTTGTTGCTATTGTTACTACGTTTTGTGCCTCCTGCGAATTTATATCCCTTTTCGTCCGTTTCGGCTCAATTATGTTATTTCGATCAGATTCAGTAGCAGGTGTTGCGGTCAAGTGGTCACTGATTCGGACATAATGACCGCCATGTGCCGCTCCATTTGATTTCATTGTCAGTGAATGGAACAAATTAGAGGCGATAATCACTGGCCCGTGACTGATAGAGGCCTCATACCGATCCAAGACCCTAGAGAAGCTATACAAGATTGTTTGATAGTTCAGCTCTTGTAAACCCGAAAAAAGATGTTTCAACCCAGTGTTTGACGGAATCAAATATCTGTCACAAAGATGAAGAAATTGATAAAGGGGTCTGTCCACAGAGGACATGGTTTAATCTCTCCAAAAATCCGACATAAAATTAGTATCGGATTTGTTTAGGATGGTACATTGGAATTATGCTAACTTTTTGGAATTAGTTGATCATTTAACCCATTTTAGACCGAATAAACTCTCCCACACTGTATATTGGAAGAGTCGTATTTCAATTTTAGGTATGTCAGGCTAAGTGATTAAGATATTCCTACAGAAAAAATGGCTAAACTATTTGCAAACAATGGAGACCCTGATCGGACGTCGCATTTTGTGCTGTTTACTAACTAACTTTTTGAGGGTCTCCAGACTTAAATGTGTTAACAAGAAATGTATGTTTGTAAAACACTATGCCCCAACTACAGTCGAACCTCAATGGCTCGAACATCTTTAGGACCATGGAAATTCGTTCGAAACATGGGTAGTTCGAGCTACTGAGGGTTAATCATGACATCAGTTCAGGAAGCAAATAGCGATAATTTAGGAAAATCTTTTCGATTTTCTACACAATGATTGTATGTTGAGTGTTCTCATTAGAATCGCCTCGATGAGGCGATTCTAATGAGTACACACAACATACAATTCAATGATAAAATAAGAAAAGAAATCCCTTAATATTTGTTTTCTTGAGCTATTGGAAGAATTTTGTAGGGACTGAAAAAAGATTTCGAATCATCCACGGTAAACGAGCCATCCGTGTTTGAGCCATTGAGGTTATACTGTATATGCCTGTCCCTACAAAATGTCAAAGATGAAAAGGGACATTACGATCACAAAATTAATACGATTGTTTTGTTGTTTTTTTTTCTCAAAAAAGGTGATCTGAAATAGTTATCGATATATATATATATATGTATAATAGAGGATAGCCGAATAAACGTTCATGCCACATTTAGTTCAAATGTCTTCAAATGCCATTTCAAAATGGGGAAAATAAATGAGAGAAAAAAACAAAACAAACACAACATTATATTGTGGAAACAGATTTCATCATAAGTGTATATATACATGTACAGATATTTGTTGGACAGATAATCTATCAACGGCAACAATTTGAACGAACTTGGGGCCATTGTTATCATGGACAACGGTACATGTCTGCAATGAATCTTGCCTTTGTATGTCAGACGCAGAGAGTGACAGCAGCCAGTTGATGAAAAATAACCGAGTACATGCATATTATCAATGAAGCTTGACATGACAGTGGAAAACTAATTATAACGTCAGAATGTTTACATTCCAGTACATGTAAAACTAGAGACAGGAAAATCAAATGATGCCACTACTTATTGCAAACAATAAATATTCTGGCGGCGAAAAATGAAACTCTTGGACTGGTCACAGGCTGTTCTTTGCTGGCTTTATGTATACCTAGGATGAAGATTTGGTGTTTGTAAAATCGATTTAACACCCAGTTACCACCACTGTGACACACACTCACCTCCCCGGTAGGTTTAACTACTCATCGTTATAAATCGGTTAGTTCTTTGTGAAGCGATGTGCTTTACGCTCTGAGTCTTTTTTTCAAGAGTTGGCCTCTTTGTTGTCATATGAATACCTCGTTGGAGAAGAAGGAGTTATTGGATCCTGTGACACCTCTGTGGGGAAGAAGTTGTTGGATCCTGTGTTACCTCGTTGGGAAAGAGGGTTATTGCATCCTGTGATACCTCGTTGGGGAAGAAGTTGTTGGATCCTGTGTTACCTCGTTGGGGAAGAAGGGTTATTGCATCCTGTGATACCTCACTGGTGAAGAAGTTTTTGGATCCTGTGATACCTCGTTGTAGAAAGAAGGGGTTGTTGCATCCTGTGATACCTCGTTGGCGAGGAAGTTGTTGGATCCTGTGATATCTCGTTTTAGAAGAAGTTGTTAGATCCTGTGATACCTCTTAGGAAAGAAAAAATCTTTGGATCCTGTGATACATCATTGGGAAAGAAGTTGTTGGATCCTATGATATCTCATTGTAGACTGTTGGGAAAGAAGGAGTTGTTGATTCCTGTGATACTTCTATGGGGAGGAAGTTGTTGGATCCTGTGAACCTTGTTGGGGAAGAAGTTGTTGGATCTTGTGATACCTCTATAGGGAAGAAGTTGTTGGATCCTATGATACCTCGTTGGGGAAGAAGGACTTGTTGGACCCTGTGATGCCTCTATGAGGAAGACTTTATTGCATCCTATGAACCTCGTTAGGGACGAATGAGTTGTTGGATCCTGTAATTCCTCTATGGGGAAGAAGGAGTTGTTGCATCCTGTAATACCTTATTGGGGAAAAAGTTGTTGGAGCCTGTGATTCCTCTTTGGCGAAGAAGTTGCTTGATCCTGTGATACCTCGTTGGGGAAAAAGAGGTTGGGTCCTGTGATACGTCTATAGGGAAGAGGTTGTTGGATCATGTGATACCTCTATGGGGAAGAAGTTGTTGGGTCCTGTGATACTTCGTTGGGAAAGAAGTTGTTGGATCCTGTGATACCTCTATGGGGAAGAAGTTGTTGGATCCTATGATACCTCTGTGGGGAAGAAGGGGTTGTTGGATCCAGTGATACATGTATGGGGAAGAAGTTATTGGATCCAGTGATACCTCTATGAGGATGAAGTTGTTGGCTTCTATGATACATCGTTGGGGAAGGAGTCGTTGGATCCTGTGATACCTCTATGGGGATGGAGTTGTTGGCTCCTATGATACCTTGTTGGGGAAGAAGTTGTTGGATCCTATGATACATCGTTGGGGAAGGAATTTGGATCCTGTGTAGGGAAGAAGGGGTTGTTGGATCATGTTATACCTGTATGGGGAAGAAGTTGTGGGATCCTGTGATACCTCTATGGGGAAGAAGTTGTTGGCTCCTCTGATACCCCGTTGGGGAAGAAATTGTTGGATCTTGTGAGATCACTTTAGGGAAGAAAGAGTTGGTTACTCTGCTTTTCGCTGGTTTGTAATGTGTGATGCCTGTCGTTGTTTGTTAATTCTTCATCTTGGTGTCAACAACTATGTTCTGTGATTGTGTCTCTTCCTGGACTTCGTTTTTGTTTTCAACGTGTAAATAACCTTCCAATCAATGATCCTTTAGCTCTCTTCATAAATAAAGATAATTTTGTGCAATACAAAATGCTGATTGAAATACCAATATAATTAAATCGGGTTTAGAAACACCAAAATCAGAGAAAATTGCAAAATGATGTATTATACCCCTACCCCGGTTTTCAGGTCGAGTGTGTACACTCGAGCCATAGAATACAAACGCCAAAATTTCTTTAAGGTAGTTGTACACGTGATTATCACTCACTGACTAATGTAATCAAGCCGCGCGTTAGATGAAATCCAGATAACGTTTTTTTTTTTGTTTTTTTTGTTTTTTTTTGTAGCAGCGCTCTTCTTGTCGCTGTGACGTCGGATTGCTGTTGGTAGAGACTTATCTGTAAAACTTGGACTGGGACCTTTGGGACATTGGCAAACAGTGCAGACCAAGGTCAGGATCAGGTCAGCACTGTTTGCTCAAACTACAAGACGCTTAAGATTAAATTAATAAAATAAAGTCCCCGTGCAGGAACATTTTCTCGTCCGTGTTACACAATCAGAGGCAATTGATCCACCAGTGCTGTTAGTGCTTTGATTAGTGTTTTTTGTTTTTTTTTATGGGAACATGCGGGTGCTTATTACATAGACATAACTTGAGTGTAACATATAGCTTTATCATTACGAAAACACGCCTATTCCAATATACAGAAAATTTCATCTCCAAAGACTAAAAATTTCCGATATTTATCATATTTCTGCTCAAAACATAGGTTGTGGGTACTCGTTAGAACCGCCTCGGCGGGGCGGTTCTAACGAGTACCCATAATCTATTTCTTTGAGCAGAAATAAAAAAAAATAATGGATACCCTTGAAAATCCCAGTTTTACTATATAAAAGTGGGGTTTAAGGGGGTCAAAATTATATAGGGACGTTTTCGTGATGGTCACCAGTAGTATTGTGCCATGACAACATATATTTTCTACGAATTTGTAGCTTGAAATGTTTAAAATGAGTTCCTTGTGGAAATCAATGAAAGGATTTGTCCCAAACTTAGCATTACCATTTGTTTAGTCTTTTGTTTTAGAATCGTCCGCTGTGGAATCGGTTGTGGTTATGTATAACCCATTTTAGACTGAATAAACTCCCCGACTATACGAGTATATTGGATAAGTCAAATTTCAATTTCAGGTATGTCAGGCTATGTGATTTAGATACTCCCAGAGGAAATGGTTAAACTATAAGCAGTGTGACATCAAGGGGTGTCTGGTTTGTTTTTTTGACTAAAATCTTTTACAATAATTCCCGTATTTAATGAAAACACAATAGACCCTGATCAGACACCGCGTTCTGTGGTGTCTGAGCTGGGTTTGCACTGTTTGCCAACTACCCTTTTGGGTGTCTCCAGACTAAAATGTGTTAAAGGTCATAGTCAGTTAAGTACATATATCACAGAACACCGATTCTGTTTCTATCCGCATGTAGTTCCATACTAAAAAGTTTCAGAATGTTTGCCTCCTTCTGAGGGCTTGTTTTTAGATATTTTGATGCCAGAATTGGTCAAAATCTATAATTCAGGCAGTTCTGCAGTAGATATACGCAAATTTGTAGGTCTTGAGAGGTTGCTTTAAAACAAGAACTAGGAAGACATCTGGGCCCAGGTTTACAATTGTCCCTCAAGTTAAGGTCGGCCTTAGCTTTGAGGCTCGACATTTGCAAAGCACATTCTGCTCTTTCACATAAAAGCTGATTTTCAACGATGACATTAATAAGAACAGTTTGATATCATCTACTAAATTTACATAAAATCATTCATTTTAATTGACTCTAAATATCTTTTTTTTCATATCGTAAATTTTTGGAGCTTAAGTTAAAGTAGTCCGTAACTCTGAGGAATGATTGTAAACATGGACCCTGGAGAACATATTCTCTTTATATCGACAGAGACCTGGATCCAGGTCTACAATCATTCCTCAGTGTTAAGGTACACCTTAACTTAAGGTCCAAAATTTTGACATAAAAATGTGGTATTTCAAGATGGCTGAAATGTGTCAGATGTACTTTACGTTTGTTCAGTAGAGGGTGTCGAAATATACCTATTGGCATCATTATTGAAAAGCAGATTTTACATGAAAGCGCAACAGATGCATTGCAAATCTCAGTCCTTAAGTTTATGGTCGACATTAACTTGATGAGCGACTGAAAACCTGGACTTGGTAAACAATATGGAGTGACTTAATTCAAAGACACGGAAGATTCTTACATGTTATTTCATCTACCGGTTTCGACTTTTCAGAGTGGCTGCTCTCAGGCAAGCATCTTGTTTGCACCGTTTAACTAAAACCCTACAGTCGAACTTCAATGGCTCGAACATCTTTGGGACCATAGAAAATTGTTCGAGACATGGGTAGTTCGAGCCACTGAGGGTTAATCATGGTGCCAGGTCAGGAGGCAAATAACGATAATTTAGGGAAATCTTTTCGATTTTCTACACAGTGATTGTATGTTGAGTGTACTCATTAGAATAGTCTCGATGAGGCGATTCTAATGAGTACACACAACATACAATTTCACGATAAAATGAGAAAAAAAAATCATTAAATATTTGTTTTCTTGAGCTATCGGAAGATTTTCATAGGTACTCAAAAACGAGTTCGAATTAGCCATGGTAAACGAGCCATCGGTGTTCGAGCCATTGAGGTTCGACTGTATATAGACCTTAGACCATGTGCAGCAACATATAAGGAAACACCAATGGTAATCCTCTATCATAATAACCAATTTATGCCTAACTTCCCATAATAGGGACATTGACAAACAGTGTAGACCCAGATTAGACGCCACAGAAAGCGGTGTCTGATCAGGGTCTACACTGTTTGCATTAAATAAGGGGATTTCTGTAAAAGACTTTAGTAATAAAAACTAACCAGACACTCCTTCTATTAGAAATGGACCTGTTCAAAGAGTTAACATAGAAGAGTCCATTTGGAGTAAATAGGTTTAAGGTCATAGTCTACTTAACCTCACAGAACAATGGTTACGGTTCCATGATGAAGAATTCTAGAATCTTGCCTGTTTATGAGGCCTTATTTCTACATATTTTGACGCAAAGGTTGGTCAAAATGCACAACTCAAGCAGTTCTGCAGAAGCTATAGGTACACTTGTTAAATCTAGACTGGCCCAAGTCTACAGTGAATAACAATGTATTCTTATAAAATTGTTTGATAATCCACTAAAATAAAACAAAAATAATGTCATGACTATAAAGGCTGGTCACTAGTAACCAGCGTTTATAGTCATGATATTATTTTACTGTTTGTATTAAATACCGAAAAGTCTATAAAATATGGTGATAATGAAATGTAAAAAGACATCCCTTCTATTTGAAATGGATTGGTCCAAAGAGTTAAGGTAGAAGAGTCCAATTGCCATTAATGGATAAAAGAGAGTCACCAATCATCTTAAATGAAAGTGTTCCGTTCTTAGAGCCAGTATTTAACTGCAACCTTGTAAGGAAATAGCTAAAGTTTGTCGATTAGGTATTGGTTTGGGTTGCTTCTATGACTTAGGTGTTCGACTGGGCTTTAAACACCAAAAAAAAAAAAAAAAAAAGAAAAGAAAAACAACAACAACAACAACAACAAAAAGGCTTTGTATGCATTTTAGGACGTACTTGATGGGTGTGTGTTCGGGTAGGTATAAAGTTTGTTTAATAAAAAGACATAAACACGATGACCTCCAGATTTTTTTTGTAAGTTTCCCTTTTTCTGGCAATATTTTCTAGGGAATACACTTTGTACAGCTTTTTTTTTTTTTTTCTTTTTTATATATGATCAAAATTAATGCACAATGCAGAAAAGAGATTTTATTTTTCATAAGAGCCTCGATGTCAGAAAATATACCTTACATGTACGTCCAGCAAAGATTCAGATCAGCGTGCGCATTCGTACAGTATGATCAGATACTTCGCTGGATGCATTTTGGATAGCCAAGAATGCAATTTTTTTATTCATGCTGACAAAGAAGAGTCTGACCAGACTACACGGATGCTCAGGTTGATACGAGTCTTCGTTGGGCACATATGTCAGAAGGTATGTTTTTCCCACGTTGCGACTCTAACCTTGTTAAATCATTACGAAAACACGCCTATTCAAATATACTGAAAAGTTTACCACCAAAAAATGAAAATTTTCCGATAAAAAATTCCGCTATTTTTCATATTTCTGCTCGAAACATAGATTGTGGGTACTCGTTAGAACCGCCTCGTCGAGGCGGTTCTAACGAGTACCCACAATCTATGTTTTTGAGCAGAAATAAGAAAAATAATGTATACCCCTGTAAACCCCAGTTTTATCATATAAAAGTGGGGTTTAAGGGGGTCAAAATTCTGTAGGCATGTTTTATGATGGGACTCGAATTTCATGATCGGTTTCAAGTCCTTTTGTTTGATATGAATTGGTTTGGAATTTTAAAATATAGTCTTACCTATATTATTCTGAAACTTCAGGGTATGCTATAAAAACTTACATGTACAAAATGACAGCAAATTAAACTCGTGGTATGTCTCCGCAATAACTTTACAGAGTGCAGAAAAAGGGAAGAAGAAAAAAGACAATTTTAGATATCGCATATGGTCGAGTGACACCTTACTGGTGTTGTTATGAATAATCAAATCAGCTTCAATTTCAATTTGATTAACTCCAAGCCTAATCTTACAAATGTTTCAAACCTGTTATGCTATAAATTTGACTGCCGCATTCGTATTTTCCGCCGATTTACCACATTGTTGAGTTCATTGGTTCGCGAAATTACTCAATAAGAGGGATTTAGGCGATAACTAGGGATTAGCCCCTCAGAGCAAGTAAAAGGGTCGGAGGCTATTGTATCTCAGAATTAAATTGAGGATCTCTGTAGTTCTGTAATCGCCCGGAAAGACAAATTAAGTCTAGAAATAAAATGGATAAATCGCTTCCAATGGGAGTCAGTGACTGATGAAATGATTTGTTTATTTCGTGCCTATCGTAAATCGGTTTTGCGACAATCGTAAATCGATTTTTGATGACCAAATTAAATGGTAAGTTGTAGGTACTCCAAATTTCATGGGAATTTTACATTTCCTTTACGAATTCAAGTTTGTAAATTAATTCGGTATTCAAATTCAACACACTTCCGTCTTGTAAAGAGTTACCTAATGTAAGTCTTTCAGAAGAAATTACACTAGCTCTAGGCTTTACCATACCCATTATTTTCCCAGACTCGCGGAAGAAAATTGTAACAAATTAAATCCTATGTATTTTTTTTTTTAAATCTCCGCGAGGGATGCACAAAAATGTCAAACTACAAGCTTTGGTTATTTAGCTTAATAGAAATAACCGTAAAATGCTTATCATGAAAGAAACACTTGGTGTATGCCACTGGGTCTCCAGTACCAAAGAATGCATACAGCGGAAGTACAGTATTATAGGTTATTGCTCTGATATTGGTGAATATTGTCCCAAGTTGGGGTACATGTATCAAAGGGCGCGAGTTTGCAAGTCTCTTCCTCATTAATGTTCCACGGAAAGGCTGTGCTTTCCCAGCGGGCACACAACGTTGAAACAACGTCGATTCTACGTTGATTCAACGTCTTGTTCAACGTTTTTGCCTGCTGGGTCGTGATTGTGGCTTTTCCTGGGTGTCGTTACATATGTTTACAATAAACGTCTTTAGTACATCTGGGAACCGTTGTACCAATAAGCATGTACATGTTTTGTTTGAGTTTGAGTTGAGGTTTTACTGCTCAATAGTATAAACATATTTTATTGCATCATTTCATGGCAATGGGGTCGGGCCACAAGTTCTACCAACATTAGTTACGGCCCTCCCCCTATACTGCTCAATCAACCTATTAGGGTCATGTCGATCACAGTCAGTTAAGCGAGATGGGGCTCGATCTCGCGACTCCTGGATCTGCAATTAGACACACTACCAACTGCGCTGTCGAGCCCGACAAGCATGTGCATGTACAAGCATACTAAGATCTGTACATTGTACATGCAACATATGTGATGGTCATGTAAATAGTGCAAAACGTGGTATACTGTACTAGAATCCATGACGAACTCATTTAATAGCATAACGACGTCAGGTGTCATTGAAACGGTTTTCAACAGTTAACCCATTTCCTGCTGAACACGACATGCCCTGTCTCAGCAAACAGTGTAGATCCAGATCAGTTGGCTGCTGAAGAAGCCAACTGATCTGGATCTGCACTGTTTGTCATAAAATATGTGAATTTATATCAAAAACCCGAATCAAGTAATGTGATTGGCTGGAAATTAGAAGTAGGCGTGGCATCTTAATTTATTCAGCAGGACAAGGTTAATCTTTATTCGTAGAAATTAGTGAACAAACCAAATGAGCCGGGACACAACATTCTTACAATAATGCATGTGCACCCAGCGAAGACTTAGATTAGCCTTTGCATCCTCGAAGGCTGAACGGTCTTCGCTGTCCGCTTGAAAACGCTTTGGACCCTTTGCTACCCATAGAATGCCCTGAGGAGACTCTGAGCAGAAAACCCAGATCAGGTTGTACATTCCCAGGACTTCCAAATGCGCACTTGCTATAAGTTACCTTGTTGATGATAGCAGCTTGTTTTTTTTTATTGTTTTTGTCCCCCGTCTTTTCGAAGAAAAGCGAGGTCCTTCCGGCGTTGTTCGTTGTGTGCGATGCGTAGTTCCGCACCCTCTGACAGTTCCTTATGTTCACATCTCCGCTTACAGTTTATGTTTTGAAACGGTACAGATGTTTTTATCATGGTCCGAGGACTTTTCTGCGTTTTTAACTTAGTCATTTTACCAGGATCAGATACTATCAAAGTGTATAGGAAGTGGGTACATTGTGGCCACAACTCTTCCTATAGTTTCATACCGATCTTTTTGAAACTGTACATGTGTTTTTGTCATTGTCTGAAGATGTGCATCAGTTAAGTTTTATTTGTTTTATGTTTTCTTTTCTCTCAAATATTATCAAAGTGTATAGATTGTAGGTACCTTGTTGACCTTGTTGGTTTTGGAGGATTTTTAACAGGCGGGTCTTTAATTAAATTCTGTGAAATTTGTTTGTTTTTCATAGACTAGCTACACAGACCGCCGATGCAGATTTCCTGTTACATTTTACAAACGTTTCAAGCTTATGACTATCCTTGCGAAGCCCTGGGCCCACTTGTTCAAAGCTAACGACATCGTTAGTTAACGATTCGTTAAAATTTATATCGAGTCATATGCAAATATGCTGAAATGTTTTGCTGAAAAAAATGTGAGTAGCTTTTGCAGTGCAAAAGCTACTCACATTTTTTCAGCAAAAAATATCAGAATATTGTATATTAAATCCGCTAAAACAGTTAACGAAATGACCCTTAACGAGCCCGTTAAGCTAACGAAGCTTTGAACAACTGGGCCCTGCTTTACTCACTGATTGTTGGTAGATTCAATGGCTTAACAATGCATTCGTGTATTCATTTTGAACCCGTATTATGAGTGCAGGCTTTCGTCGATGACTTCGGCTTCGAACAAAAAGGTTCAGATCAAAAAGCATCTGAAACAAGGAGCCAGACATTTAAATCATTTTATATGAACAGCATTACGAAAACTCGCCTATACAAATACATAAAAAATTTCACCTCCAAAAACTGAAAATTTTTTAGATAAAAAACTCAGATATTTTTCATATTTCTGCTCAAAACATAGATTGTGGGTACTCGTTAACCGCCTCAGCAAGGCAGTTCTAACGAGTACCTACAATCTATATTTCTAAGCAGAAATAAGAAAAATAATGTATACCCTTGTAAACCCCAGTTTTATTATATTAAAGTGGGGTTTAAGGGGGTCAATTTTATATAGGAATGTTTTCGTGATGGAACAGAACAGAGCAAAACTTCATTACAAACCTCAGGTCACACATTATATGTTAGAAATTCAGACCATATCTATAGACTAGCCACAGAGCTCAACAAGACTAAAATAATATATATATATATATATATTTCTAAGCCTTGGGCAAGGCTAATTATATGACATATGAGTGAGAAACAAACAGAAAACATACACAAAGAAAGGCCAATATTTATACATAACTCCCCTGTAGAGGATTTACAGAGGAAAGAAATTGAGAGAATCGACAATTCAGAGGCAGTAAAATGTGTCTTGGAAAATCAGAATAATAAAAATAATATGTCTTTGCGTCACTTTACACTTTAACGAGTATTTGAGCAAACACGCGTAGATCTTTTAAACGGCGTTCATCGTTGCAATATATCAATTCTTTAAATTTCAGTATATTCGGGTTAGATTTTGTCTATAAACTTTTTTACGCTCCAGGCTAAAGAAGGGACAAACTAGTAAGCAATGAAATTCATCGCCTACTTATAAAAGATTGCACAAGTTACACTTTCGTCCACTTATATCAAGCTATTGCCAACGGCCACGCTCACATGGAAATCGATGGTTGCCTGTTCTTAGCTAAACAAGGATCGCGGTAATCTGATATAGTATGAGTCTAAATTTATCGTATCTTTGAACAGTCTGTTATTAAGACTATTTGAAGAATTTTCTAATTTTGTACTCCAGTTTTGCAAAAACTGAGCAGCTAAAAAAGATATGACCATTTTACTACAGTAAAGATTGCATGATTGATTTAGCCATAGGTCAGGTCTACCACATTCTTCCAGGTATAGCTCTAGACAGCCGGTCTTTCTAATCACAAAATATTCATCAAGGAAACATGCCTATATAATTTTGACCCCCTTAAACCCCACTTTTATATTGTAGAGTTGGGGTTTACACAAGGGTATTCATTATTTTTCTTAT
The DNA here is from genome assembly GCA_964016985.1 of Anodontia alba. Classification (NCBI taxonomy): domain Eukaryota; kingdom Metazoa; phylum Mollusca; class Bivalvia; order Lucinida; family Lucinidae; genus Anodontia; species Anodontia alba. The sequence continues at coordinate 66,674,496 of OZ024821.1, read as the reverse complement.
TTCTGCTCAAAAAAACATAGATTGTGGGTACTCGCTAGAACCGCCGCGGTGAGGCGGTTCTAATGAGTACCCACAATCTATGTTTTGAGCAGAAATATGAAAAAATATCAGACTTTTTTTTAATCTGAAAATTTTCATTTTTTGGTGGTAAAACTTTCAGTATATTTGAATAGGCGTGTTTTCGTAATATGATTTTATCTATTTTTCCACGAAAACATATGTTTTCGTGGAAAAATAAGAAAACGCGCGCTTCTAACGAATACCCACAACATGAGAAATTAGAAAGCTATCGGAATAGTACGCTTATCTAGAGCTGTGACACATGCAAAAAAGTCAATCACCCGAAACTTCCATTATGTCATACATGCTGCGTGTTACAAAACAATCGTTTTTTAATACTTTTAATTACACAACATTCTTTCTACAGTGTTAGTTTTACGCCGTAGTTTCTCTTTGAAAACTTCAAAAATTGATCACTTTCTTCCTTCCGTAACAAGGCCATATGTGTCTAATAAGTGACTTCTCCCTGTAATCAAGATTTAGAGGGAGCTATAAATGTGATTAGAATTTATGGTCCTTAATTTCAAAATTAGCTTAATACGCGTCGGTAACATCAAATGGCTCTCTGGTGATCTAACGTTATTTGTGTAATTAAGCTAATTGGGATCGTAATTGCTTAATAGTGTTGGCAAATAAAAATCATTTCTGGTGTCTCTTCATCAATTTTTCACTGATTTTTCTCGGAACGAAATTACTGCATGAATAAGACATTACCTGTGACACTTAAGCGACGCTTTGGTGTACAGAGACCAGGCAAAAGATAGTGCTGCTTTGGATTCCGATGTCGAGGCACAGACAGAGGTATTGATATATTGGACAGATGTACAAGACCATTGCACTGCGTCTGTCTTGTATGGTTGTAGGCACATAGAGCGTCCAATGAATTGTGTTTACTTTAAACATATTTTACCAGCAAGCGAACGGGTCGGACCGCAAGTGCAAACAACATTAATTGCGGTCCTTCCCGCATCATGTTCAAGCATATACAGTGATATTTATAGTCATCGTATTATAGGTAGAGAACTTGGTACAGTCGAACCTCAATGACTCAAACATCCTTGGGACCATGGAAATTTGTTCGGATATGGGTAGTTCGAGCCACTGAAGGTTAATCATAGCGCCAGGTTAGGAGACAAATGAGAATAATATATGGATGTCCTTTCGATCTTCTATAAAATAATGATATGTTGAATATACTCATTAGAATCGCCTCGATGAGGCGATTCTAATGAATACACACAACATACATTTTCACGATAAAATAGGAAAATTCCTAAAATGTCCTTAAATATTTGATATCCTGAGCTGTCGTAAGAATTTTCTAGAAACTCAAAAATGAGTTCGAATTAGCCACAGTAAACGAGTCATCGGTGTTCGAGTCATTGAGGTTTTACTTTATAAATAGCAAATAATATAAATATGGAGATGCAGAGGAAAGGCCACAATCAGGGAACAACCCTCCCAAAGAACTGAATAAGGTTCGAATGGCGCTAAACGGCACCACAAAACAACAAACCAACGGGAAAAAGTGCCGTCGAACATGCGTAAAATGTGAATATTCAGATCATCCTGCGCATGCGCTTAGTATCATCCGAGCATTTGCTCTCCATTCATACATTCTTTAGTATCTACTGATTATATTAGCGGGCAGTGACGGCCCCGATCAGACTGCGCATGCAAGCAGTCTGATTTGGGCCTTCGCCGTCCGCATATGCTCGAAGACATGTTATCCCATAACGCTGCCCATTTAAGAGAGATTGCAAAGATCACGATGTAGGAAGCTGAAAAATGAAGATAATGTAAGTAGAGAGAGAGAGAGAGAGAGAGAGAGAGAGAGAGAGAGAGAGAGAGAGGAGTTTGCAGGGTCTAAGCAGAATTAAACTACAACTTTTAAATTCGAACTTAAAATATATGTTCAGATAGATAATACCCGAAAAGGTATTATTAGATAGCTAATACTTAAAAGATATTAATAGATATATAATAATACAGCGCTATCATTCTAACAAGTGTCGCGTATGTGATTTGACCAAATTTCCGCACTTACTCTACGTATTTGGACAGACAGGCTCGAGCAAACATTGTAGGCCCAGATCAGACGCCGCAGAACGGTTAAAAAGTCAGAAAATCTATTAGGTCTATCTAGCCCCCTCAAGTAAATGTTCAATACATATGTGCGGAATAGGTGCCTGCATTTGACAGCAAACTGTAGCGTCGATGCCTGGGGTCGATGCCTAGAAATATGAACTCTTAGCATGCTGGTCGGATGACATCAAAGCAGACGACATTAAGAAATATTTTTCTTGTTTTGTCCAGAAACTATTCTTTGACATTTCATACAAAATGCGTGGAGTGTCAAGGTTTATTTTATGGAAAAACTATTAAAAAACATAATCAATCTGTTTTTCGAGATCTGCTGTCTGCTGGATCAGTCCAGAGTGCAGTAAAGGTTAATGTACTGCAATTATAAGTATTCAGGGACAGAAGCATAAGTTCATTAACAAGGTTAAAGGACATTATTGGTTCACACTTACGGATATTCGCATATTACTAGGCTAATAAAGCTAACTATGATATTATCGCCTTGCTGTCCTTTTGACCAGATGCCAATATATTGCTATCAACGTCCTCACAGAGGGATGTTGGTTGATTTAGACGTACAAAATAAACAATATGTATAATCCATTAAAGACTGGAGACCCCTAAACGGGTAACTGGCAAACAGTGCAGACCAAGATCAGACGCCGCATACTGCGACGTCTGATCAGGGTCTCCACTGTTTGCTAATAGTTCAGCCATTTTTCTTTAGGAATAGCTATATCATATAGCCTGACATACCTAAAATCGAAAAAGGACTCTACCAACATATAGTGTTGGAGAGTTTATTCAGTCTTTAATGGGTTAAAGAACTATTTTAGCACGCTAAAGTACTTTCTCATTCGTCTGACACAACTTGAAATGTATTGAAACTAACCACATTTCAGCCCTACACAATGTTTGCATAGACCTACCACATAATAATTACAGTCGACTCCCGTTATCTCGAAATCCAAGGGACTCACTGAAACACTTCGAGATATCCGTACTTCGACATATCAGAGGTGAGAGAGTGAGGAAAACAATAAATTGAACAACCACATTTAACAATGAATATGTAATTTGACTCTTGAAGTTAGAAATATATACATAAAATAATGTGGAAAAGAGGAGAAATTGCTCCTGAGGAGCAATTTCTCCTCTTTTCCACATTATTTTGTTACCCGTTGTCATAGTTTCATGTTAAAACAGGGACCAGATTTTCACTTCGAGATAAGCGGTAATTCGAAATAAGCGAGTTCGAGATAACGAGGTTCGACTGTAGTTACAAAATGAGCCATAACGTCTGAAAGCGCACCTTCGGACATTTGCGCCTGGCAAAGATCGAGAGTCAGTCTGCACCTTAGTGCAGTCTGATCAAAAGCTTCTCTAGAAACATTTTGGATAGTCGAGGATGCAAAGTGTCTTCATGCGAGAAACGAAGACTCTGATCAGACTGCGCGGTTGCGCAGGCTGATTTGAGTCTTCGTTGGGCGCACATGTCAGACGTAGGTACTTTGAACGCGCAGCTTACGGGGAACCGATATACTTTCAAGGGAGATAACTGTCAAAACTGTTTTGTCGCCTTATGGAAAGGGGTCTACTCCATAAAGAAAGAATTGGCTCCCAGAAGGAGCAACCCTGGGAGCAAATACTTGGGTCAGAAGGACCTACTAAACATGATCACAACAGTTGTCTCCCTTGGCGGAAAGGGCGAAAAGCTTTTCCATTGAACATTGAACTAAAAAGTAATTGTATTATATGTATTTGATGGATCTTTTCAATAAAGGCAACGTTGAAAATACAAAAATCAGAAGGAAAACAATCAGAGACTTAGCTAATGCACATATGCAGGTATGCAAAATCCGATTCATATCGGAAGGGAAGAAATTTCTTTTTAAGTAGGACTTACAACTTTGAAAATTTCTAAATAGATCTAAATACAAGTTATGGTTCACTATTGAAGCTTAGAATGTAATCACAGGTTTCCTAATGAAACTGGCCGTTGGGAAGCTATCCCACAACATGAAAGGAAGTGTCTCGTCTATTAAAAAATGATATGGCTGATGAATGTCATTGACTTTTTTTTTTCCTTCTTGCATGTGGTTTTTCGGAAACAGTTTTTAAATTCTTACCCTACAAGAAACACAGTGCTGTGAACGAAGTTCAAAAACCTATATGTAATCAAACAATGATGCAAAGACATCTTAGTCTACATAAATGTGATGGCTATTACACCCGGCGTCTGATCTGGTTTGCCAGTTTCCCTTTAGTGGGTTTCCCGAATAAAATGGGTCTATATGTGCTATCAGATGTAGAAAATTACTTGTGTTCTATGATAGCTTCCTTTATACTGCATTTTCCTCAATATTCAAACAGGAATATGAGCGAACAGTTTGACCAGGGTCTACACTATTTGACATTCATCCAGCATGTTTTAGAAACATCACCAAGCAGTCAAATGGATCTGTTCAAGGCCGCTTAAATATACCACAGACGTGAGAGATAATTATGTGGAAGCCATTACGAAAACATACTTATTCGAATATGCTGAAAATTTTACCATAAAAAAAATATGAAATTTTCAGATAAAAAAAATCTGATATTTTTCATATTTCTGCTCAAAACATAGATTGTGGGTACTCATTAGAACCGCCTCGATGAGGCGGTTTTAACGAGTACCCACAATCTATGTTTTGAGCAGAAAAGAAAAATAATATATACCCCTGTAAACCCCAGTTTTACCACATAAAAGTGGGGTTTAAGGGGATCAAAATTATACAGGCATGTTTTCGTGATGCAACACTTTAGACATATACGAGTAGTACAGAAGATACCCAGAATGAGCCACAATCATAGAACATAGCCTTTCAATTACACCATGAGGAAAAGCAAACAAGCTACAACAGATAGTACACATGCCACAAACAGAATACAAGCAAAGCAACCAGCTCGCTCTTCAACGGGGAGGATCTCAAATGCCAGAACCCTAGATCACAGAGGTCCATGTCCTTATTGGCTGAAACGGTACATTGAAATAGAACTTGAGCGTTAAATGCTCGCAGTGAGCTTCCTTGTCCTAATTTGAGAGGCTATGGACATTACGAAAACACGCCTATTCAAATATATATAGAAAATTTCACCTCCGAAAACTGAAATTTTCAGATAAAAAATTCTGATATTTTTCATATTTCTGATCAAAACATAGATTGTGGGTACTCGTTAGAACCGCCTCGGCGAGGCGGTTCTAACGAGTACCCACAATCTATATTTTTGAGCAGAAATAAGAAAAATAATGTATACCCCTGTAAACCCCAGTTTTACTATATAAAAGAGGGGTTTAAGCGGGTCAAAATTATATAGGCATGGTTTCGTGATGGATACGTCATAAAGCAGGTAAATAGACTGGCTCCAATCCCCGGTGACTAAATATTTATTGTTATAATCATGTTTGATAATCCACTGAAATAAAACCTCAGTAATACCATGACTGGCCACTAGAGACTTTAGTGACCAGCCTTTATAGGCATGATATTATTTTGGTTTTATTTTAGTGGATTATCAAATAGGATTGTAAAAATAAATATTTTGCCACTGGAGACTGGAGCCAGTCTAGCAGGTAAAGTGCAAACGCTCTAGTGGGTATTTAGTATAATTTAGAAAGTGACAGTCTGTGGATGCACAGGCTGATCTGAATCTGGATGTATATGTCATGAGGTTTACCATCTAATATTGGAGCTCAATTCATTGTTTTGTCCGATTAGCTAGGAATTTACTGTTTATTAGAATCATTAACGATTTCCTTATTATTTTATTAGCCTTTATCACTCTGTTGGCGAATTCAGCAGACGACAAGTTGATAATGTTTTTCGTATTTTCAGCAGAAAATTGACTGACGTTTCATGTAAATTGTCCCCTTTCCTTCGGAGACAATTTGCGTGAAACGTCAAAGCATATTGTCTGGGCCAAGGATGAAAAACATTTCAAAATGTCGTCTGTCCAAATTTTTACCCGGCATGCTAGGCGTAAGGTCGAATTATGCCGGAAATCAGCTGACGAATTACGACAGAAACTGTATTTTCATCTCTTCTTGCCTCCTCCTTGTTTTTATAGTTAATTTGTACCCGTAGATCATTTGTTAGGCCAATTATTCTTAAACAAAATAATCTCTGTTTGTCTTTATTATCGAAGCGTAAAAAATAAAATCTGACACTTGATAAGCGGTTACAGACGTTTGAGGCGTCAAGCCCGCCATTACAAACCGGTTTCAAGCGTTTATCTCAATGATCTGATCTTGAAGTTACGCACGTTAATGTGAGCCTGCATAAATACGGATTATTAAAGGCAACGGTGCGGGTCCTTGTCTGAGTTCCTGGCAATTTACATTTGGAACCTTTAACCCTTAAAGCGCTAACCCAAATTGCAGCAGAGGACATTATAGTTTCTTCTTATATTTCAGAGAAACTAAGACTTGGCATTGCAAGTGAATCGTCTGCTAGGCAGACGACTCACATGCAATGCCAAGCCATATAGTTTTGTTCTGGAAAAAAAAAATACAAGAATAAAAATCTAACTACCGTCTGCTGCCGTTGTGATTAGCACTCTAAGACTGGGATAGGTTATAAGGAATTAACGCTAAAGCATCTAAGATAATTATATATATTTTGACATTATTTACCCCCATGAAAACCAGGAACTGCTATCAGCAAGAATGTCTGAAATGCAGATTGTATCGTTTGTTTGTATAAGAAATTGTCTAGAAATGCAAGGCAATGTTTTTCTGTAGCTAGTGTTTGTAGCTAATTTTCTAGTTGACATAGTAAGCAAGATAATGATAATTGTCGGTTCCAAATAACGTTTTTCAGTTGATTTTTTATGTTGAATACTGTTTTAATGGCCATTAATATTACGTCCGTCTATAACAAACAGCCAACACGTCACGTCAAGAAAAATACCAATCCTCAAGAGAACCAGCGAGTAATCACTACAATGATTCATTTCCACGGCAGGATTCATTCATTCTTATAATATATACTATAAAAAATCCATTGATTTTACGGTAGAATAACTGGCGACTAGCTGCCTATACCGTTACCGCTAGTTTTCGCGGGCGCCCGTAGAACTTTAGCAGAAATTATGTCTAGGACTACGGTAGCGCGCGTTGGCATGGTTACATTGCGACGCGCTACATGTAGCCAATATGATTACCTAACCAATCGTTACTCAACCTTGTCCCACCCTGTCCTATACGTATGAGAGCCGGGATAGCTATCGGTAGCGAGGTTTGTTTCACCTCTGCCGTGTAGGTTTAAGTCTGGCTGGGGACAAGATGACGCGGTATGTGTGAATGGTTGGCAGTCCTCTCCTAGTTGCGGTGGTTTCACAGGGTATTTCCCAGTCCCTGTACAACTTGAAACTACCCGGGCTTTCCTCCACCATCGAACTGTCCTCTGAAATAACAGTCAGATATGACTGATTCAGAGTAATCGGTAGAAATCAAAATACTGAGGGACGATTCCCTGAGATAATAATTTACAAGTGCCAGTACAAACTAACGGCGCATGTCCTGACAGCTGGTTTCATTTCTTTTACCATAAAAGCTACGGGGATTTATTACAGTGTACATACGCATACATGTTGAGTCTGCTTATACTATACGTCTTGGTGTCCTTGGGAGACATATGGGCCAGCATCACGAAAACATGCCTATATAATTTTGACCCCCTTAAACCCCACTTTTATATGGTAAAATTAGGGTTTATAGATAGGGGTATACATTATTTTTCTTATTAGTGCTCAAAAACATAGATTGTGGGTACTCGTTAGAGCCGCCTCGTCAAGGCGGTTCTAACGAGTACCCACAATCTATGTTTTGAGCAGAAATATGAATATCATCATAATTTTTTATCTGTAAATTTTCATTTTTTTTTTGGTGGTAAACTTTTCAGTATATTTGAATAGGCATGTTTTCGTAATGGCGTATGACAAAACCAACAAAATGGCATGTGCGCCAAGCGAAGACTCCGCCCAGTCTGATTAGAGTCTTCGCTGTATGCATGAAGAGAGCTTGGGTCCTTAGTTACCAAATGAGTGCACAGCAGAAACTCTGATCAGACTGGGCGGATAACCAGGCTGCTCTGAGTCTTCGCTGCACATGCCATTTTGTTAGTTTGTCATGCGCTGGGTCATATTCTTTTTGTCACTCGGATGGAACAGGAACCAAAAATGCACAGGAACACTAGCCCAGAACATGTTGCAGTCCGGTATCGCTCTAAATACTGGAGTTGGATAGTCGCGAAAATGTATGGCATTTACAATATAATGTACAGTGAACCTTCGTTGCAACGACAGCCAAAATATGTCGCCATTAAAATGAATTTGCTGTTGAAAATAATCCCTAATGAGCAGAATGATATGTAAGAAAGGCATTTTCCATTACGAAAACACACCTATTCAAATATATAGAACATTTCATCTCCAAAAACTGAAAAATTTCATATAAAAAACTCCGATATTTTTCATATTTCTGCTTAAAACATAGATTGTGGGTACTCGTTAGAATCGCCTCGATGAGGCGGTTCTAACGAGTACCCACAATCTATGTTTTGAGCAGAAATAAGAAAAATAATGTATATCCCTGTAAACCCCCGTTTTACTATATAAAAGTGGGGTTTTAGGGGGTCAAAATTATCTAGGTATGTTTTCGTGATGTTATCCTTATTCTTCACAGAACATATGTTTTGGATATTTGTTAGAATCACCTCACACATTGGCTGCCAGGATCTGTGAAACATGACAATTGCCGCTAAAAATTGTTTTCTGGAACTATTTTGATTTATGCTGTTACATACGAAGGAGTATTAAGAAGTACGCGAACTACTGTTGTCGCTCCGTCGTACCCCAGGGCCCAGTTGTTCAAAACTAACGACGTCGTTAGTTAACGTATTGTTAAAACTTTGATCATTAAATATGCGATATACGCTAATATTTTTGCTGAAAAATAATGTGTGTAGCGTTTGCATTTTTCGGGACAATAAGGCTCGACATTTCAAGTGAATCCTAGCAGAAGACACGCTTGAAATGTCGTCTTATTTTTTTCTGAAAAAAAAAAAAAAACAACAACAACAAAACAAAATCAACTTAATAATGTCGTCTGATACTACTTTGCTTAGCGCTTTCAAGGGTTAAGGCACGACATAATATACCTTTTCCATTTCTATGTCAAAATTGATCTGTCATTAAAATTATTGTTTATTTATAAATGTTTCAAATGCCTTTTGGTTTGAACGATTTCAAGCCATTATGCATTATTACTAATTAAAATGTTCATAATAGCGAAGCGAGACTGTCTGTCGCAGTGTTCTTTAGGGAGCCATTAACCATTAAAGTGCTGTGGGTGTACATAAGTCACACATACGAATACGTAACAAATGTGTTACATATGCGTACAATTATGTAACAAATTGTTACAGATGCGTACAATTGTACGTATATGTAATAAAACACCAGTTCATTACATGGAGTAGAGGTCACTATTTCGGGAAAGATTACTGTGACCGATTTGTTTCTCAGTATGCATGTTTTTATTTGCCACAAGACCCTACTTACAAAACTAATGTTTTGGCATCTATATATGTAGAACAACCTTTTAGATTTTAATTTTATGTTCAATGTAATCTGTGACGTGTGTGAGTGCGCATATGTCACACATACGAATACGTAACAAATGTGTTACATATGCGTACAGTTGCACGCACACGTAACAAATTGTTACGTAATGCGTACACCTGTACGCATATGTAATATATGGCAACGTTAACCTGTTACGTTTGCGTACAACTGAACGCATATACAACATGTGAACAAGGTAGCGTGAAGCGTTCGTACATGTATGATATGTACAAACCATACACATATGTAACACCTGTTCATTACAAGAAGTACAGGTCAGTATTTCGGGAACGATTACTGTAACCGATTTGTTTCTTAGTATACATGTTTTTATTTGACATATGGCCATAGTTTTGGCATCTATATATGTAGAACAAACTTTTATGTTCAGTGGAATATGTTACGTGTATTATTCTAAAAATTTCTACAGTGAACCCTCGTTACTACGACAGCATTTGTTCCCAAAGATATTGCCATTAAAATGAATTTCTATAAAACATAGTAATGATAAAAAAAACTAACCAGACACCCAACTACTGGAAACGACCGGTCCGAAGAGATTTGGCAGTAGAGTCCACTCAACGTAAATGGGCTAATGTACTTGTTTAAAGTTAGGTTCCGCTCCCTTTCTGCAGGCGGTTTGATAAATAGAAAAGTTTTCCAAATTATTTCTGAAGTTTTTACACATAATCTTAAGAAGGAAGCCTTCATTTATTTAGAATTCAGGCAAACCCCGCATTTTATCACTTTTTTATAGTAAAAGAGGGGAAACAGTAGGTAGTTCAAGCGATGATACAGCTAGATGATGCATGTACAGTCGAACCTCAATGGCTCGAACATCTTCAGGACCATGGAAATTCGTTCGAGACATGGGTAGTTCGAGCCACTGAGGGTAATCATGGCACTAGTTCAGGAAGCAAATAGCGATAATTTAGGGAAATCTTTTCGACTTTCTACACAATGATTGTATGTTGAGTGTACTCATTAGAATCGCCTCGATGAGGCGATTCTAATGAGTACACACAACATACAATTTCATGATAAAATAAGTAAAAATCATTTCTTGAGCTATTTGAAGAATTTTGTAGGGACTGAAAAACGAGTTCGAATCATCCACGGTAAACGAGCCATCCGTGTTCGAGCCACTGAAGTTATACTGTATTTACAAAATGATGTTACGTTGTCAAATATCAAAAAGGGACGATCAAAAGATCTTCGACTTCTTCTTTGCAGTAGTTGGATATAAACAAACTGAATATCAGCCTGGGCTGCATTTTGCGGGGAGGTGTACATAGAACCAATATTTGACTTACCAACCTTGACCAAAGACAACTCGATACAAAGAAAGCTTTTTGTAACACAGGATCAAAGATCGCTTTAAAAATTAAAAAGATCATCAGTGCCAAATATTTTGTTCAGATGACGCTTGTCGGAATGTAGACTGGCTCCAGTCTCCAGTGACTAAATATTTTTCTCATAATCCTGTTTGATAATCCACTAAGATAAAAGCAAAACAATATCATGACTATAAAGGCTGATCACTAGTGACCAGCCTCTATAGTCATGATATTACTTTGGTTTTATTTTAGTGGATTAAATTATTAAACAGATTATAAGAAAAATTATTTTGTCACTAGAGACTGGAGCCAGTCTAGTCGGAATCCTATATACGGTGCCGGGTGATGTGGGCCGTGCCATACGAAAATATGTCTTCGGGCATATACAGACAACGAAGGCCCAGACCAGCCCAGACCAGGGTTTACACTGTCCGCTGATAGAATCATTGGATACTATAGAATGTATGAATGGAGTGCAAAGGCCCTGACGATACTATGCGCATGCGCAGGATAATGTGAATCCGCACATTTGGCTCATGCTTGAAGGCACTTTTTCGCTTGACGTAGCCCAGGTATAGCCCGTTATCTTTATCCTTTGAATAAATACAAAACAAGACGGAATCTAATCGGATTTTCTAATCCACGAAAATGTTTTCTTTACCACCGTTATTATTATCATTGTTGTTGTTAGGATTCAACCTGTTTTACTGTCGGTGTAAAACAGTTGTACAGCAGATATCTTTGAAGATACAACTTGAGCTGCGAAAAGCTAACAGGTAGCAGCATATCACATGAATTCACATCGCGCAGTCAGCTCAATGTTTATCTTAGATTGCCTATTTCGGTGACCTTCAGATTGTTCTCATGTTGCTGAAATTAAAAGCTCTAAATGGCATCTGAAAATGTCTCTTACCTTTAGAATTAATTTTCTTTACGGTGTAAAAAAATACGGTGTCTTTAAGTGTCTCAAAAATGAAAAACAAAAAACAAAAAAACAACAACAACAACAAAAAAACAAACAAACAAACAACAAAAACAAAAACAACAACATCAGCACCACGATGGACACGCCTACCAAACGAAAGAATGCGTAACCATCGGTTAAGAACGTGAAACAATTAGAGAAACATCCGGTTAGGAATTCGATGACTCAGAAAGGTAAACAAACTTTGTATTTTCTGTATTTCATGAGCAATATAAATGTTTTGAGGAAATTATTTAAGAAACGGGGAATTACATACAATAGCCCATTGATATAGGCGTCTGTGGAGTAAATCTCAGACCACCTACATGTGCTTCAAGCATATTGGCTGAATTAATTTCGTGCGCGGAAGGTGTACCGAAAGCCATAGAAAACACGTGGAAATTCGTGGTGTTTATTGTCCTTTATTTAATTTGCGCTTTGACAGAAGTTCAGCACATTATCACCGTGGCACACACGATAGACAAATATGATTATTTGTGTTATGGATATTTTGGTTGCCAATGAAGCATTGTCGAGAAGTCGCCACGGAAAGAGTCGACAATGGGTGGTTACACATTAGATCTATATAAATAATAACAAAACTTACAGCTCTAATACCTAACCATCCATTTTCGATCCTTCCCGTGGCGTTTTCTCGACAATGCTGCATTAACAACCAAAATTTGCACAGTCTGATCAGAATCTTCACTGAGCACGTTTTGATAGCCAAGGCTGTAAAGTTTTCTTCATGCTGATACCGAAGAATTGGATCAGACTGCGCGGATGCGCAGGCTGATTTGAGTCTTCGTTGGGCGCATATGTCAAGGTACGTTTTCTCACGTTGAGGATCATATCAATGGGTTCATAGTCTTAAAGGGGAACGCAATCTTAAAAGGTATTATGCTTTAAAGTAAAACACTTTACAAACAATGAATTTTGACACAAATTTGATCAAAATCGGTGGAAAATTAAGTATGTTATAGGCATTTGAATATTTCAACATTGGTGGAATGAGCGCCGCCATTTTGAATATTTAATGAGGTTTCATAAAAATCAAAATTCGTAAGGTAGCTATTCTAATAAAGTTTTTTTTTTTTTTTTTTTTTTTTTTTTTTGAAAATGATGGCTTATCACTAGAATTAAAAGATTATAAAAAATCTGTAGCAACATCATTCTTAAAAGCCTTTTATAATTTGGTTTTGCATATTTACTTTGGGCTGTGTGACGTCACAAATCCTACAATATGGCGGCATCCATGACAGCCATTTGAAATATATTCAAACCACCATAACTTCTTTATTTCTAGGCCAATTTTGAAAACTCTTGTATCAAAATAAATGGTTTGTTAAGCACTTTACTACAAAATATCTTACAACTTATATTGCGTTCCCCTTTAAATCATTAAGCGTCAAGGACTTGGACTCGCAAGTTGGAAAAGTGGGGGAAAAGAATGAAAAGAAAAGTATACAGATTGATTTATATGAAAATATAATTTTTGTCGTGTCATAAAACGGATACAGTGTGGCACACTTAAGGGAAATGGACACACTCTCAGGGGAGGCAACCCTGTAAAAATTGTTTTGAATCCCTTCTGAAAAGGGGTCTATTCTAAAAGGAAAGAGTTTGCTCCCATATGGAGCAAATTCTTTCCTTTACGAGTAGACCCCTTTTTAGAAGGGGCTTGATGCAAGCCAAGCAAACGGAAAGCCACAAAAGTTCTCCCTTGTTAAAAAACTGGCGAAACAGCTATCAGGTGCATCCATTCCCTTCAAAAGGGCTGACATATGAGAGATTGGGTTCTTATCGCAAAAGTGAACAATGAAGTCCCAGATAAGCATGCTCATTCGCACAGTTTTACAGGGTTGCATTACGAAAACATGCCTATTCAAATATACTGAAAATTTTACCACCAAAAAATGAAAATTTTCAGGTAATAAAATTCTGATATTTTTCATATTTCTGCTCAAAACATAGATTGTGGGTACTCGTTAGAACCGCCTCGACGAGGCGGTTCTAACGAGAGCCCACAATCTATGTTTTTGAGCAGAAATAAGAAAAATAATGTATACCCCTGTAAACCCCAGTTTTACTATATAAAAATGGGGTTTAAGGGGGTCAAAATTATATAGGCAATTTTTTTCATGACGGGATTCAGGATGATTTCTGAGATTGTCGATTTGATCAAATTATCGTACTTACTCTACGTATTCGGATAGACAGGCCAGAGAAAACAGTGTAGACCTAGATCAGAAGCCGTAGAACGCGGAGTTTGATCAGGGTCTATACTGTTTGTCACTCACCCAGCAATATTTCACACAATCACAGGTAGTAAAATGGACTTGTTGAAGAGAAGTATAAGGTAGAATAAGTGGTGTGAATTTTAGGGTAAATATGGTAATCCCCTTTATCAAAACTTCCAATGAACATGAAAGTTTGAGTCAAAGGGGATTCGACTGAACCGCACGAACCCACTCTGAATCCGCCCCTGGACATGTTTTGTACGTTCTGGGAATTATGAATACTACGAAGAGCACACGAACTACTGACGAACACAGAAGTCCCTGATCAGACTGCGTGTAACCGCTGGTTAATCTGGCTTTCACTTTTCGCAAATGATGCAATATCCCTTTCAATCAAAGCCCGTCTCAAATATAACTCAACAAAACAGAATGTCTGAAACTTGTAGTTTGTATTAAGCGAGATACGAAGCTTCTGATCTGACTTCGAACATACGCAGTGTGTCTGTGTCTTCGCGGTTTACATATGCTCTAAGATACATTTACAGTAAAATCTCTTTGGGACCATGGAAACTTATTCGAGACATGGGTGGATTTAGCCACTGAAGGTTAATCATGGCGCCAGGTCAAGAAGCAAATGGCGATAATTTACGGGTCTTTGGTAGGGTATTGGTATATGTGGGGAAGTCAATAATGGTATGTTGATTGTACTCATTAGAATCGCCTCGATGAGACGATTCTAATGAGCACACACAACATATAATTTTTTAATAAAATAAGAAAATATCCCTAAATATTTGTTTTCAGGAGGTATCGAAAGATTTTCGTAGGGACTGAAAAACGAGTTCGAATTAGCCATGGTAAAGGGGCCATCGGTGTTCGAGCCATTGAGGTCTGACTGCAGTAAAAACCCAATGACTCGAATGCTGATGGCTCGTTTACATATACTGAACTCGAACTCGTTTTTGACTCCCTAGGGAATTCTTCCGAAGACTCAAGAAACAAACATTTGAGGGATTTTTTCTCATTTTATCATGAAAATGTAAGTTATGTGTACTCATTAGAATCGTCTTATTGAGGCGATTCAAATGTGTAAACTCAACATATCATTATGTTATAGAAGATAGAAAAGACATTCCTAAATTATCCCCATTTTACTCCTGATCTGGCGCTGTGATTAACCCTCAGTGGTTCGAACTACCCATGTTAGAACAAATTTCCATGTTCATAAAGATGTCCGTGCTGGTGATATTTGACTGTATAACGTTTGCCAGTCAGTTCCAGAAAAGTAATTGACGATACACATGTAATTCTAAAATAATTTGTTCCAATGCTGAATAAAACATACGCTTTATGACCCTCTAGAATCGTCTCTTCGATTGAATCTTTAGAATCGTATCGCAGAGACGATTCAAACGAGTACGCACAATTTATATTGAGAATGGATAACTAAGCAAATGGTATCCTGGAAGTATCACCAAATAACGCAACTGAGCGTACACCGGTACTCTTTTGAGTAAGAGACTAATTTATCACGAAAACATACCCGTATAATTTTGACCCCTTAAACACTTTTATGTAGTAAAACTAGGGTTTACAGGGGTATACATTATTTATTCTTATTTCTGCTAAAATAGATTGTGGATGCTCGTTAGAACCACCTCCGTGAGGCGGTTCTAACGAGTACTCGCAATCTATGTTTTGAGCAGAAATACGAAAAATATCAGAATTTTAATTTGAAAACTTTCAGTTTTAAGTGGTGAAATTTTCAATATATTTGAATAGGCATGTTTTCCTAATGCAGAATCTACACGCTCTTATGCAGAACAGAACTGAAGATAACCCTATGGTTCAAGTAAATGGGATATTTTTCTTATTTCTCCGACAAGACATATTTCATGGGTACAAAGTAAAATCGCGTCTTTAGGATCATTTAAATAATTATGCCAAGTAGACTCTTCTACCTCAGTTCTTTGGACGAGTCCATTTCCATTATAAAGGATGTCTGGTTAAATTTTTTATCACCATGTTTTATATATATTCCTATACTTAATGCAAACAGTGTAGACCCTGATCAGACGCCGTGTTCTGCGGCGTCTGATCTGGGTCAATTCTGTTTGCCAATGTCCCATTTATGGGACGCCAGGCTTAAATGGGTTAATTTGTACCCATAATATGTTTGGGCGGAGAAGTGAAAAAGATAATGATTTTAACGTGAATCGTATCATTTATATGCTGCGAATGGATTTCCGCCAGTAACATGAATTTCGTCTCGCTTGCACATCTATTATTAATAAATCCCCCACCCCCTAATGTTCATATGCCTTATTATCGGGACTGTGATAGATATGGGAAATAAAACGGATGTTTCTGATCCAAATATGCTGGATGTGCCTTCAATAATCCAAGTGCACCCGATAAATGATGTCCAGACAAATAGGGGTGAACCCCTTGCCCATAAAACAGTCCCGGATACGGTGATCCAAAAGGAGAAAGTGGCCCGCTAGCGGTAGGTATAGTTGGGCTATTCACGTCCATGCCAGGGTTCTGTTTCTTCCATTTTGTCCGACGATTTTGAAACCAAATTTTAACTTGTGTTTCGGTGAGATTTAGAGCAAGGGCTAAGTTTAGCCTTTCACACACTGAAAGATATCTCGTTGTTTTAAATTTGTTTTCTAGTGCGACAAGCTGCTCGTATGTGAACGCAGTCCTTGCCCTCCGAGGCTTTCCGTGTTTTGCACTGTCTAAAAGTTTATTTCTGTGTTCGGAGAAATGTTTCGGATCGTCGGAGTTATCTCCCATGTCCGTCCTATGTTCAGCGCCACCATCTTCCGGTTCGCCCCTTCCGCTGATTGAATCGAGATCACAGTGAGAATCTGAAATAAAGATAAAACCACATTTACCTTATTTATTCGGAATAACATGCCTCGGCAAACAACGTAGACCCTGATCAGACGCCGCAGAACGCGGCGTCTGATCAGGGTCTGCACTGTTTGCTACTCATTCAGCAGTTGTAGACACATCAACAGGTAAAATTTCAAACTTTTGGACAAATATGGTAAGGAGTCCAGGTACCCGAATATTTATGCTATATACTGTGAAAATATATAATCAGGAATTACGTAATTATCTCAGACAACGTTTGTGCCTGGCAGTTGTCAAACACACACACACACACACACACACACACACACACACACACACACACACACACACACACACACACACACACACACACACACACGCACACCATCTGATTGCGGGACCCGTAGCCTAGTGGATAAGAGAGTTGACTCTTAATCCATAAGGTTTCTCACCGCTGTGGTTCGAGCCTCGCTCGAGTCATATGTGGGAAAGCCAAGTTCTGCTTACGGATGGTCAGGTGGTTTTTCTCCGGGTTCTCCGGTTTTCGCCCACTTTCGATGAACGATCGGCTCGATATAAGTGAAATGTTCTTGAAAGGGCCGTAAAACCCAAATCAAAAAAAAAAAAAAAAAAAAAAAAACACCATCTGATCAGTCTTCTTCGACATATATTCAACAGTAGTAGGTCATTCTTGCAAATACCATGATGGGTGATGGGTCTTACGATTGTAATAAAGAATATTAAGAAAATATGATAACTAAGAAATGAGGATGAATGGAATAATAACCGAAAAATGAATTCGAGCGGACCAAAGTGAAAGCGCATTACTTAAGTACGAATCTATGAGACGATTGCGGTACATGGAATATTCTTTAATTTTTAAATTTCGAACACTTTGTTCAAAACTTCTTATAAAACGGCATCTGTTGGTCCCAAATATAATTAGACACGGGCGTCAGTCGGTTAACCTCTCTCTCTGTCACACACACACACACACACACACACACACACACACACACACACACACACACACACACACACACACACACACACACACACACACACACACACACATTCTCTCTCTCTCTCTCTCTCTCTCTCGTTGTTTATTTGTTCAAAATGTGCACCAGTATCTATTACTAGTCATGCCGTTCAGCTGCATTGTATATGAATTTGTTCCCAGATAACATTCACAACTTGAGCATTACAGCTTACAGTCATATCCTATTCAACTCGTACTAAAATGTGAGCAAAATCCATTTGACAAGTTACTAATGTACAAAAACATGCGACGGATTGGCAAACATTGTAGATCCTGATCAAACTGCTCCCTTAGGAGCAGTTTGAGCTTGGTCTACACTGTTTGCTCAAACCTGCCTGTCTGTAAATGTATGTTAATACGGGGCTATGACTGCTCTAAAAGAATTCGGTTTCAGAAAATGCTGTCTCCAACGAGTCTTGACTTGTCCTCTGTGAGAAATTAGCACCTAGCTGAGACTAATTACCCATGCAAAATTAATGATCTTTCATCAAAGGTTTATGCTTAATGACAAAAGACAACGTGTATGCGACAGTTGTCACCTTCGACTTAGCGATAATTCGATTGTCTCATTTACGGTAAGAAAATTAGTCCTTATTGTCACACACTTACACAATTTATGCACGAATTAGGAACTATTATCTGTCGCGGACTGACATCGTACCTCGACACGTTGATAGGTTACCTACTGCGGGAAAGACAGTTCCCTTCCTGACAGAATCCGTTAGTATCCGCAACGTAAGAAACTGACCCTTATTCCGTATTCGAATATCGAGGGTCCAGGTCGGGCCGCGCGTGCGCGCAATCTGATCCTGGTTCTTCTTTATTCGTCCATTTTTTTTCTGCAGACTTTAATTATTCTGTTATCGGGCAATAGAGGCCCAGACAGAGGCGCAGGCTGAACGGTCACCGTTGCCCGCATATACAACTAGGACCATTTTCCCGTGTTAAGCATCATTTTCTTTAGACAGGACAAAATTAAATAATCATCCGTTACCGTTATTTCTTAATTGAGCTAGGGTCATAAATTTACACCAACTTTATTTTTAATCGGGTTAAACTTGTCAATAAGTGTCACAGGAAATACTTGTGACGGAGTTTCTTGAAGGGTACAATTCTAGAACAACTGTTTTCATACCTTTTAAGTTTAATTGTGAAATGTTGTCTGTTTCAACGTTAATACAATTGTGTTCCAGTCTATTGCAGTTTCTACAGAAACCACTTTTTTCAATAAAACTGTCAAAGGAATAGGAAAAATACTGCCGTATCCTCAAGGGTCCAGTGCTATTTGAAAAATAAAGAATATCTATGACAAAATACACAGATCTTATGGGAAACCGATAACTTTTCAGAGGAGGTAACTCTTACAAATTGTTTTCGCCTCCATTCTGAAAAAGGATCTTCTCTTAAAGGAAAGAATTGGCTCCCACTGGGAGCCAATTCTTTCCTTTTAAAGTAGATCCCTTTTCAGAGTGAATGCGTTCGGTTACAGTAAAGGAAGCAGGAAGTCACAAGTTACCTCCCTTCAACAGAATAAAATGGCGGAAACTGTGCGAGCGTATCAAGTCCCTTTGAAGAGAAAGCGTCTTCATGTACCTTCATTTACATGAGGTGAGACCAGGTGACACGAAGTATGCGTCCCCTGCTTAACACGTCACACCCACCATATTGTTTCAGTCGTTGTCGGTGAAATGTTAAGTCAGTTGAAGGAAACAGATTTTCACATCACGGAATAATTTTATACCTTTGATAAGAAGCGTCATTAGCACAACAAGCACACAACGTCGAAACAACGTAATTGCGACGTCACGTCGCGACAAAGTGGAAAATAATAAGCGACGTTGTTGCAACGTTGTATGTTTTACGTTGTGCATTTCAGTCGTTCACAAGTGACATTGAAGGGGAGCTGGTGCATTTTCAGGGAACGCAGCTCTTTCAACACTGGTTTTACCTCCCTTCTGAAAAGGGCCCAGCAGGCACACAACATTGACTCAACGTCGATTCAACGTTGATTCAATGTTAACAAAATTGTTAACACGTTTAATTAACGTTGAATCGACGGTTTTTCAACGTTGTATGCGCGTTTGGGGTCTTCTTTAAAATTAAGCTGATTATTCTCTTTTAAAGTAGATCCATTTTCAAGCAAAGCAAATTCTTTCCTTTTTAAGTAGATCCCTTTTCAGAAGGGGAATAATGTGCAGAAAAGCAAGTAGGAAGTCAAAGAAGTTGTCTCCCTTGCAAAAGAAAAATGGCGGAATGTCTAACATGTGTAGGTAGGCCTCGTAATTTGCGACCATTTTTATGGGAGGGAGGAACTCTATTTAACGGTTTCTTTTTTTTTTTTTTTTTTTTTTTTTTTTTCTTGTAGCACAACATTTGATTATATTGAATGTTGGACGAGGTCAGGATGCCTGAAGAGAAATAGGAATTTTTGTACGGAGTGGCTATTGTCGGACGTCTGGCAAAAGCAAATAGTCGGGAAATTTGCTATTGCCAGACGTCTGGTAAGAATTAAACCACTGGTTCACGAGATATTGTGAAGACATGAAAGTGTCAAGCTAACGCCAACGCGTACACCAACGCTGACGCCAATGCCAACCGGATCCGCTCCGAAAACAATATGTCCCTCTCCCCTAAGGTGAGGGACATAACTAAGCTAAGGTAAGGTAAGCTAAAGCCAAAGCTAAAACTAAAACTAAAACTACACTACACTACACTACACTACACTACACTACACTACACTACACTACACTACACTACACTACACTACACTACACTACACTATAGCTGTTTTTAACAAAAAAAAAAAAAAAAAAAAACACATATGACTCCCTCCAGCTGTCTGTGTCTGTATATGGTCTTCATTAAGGTAAACACGACCAAATTCCTTTGCGGCATTTATTTAAGTGATATGAAGGAGAACCAAATCCAAGGCGAAAATTCTGCACGTTGTCTGATGGTGCTTAACATTTCTATGAAGTTTCATGAAAATACCCTGAATTGTTTTCGAGTTATATAGCAGACATGAAACTGCTTCAGATTCCAAAAATATACGGACAAGTTACGGCTTTTGTAGTCTGCACGGCATCTGATTATGCTTTATGTTATTTTCAATGAAGTTTTATGAAAATATCCTGAATGGTCTTCAAGTTATAGAGTGGACACGAAATGACCATTGTCTAATTTCAAAGGGGAATAACTCCAAAAATGTAGACAAGAGTTATGGTTCTTGTGGTGTACACGTAGTCTAATAATGCTTTATATTTCTATGAAGTTTCAAGAATATTTTCACACGAAATTACCATTGTCGAATTTCAAAGGGGAATAACTCCAAAAATGTACAGACAAGAGTTCTGGTTCTTGTGTTGTGCACATTGTCTGATGATGCTTTATATTTCTATGAAGTTTCATGAAAATATCTTGAAGGCTTTTCAAGTTATAGAGCGGACACGAAATTACCATTGTCAAATTTCAAAGGGGGATAACTACAAAACTGTACAGACAAGAGTTACGGTTTTATGTTGTGCACATTGCCTAATGGTGCTTTATGTTTCAATGGAGTTTCATGAAAACATCTTGAAGGGTTTTCAAGTTATAGAATGGACACGAAATGAGAATTGTTAAATTTCAAAGGGGAATAACTACAAAAGTATATAGACAAGAGTTACGGTTCTTAAGTTCTGCACGTCGTCTGACGATGCTTTATATTTTTATGAAGTTTCATGAAAATGTCTAGAACGGTTTTCAAGTTATAGAGCGGGCACGACTGCGTGACGGACGGACAGACTACCGAAGCAAAAACAATATTTCTCCACGCCTGTCAGGGGGAGAATAACTAAAACTAAAACAACTAAACTAAACTGAACTAAACTAAACTCAACTCAACTCAACTCAACTCAACTCAACTCAACTCAACTGAAATGAACTCAACTCAACTCAACTCAACTCAGCTATAAACTAAACTAAACTAAATTAAACTAAACTAACTATTTTACCAGTTTTGACGAGCCATTATTATATCAACATAAAGAAATGCCACGAAGTTGTCAACCCCCCCCCCCTCCCCCCTCCCCCGCTCCCGTTGCAATAGAAAAGCTTGCAAACTTAACTGTTGTTAGATTTCAGTTCAAGATGATCGTGACCGTCGTCTCATCAAGTTAAGTATGTGTTTGAAGTTTCATGAAAATATTCCATAGAATTAAAGTTAGAGCCCGGACACGAAGAGTGAAGGAACCAAGGAATTACGGAGTAGCTGTACACGTGCGGTCCATAGCTACTTTCAGCAGTACCAGTTTCTGCAACTGCTGCTAATGGGCTGAGTTGACAGCCCCTGTTCATCACGAAAACATACCTATATAAGTTTGACCCCCGCAAACCCACTTTTATATAGCAAAACTGGGGTTTACAGGGGTATGCATTATTTTTCTTATTTCTGCTCAAAATCATAGATTGTGAGAACTTGTTAGAACCTCCTCATCGAGGCGGTTCTAACGAGTACCCACAATCTATGTTTTGAGCAGAAATGTGAAAAAAAAATATCATTTTTTTTTATCTGAAAAAATTCATTTTTTGGTCGTAAAATTTTTAGTATGTTTGAACAGGCATGTTTCCGTAATGTCGTTAACATGTAATGACAACCGTCGACAGGCTCGTTTGATAGCACAGGAAGGGAAATGGTATAATGTTGTCAGTTGAGGGCTGTGATAAAATGATACGACAAAAACAAACATAAAAATCTACAACAATATGTTTGTTACCCATTTATGCCTAGCGTCCCATAAAATGGACATTGGTAAACAGTGTATACTCAGATAAGACGCCGCAGAACGCAGCGTCTGATCAGGGTCTACACCGTTTGCATTTAGGGCAGGAATTGCCATAAAACATGGTAACAATAAAAACTAAATAGGCACACCTTATATTGAGATGAACCGGTCAAAAGTGTTAATGCAGAAGAATCGACTTTGCATAAATGGGTTAATATTTTGTAGTTAAATCTACAAACTATGGAGACCTTGTAAGTGGAAAAAGGAACATGCCTATTGGTTTTGATTTTACTGAGATGAGGAGACACAGAGACAAATAATACGTTACAACGGTAAACGGTCCAGCTTAATGTAACCTGTTCTGACACAACTACTGAATCCGAGTCTATGACGTTATCGTGACGTTAATTTCAATCGACTGAATGGCAGTCTGGCATTATTGTAGGAATGAATTTCATTTTCGTGGATTTTATCGATGTGTAAACGCCGGCGAAATGTAAACGCACAAGCTGAATAAAGCCCGGAGGATTTAACGTTAACTTTGTGATTCATTCGCCGGCGTTTTCGCAATCGATAAAAATACACAAAAATATAATTCGTTTCTTATAATTCCAGCTCGGTTCTGTTTACGTTGAAACTTCAAGTTAAATGGCTCATTTAGGAAATCTACACAAAGAAAATAGTTCAAAGTTTCCTGCTCAGTGGATTTATTGAAGCATAAATGTCGTTCTGGATTTATTCTTGACCAACCAAAATGTGCAAAATTAGTGTAAACCTGCTGAGTTGGACATATTCATTCTTGAATAATCATCACGAAAATACGCCTATATAATTTGACTCCCATAAACCCCACTTTTATATAGTAAAACTTTGGTTTACAGGGGTACACATTATTTTTCATGTTTCTGCTCAAAAACTTAGATTGTGGGTATGCGTTAGAACCGCCTCGCCGATGCGGTTCTAACGCGTACCCACAATCTATGTTTTGAGCAGAAATATGAAGAATATCAGATTTTTTTATCTGAAAATTTTCATTTTTTTTGGTGGTAAAATTTTCAGTATATTTGAATAGGCATGTTTTCGTAATGACTGCGCGTTTTTGTCGTGGTTTCTTTAAGGGTTTTAAACCACTAAATAGAGATATCTGTAATTCAGCTAAAGAGATCTCCAACTGAATTGAAGATACCGCTATTTTTTTTTATCAAGATAGGTCTAATAATTTGAACATAACTATATTATTATAAAGTTTCAACTGAATTCATGATATCATTTAGTAAATAGAAGGTACCTGTATTTCTTTTAATTATCCGATAATAAAATTGACGGTATAATTCCTTTAAAATGTATTTGTAATTCAATTAATGATATCTTCTCTTCTGCTTAATTGAAAACATATTTAATTGAGTTAAAGAACTTTTATTCAAATGAATTAAAGTTAAATTATATTATGACTCATCCGATAAAGAATTGAGAAAACTAATTCAAACAGAGATGTTGTAATTCAATTAAACTATCTTAATTTCTATTTTAGGTATTTTAAACTATATTAAAGATATCTGTATGATGTTAGCTTAATTAAATATAACTTTGACTGGAATCATTAAGATATCCCAATTACAGTTTCAGATATCACTAATAATATTTAACACCCAATAGGAATTCCATACATTTTTGCACGAGCATTACGGGCTGGCGTCCAAAACTATATACATGTAGAAGAAGCCACGTAAACGAGCAGTTCTTTGAGCACGTTTTACCCATTTATGCTCGGCGTTACATAGCCTTGCCCAAGGCTTAGAAATATACATATATATTTTTGGCTTATTGAGCTCTGTAGCTAGTCTATAGACAATATGGTCTGGATTTCTCAATATATTTCAGAGACAACCACAGAAGAAAAGTTCACCCATAGACTAGCTAAACATTGAATCAAAAAGTAGAATATAAATGAAAAAAAAAATAATAATAAAACAATAAGTAAACAAAAAGTGACAAACATACTTATATATTGACCTAGTAGCTAGGCTAGGCGTTACATAAAAGGTACATTGGCAAATAATGTAAATCCAGATCAGACGCCACAGGGTTTACACTGTTTGCATTAAATACAAGAATTTCTGTAAAGTATGTTTTGTAACGAATGTTTGCATATTAATGACTATATGGCACAAAATGTTTGTTTCTTTGCTAAATATATAACTTTGACTGAATTCATAAGATATCCCAATTATAGTTTCAGACATCACTAGTAATGTGTAACACCCAAATGGAATTCCGTACATTTTTGCATGAGCAATACCGGCTGGCGTCCCATTACGAAAACACGCCTATTCAAATATATAGAATATTTCACCTCCAAAAACTGAAAATTTTCACATAAAAAACTCTGATATTTTTCATATTTCTGCTCAAAACATAGACTGTGGGTACTCGTTAGAACCGCCTCGGCGAGGCGATTCTAACAAGTACCCACAATCTATGTTTTTGAGCAGAAATAAGAAAAATAATGTATACCCCTGTAAACCCCAGATTTACTGTATAAAAGTGGGGTTTAAGGGGGTCAAAATTATATAGGTATGTTTTCGTGATGAAACCTATATACATGTAGAAGAAGCCACGAAAACGCCCAGTTCTATGAGCACGTTTTACTCATTTATGCTCCGAGTTACATAAAAGGTACATTGGCAAATAATGTAGATTCAGATCAGACGCCATGGGATTTACATTGCTTGCATTTAGTACAAGAATTTCTGTGAAGTATGGTTTGTAACGAATGTTTGCATAGTAATGAATATTGCACAAAATGTTTGTTTCTTTGTTAAATATATATTTCCATTACCCTAAGAAGCTTTGTATCAATTGATTATGATCCATTTTTTCACCTTTTGAGGTGAAAAAAAAAATCATGAAAAACCTGCTTTATGTCTTTGCGAACAACAAAGGCGCAGATCAACCTGCGCATCCACGCAGTCTGGTCGGCGCCTTTCTTGTTCGCTGCTTGGATAGTGTAATACCTCTTGTTTTTACAACCAGCATTTCAAGACTCAAGCATGTCCCTGTAGCGTAGGAGGCCAGTTTGAGTCCAACCTGGTCGGAAACTCGTAGACAGGTTCTCTCGTGATGTGGCTTTTTTCATATACTCGGGTTAGCTTGTCTGGTAACATACGCAACGTATATTATTTGCCGCGTAACGTCGCGTTACGTTTTCACAAACGAGCGTGAGGGTACATGTTTTTTTTTTTTTTTTTTTTTTTTTCAACATGGATCTAATTCTGAAGATGACATGAAGTTGAAACGTTAAAGATCTGTATTTTGTCTTATGTCTTTGACCATATTCCAAAATATGGTTGTATTTAAAACTAACGAGGCGCCCCTTCTATTGTAAAGGGGTCTGTCAAAACAGTTGAGGTAGAAGAGACCACTTGACAACAATGGGTTAAAGAAGCTGTTTGTAAAACAGATCCCAAGACAAAACTCAGTGTTTTCAAAACGTAGTGCAAGCTAAAGGAAACACTTTGATATTGTTTATAGAATAATAATAATAATAATAATAATAATAATAATAATAATAATAATGATAATAGTAGCAATAATAATAATAATAAAAATAATAATAAACAAACTACCCCATACATTGTATATTTGTTTCTGATTGATAGTTTTGAAGACACTTATAGGCATGCTCACAATACTAAATGATAAGGGCCCAATTGTTCAAAGCATCGTTAGATTAACGAGCTCGTGAGTGGTCAAAATGTTATCTGTTCTAGTACAATGTAAGTACACTATCTAATTCACAAGTATTTTTGCTGAAAAAATTGTGTGTAGTTTTTGCAAATGCAAAAGCTTTTCATATTTTTTCAGCAAAATTGTTAGCATATACGCTCGGATGTCATATTTAATGATCAAAGTTTTAATAATACGTTTACCAACGACATCATTAGTTTTGAAAAACAGAGTCCAGAATTTTATATTTCGAGCGAGAAATCTAAAGATAATTACAGGTTAACTAACTTTTGCCACCAGTCAGATGCCTTCATTTTAATTCCAATTAAATGCTCTAATTCATTGTACAAGTGTTTGCTTTCACAAAAGATATTGGTTTATCAGACAGCTTATACTAGATCTAGGTTTGGCCAGAAGTGTTATGCCAGTACCGTTCAGCCAATATCCTTTGTGAAATTGAGGAAAATCTTCTTTTGGACTTAACCCATTCTTGCCTAGCGTCCCATAAAAAGGACATTGGCAATAACGCGGCGTCTGATCAGGGTATACACTGTTTTCATTCACTACAGGGTGTAAAATATAGTAATAATAATAAAAACTAACCAGTCACCCTTCAATTGGAAATGGACCGGTCCAAAGAGTTCTAGCTGAAGATTCCACCAGGCATAAATGGGTTAACGTTGCTGTTGTTGCTTTCATTCTGTTATGCTGTTATAGTAAAACTTCAATGACTCGAACACCGATGACTCGCTTAACTTGGCTGATTCGAACTCGTTTGTTTGTTTGTGTTGAGGTTTTACGGTCCAGTCAATCCAATGGGGTCATGTCGAGCGCGGTCAGTTTACCTAACCACACGTTAACTGGGCAGGCTTAGTCCTCTAAGCGGTTAACCAGTATTGTACACATTCTTTCGCCAAAAACTGACAACTGTCCTTCTTGAATCAGCGGAAGGGAGAGAATGACCGTAGAAAATATTTCATGATCAATCTCCAAGAAAGAATGTTGCCGACCTCGGCGGGGGTTGAACCCGCGACCTCCTGGACTCCAGTCGGACGGCGCATCCAACTGATCCACTGAGGATTCGAACTCGTTTTTGAGTCCCTAAGAAATTCTTCCGATAGCCCCCTCCCCACCCCCCACCCCCACAAAAAAAAACCCCAAAAAACCCCCAAAAAACACAAATATTCAGGGACATTTTAGTGAAACTTTCGTATTTTATCATGAAAATGTATGTTGTGTGTACTCATTGAAATCGCCTCATCGGGGCGACTCTAATCAGTACACTCAACATGCCTAAATTACCCTTAAATCATCCCCCATTTGACTCCTGACCTGTCGCTATGATCAACCTTCAGTGGCTCGAACTACCTATGTCTAGAACAAATTTCCATGCTCCCAAAGATGTTTGAGCCATTGGAGCTCGACTGTATTTGTTCATGAATGATGGACAGTGAATGGCTGTAATTGGTATCAGCAACATCTCAACACTTAAAGCGAATTGATTCACGTTCAGCGGAGACAACTCTGTCAAAATTCTTCTTTTTGTCGTTTGAAAACAGGTCTACTCTAAAAGGAAAGAATTTGCTCTCAAGGGGAGCAAATTCTTTCCTTTTAAAGTCGACCACTTTGCAGAAGGTGCTTAGTGTGCTGTAAAGCAAACCGGAAGTCACAAAAGTTGTCTCTCTTCTACGAAATGGCGGGAAAATATACCAGGTGTATCCAGTTATCTTAACACTTTGCATGCTGGGTAAAAAATTCAGCAGGCGACATTTTGAAATATTTTTCACATTTTTTCCTAGAAAATAGGATGTGACACTTCAAGCAAATTGTCTCCTTAGGAGACAATTTGCATGAAGTGTCAGATCCTATTTCCTATGAAAGATAAGACAAATATCAGTTTGTCGTCTGCTGAATCTGCCCATAGCGTGGTAATTGTTAAGCAACCAGCTCAGTGCTCCTGTGCCTGTGCCCAGGGGAGGATTTCTGATGACAATTTCCAGCAGGATTTCTGAGCGGGGTTGGTTTGATCAAATTACCGTACTTTCATTACGTATTTAGACAGACAAGTCTGAGCAAACAGTGTAGGCCCAGATCAAACGCCACAGAATGCGGCGTCTGATCAGGGTCTACACTGTTTGCCACTCCCATTTGCATGCATTTCAGACACATTCATAAGTAGCAGAATGGAATTGTTGAAACATGACAGGTTCCAAAATATATCAAACGTATCCAAATTTTCCTACGAAAATGAGATTATGAGTCCAACTTCGACTGAACCCCACGAAGTCTCTCTGGTTCTCGCCCCTGCCTTTGCCGAATTCTATGCAACGTATACATATTGTGTCTACAATCAATACCTTCAGTACTTTGTTTAGAAGACAACACCCTATAAATTCTCATACTGCATGCCTGCAGCTAAACGACAAAAAGGACGAAAAAATTCTAGTTCTACACGGTACCCTCCAAAATTAAGTTTCCTTATCCACTGTGGTCTGCACCGACAATTTCTGTTTCGTCGCTGAAACAAGTGTTGATGTAAAACTTTTCATAATTGACAAGTAGAAAAGGAACCCAACGCACTTTCTTTCTGATTGATTTCACTCCTAAAACGATTATTTTTCATTCTCATATTTTCAGATCATATTTTGGAGACGGCATTCTAAGCTACTGACGTTATCATGTTCGGGCAAGAAATTGGATATATATATATATATATATATATATATATATAGAAACTAGCCATGATATGAGGTGCTGGAATTTAAACCTAGTTATGTGGCGGAAAAATTTAACCGAGATATGAGGCATATATATTATATATATATATATAAAACCTCACAATGGTATTATATATGTCGCCCCACAAACATAATGTTCATGAAAATACAAATTCTTTGTTTTATGTGCTTTCTCTAGTTCAAAACGCATGCAAACTTCGTAAACTTCGATGTCTCTACACTTATTAAGTGGCGAATAAGTAACTCGGAGTATGTGTAGAATTGTGAGCCACAACTAATGCAGGTTAATACTAATTCTTCGTTTTTTTTTGTGTGTGTGTGTGTGTGTGTGTGTTTTTTTTTTTTGTTGTTTTTTTTTTTTCAGTAATGTGTGATTTGAATCATATACTTTTCTTTTATTTGTTTCTCATTTGTTCGTTCCAAACATCTTAGAAACGCTTATTAGGGCTAATTATACTTTGCGGAACGGAATGGAACGGAACAACTTCAGGGGCACACAATGGGGAATACATATAAAATTATAATATTTGTTCTTGACCACTGTTTTGGAGAATATTTTGGCTTATTATCGATTACAAGTTTATCGTCTTGAACATCAAACTATTTTGAATTGTTTTTAAATAATAATAGTTCGTGATTTGCCATTTATGGACTTTGTTCCGTTCCGTTCCGCAAAGTATAATAATTATATTTAACGGAACGGAACAAGAATAACCAAAACTGCTTTCAGCTTCCAGTAAGTTAGAAAAACAAATTTTGTGGGGGATTTGGTGGGTTAGACGAATCCCCTTTTGACCCAATATTTTATTTTCACGGGAAATTTTGGATACATTTTAAATTTTTGGTAAGTTTGGGATGTCATATTGACCCTAAATTCTCACACACCTTATTCTTTATATTATATTCCTTTAACAAGTCCATTTTACTACCTGCGAAATGTGTGCAAAATTGTTGGGTGAGTGGCAACAGTGTTGACCCTGATCAGACGCCGCATTCTGTTGCGTCTTATCTGGGTCTACATTGTCCAGGCCTGTCCGAATACGTAGAGTAAGGACGGATATTTGATCAAATCATACCTCTTCGAAGTCATACAGGATCCGCCCCTGATTCATAAAAATGCAGTTCCACATCCCATTTCGCAGGGGTCCGAGTCATAAAATTGAATTATCAAGGCATATGCAGTTAGCTCCCTTTAAAGAGTACACATACAGAGTGAGGGCCTTACCCCGCATTTACCAGGGTGCATATAAATATTAGTTCTGTTATTCTTTTCCATTATATATAATTAATGAAAACATTATAATTATTGACTTAGAGTAAGAACTTTTGTTGTTTTTTTTTATGTAAAGTATTTTGTCTTTATCTTTAGCATTCAATATGCAAAAACCAAAACCATAATTGATTCAACGAGTTAAAAAAACCGCATATATATCAGGATATCGGAATCGGTTTTGTTTAATGTCCTCGCGGATATTCTAGGAAGGGTCTTCCCGGTTAGAAACCAATAACAAGTTATGTGGATAAAGTGTCTCAAGGACATGACACTTGGTGCTAGCGGGTATCGAATCCGCTACTTCTCGATTTCGAGTCCGATACCTTACTACTACACCACAAACCTACAAGCATCAAAGTATTTACAGCCAGCGGAAACCTAGACAAACACGTTATACCGTACATTGTATGTGAGCAACGATCTTCAGTGTTCAGTGAAATCTTTTAAAATGCTAACCTGGCCTTAAGCAACCTTTTCTTTATTGTCATTTTTCTCAGAAAAGAGGGGGTCACATACACAGATACTTGGGGTCAGTAGGGCAGTGCAGGCCCAAAAACATATCTTGTAAATATTTTTTCTCTAGTTATTTTAGTACAACAGAAACACTGCTGATAAAATATAATCATATTCTGTGACTTCTGAAAAGGTTCTAAAAAACATCTATTTCTCGCAAATGGTAATATATGGTTCTAAAAAATATCATATTTCTCGCAAATGGTAATATATTACCATTTGCGAGAAATATGATGTTTTTTAGAACCTTTTCAGAAGTCACAGAATATGATTATATTTTATCAGCAGTGTTTCTGTTGTACTAAAATACAAAAATAACTAGAGAAAAACATTTACAAGATATTTTTTTTGGGCTTGCACTGCCCTACTGACCCCAAGTATCTGTGGTCACATATGGTAGATTAGCCATAGCGCCTTTAACTAAATGTACTCTTCATATTAATAAATAAATAAAAATACAAGAAAGCAGTCTGCCCATCAAAACGGCTACTCATGTTTCTAAATACTGTGAAACGTATTTAGTCATCCCTCTGTAGATGCTCATGGGTCTGCCTAGACACGCCACCGGGCGACGACACGCAATTCCGGGACGTTCGCATTTCCAGTACATTATAAGTGAAGATACCTAGAAAATGTAAGTCACAAAGTAACATTTCCCTTGCCCCGCATGAAGAAACCACGTGCTCGTAACGGCGGGAAATCGTCTAGAGAGAGAAAAAAAAGAAAAACCAAACTTATGTTCGTTAACTTATAGCGCCTTTTCTCGTCAGAAATGCATACGAAACTGACACGTTACAAAAAATAGAACCTAACTATTGGGACAGATAGGCCTATGCAAACAGTGTAGACCCAGATCAGACGCCGCTACGAACAAGGGAATGAAACTTGGGAGAACAGCGAACAACTTGGGGGAAATTTGGAAAATACTTTTAGAACAAAAGTACCTGTGCGACCGGTGAAGACTCAAGATTAGTCTCGCTGTTCGCTTGGGCTTTTAGGCCCTATGGGCTTTTCAAGATCGTCCTCCAAGTGTATACGTTTACTCGGATTAACTGGGAGAATTTTTTTTGGAGAGTCTGCGAAACGCCGAGATTCGGAGTAAAAAGGTTTTTTTTTTTTGTTCTTTTACCTGAGCCGTACAGTATCTACCCAAATTAGGACGGTATAAAAATGTTGTTCATAAAGTATAACCTGGGAGAACATACGCGTTTGGTCCATATGCAGACAAGTGAACATGTAGTTACAGTATACCTTCACCTGTACCGTGGATATCATGGAGACCAGCCAGTAGTTCTGGATATTCATGTTCCGTTCCGTTCCGTTGAATATAATTATCTGTGTGGATAATTATATTTTGCGGAACGGAACGGAACAAAGTTTATAAATGCCAAGACATATCCATTTTTACTTAAAAAAAAAAAAAAAAAAAAAAAAAAAAAACTAAATGACATGTACCTGTTCAAGAGGATAAACATACATACATACATACATACATATGTGTAGTCACAAAGGAAGACAGATAGACACACACAGAGATAAACATACATTCGAAGCGGAGCCATACATACATACATACATACATCAGGGGACGTTTGACTCCCTTACACTTTGTTTTTTTTACTTGCTTCTGGAAGCTGAAAGCAGTTCTAGATATTTTTGTTTCGTTCCGTTCCGTTAAATATAATTATTAGTGTGGATAATTATACTTTGTGGAACGGAACAAAGTTTAGTAATGACAAAACTAGCCCCCGCCATTGGCATGTTTCATATAGTGCTCGGGTCGTACATAAGTACGTACTTCCGTCCCTCCGTCTGTCTGTTCGTACGCGATTCTATTACACTCAGTTTCACATTTTTGTAACAGGGGTTCTGCATATTTTTCCTTCCATACATTCCTATAGTGCAATGAAATCTTTAAATTTTGATCTTTCGCGTACCGTTGTCTCGTCTTATTTTACTTTGTTTGGTTGCTTAGGATGGCTGTGGTCTTTTTTTTTTTTTCTTTTTTTTTTTTTTTTTTTTTTTTTTGGTTTGGATATTTCCTGAGTAACTCTTTCTTTCATGTACAGTCTTAAGTATATCTGCATGCTGCAAGAATTTTTTTTTTTTTTTTTTCTGACTTGCTGGAAGCTGAAAGCAGGTCTGGATATTCTTGTTCCGTTCCGTTCCGTTAAATATAATTACCGGTGTGGATAATTATACTTTGCGGAACGGAACGGAACAAAGTTTAGTAATGGCAAAACAAACCCCACCATTTGCATGATACCTGTTTCATATAGTGCTCGGGTCGTACGTAAGTATGTACTTCCGTCTCTTCGTCCGTCCCTCCTCCGTCTGTCTGTCCTTACGCGATTCTATTACTCAGTCGAACTAGACAGTGTCGAATTCGACAAGAATTGACCATGCTGATAATGTGACATTCAAGTCACGTGTCAACACGTAGCAAACTATCGAAGCAATGTTTTTCATCTATCCAGTTTGGATAAAATGTCCTAGAACCTGTCCATACGATCAATCCTGTCCCATTGGAAACGTAAAGGAAAAATACACCCCGAACCCCGCAAAAAAAACACAAAAAAAAAAAAAAAAAACGATTTTTACAAGATTGTGAGTTTGCAGATATGACCTGAATATGCCTATATATGATTCTAATGTGAAATGGAAAAAAAAAAAAAAAAAAAAAAAAAA